>OZ023066.1:29223028-29921944 GCA_963992785.1 Tenthredo livida | reverse complement strand
CACACTAAATTGCAATATTTAAAATGTCATTCGAGTTTCTGCTCTTCTCATACTTGATACTCGTTATTTTCTAAGATACGAAGACGAAGACAGTACAATTTGAGGACACTCAATCGTAATATCTGAAATGTAATTTTCAGTTTCTGCTCTTTTTATACTTGATAATCGTTATCTTCCAAGATACAGAACCAAAGACGGTACAGGGTGATCACACTGAATTGCAAAATTTAGAATGTAATTTTCAGTTTCTGCTCTTTTTATACTTGATAATCGTCATTTTCTAAGATACGAATCCGGCGACAGTACAGTGTGATGATACTCAATCGTAATATCTGAAATGTAATTTTCAGTTTCTGCTCTTTTTATACTTGATAATCGTTATGTTCTAAGATACGAAACCGAAGACGGTACAGTGTGATCACACTACATTGCAATATTTGAAATGTCATTCGAGTTTCTGCTCTGTTCATACTTGATACTCGTTATTTTCTAAAATACGAAGACGAAGACAGTACAGTGTGATGACACTCAATCGTAATATCTGAAATGTAATTTTAAGTTTCTGCTCTTTTTATATTTGATACTCGTTATTTTCTAAGATACAAAACCGAATACAGTACAGTGTGATGACACTCAATTGTAATATCTGAAAGGTAATTTTCAGTTTCTGCTCTTTTTATACTTGATAATCGTCATTTTCTAAGATACAAAGCCGAAGACAGTACAGTGTTATGACACTCAATCGTAATATCTGAAAGATAATTTTCAGTTACTGCTCTTTTGATACTTGATAATCGTCATTTTCTAAGATACGAAACCGGAGACAGTAGAGTGTGATGATACTTAATCGTAATGTCTGAAATGTAATTTTCAGTTTCTGCTCTTTTTATACTTGATACTCGTTATTTTCTAAGATACGAAACCGACGACAGTACAGTGTGATGACACTCAATCGTAATATCTGAAATGTAATTTTCACTCTCTGCTCTTTTTATACTTGGTAATCGTTATTTTGTAAGATACGGAACCGAATACGGTACAGTGTGATCACACGAAATTGCAATATTTAAAATGTCATTCGAGTTTCTGCTCTTTTCATACTTGATACTCGTTATTTTCTAAGATACGAAGACGAAGACAGTACAGTTTGACGACACTCAATCGTAATATTTGAAATGTAATTTTCAGTTTCTGCTCTTTTTATACTTGATAATCGTTATTTTCCAAGATACGAAACCGAAGACGGTACAGTGTGATCACTCTAAATTGCAATATTTAAGATGTAATTTTCAGATTCTGCTCTTTTTATACTTGATACTCGTTATTTTTCGAGGTACAAGACCGGAGACGGTACAGTGTGATCACACTAAATTGCAATATTTAAATTGCAATTTTCAGTTTCTGCTCTTCTTATACTTGATAATCGTTATTTCCTAAGATACGAAACCGACGACAGTACAGTGTAATGACACTCAATCGTAATATCTAAAATGTAATTCTCAGTTTCTGCTCTTTTTATACTTGATAATCGTCATTTTCTAAGATACGAAACCGGCGACAGTACAGTGTGATGATACTCAATCGTAATATCTGAAATGTAATTTTCAGTTTCTGCTCTTTTTATACTTGATAATCGTTATGTTCTAAGATACAAAACCGAAGACGGTACAGTGTGATCAGACTAAATTGCAATATTTAAAATGTCATTCGAGTTTCTGCTCTTTGTATACTTGATATTCGTTATTTTCTAAAATACGAAGACGAAGACAGTACAGTGTGATGACACTCAATCGTAATATCTGAAATGTAATTTTCAGTTTCTGCTCTTTTTATACTTGGTAATCGTTATTTTCTAAGATACAGAACCGAATACGGTACAGTGTGATCACACTAAATTGCAATATTTAAAATGTCATTCGAGTTTCTGCTCTTTTCATACTTGATACTCGTTATTTTCTAAAATACGAAGACGAAGACATTACAGTGTGATGACACTCAATCGTAATATCTGAAATGTAATTCTCAGTTTCTACTCTATTTATACTCTATAATCGTTATTTTCCAACATACAAAACGGAATACGGTACAGTGTGATCACACTACATTGCAATATTTGAAATGTCATTCGAGTTTCTGCTCTGTTCATACTTGATACTCGTTATTTTCTGAAATACGTAGACGAAGACAGTACAGTGTGATGACACTCAATCGTAATATCTGAAATGTAATTTCAAGTTTCTGCTCTTTTTATACTTGATACTCGTTATTTTCTAAGATACAAAACCGAATACAGTACAGTGTGATGACACTCAATCGTAATATCTGAAAGGTAATTTTCAGTTTCTGCTCTTTTTATACTTGATAATCGTTATTTTCTAAGATACAAAACCGAAGACAGTTCAGTGTTATGACACTCAATCGTAATATCTGAAAGATAATTTTCAGTTACTGCTCTTTTTATACTTGATAATCGTCATTTTCTAAGATACGAAACCGGAGACAGTAGAGTGTGATGATACTCAATCGTAATGTCTGAAATGTAATTTTCAGTTTCTGCTCTTTTTATACTTGATACTCGTTATTTTCTAAGATACAGAATCGAAGACGATACAGTGTGATGACACTCAATCGTAATATGTGAAATGTAATTTTCAGTTTCTGCTCTTTTTATACTTGATACTCGTTATTTTCTAAGATACAAAACCGAAGACAGTACAGTGTGATGACACTCAATCGTAATATCTGAAAGGAAATTTTCAGTTTCTGCTCTCATTATACTTGATAATCGTTATTTTCTAAGACACGAAACCGACGACAGTACAGTGTGATGACACTCAATCGTAATATCTGAAATGTAATTTTCACTTTCTGCTCTTTTTATACTTGGTAATCGTTATTTTCTAAGATACAGAACCGAATACGGTACAGTGTGATCACACTAAATTGCAATATTTAAAATGTCATTCGAGTTTCTGCTCTTCTCATACTTGATACTCGTTATTTTCTAAGATACGAAGACGAAGACAGTACAGTTTGATGACACTCAATCGTAATATCTGAAATGTAATTTTCAGTTTCTGTTTTTTTTATACTTGATAATCGTTATCTTCCAAGATACAGAACCAAAGACGGTACAGGGTGATCACACTAAATTGCAATATTTAGAATGTAATTTTCAGTTTCTGCTCTTTTTATACTTGATAATCGTCATTTTCTAAGATACGAAACCGGCGACAGTACAGTGTGATGATACTCAATCGTAATATCTGAAATGTAATTCTCAGTTTCTGCTCTTTTTATACTTGATAATCGTTATGTTCTAAGATACGAAACCGAAGACGGTACAGTGTGATCACACTACATTGCAATATTTGAAATGTTATTCGAGTTTCTGCTCTGTTCACACTTGATACTCGTTATTTTCTAAAATACGAAGACGAAGACAGTACAGTGTGATGACACTCAATCGTAATATCTGAAATGTAATTCTAAGTTTCTGCTCGTTTTATACTTGATACTCGTTATTTTCTAAGATACAAAACCGAATACAGTACAGTGTGATGACACTCAATCGTAATATCTGAAAGGTAATTTTCAGTTTCTGCTCTTTTTATACTTGATAATCGTTATTTTCTACGATACGAAATCTACGACGGTACAGTGTAATCACACTAAATTGCAATATTCGAAATGTAATTTTCAGTTTCTGCTCTTTTTATACTTGATAATCGTTATCTTCCGAAATACAAAACCAGAGACGGTACAGGGTGATCACACTGAATTGCAAGATTCAGACTGTAATTTTCAGTTTCTGCTCTTTTTATACTTGATACTTGTTATTTTCTAAGATACAGAATCGGAAACGATACAGTGTGATGACACTCAATCGTAATATCTGAAATGTAATTTTCAGTTTCTGCTCTTTTTTCATACTTGATACTCGTTATTTTCTAAGATACAGAATCGGAGACGATACAGTGTGATGACACTCAATCGTAATATCTGAAAGATAATTTTCAGTTACTGCTCTTTTGATACTTGATAATCGTCATTTTCTAAGATACGAAACCGGAGACAGTAGAGTGTGATGATACTTAATCTGATGTCTGAAATGTAATTTTCAGTTTCTGCTCTTTTTATACTTGATACTCGTTATTTTCTAAGATACGAAACCGACGACAGTACAGTGTGATGACACTCAATCGTAATATCTGAAATGTAATTTTCACTCTCTGCTCTTTTTATACTTGGTAATCGTTATTTTGTAAGATACGGAACCGAATACGGTACAGTGTGATCACACGAAATTGCAATATTTAAAATGTCATTCGAGTTTCTGCTCTTTTCATACTTGATACTCGTTATTTTCTAAGATACGAAGACGAAGACAGTACAGTTTGACGACACTCAATCGTAATATTTGAAATGTAATTTTCAGTTTCTGCTCTTTTTATACTTGATAATCGTTATTTTCCAAGATACGAAACCGAAGACGGTACAGTGTGATCACTCTAAATTGCAATATTTAAGATGTAATTTTCAGATTCTGCTCTTTTTATACTTGATACTCGTTATTTTTCGAGGTACAAGACCGGAGACGGTACAGTGTGATCACACTAAATTGCGATATTTAAATTGCAATTTTCAGTTTCTGCTCTTCTTATACTTGATAATCGTTATTTCCTAAGATACGAAACCGACGACAGTACAGTGTAATGACACTCAATCGTAATATCTAAAATGTAATTCTCAGTTTCTGCTCTTTTTATACTTGATAATCGTCATTTTCTAAGATACGAAACCGGTGACAGTACAGTGTGATGATACTCAATCGTAATATCTGAAATGTAATTTTCAGTTTCTGCTCTTTTTATACTTGATAATCGTTATGTTCTAAGATACAAAACCGAAGACGGTACAGTGTGATCAGACTAAATTGCAATATTTAAAATGTCATTCGAGTTTCTGCTCTTTCTATACTTGATATTCGTTATTTTCTAAAATACGAAGACGAAGACAGTACAGTGTGATGACACTCAATCGTAATATCTGAAATGTAATTTTCAGTTTCTGCTCTTTTTATACTTGGTAATCGTTATTTTCTAAGATACAGAACCGAATACGGTACAGTGTGATCACACTAAATTGCAATATTTAAAATGTCATTCGAGTTTCTGCTCTGTTCATACTTGATACTCGTTATTTTCTGAAATACGTAGACGAAGACAGTACAGTGTGATGACACTCAATCGTAATATCTGAAATGTAATTTCAAGTTTCTGCTCTTTTTATACTTGATACTCGTTATTTTCTAAGATACAAAACCGAATACAGTACAGTGTGATGACACTCAATCGTAATATCTGAAAGGTAATTTTCAGTTTCTGCTCTTTTTATACTTGATAATCGTTATTTTCTAAGATACAAAACCGAAGACAGTACAGTGTTATGACACTCAATCGTAATATCTGAAAGATAATTTTCAGTTACTGCTCTTTTTATACTTGATAATCGTCATTTTCTAAGATACGAAACCGGAGACAGTAGAGTGTGATGATACTCAATCGTAATGTCTGAAATGTAATTTTCAGTTTCTGCTCTTTTTATACTTGATACTCGTTATTTTCTAAGATACAGAATCGAAGACGATACAGTGTGATGACACTCAATCGTAATATGTGAAATGTAATTTTCAGTTACTGCTCTTTTTATACTTGATAATCGTCATTTTCTAAGATACGAAACCGGAGACAGTAGAGTGTGATGATACTTAATCGTAATGTCTGAAATGTAATTTTCAGTTTCTGCTCTTTTTATACTTGATACTCGTTATTTTCTAAGATACGAAACCGACGACAGTACAGTGTGATGACACTCAATCGTAATATCTGAAATGTAATTTTCACTCTCTGCTCTTTTTATACTTGGTAATCGTTATTTTGTAAGATACGGAACCGAATACGGTACAGTGTGATCACACGAAATTGCAATATTTAAAATGTCATTCGAGTTTCTGCTCTTTTCATACTTGATACTCGTTATTTTCTAAGATACGAAGACGAAGACAGTACAGTTTGACGACACTCAATCGTAATATTTGAAATGTAATTTTCAGTTTCTGCTCTTTTTATACTTGATAATCGTTATTTTCCAAGATACGAAACCGAAGACGGTACAGTGTGATCACTCTAAATTGCAATATTTAAGATGTAATTTTCAGATTCTGCTCTTTTTATACTTGATACTCGTTATTTTTCGAGGTACAAGACCGGAGACGGTACAGTGTGATCACACTAAATTGCAATATTTAAATTGCAATTTTCAGTTTCTGCTCTTCTTATACTTGATAATCGTTATTTCCTAAGATACGAAACCGACGACAGTACAGTGTAATGACACTCAATCGTAATATCTAAAATGTAATTCTCAGTTTCTGCTCTTTTTATACTTGATAATCGTCATTTTCTAAGATACGAAACCGGCGACAGTACAGTGTGATGATACTCAATCGTAATATCTGAAATGTAATTTTCAGTTTCTGCTCTTTTTATACTTGATAATCGTTATGTTCTAAGATACAAAACCGAAGACGGTACAGTGTGATCAGACTAAATTGCAATATTTAAAATGTCATTCGAGTTTCTGCTCTTTGTATACTTGATATTCGTTATTTTCTAAAATACGAAGACGAAGACAGTACAGTGTGATGACACTCAATCGTAATATCTGAAATGTAATTTTCAGTTTCTGCTCTTTTTATACTTGGTAATCGTTATTTTCTAAGATACAGAACCGAATACGGTACAGTGTGATCACACTAAATTGCAATATTTAAAATGTCATTCGAGTTTCTGCTCTTTTCATACTTGATACTCGTTATTTTCTAAAATACGAAGACGAAGACATTACAGTGTGATGACACTCAATCGTAATATCTGAAATGTAATTCTCAGTTTCTACTCTATTTATACTCTATAATCGTTATTTTCCAAGATACAAAACGGAATACGGTACAGTGTGATCACACTACATTGCAATATTTGAAATGTCATTCGAGTTTCTGCTCTGTTCATACTTGATACTCGTTATTTTCTGAAATACGTAGACGAAGACAGTACAGTGTGATGACACTCAATCGTAATATCTGAAATGTAATTTCACGTTTCTGCTCTTTTTATACTTGATACTCGTTATTTTCTAAGATACAAAACCGAATACAGTACAGTGTGATGACACTCAATCGTAATATCTGAAAGGTAATTTTCAGTTTCTGCTCTTTTTATACTTGATAATCGTTATTTTCTAAGATACAAAACCGAAGACAGTACAGTGTTATGACACTCAATCGTAATATCTGAAAGAAAATTTTCAGTTACTGCTCTTTTTATACTTGATAATCGTCATTTTCTAAGATACGAAACCGGAGACAGTAGAGTGTGATGATACTCAATCGTAATGTCTGAAATGTAATTTTCAGTTTCTGCTCTTTTTATACTTGATACTCGTTATTTTCTAAGATACAGAATCGAAGACGATACAGTGTGATGACACTCAATCGTAATATGTGAAATGTAATTTTCAGTTTCTGCTCTTTTTATACTTGATACTCGTTATTTTCTAAGATACAAAACCGAAGACAGTACAGTGTGATGACACTCAATCGTAACATCTGAAAGGAAATTTTCAGTTTCTGCTCTCATTATACTTGATAATCGTTATTTTCTAAGACACGAAACCGACGACAGTACAGTGTGATGACACTCAATCGTAATATCTGAAATGTAATTTTCACTTTCTGCTCTTTTTATACTTGGTAATCGTTATTTTCTAAGATACAGAACCGAATACGGTACAGTGTGATCACACTAAATTGCAATATTTAAAATGTCATTCGAGTTTCTGCTCTTCTCATACTTGATACTCGTTATTTTCTAAGATACGAAGACGAAGACAGTACAGTTTGATGACACTCAATCGTAATATCTGAAATGTAATTTTCAGTTTCTGTTTTTTTTATACTTGATAATCGTTATCTTCCAAGATACAGAACCAAAGACGGTACAGGGTGATCACACTAAATTGCAATATTTAGAATGTAATTTTCAGTTTCTGCTCTTTTTATACTTGATAATCGTCATTTTCTAAGATACGAAACCGGCGACAGTACAGTGTGATGATACTCAATCGTAATATCTGAAATGTAATTCTCAGTTTCTGCTCTTTTTATACTTGATAATCGTTATGTTCTAAGATACGAAACCGAAGACGGTACAGTGTGATCACACTACATTGCAATATTTGAAATGTTATTCGAGTTTCTGCTCTGTTCACACTTGATACTCGTTATTTTCTAAAATACGAAGACGAAGACAGTACAGTGTGATGACACTCAATCGTAATATCTGAAATGTAATTCTAAGTTTCTGCTCTTTTTATACTTGATACTCGTTATTTTCTAAGATACAAAACCGAATACAGTACAGTGTGATGACACTCAATCGTAATATCTGAAAGGTAATTTTCAGTTTCTGCTCTTTTTATACTTGATAATCGTTATTTTCTACGATACGAAATCTACGACGGTACAGTGTAATCACACTAAATTGCAATATTCGAAATGTAATTTTCAGTTTCTGCTCTTTTTATACTTGATAATCGTTATCTTCCGAAATACAAAACCAGAGACGGTACAGGGTGATCACACTGAATTGCAAGATTCAGAATGTAATTTTCAGTTTCTGCTCTTTTTATACTTGA
The DNA here is from genome assembly GCA_963992785.1 of Tenthredo livida. Taxonomy (NCBI): domain Eukaryota; kingdom Metazoa; phylum Arthropoda; class Insecta; order Hymenoptera; family Tenthredinidae; genus Tenthredo; species Tenthredo livida. The sequence goes on along the minus strand of OZ023066.1, from coordinate 29,913,187 downwards.
TACTTGTTATTTTCTAAGATACAGAATCGGAAACGATACAGTGTGATGACACTCAATCGTAATATCTGAAATGTAATTTTCAGTTTCTGCTCTTTTTTCATACTTGATACTCGTTATTTTCTAAGATACAGAATCGGAGACGATACAGTGTGATGACACTCAATCGTAATATCTGAAAGATAATTTTCAGTTACTGCTCTTTTGATACTTGATAATCGTCATTTTCTAAGATACGAAACCGGAGACAGTAGAGTGTGATGATACTTAATCTGATGTCTGAAATGTAATTTTCAGTTTCTGCTCTTTTTATACTTGATACTCGTTATTTTCTAAGATACGAAACCGACGACAGTACAGTGTGATGACACTCAATCGTAATATCTGAAATGTAATTTTCACTCTCTGCTCTTTTTATACTTGGTAATCGTTATTTTGTAAGATACGGAACCGAATACGGTACAGTGTGATCACACGAAATTGCAATATTTAAAATGTCATTCGAGTTTCTGCTCTTTTCATACTTGATACTCGTTATTTTCTAAGATACGAAGACGAAGACAGTACAGTTTGACGACACTCAATCGTAATATTTGAAATGTAATTTTCAGTTTCTGCTCTTTTTATACTTGATAATCGTTATTTTCCAAGATACGAAACCGAAGACGGTACAGTGTGATCACTCTAAATTGCAATATTTAAGATGTAATTTTCAGATTCTGCTCTTTTTATACTTGATACTCGTTATTTTTCGAGGTACAAGACCGGAGACGGTACAGTGTGATCACACTAAATTGCGATATTTAAATTGCAATTTTCAGTTTCTGCTCTTCTTATACTTGATAATCGTTATTTCCTAAGATACGAAACCGACGACAGTACAGTGTAATGACACTCAATCGTAATATCTAAAATGTAATTCTCAGTTTCTGCTCTTTTTATACTTGATAATCGTCATTTTCTAAGATACGAAACCGGTGACAGTACAGTGTGATGATACTCAATCGTAATATCTGAAATGTAATTTTCAGTTTCTGCTCTTTTTATACTTGATAATCGTTATGTTCTAAGATACAAAACCGAAGACGGTACAGTGTGATCAGACTAAATTGCAATATTTAAAATGTCATTCGAGTTTCTGCTCTTTCTATACTTGATATTCGTTATTTTCTAAAATACGAAGACGAAGACAGTACAGTGTGATGACACTCAATCGTAATATCTGAAATGTAATTTTCAGTTTCTGCTCTTTTTATACTTGGTAATCGTTATTTTCTAAGATACAGAACCGAATACGGTACAGTGTGATCACACTAAATTGCAATATTTAAAATGTCATTCGAGTTTCTGCTCTGTTCATACTTGATACTCGTTATTTTCTGAAATACGTAGACGAAGACAGTACAGTGTGATGACACTCAATCGTAATATCTGAAATGTAATTTCAAGTTTCTGCTCTTTTTATACTTGATACTCGTTATTTTCTAAGATACAAAACCGAATACAGTACAGTGTGATGACACTCAATCGTAATATCTGAAAGGTAATTTTCAGTTTCTGCTCTTTTTATACTTGATAATCGTTATTTTCTAAGATACAAAACCGAAGACAGTACAGTGTTATGACACTCAATCGTAATATCTGAAAGATAATTTTCAGTTACTGCTCTTTTTATACTTGATAATCGTCATTTTCTAAGATACGAAACCGGAGACAGTAGAGTGTGATGATACTCAATCGTAATGTCTGAAATGTAATTTTCAGTTTCTGCTCTTTTTATACTTGATACTCGTTATTTTCTAAGATACAGAATCGAAGACGATACAGTGTGATGACACTCAATCGTAATATGTGAAATGTAATTTTCAGTTACTGCTCTTTTTATACTTGATAATCGTCATTTTCTAAGATACGAAACCGGAGACAGTAGAGTGTGATGATACTCAATCGTAATGTCTGAAATGTAATTTTCAGTTTCTGCTCTTTTTATACTTGATACTCGTTATTTTCTAAGATACAGAATCGAAGACGATACAGTGTGATGACACTCAATCGTAATATGTGAAATGTAATTTTCAGTTTCTGCTCTTTTTATACTTGGTAATCGTTATTTTCTAAGATACAGAACCGAATACGGTACAGTGTGATCACACTAAATTGCAATATTTAAAATGTCATTCGAGTTTCTGCTCTTCTCATACTTGATACTCGTTATTTTCTAAGATACGAAGACGAAGACAGTACAGTTTGATGACACTCAATCGTAATATCTGAAATGTAACTTTCAGTTTCTGTTTTTTTTATACTTGATAATCGTTATCTTCCAAGATACAGAACCAAAGACGGTACAGTGTGATCACACTACATTGCAATATTTGAAATGTCATTCGAGTTTCTGCTCTGTTCATACTTGATACTCGTTATTTTCTGAAATACGAAGACGAAGACAGTACAGTGTGATGACACTCAATCGTAATATCTGAAATGTAATTTCAAGTTTCTGCTCTTTTTATACTTGATACTCGTTATTTTCTAAGATACAAAACCGAATACAGTACAGTGTGATGACACTCAATCGTAATATCTGAAAGGTAATTTTCAGTTTCTGCTCTTTTTATACTTGATAATCGTTATTTTCTAAAATACAAAACCGAAGACAGTACAGTGTTATGACACTCAATCGTAATATCTGAAAGATAATTTTCAGTTACTGCTCTTTTTATACTTGATAATCGTCATTTTCTAAGATACGAAACCGGAGACAGTAGAGTGTGATGATACTCAATCGTAATGTCTGAAATGTAATTTTCAGTTTCTGCTCTTTTTATACTTGATACTCGTTATTTTCTAAGATACAGAATCGAAGACGATACAGTGTGATGACACTCAATCGTAATATGTGGAATGTAATTTTCAGTTTCTGCTCTTTTTATACTTGATACTCGTTATTTTCTAAGATACAAAACCGAAGACAGTACAGTGTGATGACACTCAATCGTAATATCTGACAGGAAATTTTCAGTTTCTGCTCTTATTATACTTGATAATCGTTATTTTCTAAGATACGAAACCGACGACAGTACAGTGTGATGACACTCAATCGTAATATCTGAAATGTAATTTTCACTTTCTGCTCTTTTTATACTTGGTAATCGTTATTTTCTAAGATACAGAACCGAATACGGTACAGTGTGATCACACTAAATTGCAATATTTAAAATGTCATTCGAGTTTCTGCTCTTCTCATACTTGATACTCGTTATTTTCTAAGATATGAAGACGAAGACAGTACAGTTTGATGACACTCAATCGTAATATCTGAAATGTAATTTTCAGTTTCTGCTCTTTTTATACTTGATACTCGTTATTTTCTAAGATACAAAACCGGATACAGTACAGTGTGATGACACTCAATCGTAATATCTGAAAGGTAATTTTCAGTTTCTGCTCTTTTTATACTTGATAATCGTTATTTTCTAAGATACGAAATCTACGACGGTACAGTGTAATCACACTAAATTGCAATATTCGAAATGTAATTTTCAGTTTCTGCTCTTTTTATACTTGATAATCGTTATTTTCTAAGATACGAAACCGAAGACAGTACAGTGTTATGACACTCAATGGTAATATCTGAAAGATAATTTTCAGTTACTGCTCTTTTTATACTTGATAATCGTCATTTTCTAAGATACGAAACCGGAGACAGTAGAGTGTGATGATACTCAATCGTAATGTCTGGAATGTAATTTTCAGTTTCTGCTCTTTTTATACTTGATACTCGTTATTTTCTAAGATACAGAATCGAAGACGATACAGTGTGATGACACTCAATCGTAATATGTGGAATGTAATTTTCAGTTTCTGCTCTTTTTATACTTGATACTCGTTATTTTCTAAGATACAAAACCGAAGACAGTACAGTGTGATGACACTTAATCGTAATATCTGAAAGGAAATTTTCAGTTCCTGCTCTTATTATACTTGATAATCGTTATTTTCTAAGATACGAAACCGACGACAGTAGAGTGTGATGACACTCAATCGTAATATCTGAAATGTAATTTTCACTTTCTGCTCTTTTTATACTTGGTAATCTTCATTTTCTAAGATACAGAACCGAATACGGTACAGTGTGATCACACTAAATTGCAATATTTAAAATGTCATTCGAGTTTCTGCTCTTCTCATACTTGATACTCGTTATTTTCTAAGATACGAAGACGAAGACAGTACAATTTGAGGACACTCAATCGTAATATCTGAAATGTAATTTTCAGTTTCTGCTCTTTTTATACTTGATAATCGTTATCTTCCAAGATACAGAACCAAAGACGGTACAGGGTGATCACACTGAATTGCAAAATTTAGAATGTAATTTTCAGTTTCTGCTCTTTTTATACTTGATAATCGTCATTTTCTAAGATACGAATCCGGCGACAGTACAGTGTCATGATACTCAATCGTAATATCTGAAATGTAATTTTCAGTTTCTGCTCTTTTTATACTTGATAATCGTTATGTTCTAAGATACGAAACCGAAGACGGTACAGTGTGATCACACTACATTGCAATATTTGAAATGTCATTCGAGTTTCTGCTCTGTTCATACTTGATACTCGTTATTTTCTAAAATACGAAGACGAAGACAGTACAGTGTGATGACACTCAATCGTAATATCTGAAATGTAATTTTAAGTTTCTGCTCTTTTTATATTTGATACTCGTTATTTTCTAAGATACAAAACCGAATACAGTACAGTGTGATGACACTCAATTGTAATATCTGAAAGGTAATTTTCAGTTTCTGCTCTTTTTATACTTGATAATCGTCATTTTCTAAGATACAAAGCCGAAGACAGTACAGTGTTATGACACTCAATCGTAATATCTGAAAGATAATTTTCAGTTACTGCTCTTTTGATACTTGATAATCGTCATTTTCTAAGATACGAAACCGGAGACAGTAGAGTGTGATGATACTTAATCGTAATGTCTGAAATGTAATTTTCAGTTTCTGCTCTTTTTATACTTGATACTCGTTATTTTCTAAGATACGAAACCGACGACAGTACAGTGTGATGACACTCAATCGTAATATCTGAAATGTAATTTTCACTCTCTGCTCTTTTTATACTTGGTAATCGTTATTTTGTAAGATACGGAACCGAATACGGTACAGTGTGATCACACGAAATTGCAATATTTAAAATGTCATTCGAGTTTCTGCTCTTTTCATACTTGATACTCGTTATTTTCTAAGATACGAAGACGAAGACAGTACAGTTTGACGACACTCAATCGTAATATTTGAAATGTAATTTTCAGTTTCTGCTCTTTTTATACTTGATAATCGTTATTTTCCAAGATACGAAACCGAAGACGGTACAGTGTGATCACTCTAAATTGCAATATTTAAGATGTAATTTTCAGATTCTGCTCTTTTTATACTTGATACTCGTTATTTTTCGAGGTACAAGACCGGAGACGGTACAGTGTGATCACACTAAATTGCAATATTTAAATTGCAATTTTCAGTTTCTGCTCTTCTTATACTTGATAATCGTTATTTCCTAAGATACGAAACCGACGACAGTACAGTGTAATGACACTCAATCGTAATATCTAAAATGTAATTCTCAGTTTCTGCTCTTTTTATACTTGATAATCGTCATTTTCTAAGATACGAAACCGGCGACAGTACAGTGTGATGATACTCAATCGTAATATCTGAAATGTAATTTTCAGTTTCTGCTCTTTTTATACTTGATAATCGTTATGTTCTAAGATACAAAACCGAAGACGGTACAGTGTGATCAGACTAAATTGCAATATTTAAAATGTCATTCGAGTTTCTGCTCTTTGTATACTTGATATTCGTTATTTTCTAAAATACGAAGACGAAGACAGTACAGTGTGATGACACTCAATCGTAATATCTGAAATGTAATTTTCAGTTTCTGCTCTTTTTATACTTGGTAATCGTTATTTTCTAAGATACAGAACCGAATACGGTACAGTGTGATCACACTAAATTGCAATATTTAAAATGTCATTCGAGTTTCTGCTCTTTTCATACTTGATACTCGTTATTTTCTAAAATACGAAGACGAAGACATTACAGTGTGATGACACTCAATCGTAATATCTGAAATGTAATTCTCAGTTTCTACTCTATTTATACTCTATAATCGTTATTTTCCAAGATACAAAACGGAATACGGTACAGTGTGATCACACTACATTGCAATATTTGAAATGTCATTCGAGTTTCTGCTCTGTTCATACTTGATACTCGTTATTTTCTGAAATACGTAGACGAAGACAGTACAGTGTGATGACACTCAATCGTAATATCTGAAATGTAATTTCAAGTTTCTGCTCTTTTTATACTTGATACTCGTTATTTTCTAAGATACAAAACCGAATACAGTACAGTGTGATGACACTCAATCGTAATATCTGAAAGGTAATTTTCAGTTTCTGCTCTTTTTATACTTGATAATCGTTATTTTCTAAGATACAAAACCGAAGACAGTTCAGTGTTATGACACTCAATCGTAATATCTGAAAGATAATTTTCAGTTACTGCTCTTTTTATACTTGATAATCGTCATTTTCTAAGATACGAAACCGGAGACAGTAGAGTGTGATGATACTCAATCGTAATGTCTGAAATGTAATTTTCAGTTTCTGCTCTTTTTATACTTGATACTCGTTATTTTCTAAGATACAGAATCGAACACGATACAGTGTGATGACACTCAATCGTAATATGTGAAATGTAATTTTCAGTTTCTGCTCTTTTTATACTTGATACTCGTTATTTTCTAAGATACAAAACCGAAGACAGTACAGTGTGATGACACTCAATCGTAATATCTGAAAGGAAATTTTCAGTTTCTGCTCTCATTATACTTGATAATCGTTATTTTCTAAGACACGAAACCGACGACAGTACAGTGTGATGACACTCAATCGTAATATCTGAAATGTAATTTTCACTTTCTGCTCTTTTTATACTTGGTAATCGTTATTTTCTAAGATACAGAACCGAATACGGTACAGTGTGATCACACTAAATTGCAATATTTAAAATGTCATTCGAGTTTCTGCTCTTCTCATACTTGATACTCGTTATTTTCTAAGATACGAAGACGAAGACAGTACAGTTTGATGACACTCAATCGTAATATCTGAAATGTAATTTTCAGTTTCTGTTTTTTTTATACTTGATAATCGTTATCTTCCAAGATACAGAACCAAAGACGGTACAGGGTGATCACACTAAATTGCAATATTTAGAATGTAATTTTCAGTTTCTGCTCTTTTTATACTTGATAATCGTCATTTTCTAAGATACGAAACCGGCGACAGTACAGTGTGATGATACTCAATCGTAATATCTGAAATGTAATTCTCAGTTTCTGCTCTTTTTATACTTGATAATCGTTATGTTCTAAGATACGAAACCGAAGACGGTACAGTGTGATCACACTACATTGCAATATTTGAAATGTTATTCGAGTTTCTGCTCTGTTCACACTTGATACTCGTTATTTTCTAAAATACGAAGACGAAGACAGTACAGTGTGATGACACTCAATCGTAATATCTGAAATGTAATTCTAAGTTTCTGCTCTTTTTATACTTGATACTCGTTATTTTCTAAGATACAAAACCGAATACAGTACAGTGTGATGACACTCAATCGTAATATCTGAAAGGTAATTTTCAGTTTCTGCTCTTTTTATACTTGATAATCGTTATTTTCTACGATACGAAATCTACGACGGTACAGTGTAATCACACTAAATTGCAATATTCGAAATGTAATTTTCAGTTTCTGCTCTTTTTATACTTGATAATCGTTATCTTCCGAAATACAAAACCAGAGACGGTACAGGGTGATCACACTGAATTGCAAGATTCAGAATGTAATTTTCAGTTTCTGCTCTTTTTATACTTGATACTTGTTATTTTCTAAGATACAGAATCGGAAACGATACAGTGTGATGACACTCAATCGTAATATCTGAAATGTAATTTTCAGTTTCTGCTCTTTTTTCATACTTGATACTCGTTATTTTCTAAGATACAGAATCGGAGACGATACAGTGTGATGACACTCAATCGTAATATCTGAAAGATAATTTTCAGTTACTGCTCTTTTGATACTTGATAATCGTCATTTTCTAAGATACGAAACCGGAGACAGTAGAGTGTGATGATACTTAATCTGATGTCTGAAATGTAATTTTCAGTTTCTGCTCTTTTTATACTTGATACTCGTTATTTTCTAAGATACGAAACCGACGACAGTACAGTGTGATGACACTCAATCGTAATATCTGAAATGTAATTTTCACTCTCTGCTCTTTTTATACTTGGTAATCGTTATTTTGTAAGATACGGAACCGAATACGGTACAGTGTGATCACACGAAATTGCAATATTTAAAATGTCATTCGAGTTTCTGCTCTTTTCATACTTGATACTCGTTATTTTCTAAGATACGAAGACGAAGACAGTACAGTTTGACGACACTCAATCGTAATATTTGAAATGTAATTTTCAGTTTCTGCTCTTTTTATACTTGATAATCGTTATTTTCCAAGATACGAAACCGAAGACGGTACAGTGTGATCACTCTAAATTGCAATATTTAAGATGTAATTTTCAGATTCTGCTCTTTTTATACTTGATACTCGTTATTTTTCGAGGTACAAGACCGGAGACGGTACAGTGTGATCACACTAAATTGCGATATTTAAATTGCAATTTTCAGTTTCTGCTCTTCTTATACTTGATAATCGTTATTTCCTAAGATACGAAACCGACGACAGTACAGTGTAATGACACTCAATCGTAATATCTAAAATGTAATTCTCAGTTTCTGCTCTTTTTATACTTGATAATCGTCATTTTCTAAGATACGAAACCGGTGACAGTACAGTGTGATGATACTCAATCGTAATATCTGAAATGTAATTTTCAGTTTCTGCTCTTTTTATACTTGATAATCGTTATGTTCTAAGATACAAAACCGAAGACGGTACAGTGTGATCAGACTAAATTGCAATATTTAAAATGTCATTCGAGTTTCTGCTCTTTCTATACTTGATATTCGTTATTTTCTAAAATACGAAGACGAAGACAGTACAGTGTGATGACACTCAATCGTAATATCTGAAATGTAATTTTCAGTTTCTGCTCTTTTTATACTTGGTAATCGTTATTTTCTAAGATACAGAACCGAATACGGTACAGTGTGATCACACTAAATTGCAATATTTAAAATGTCATTCGAGTTTCTGCTCTGTTCATACTTGATACTCGTTATTTTCTGAAATACGTAGACGAAGACAGTACAGTGTGATGACACTCAATCGTAATATCTGAAATGTAATTTCAAGTTTCTGCTCTTTTTATACTTGATACTCGTTATTTTCTAAGATACAAAACCGAATACAGTACAGTGTGATGACACTCAATCGTAATATCTGAAAGGTAATTTTCAGTTTCTGCTCTTTTTATACTTGATAATCGTTATTTTCTAAGATACAAAACCGAAGACAGTACAGTGTTATGACACTCAATCGTAATATCTGAAAGATAATTTTCAGTTACTGCTCTTTTTATACTTGATAATCGTCATTTTCTAAGATACGAAACCGGAGACAGTAGAGTGTGATGATACTCAATCGTAATGTCTGAAATGTAATTTTCAGTTTCTGCTCTTTTTATACTTGATACTCGTTATTTTCTAAGATACAGAATCGAAGACGATACAGTGTGATGACACTCAATCGTAATATGTGAAATGTAATTTTCAGTTACTGCTCTTTTTATACTTGATAATCGTCATTTTCTAAGATACGAAACCGGAGACAGTAGAGTGTGATGATACTCAATCGTAATGTCTGAAATGTAATTTTCAGTTTCTGCTCTTTTTATACTTGATACTCGTTATTTTCTAAGATACAGAATCGAAGACGATACAGTGTGATGACACTCAATCGTAATATGTGAAATGTAATTTTCAGTTTCTGCTCTTTTTATACTTGGTAATCGTTATTTTCTAAGATACAGAACCGAATACGGTACAGTGTGATCACACTAAATTGCAATATTTAAAATGTCATTCGAGTTTCTGCTCTTCTCATACTTGATACTCGTTATTTTCTAAGATACGAAGACGAAGACAGTACAGTTTGATGACACTCAATCGTAATATCTGAAATGTAACTTTCAGTTTCTGTTTTTTTTATACTTGATAATCGTTATCTTCCAAGATACAGAACCAAAGACGGTACAGGGTGATCACACTAAATTGCAATATTTAGAATGTAATTTTCAGTTTCTGCTCTTTTTATACTTGATAATCGTCATTTTCTAAGATACGAAACCGGCGACAGTACAGTGTGATGATACTCAATCGTAATATCTGAAATGTAATTCTCAGTTTCTGCTCTTTTTATACTTGGTAATCGTTATTTTCTAAGATACAGAACCGAATACGGTACAGTGTGATCACACTAAATTGCAATATTTAAAATGTCATTCGAGTTTCTGCTCTTCTCATACTTGATACTCGTTATTTTCTAAGATACGAAGACGAAGACAGTACAGTTTGACGACACTCAATCGTAATATTTGAAATGTAATTTTCAGTTTCTGCTCTTTTTATACTTGATAATCGTTATTTTCCAAGATACGAAACCGAAGACGGTACAGTGTGATCACTCTAAATTGCAATATTTAAGATGTAATTTTCAGATTCGGCTCTTTTTATACTTGATACTCGTTATTTTTCGAGGTACAAGACCGGAGACGGTACAGTGTGATCACACTAAATTGCAATATTTAAATTGCAATTTTCAGTTTCTGCTCTTCTTATACTTGATAATCGTTATTTCCTAAGATACGAAACCGACGACAGTACAGTGTAATGACACTCAATCGTAATATCTAAAATGTAATTCTCAGTTTCTGCTCTTTTTATACTTGATAATCGTCATTTTCTAAGATACGAAACCGGCGACAGTACAGTGTGATGATACTCAATCGTAATATCTGAAATGTAATTTTCAGTTTCTGCTCTGTTCACACTTGATACTCGTTATTTTCTAAAATACGAAGACGAAGACAGTACAGTGTGATGACACTCAATCGTGATATCTGAAATGTAATTCTAAGTTTCTGCTCTTTTTATACTTGATACTCGTTATTTTCTAAGATACAAAACCGAATACAGTACAGTGTGATGACACTCAATCGTAATATCTGAAAGGTAATTTTCAGTTTCTGCGCTTTTTATACTTGATAATCGTTATTTTCTACGATACGAAATCTACGACGGTACAGTGTAATCACACTAAATTGCAATATTCGAAATGTAATTTTCAGTTTCTGCTTTTTTTATACTTGATAATCGTTATCTTCCGAAATACAAAACCAGAGACGGTACAGGGTGATCACACTGAATTGCAAGATTCAGAATGTAATTTTCAGTTTCTGCTCTTTTTATACTTGATACTTGTTATTTTCTAAGATACAGAATCGGAAACGATACAGTGTGATGACACTCAATCGTAATATCTGAAATGTAATTTTCAGTTTCTGCTCTTTTTTCATACTTGATACTCGTTATTTTCTAAGATACAGAATCGGAGACGATACAGTGTGATGACACTCAATCGTAATATCTGAGATGTAATTTTCAGTTTCTGCTCTTTTTTCATACTTGATACTCGTTATTTTCTAAGATACAAAACCGAAGACAGTACAGTGTGATGACACTCAATCGTAATATCTGTAAGGAAATTTTCAGTTTCTGCTCTTATTATACTTGATAATCGTTATTTTCTAAGATACGAAACCGACGACAGAACAGTGTGATGACACTCAATCGTAATATCTGAAATGTAATTTTCACTTTCTGCTCTTTTTATACTTGGTAATCGTTATTTTCTAAGATACGAAACCGAAGACAGTACAGTGTTATGACACTCAATGGTAATATCTGAAAGATAATTTTCAGTTACTGCTCTTTTTATACTTGATAATCGTCATTTTCTAAGATACGAAACCGGAGACAGTAGAGTGTGATGATACTCAATCGTAATGTCTGGAATGTAATTTTCAGTTTCTGCTCTTTTTATACTTGATACTCGTTATTTTCTAAGATACAGAATCGAAGACGATACAGTGTGATGACACTCAATCGTAATATGTGGAATGTAATTTTCAGTTTCTGCTCTTTTTATACTTGATACTCGTTATTTTCTAAGGTACAAAACCGAAGACAGTACAGTGTGATGACACTTAATCGTAATATCTGAAAGGAAATTTTCAGTTCCTGCTCTTATTATACTTGATAATCGTTATTTTCTAAGATACGAAACCGACGACAGTAGAGTGTGATGACACTCAATCGTAATATCTGAAATGTAATTTTCACTTTCTGCTCTTTTTATACTTGGTAATCTTCATTTTCTAAGATACAGAACCGAATACGGTACAGTGTGATCACACTAAATTGCAATATTTAAAATGTCATTCGAGTTTCTGCTCTTCTCATACTTGATACTCGTTATTTTCTAAGATACGAAGACGAAGACAGTACAATTTGAGGACACTCAATCGTAATATCTGAAATGTAATTTTCAGTTTCTGCTCTTTTTATACTTGATAATCGTTATCTTCCAAGATACAGAACCAAAGACGGTACAGGGTGATCACACTGAATTGCAAAATTTAGAATGTAATTTTCAGTTTCTGCTCTTTTTATACTTAATAATCGTCATTTTCTAAGATACGAATCCGGCGACAGTACAGTGTGATGATACTCAATCGTAATATCTGAAATGTAATTTTCAGTTTCTGCTCTTTTTATACTTGATAATCGTTATGTTCTAAGATACGAAACCGAAGACGGTACAGTGTGATCACACTACATTGCAATATTTGAAATGTCATTCGAGTTTCTGCTCTGTTCATACTTGATACTCGTTATTTTCTAAAATACGAAGACGAAGACAGTACAGTGTGATGACACTCAATCGTAATATCTGAAATGTAATTTTAAGTTTCTGCTCTTTTTATATTTGATACTCGTTATTTTCTAAGATACAAAACCGAATACAGTACAGTGTGATGACACTCAATTGTAATATCTGAAAGGTAATTTTCAGTTTCTGCTCTTTTTATACTTGATAATCGTCATTTTCTAAGATACAAAGCCGAAGACAGTACAGTGTTATGACACTCAATCGTAATATCTGAAAGATAATTTTCAGTTACTGCTCTTTTGATACTTGATAATCGTCATTTTCTAAGATACGAAACCGGAGACAGTAGAGTGTGATGATACTTAATCGTAATGTCTGAAATGTAATTTTCAGTTTCTGCTCTTTTTATACTTGATACTCGTTATTTTCTAAGATACGAAACCGACGACAGTACAGTGTGATGACACTCAATCGTAATATCTGAAATGTAATTTTCACTCTCTGCTCTTTTTATACTTGGTAATCGTTATTTTGTAAGATACGGAACCGAATACGGTACAGTGTGATCACACGAAATTGCAATATTTAAAATGTCATTCGAGTTTCTGCTCTTTTCATACTTGATACTCGTTATTTTCTAAGATACGAATCCGGCGACAGTACAGTGTGATGATACTCAATCGTAATATCTGAAATGTAATTTTCAGTTTCTGCTCTTTTTATACTTGATAATCGTTATGTTCTAAGATACGAAACCGAAGACGGTACAGTGTGATCACACTACATTGCAATATTTGAAATGTCATTCGAGTTTCTGCTCTGTTCATACTTGATACTCGTTATTTTCTAAAATACGAAGACGAAGACAGTACAGTGTGATGACACTCAATCGTAATATCTGAAATGTAATTTTAAGTTTCTGCTCTTTTTATATTTGATACTCGTTATTTTCTAAGATACAAAACCGAATACAGTACAGTGTGATGACACTCAATTGTAATATCTGAAAGGTAATTTTCAGTTTCTGCTCTTTTTATACTTGATAATCGTCATTTTCTAAGATACAAAGCCGAAGACAGTACAGTGTTATGACACTCAATCGTAATATCTGAAAGATAATTTTCAGTTACTGCTCTTTTGATACTTGATAATCGTCATTTTCTAAGATACGAAACCGAAGACGGTACAGTGTGATCACTCTAAATTGCAATATTTAAGATGTAATTTTCAGATTCTGCTCTTTTTATACTTGATACTCGTTATTTTTCGAGGTACAAGACCGGAGACGGTACAGTGTGATCACACTAAATTGCAATATTTAAATTGCAATTTTCAGTTTCTGCTCTTCTTATACTTGATAATCGTTATTTCCTAAGATACGAAACCGACGACAGTACAGTGTAATGACACTCAATCGTAATATCTAAAATGTAATTCTCAGTTTCTGCTCTTTTTATACTTGATAATCGTCATTTTCTAAGATACGAAACCGGCGACAGTACAGTGTGATGATACTCAATCGTAATATCTGAAATGTAATTTTCAGTTTCTGCTCTTTTTATACTTGATAATCGTTATGTTCTAAGATACAAAACCGAAGACGGTACAGTGTGATCAGACTAAATTGCAATATTTAAAATGTCATTCGAGTTTCTGCTCTTTGTATACTTGATATTCGTTATTTTCTAAAATACGAAGACGAAGACAGTACAGTGTGATGACACTCAATCGTAATATCTGAAATGTAATTTTCAGTTTCTGCTCTTTTTATACTTGGTAATCGTTATTTTCTAAGATACAGAACCGAATACGGTACAGTGTGATCACACTAAATTGCAATATTTAAAATGTCATTCGAGTTTCTGCTCTTTTCATACTTGATACTCGTTATTTTCTAAAATACGAAGACGAAGACATTACAGTGTGATGACACTCAATCGTAATATCTGAAATGTAATTCTCAGTTTCTACTCTATTTATACTCTATAATCGTTATTTTCCAAGATACAAAACGGAATACGGTACAGTGTGATCACACTACATTGCAATATTTGAAATGTCATTCGAGTTTCTGCTCTGTTCATACTTGATACTCGTTATTTTCTGAAATACGTAGACGAAGACAGTACAGTGTGATGACACTCAATCGTAATATCTGAAATGTAATTTCAAGTTTCTGCTCTTTTTATACTTGATACTCGTTATTTTCTAAGATACAAAACCGAATACAGTACAGTGTGATGACACTCAATCGTAATATCTGAAAGGTAATTTTCAGTTTCTGCTCTTTTTATACTTGATAATCAATATTTTCTAAGATACAAAACCGAAGACAGTACAGTGTTATGACACTCAATCGTAATATCTGAAAGATAATTTTCAGTTACTGCTCTTTTTATACTTGATAATCGTCATTTTCTAAGATACGAAACCGGAGACAGTAGAGTGTGATGATACTCAATCGTAATGTCTGAAATGTAATTTTCAGTTTCTGCTCTTTTTATACTTGATACTCGTTATTTTCTAAGATACAGAATCGAAGACGATACAGTGTGATGACACTCAATCGTAATATGTGAAATGTAATTTTCAGTTTCTGCTCTTTTTATACTTGATACTCGTTATTTTCTAAGATACAAAACCGAAGACAGTACAGTGTGATGACACTCAATCGTAATATCTGAAAGGAAATTTTCAGTTTCTGCTCTCATTATACTTGATAATCGTTATTTTCTAAGACACGAAACCGACGACAGTACAGTGTGATGACACTCAATCGTAATATCTGAAATGTAATTTTCACTTTCTGCTCTTTTTATACTTGGTAATCGTTATTTTCTAAGATACAGAACCGAATACGGTACAGTGTGATCACACTAAATTGCAATATTTAAAATGTCATTCGAGTTTCTGCTCTTCTCATACTTGATACTCGTTATTTTCTAAGATACGAAGACGAAGACAGTACAGTTTGATGACACTCAATCGTAATATCTGAAATGTAATTTTCAGTTTCTGTTTTTTTTATACTTGATAATCGTTATCTTCCAAGATACAGAACCAAAGACGGTACAGGGTGATCACACTAAATTGCAATATTTAGAATGTAATTTTCAGTTTCTGCTCTTTTTATACTTGATAATCGTCATTTTCTAAGATACGAAACCGGCGACAGTACAGTGTGATGATACTCAATCGTAATATCTGAAATGTAATTCTAAGTTTCTGCTCTTTTTATACTTGATACTCGTTATTTTCTAAGATACAAAACCGAATACAGTACAGTGTGATGACACTCAATCGTAATATCTGAAAGGTAATTTTCAGTTTCTGCTCTTTTTATACTTGATGATCGTTATTTTCTACGATACGAAATCTACGACGGTACAGTGTAATCACACTAAATTGCAATATTCGAAATGTAATTTTCAGTTTCTGCTCTTTTTATACTTGATAATCGTTATCTTCCGAAATACAAAACCAGAGACGGTACAGGGTGATCACACTGAATTGCAAGATTCAGAATGTAATTTTCAGTTTCTGCTCTTTTTATACTTGATACTTGTTATTTTCTAAGATACAGAATCGGAAACGATACAGTGTGATGACACTCAATCGTAATATCTGAAATGTAATTTTCAGTTTCTGCTCTTTTTTCATACTTGATACTCGTTATTTTCTAAGATACAGAATCGGAGACGATACAGTGTGATGACACTCAATCGTAATATCTGAAAGATAATTTTCAGTTACTGCTCTTTTGATACTTGATAATCGTCATTTTCTAAGATACGAAACCGGAGACAGTAGAGTGTGATGATACTTAATCTGATGTCTGAAATGTAATTTTCAGTTTCTGCTCTTTTTATACTTGATACTCGTTATTTTCTAAGATACGAAACCGACGACAGTACAGTGTGATGACACTCAATCGTAATATCTGAAATGTAATTTTCACTCTCTGCTCTTTTTATACTTGGTAATCGTTATTTTGTAAGATACGGAACCGAATACGGTACAGTGTGATCACACGAAATTGCAATATTTAAAATGTCATTCGAGTTTCTGCTCTTTTCATACTTGATACTCGTTATTTTCTAAGATACGAAGACGAAGACAGTACAGTTTGACGACACTCAATCGTAATATTTGAAATGTAATTTTCAGTTTCTGCTCTTTTTATACTTGATAATCGTTATTTTCCAAGATACGAAACCGAAGACGGTACAGTGTGATCACTCTAAATTGCAATATTTAAGATGTAATTTTCAGATTCTGCTCTTTTTATACTTGATACTCGTTATTTTTCGAGGTACAAGACCGGAGACGGTACAGTGTGATCACACTAAATTGCGATATTTAAATTGCAATTTTCAGTTTCTGCTCTTCTTATACTTGATAATCGTTATTTCCTAAAATACGAAACCGACGACAGTACAGTGTAATGACACTCAATCGTAATATCTAAAATGTAATTCTCAGTTTCTGCTCTTTTTATACTTGATAATCGTCATTTTCTAAGATACGAAACCGGTGACAGTACAGTGTGATGATACTCAATCGTAATATCTGAAATGTAATTTTCAGTTTCTGCTCTTTTTATACTTGATAATCGTTATGTTCTAAGATACAAAACCGAAGACGGTACAGTGTGATCAGACTAAATTGCAATATTTAAAATGTCATTCGAGTTTCTGCTCTTTCTATACTTGATATTCGTTATTTTCTAAAATACGAAGACGAAGACAGTACAGTGTGATGACACTCAATCGTAATATCTGAAATGTAATTTTCAGTTTCTGCTCTTTTTATACTTGGTAATCGTTATTTTCTAAGATACAGAACCGAATACGGTACAGTGTGATCACACTAAATTGCAATATTTAAAATGTCATTCGAGTTTCTGCTCTTTTCATACTTGATACTCGTTATTTTCTAAAATACGAAGACGAAGACATTACAGTGTGATGACACTCGATCGTAATATCTGAAATGTAATTCTCAGTTTCTACTCTATTTATACTCTATAATCGTTATTTTCCAAGATACAAAACGGAATACGGTACAGTGTGATCACACTACATTGCAATATTTGAAATGTCATTCGAGTTTCTGCTCTGTTCATACTTGATACTCGTTATTTTCTGAAATACGTAGACGAAGACAGTACAGTGTGATGACACTCAATCGTAATATCTGAAATGTAATTTCAAGTTTCTGCTCTTTTTATACTTGATACTCGTTATTTTCTAAGATACAAAACCGAATACAGTACAGTGTGATGACACTCAATCGTAATATCTGAAAGGTAATTTTCAGTTTCTGCTCTTTTTATACTTGATAATCGTTATTTTCTAAGATACAAAACCGAAGACAGTACAGTGTTATGACACTCAATCGTAATATCTGAAAGATAATTTTCAGTTACTGCTCTTTTTATACTTGATAATCGTCATTTTCTAAGATACGAAACCGGAGACAGTAGAGTGTGATGATACTCAATCGTAATGTCTGAAATGTAATTTTCAGTTTCTGCTCTTTTTATACTTGATACTCGTTATTTTCTAAGATACAGAATCGAAGACGATACAGTGTGATGACACTCAATCGTAATATGTGAAATGTAATTTTCAGTTACTGCTCTTTTTATACTTGATAATCGTCATTTTCTAAGATACGAAACCGGAGACAGTAGAGTGTGATGATACTCAATCGTAATGTCTGAAATGTAATTTTCAGTTTCTGCTCTTTTTATACTTGATACTCGTTATTTTCTAAGATACAGAATCGAAGACGATACAGTGTGATGACACTCAATCGTAATATGTGAAATGTAATTTTCAGTTTCTGCTCTTTTTATACTTGGTAATCGTTATTTTCTAAGATACAGAACCGAATACGGTACAGTGTGATCACACTAAATTGCAATATTTAAAATGTCATTCGAGTTTCTGCTCTTCTCATACTTGATACTCGTTATTTTCTAAGATACGAAGACGAAGACAGTACAGTTTGATGACACTCAATCGTAATATCTGAAATGTAACTTTCAGTTTCTGTTTTTTTTATACTTGATAATCGTTATCTTCCAAGATACAGAACCAAAGACGGTACAGGGTGATCACACTAAATTGCAATATTTAGAATGTAATTTTCAGTTTCTGCTCTTTTTATACTTGATAATCGTCATTTTCTAAGATACGAAACCGGCGACAGTACAGTGTGATGATACTCAATCGTAATATCTGAAATGTAATTCTCAGTTTCTGCTCTTTTTATACTTGGTAATCGTTATTTTCTAAGATACAGAACCGAATACGGTACAGTGTGATCACACTAAATTGCAATATTTAAAATGTCATTCGAGTTTCTGCTCTTCTCATACTTGATACTCGTTATTTTCTAAGATACGAAGACGAAGACAGTACAGTTTGACGACACTCAATCGTAATATTTGAAATGTAATTTTCAGTTTCTGCTCTTTTTATACTTGATAATCGTTATTTTCCAAGATACGAAACCGAAGACGGTACAGTGTGATCACTCTAAATTGCAATATTTAAGATGTAATTTTCAGATTCTGCTCTTTTTATACTTGATACTCGTTATTTTTCGAGGTACAAGACCGGAGACGGTACAGTGTGATCACACTAAATTGCAATATTTAAATTGCAATTTTCAGTTTCTGCTCTTCTTATACTTGATAATCGTTATTTCCTAAGATACGAAACCGACGACAGTACAGTGTAATGACACTCAATCGTAATATCTAAAATGTAATTCTCAGTTTCTGCTCTTTTTATACTTGATAATCGTCATTTTCTAAGATACGAAACCGGCGACAGTACAGTGTGATGATACTCAATCGTAATATCTGAAATGTAATTTTCAGTTTCTGCTCTGTTCACACTTGATACTCGTTATTTTCTAAAATACGAAGACGAAGACAGTACAGTGTGATGACACTCAATCGTAATATCTGAAATGTAATTCTAAGTTTCTGCTCTTTTTATACTTGATACTCGTTATTTTCTAAGATACAAAACCGAATACAGTACAGTGTGATGACACTCAATCGTAATATCTGAAAGGTAATTTTCAGTTTCTGCGCTTTTTATACTTGATAATCGTTCTTTTCTACGATACGAAATCTACGACGGTACAGTGTAATCACACTAAATTGCAATATTCGAAATGTAATTTTCAGTTTCTGCTTTTTTTATACTTGATAATCGTTATCTTCCGAAATACAAAACCAGAGACGGTACAGGGTGATCACACTGAATTGCAAGATTCAGAATGTAATTTTCAGTTTCTGCTCTTTTTATACTTGATACTTGTTATTTTCTAAGATACAGAATCGGAAACGATACAGTGTGATGACACTCAATCGTAATATCTGAAATGTAATTTTCAGTTTCTGCTCTTTTTTCATACTTGATACTCGTTATTTTCTAAGATACAGAATCGGAGACGATACAGTGTGATGACACTCAATCGTAATATCTGAGATGTAATTTTCAGTTTCTGCTCTTTTTTCATACTTGATACTCGTTATTTTCTAAGATACAAAACCGAAGACAGTACAGTGTGATGACACTCAATCGTAATATCTGTAAGGAAATTTTCAGTTTCTGCTCTTATTATACTTGATAATCGTTATTTTCTAAGATACGAAACCGACGACAGAACAGTGTGATGACACTCAATCGTAATATCTGAAATGTAATTTTCACTTTCTGCTCTTTTTATACTTGGTAATCGTTATTTTCTAAGATATGGAACCGAATACGGTACAGTGTGATCACACGAAATTGCAATATTTAAAATGTCATTCGAGTTTCTGCTCTTTTCATACTTGATACTCGTTATTTTCTAAGATACGAAGACGAAGACAGTACAGTTTGACGACACTTAATCGTAATATCTGAAATGTAATTTTTAGTTTCTGCTCTTGTTATACTTGATAATCGTCATTCTCCAAGATACAAAACCGAATACAGTACAGTGTGATGACACTCAATCGTAATATCTGAAAGGTAATTTTCAGTTTCTGCTCTTTTTATACTTGATAATCGTTATTTTCTAAGATACGAAATCTACGACGGTACAGTGTAATCACACTAAATTGCAATATTCGAAATGTAATTTTCAGTTTCTGCTCTTTTTATACTTGATAATCGTTATCTTCCAAGATACAAAACCAGAGACGGTACAGGGTGATCACACTGAATTGCAAGATTCAGAATGTAATTTTCAGTTTCTGCTCTTTTTATACTTGATAATCGTTATTTTCTAAGATACGAAATCTACGACGGTACAGTGTAATCACACTAAATTGCAATATTCGAAATGTAATTTTCAGTTTCTGCTCTTTTTATACTTGATAATCGTTATTTTCTAAGATACAAAACCGAAGACAGTACAGTGTTATGACACTCAATCGTAATATCTGAAAGATAATTTTCAGTTACTGCTATTTTTATACTTGATAATCGTCATTTTCTAAGATACGAAACCGGAGACAGTAGAGTGTGATGATACTCAATCGTAATGTCTGGAATGTAATTTTCAGTTTCTGCTCTTTTTATACTTGATACTCGTTATTTTCTAAGATACAGAATCGAAGACGATACAGTGTGATGACACTCAATCGTAATATGTGGAATGTAATTTTCAGTTTCTGCTCTTTTTATACTTGATACTCGTTATTTTCTAAGATACAAAACCGAAGACAGTACAGTGTGATGACACTCAATCGTAATATCTGAAAGGAAATTTTCAGTTCCTGCTCTTATTATACTCGATAATCGTTATTTTCTAAGATACGAAACCGACGACAGTAGAGTGTGATGACACTCAATCGTAATATCTGAAATGTAATTTTCACTTTCTGCTCTTTTTTCATACTTGATACTCGTTATTTTCTAAGATACAGAATCGAAGACGGTACAGTGTGATGACACTCAATCGTAATATCTGGAATGTAATTTTCAGTTTCTGCTCGTTTTATACTTGATACTCGTTATTTTCTAAGATACAAAACCGAAGACATTACAGTGTGATGACACTCAATCGTAATATCTGAAAGGAAATTTTCAGTTTCTGCTCTTATTATACTTGATAATCGTTATTTTCTGAGATACGAAACCGACGACAGTACAGTGTGATGACAATCAATCGTAATATCTGAAATGTAATTTTCACTCTCTGCTCTTTTTATACTTGGTAATCGTTATTTTCTAAGATACGGAATCGAATACGGTACAGTGTGATCACACGAAATTGCAATATTTAAAATGTCATTCGAGTTTCTGCTCTTTTCATACTTGATACTCGTTATTTTCTAAGATACGAAGACGAAGACAGTACAGTTTGACGACACTCAATCGTAATATCTGAAATGTAATTTTCAGTTTCTGCTCTTTTTATACTTGATAATCGTTATTTTCCAAGATACGAAACCGAAGACGGTACAGTGTGATCACACTAAATTGCAATATTTAAGATGTAATTTTCAGATTCTGCTCTTTTTATACTTGATACTCGTTATTTTTCGAGGTACAAGACCGGAGACGGTACAGTGTGATCACACTAAATTGCAATATTTAAATTGCAATTTTCAGTTTCTGCTCTTCTTATACTTGATAATCGTTATTTCCTAAGATACGAAACCGACGACAGTACAGTGTAATGACACTCAATCGTAATATCTAAAATGTAATTCTCAGTTTCTGCTCTTTTTATACTTGATAATCGTCATTTTCTAAGATACGAAACCGGCGACAGTACAGTGTGATGATACTCAATCGTAATATCTGAAATGTAATTTTCAGTTTCTGCTCTTTTTATACTTGATAATCGTTATGTTTTAAGATACAAAACCGAAGACGGTACAGTGTGATCAGACTGAATTGCAATATTTAAAATGTCATTCGAGTTTCTGCTCTTTCTATACTTGATATTCGTTATTTTCTAAAATACGAAGACGAAGACAGTACAGTGTGATGACACTCAATCGTAATATCTGAAATGTAATTTTCAGTTTCTGCTCTTTTTATACTTGGTAATCGTTATTTTCTAAGATACAGAACCGAATACGGTACAGTGTGATCACACTAAATTGCAATATTTGAAATGTCATTCGAGTTTCTGCTCTTTTCATACTTGATACTCGTTATTTTCTAAAATACGAAGACGAAGACAGTACAGTGTGATGACACTCAATCGTAATATCTGAAATGTAATTCTCTGTTTCTACTCTATTCATACTCTATAATCGTTATTTTCCAAGATACAAAACGGAATACGGTACAGTGTGATCACACTAAATTGCAATATTTAAAATGTAATTTGAGTTTCTGCTCTTTTTATACTTGATACTCGTTATTTTCTGAGGTACAAAACCGGAGACGGTACAGTGTGATCACACTAAATTGCAATATTTAAATTGCAATTCTCAGTTTCTGCTCGTTTTATACTTGATAATCGGTATTTTTTAAGATACGAAACCGAAGACGGTACAGTCTGATCACCCTAAATTGCAATATTCGAGATGTAATTTTCAGTTTCTGCTCTTTTTATACTTGATACTCGTTATTTTCTGAGGTACAAAACCGGAGACGGTACAGTGTGATCACACTAAATGGGTATATTTGAAATGTAATTTTCAGTTTCTGCTCTGTCTATACTTGATAATCGTTATTTTCTAAGATACAAAACCGAAGACGTTACAGGGTGATCACACTAAATTGCTATATTCGAAATGTAATTTTCAGTTTCTGCTCTTTTTATACTTGATAATCGTTATCTTCCAAGATACAGAACCAAAGACGGTACAGGGTGATCACACTAAATTGCAATATTTAGAATGTAATTTTCAGTTTCTGCTCTTTTTATACTTGATAATCGTCATTTTCTAAGATACGAAACCG
Source organism: Tenthredo livida (assembly GCA_963992785.1). Taxonomy (NCBI): domain Eukaryota; kingdom Metazoa; phylum Arthropoda; class Insecta; order Hymenoptera; family Tenthredinidae; genus Tenthredo; species Tenthredo livida. The sequence goes on along the minus strand of OZ023066.1, from coordinate 29,889,243 downwards.
GCGACAGTACAGTGTGATGATACTCAATCGTAATATCTGAAATGTAATTTTCAGTTTCTGCTCTTTTAATACTTGATAATCGTCATTTTCTAAGATACGAAACCGTCGACAGTACAGTGTGATGATACTCAATCGTAATATCTGAAATGTAATTTTCAGTTTCTGCTCTTTTTATACTTGATACTCGTTATTTTCTGAGGTACAAAACCGGAGACGGTACAGTGTGATCACACTGAATTGCAATATTTGAAATGTCATTCGAGTTTCTGCTCTTTTCATACTTGATACTCGTTATTTTCTAAAATACGAAGACGAAGACAGTACAGTGTGATGACACTCAATCGTAATATCTGAAATGTCATTTTCAGTTTCTGCTCTTTTTACACTTGATACTCGTTATTTTCTAAGATACAAAACCGAAGACAGTACAGTGTGATGACACTCAATCGTAATATCTGAACGGTAATTTTCAGTTTCTGCTCTTTTTATACTTGATAATCGTTATTTTCTAAGATACGAAACCGACGACAGTACAGTGTGATGACACTCAATCGTAATATCTAAAATGTAATTTCCAGTTTCTGCTCTTTTTATACTTGATACTCGTTATTTTCTAAGATACAGAATCGAAGACGATACAGTGTGATGACACTCAATCGTAATATCTGGAATGTAATTTCCAGTTTCTGCTCGTTTTATACTTGATACTCGTTATTTTCTAAGATACAAAACCGAAGACAGTACAGTGTGATGACACTCAATCGTAATATCTGTGAGGAAATTTTCAGTTTCTGCTCTTTTTATACTTGATAATCGTCATTTTCTAAGATACGAAACCGGCGACAGTACAGTGTGATGATACTCAATCGTAATATCTAAAATGTAATTCTCAGTTTCTGCTCTTTTTATACTTGATAATCGTTATTTTCTAAGATACGAAACCGGCGACAGTACAGTGTGATGATACTCAATCGTAATATCTGAAATGTAATTTTCAGTTTCTGCTCTTTTTATACTTGATAATCGTTATGTTCTGAGATACAAAACCGAAGACTGTACAGTGTGATCAGACTAAATTGCAATATTTAAAATGTCATTCGAGTTTCTGCTCTTTTCATACTTGATATTCGTTATTTTCTGAAATACGAAGACGAAGACAGTACAGTGTGATGACACTCAATCGTAATATCTAAAATGTAATTCTCAGTTTCTCCTCTATTCATACTCTATAATCGTTATTTTTCAAGATACAAAACGGAATACGGTACAGTGTGATCACACTAAATTGCAATATTTAAAATGTAATTTGAGTTTCTGCTCTTTTTATACTTGATACTCGTTATTTCCTAAGATACAAAACCGAATACAGTACAGTGTGATGACACTCAATGGTAATATCTGAAAGGTAATTTTCAGTTTCTGCTCTTCTTATACTTGATAATCGTTATTTTCTAAGATACGAAATCTACGACGGTACAGTGTGATCACACTAAATTGCAATATTCGAAATGTAATTTTCAGTTTCTGCTCTTTTTATACTTGATAATCGTTATCTTCCGAAATACAAAACCAGAGACGGTACAGGGTGATCACACTGAATTGCAAGATTCCGAATGTAATTTTCAGTTTCTGCTCTTTTTATACTTGATACTCGTTATTTTCTAAGATACAAAACCGAATACAGTACAGTGTGATGACACTCAATCGTAATATCTGAAAGGTAATTTTCAGTTTCTGCTCTTTTTATACTTGATAATCGTTATTTTTTAAGGTACAAAACCGAAGACAGTACAGTGTTATGACACTCAATCGTAATATCTGAAAGATAATTTTCAGTTACTGCTCTTTTTATACTTGATAATCGTCATTTTCTAAGATACGAAACCGGAGACAGTAGAGTGTGATGATACTCAATCGTAATGTCTGAAATGTAATTTTCAGTTTCTGCTCTTTTTATACTTGATACTCGTTATTTTTTAAGATACAGAATCGAAGACGATACAGTGTGATGACACTCAATCGTAATATGTGGAATGTAATTTTCAGTTTCTGCTCTTTTTATACTTGATACTCGTTATTTTCTAAGATACAAAACCGAAGACAGTACAGTGTGATGACACTCAATCGTAATATCTGAAAGGAAATTTTCAGTTTCTGCTCTTATTATACTTGATAATCGTTATTTTCTAAGACACGAAACCGACGACAGTACAGTGTGATGACACTCAATCGTAATATCTGAAATGTAATGTTCACTTTCTGCTCTTTTTATACTTGATAATCGTTATTTTCTACGATACGAAATCTACGACGGTACAGTGTAATCACACTAAATTGCAATATTCGAAATGTAATTTTCAGTTTCTGCTCTTTTTATACTTGATAATCGTTATCTTCCGAAATACAAAACCAGAGACGGTACAGGGTGATCACACTGAATTGCAAGATTCAGAATGTAATTTTCAGTTTCTGCTCTTTTTATACTTGATAATCGTCATTTTCTAAGATACGAAACCGGCGACAGTACAGTGTGATGATACTCAATCGTAATATCTGAAATGTAATTTTCAGTTTCTGCTCTTTTTTCATACTTGATACTCGTTATTTTCTAAGATACAGAATCGGAGACGATACAGTGTGATGACACTCAATCGTAATATCTGAAAGATAATTTTCAGTTACTGCTCTTTTGATACTTGATAATCGTCATTTTCTAAGATACGAAACCGGAGACAGTAGAGTGTGATGATACTTAATCTGATGTCTGAAATGTAATTTTCAGTTTCTGCTCTTTTTATACTTGATACTCGTTATTTTCTAAGATACGAAACCGACGACAGTACAGGGTGATGACACTCAATCGTAATATCTGAAATGTAATTTTCACTCTCTGCTCTTTTTATACTTGGTAATCGTTATTTTGTAAGATACGGAACCGAATACGGTACAGTGTGATCACACGAAATTGCAATATTTAAAATGTCATTCGAGTTTCTGCTCTTTTCATACTTGATACTCGTTATTTTCTAAGATACGAAGACGAAGACAGTACAGTTTGACGACACTCAATCGTAATATTTGAAATGTAATTTTCAGTTTCTGCTCTTTTTATACTTGATAATCGTTATTTTCCAAGATACGAAACCGAAGACGGTACAGTGTGATCACTCTAAATTGCAATATTTAAGATGTAATTTTCAGATTCTGCTCTTTTTATACTTGATACTCGTTATTTTTCGAGGTACAAGACCGGAGACGGTACAGTGTGATCACACTAAATTGCGATATTTAAATTGCAATTTTCAGTTTCTGCTCTTCTTATACTTGATAATCGTTATTTCCTAAGATACGAAACCGACGACAGTACAGTGTAATGACACTCAATCGTAATATCTAAAATGTAATTCTCAGTTACTGCTCTTTTTATACTTGATAATCGTCATTTTCTAAGATACGAAACCGGTGACAGTACAGTGTGATGATACTCAATCGTAATATCTGAAATGTAATTTTCAGTTTCTGCTCTTTTTATACTTGATAATCGTTATGTTTTAAGATACAAAACCGAAGACGGTACAGTGTGATCAGACTGAATTGCAATATTTAAAATGTCATTCGAGTTTCTGCTCTTTCTATACTTGATATTCGTTATTTTCTAAAATACGAAGACGAAGACAGTACAGTGTGATGACACTCAATCGTAATATCTGAAATGTAATTTTCAGTTTCTGCTCTTTTTATACTTGGTAATCGTTATTTTCTAAGATACAGAACCGAATACGGTACAGTGTGATCACACTAAATTGCAATATTTGAAATGTCATTCGAGTTTCTGCTCTTTTCATACTTGATACTCGTTATTTTCTAAAATACGAAGACGAAGACAGTACAGTGTGATGACACTCAATCGTAATATCTGAAATGTAATTCTCTGTTTCTACTCTATTCATACTCTATAATCGTTATTTTCCAAGATACAAAACGGAATACGGTACAGTGTGATCACACTAAATTGCAATATTTAAAATGTAATTTGAGTTTCTGCTCTTTTTATACTTGATACTCGTTATTTTCTGAGGTACAAAACCGGAGACGGTACAGTGTGATCACACTAAATTGCAATATTTAAATTGCAATTCTCAGTTTCTGCTCGTTTTATACTTGATAATCGGTATTTTTTAAGATACGAAACCGAAGACGGTACAGTCTGATCACCCTAAATTGCAATATTCGAGATGTAATTTTCAGTTTCTGCTCTTTTTATACTTGATACTCGTTATTTTCTGAGGTACAAAACCGGAGACGGTACAGTGTGATCACACTAAATGGGTATATTTGAAATGTAATTTTCAGTTTCTGCTCTGTCTATACTTGATAATCGTTATTTTCTAAGATACAAAACCGAAGACGTTACAGGGTGATCACACTAAATTGCTATATTCGAAATGTAATTTTCAGTTTCTGCTCTTTTTATACTTGATAATCGTTATCTTCCAAGATACAGAACCAAAGACGGTACAGGGTGATCACACTAAATTGCAATATTTAGAATGTAATTTTCAGTTTCTGCTCTTTTTATACTTGATAATCGTCATTTTCTAAGATACGAAACCGGCGACAGTACAGTGTGATGATACTCAATCGTAATATCTGAAATGTAATTTTCAGTTTCTGCTCTTTTAATACTTGATAATCGTCATTTTCTAAGATACGAAACCGTCGACAGTACAGTGTGATGATACTCAATCGTAATATCTGAAATGTAATTTTCAGTTTCTGCTCTTTTTATACTTGATACTCGTTATTTTCTGAGGTACAAAACCGGAGACGGTACAGTGTGATCACACTGAATTGCAATATTTGAAATGTCATTCGAGTTTCTGCTCTTTTCATACTTGATACTCGTTATTTTCTAAAATACGAAGACGACGACAGTACAGTGTGATGACACTCAATCGTATTATCTGAAATGTCATTTTCAGTTTCTGCTCTTTTTATACTTGATACTCGTTATTTTCTAAGATACAAAACCGAAGACAGTACAGTGTGATGACACTCAATCGTAATATCTGAAAGGTAATTTTCAGTTTCTGCTCTTTTTATACTTGATAATCGTTATTTTCTAAGATACGAAACCGACGACAGTACAGTGTGATGACACTCAATCGTAATATCTAAAATGTAATTTCCAGTTTCTGCTCTTTTTATACTTGATACTCGTTATTTTCTAAGATACAGAATCGAAGACGATACAGTGTGATGACACTCAATCGTAATATCTGGAATGTAATTTCCAGTTTCTGCTCGTTTTATACTTGATACTCGTTATTTTCTAAGATACAAAACCGAAGACAGTACAGTGTGATGACACTCAATCGTAATATCTGTGAGGAAATTTTCAGTTTCTGCTCTTTTTATACTTGATAATCGTCATTTTCTAAGATACGAAACCGGCGACAGTACAGTGTGATGATACTCAATCGTAATATCTAAAATGTAATTCTCAGTTTCTGCTCTTTTTATACTTGATAATCGTTATTTTCTAAGATACGAAACCGGCGACAGTACAGTGTGATGATACTCAATCGTAATATCTGAAATGTAATTTTCAGTTTCTGCTCTTTTTATACTTGATAATCGTTATGTTCTGAGATACAAAACCGAAGACTGTACAGTGTGATCAGACTAAATTGCAATATTTAAAATGTCATTCGAGTTTCTGCTCTTTTCATACTTGATATTCGTTATTTTCTGAAATACGAAGACGAAGACAGTACAGTGTGATGACACTCAATCGTAATATCTGAAATGTAATTTTCAGTTTCTGCTCTTTTTATACTTGGTAATCCTTATTTTCTGAGATACAGAACCGAATACGGTACAGTGTGATCACACTAAATTGCAATATTTAAAATGTCATTCGAGTTTCTGCTCTTTTCATACTTGATACTCGTTATTTTCTAAAATACGAAGACGAAGACAGTACAGTGTGATGACACTCAATCGTAATATCTAAAATGTAATTCTCAGTTTCTCCTCTATTCATACTCTATAATCGTTATTTTTCAAGATACAAAACGGAATACGGTACAGTGTGATCACACTAAATTGCAATATTTAAAATGTAATTTGAGTTTCTGCTCTTTTTATACTTGATACTCGTTATTTCCTAAGATACAAAACCGAATACAGTACAGTGTGATGACACTCAATGGTAATATCTGAAAGGTAATTTTCAGTTTCTGCTCTTCTTATACTTGATAATCGTTATTTTCTAAGATACGAAATCTACGACGGTACAGTGTGATCACACTAAATTGCAATATTCGAAATGTAATTTTCAGTTTCTGCTCTTTTTATACTTGATAATCGTTATCTTCCGAAATACAAAACCAGAGACGGTACAGGGTGATCACACTGAATTGCAAGATTCCGAATGTAATTTTCAGTTTCTGCTCTTTTTATACTTGATACTCGTTATTTTCTAAGATACAAAACCGAATACAGTACAGTGTGATGACACTCAATCGTAATATCTGAAAGGTAATTTTCAGTTTCTGCTCTTTTTATACTTGATAATCGTTATTTTTTAAGGTACAAAACCGAAGACAGTACAGTGTTATGACACTCAATCGTAATATCTGAAAGATAATTTTCAGTTACTGCTCTTTTTATACTTGATAATCGTCATTTTCTAAGATACGAAACCGGAGACAGTAGAGTGTGATGATACTCAATCGTAATGTCTGAAATGTAATTTTCAGTTTCTGCTCTTTTTATACTTGATACTCGTTATTTTCTAAGATACAGAATCGAAGACGATACAGTGTGATGACACTCAATCGTAATATGTGGAATGTAATTTTCAGTTTCTGCTCTTTTTATACTTGATACTCGTTATTTTCTAAGATACAAAACCGAAGACAGTACAGTGTGATGACACTCAATCGTAATATCTGAAAGGAAATTTTCAGTTTCTGCTCTTATTATACTTGATAATCGTTATTTTCTAAGACACGAAACCGACGACAGTACAGTGTGATGACACTCAATCGTAATATCTGAAATGTAATGTTCACTTTCTGCTCTTTTTATACTTGGTAATCGTTATTTTCTAAGATACAGAACCGAATACGGTACAGTGTGATCACACTAAATTGCAATATTTAAAATGTCATTCGAGTTTCTGCTCGACTCATACTTGATACTCGTTATTTTCTAAGATACGAAGACGAAGACAGTACAGTTTGATGACACTCAATCGTAATATCTGAAATGTAATTTTCAGTTTCTGTTTTTTTTATACTTGATAATCGTTATCTTCCAAGATACAGAACCAAAGACGGTACAGGGTGATCACACTAAATTGCAATATTTAGAATGTAATTTTCAGTTTCTGCTCTTTTTATACTTGATAATCGTCATTTTCTAAGATACGAAACCGGCGACAGTACAGTGTGATGATACTCAATCGTAATATCTGAAATGTAATTCTCAGTTTCTGCTCTTTTTATACTTGATAATCGTTATGTTCTAAGATACGAAACCGAAGACGGTACAGTGTGATCACACTACATTGCAATATTTGAAATGTTATTCGAGTTTCTGCTCTGTTCACACTTGATACTCGTTATTTTCTAAAATACGAAGACGAAGACAGTACAGTGTGATGACACTCAATCGTAATATCTGAAATGTAATTCTAAGTTTCTGCTCTTTTTATACTTGATACTCGTTATTTTCTAAGATACAAAACCGAATACAGTACAGTGTGATGACACTCAATCGTAATATCTGAAAGGTAATTTTCAGTTTCTGCTCTTTTTATACTTGATAATCGTTATTTTCTACGATACGAAATCTACGACGGTACAGTGTAATCACACTAAATTGCAATATTCGAAATGTAATTTTCAGTTTCTGCTCTTTTTATACTTGATAATCGTTATCTTCCGAAATACAAAACCAGAGACGGTACAGGGTGATCACACTGAATTGCACGATTCAGAATGTAATTTTCAGTTTCTGCTCTTTTTATACTTGATAATCGTCATTTTCTAAGATACGAAACCGGCGACAGTACAGTGTGATGATACTCAATCGTAATATCTGAAATGTAATTTTCAGTTTCTGCTCTTTTTATACTTGATAATCGTTATGTTCTAAGATACAAAACCGAAGACGGTACAGTGTGATCAGACTAAATTGCAATATTTAAAATGTCATTCGAGTTTCTGCTCTTTCTATACTTGATATTCGTTATTTTCTAAAATACGAAGACGAAGACAGTACAGTGTGATGACACTCAATCGTAATATCTGAAATGTAATTTTCAGTTTCTGCTCTTTTTATACTTGGTAATCGTTATTTTCTAAGATACAGAACCGAATACGGTACAGTGTGATCACACTAAATTGCAATATTTAAAATGTCATTCGAGTTTCTGCTCTTTTCATACTTGATACTCGTTATTTTCTAAAATACGAAGACGAAGACATTACAGTGTGATGACACTCAATCGTAATATCTGAAATGTAATTCTCAGTTTCTACTCTATTTATACTCTATAATCGTTATTTTCCAAGATACAAAACGGAATACGGTACAGTGTGATCACACTACATTGCAATATTTGAAATGTCATTCGAGTTTCTGCTCTGTTCATACTTGATACTCGTTATTTTCTGAAATACGAAGACGAAGACAGTACAGTGTGATGACACTCAATCGTAATATCTGAAATGTAATTTCAAGTTTCTGCTCTTTTTATACTTGATACTCGTTATTTTCTAAGATACAAAACCGAATACAGTACAGTGTGATGACACTCAATCGTAATATCTGAAAGGTAATTTTCAGTTTCTGCTCTTTTTATACTTGATAATCGTTATTTTCTAAGATACAAAACCGAAGACAGTACAGTGTTATGACACTCAATCGTAATATCTGAAAGATAATTTTCAGTTACTGCTCTTTTTATACTTGATAATCGTCATTTTCTAAGATACGAAACCGGAGACAGTAGAGTGTGATGATACTCAATCGTAATGTCTGGAATGTAATTTTCAGTTTCTGCTCTTTTTATACTTGATACTCGTTATTTTCTAAGATACAGAATCGAAGACGATACAGTGTGATGACACTCAATCGTAATATGTGGAATGTAATTTTCAGTTTCTGCTCTTATTATACTTGATAATCGTTATTTTCTAAGATACGAAACCGACGACAGTACAGTGTGATGACACTCAATCGTAATATCTGAAATGTAATTTTCACTCTCTGCTCTTTTTATACTTGGTAATCGTTATTTTCTAAGATACGGAATCGAATACGGTACAGTGTGATCACACGAAATTGCAATATTTAAAATGTCATTCGAGTTTCTGCTCTTCTCATACTTGATACTCGTTATTTTCTAAGATACAAAGACGAAGACAGTACAGTTTGATGACACTCAATCGTAATATCTGAAATGTAATTTTCAGTTTCGGTTTTTTTTATACTTGATAATCGTTATCTTCCAAGATACAGAACCAAAGACGGTACAGGGTGATCACACTAAATTGCAATATTTAGAATGTAATTTTCAGTTTCTGCTCTTTTTATACTTGATTATCGTCATTTTCTAAGATACGAAACCGGCGACAGTACAGTGTGATGATACTCAATCGTAATATCTGAAATTTAATTCTCAGTTTCTGCTCTTTTTATACTTGATAATCGTTATGTTCTAAGATACGAAACCGAAGACGGTACAGTGTGATCACACTACATTGCAATATTTGAAATGTTATTCGAGTTTCTGCTCTGTTCACACTTGATACTCGTTATTTTCTAAAATACGAAGACGAAGACAGTACAGTGTGATGACACTCAATCGTAATATCTGAAATGTAATTCTAAGTTTCTGCTCTTTTTATACTTGATACTCGTTATTTTCTAAGATACGAAACCGAATACAGTACAGTGTGATGACACTCAATCGTAATATCTGAAAGGTAATTTTCAGTTTCTGCTCTTTTTATACTTGATAATCGTTATTTTCTACGATACGAAATCTACGACGGTACAGTGTAATCACACTAAATTGCAATATTCGAAATGTAATTTTCAGTTTCTGCTCTTTTTATACTTGATAATCGTTATCTTCCGAAATACAAAACCAGAGACGGTACAGGGTGATCACACTGAATTGCAAGATTCAGAATGTAATTTTCAGTTTCTGCTCTTTTTATACTTGATACTTGTTATTTTCTAAGATACAGAATCGGAGACGATACAGTGTGATGACACTCAATCGTAATATCTGAAATGTAATTTTCAGTTTCTGCTCTTTTTTCATACTTGATACTCGTTATTTTCTAAGATACAGAATCGGAGACGATACAGTGTGATGACACTCAATCGTAATATCTGAGATGTAATTTTCAGTTTCTGCTCTTTTTTCATACTTGATACTCGTTATTTTCTAAGATACAAAACCGAAGACAGTACAGTGTGATGACACTCAATCGTAATATCTGAAAGGAAATTTTCAGTTTCTGCTCTTATTATACTTGATAATCGTTATTTTCTAAGATACGAAACCGACGACAGAACAGTGTGATGACACTCAATCGTAATATCTGAAATGTAATTTTCACTTTCTGCTCTTTTTATACTTGGTAATCGTGATTTTCTAAGATACGGAACCGAATACGGTACAGTGTGATCACACGAAATTGCAATATTTAAAATGTCATTCGAGTTTCTGCTCTTTTCATACTTGATACTCGTTATTTTCTAAGATACGAAGACGAAGACAGTACAGTTTGACGACACTCAATCGTAATATCTGAAATGTAATTTTCAGTTTCTGCTCTTGTTATACTTGATAATCGTCATTCTCCAAGATACAAAATCGAATACAGTACAGTGTGATGACACTCAATCGTAATATCTGAAAGGTAATTTTCAGTTTCTGCTCTTTTTATACTTGATAATCGTTATTTTCTAAGATACGAAATCTACGACGGTACAGTGTAATCACACTAAATTGCAATATTCGAAATGTAATTTTCAGTTTCTGCTCTTTTTATACTTGATAATCGTTATCTTCCAAGATACAAAACCAGAGACGGTACAGGGTGATCACACTGAATTGCAAGATTCAGAATGTAATTTTCAGTTTCTGCTCTTTTTATACTTGATAATCGTTATTTTCTAAGATACGAAATCTACGACGGTACAGTGTAATCACACTAAATTGCAATATTCGAAATGTAATTTTCAGTTTCTGCTCTTTTTATACTTGATAATCGTTATTTTCTAAGATACAAAACCGAAGACAGTACAGTGTTATGACACTCAATCGTAATATCTGAACGATAATTTTCAGTTACTGCTCTTTTTATACTTGATAATCGTCATTTTCTAAGATACGAAACCGGAGACAGTAGAGTGTGATGATACTCAATCGTAATGTCTGGAATGTAATTTTCAGTTTCTGCTCTTTTTATACTTGATACTCGTTATTTTCTAAGATACAGAATCGAAGACGATACAGTGTGATGACACTCAATCGTAATATGTGGAATGTAATTTTCAGTTTCTGCTCTTTTTATACTTGATACTCGTTATTTTCTAAGATACAAAACCGAAGACAGTACAGTGTGATGACACTCAATCGTAATATCTGAAAGGAAATTTTCAGTTCCTGCTCTTATTATACTTGATAATCGTTATTTTCTAAGATACGAAACCGACGACAGTAGAGTGTGATGACACTCAATCGTAATATCTGAAATGTAATTTTCACTTTCTGCTCTTTTTTCATACTTGATACTCGTTATTTTCTAAGATACAGAATCGAAGACGATACAGTGTGATGACACTCAATCGTAATATCTGGAATGTAATTTTCAGTTTCTGCTCGTTTTATACTTGATACTCGTCATTTTCTAAGATACAAAACCGAACACATTACAGTGTGATGACACTCAATCGTAATATCTGAAAGGAAATTTTCAGTTTCTGCTCTTATTATACTTGATAATCGTTATTTTCTAAGATACTAAACCGACGACAGTACAGTGTGATGACACTCAATCGTAATATCTGAAATGTAATTTTCACTCTCTGCTCTTTTTATACTTGGTAATCGTTGTTTTCTAAGATACGGAATCGAATACGGTACAGTGTGATCACACGAAATTGCAATATTTAAAATGTCATTCGAGTTTCTGCTCTTTTCATACTTGATACTCGTTATTTTCTAAGATACGAAGACGAAGACAGTACAGTTTGACGACACTCAATCGTTATATCTGAAATGTAATTCTCAGTTTCTGCTCTTTTTATACTTGATAATCGTTATTTTCCAAGATACGAAACCGAAGACGGTACAGTGTGATCACACTAAATTGCAATATTTAAGATGTAATTTTCAGATTCTGCTCTTTTTATACTTGATACTCGTTATTTTTCGAGGTACAAGACCGGAGACGGTACAGTGTGATCACACTAAATTGCAATATTTAAATTGCAATTTTCAGTTTCTGCTCTTCTTATACTTGATAATCGTTATTTCCTAAGATACGAAACCGACGACAGTACAGTGTAATGACACTCAATCGTAATATCTAAAATGTAATTCTCAGTTTCTGCTCTTTTTATACTTGATAATCGTCATTTTCTAAGATACGAAACCGGCGACAGTACAGTGTGATGATACTCAATCGTAATATCTGAAATGTAATTTTCAGTTTCTGCTCTTTTTATACTTGATAATCGTTATGTTCTAAGATACAAAACCGAATACGGTACAGTGTGATCACACTAAATTGCAATATTTGAAATGTCATTCGAGTTTCTGCTCTTTTCATACTTGATACTCGTTATTTTCTAAAATACGAAGACGAAGACAGTACAGTGTGATGACACTCAATCGTAATATCTGAAATGTAATTCTCAGTTTCTACTCTATTCATACTTTATAATCGTTATTTTCCAAGATACAAAACGGAATACGGTACAGTGTGATCACACTAAATTGCAATATTTAAAATGTAATTTGAGTTTCTGCTCTTTTTATACTTGATACTCGTTATTTTCTGAGGTTCAAAACCGGAGACGGTACAGTGTGATCACACTAAATTGCAATATTTAAATTGCAATTCTCAGTTTCTGCTCGTTTTATACTTGATAATCGGTATTTTTTAAGATACGAAACCGAAGACGGTACAGTCTGATCACCCTAAATTGCAATATTCGAGATGTAATTTTCAGTTTCTGCTCTTTTTATACTTGATACTCGTTATTTTCTGAGGTACAAAACCGGAGACGGTACAGTGTGATCACACTAAATTGGTATATTTGAAATGTAATTTTCAGTTTCTGCTCTGTCTATACTTGATAATCGTTATTTTCTAAGATACAAAACCGAAGACGTTACAGGGTGATCACACTAAATTGCTATATTCGAAATGTAATTTTCAGTTTCTGCTCTTTTTATACTTGATAATCGTTATCTTCCAAGATACAGAACCAAAGACGGTACAGGGTGATCACACCAAATTGCAATATTTAGAATGTAATTTTCAGTTTCTGCTCTTTCTATACTTGATAATCGTCATTTTCTAAGATACGAAACCGGCGACAGTACAGTGTGATGATACTCAATCGTAATATCTGAAATGTAATTTTCAGTTTCTGCTCTTTTAATACTTGATAATCGTCATTTTCTAAGATACGAAACCGTCGACAGTACAGTGTGATGATACTCAATCGTAATATCTGAAATGTAATTTTCAGTTTCTGCTCTTTTTATACTTGATACTCGTTATTTTCTGAGGTACAAAACCGGAGACGGTACAGTGTGATCACACTGAATTGGAATATTTGAAATGTCATTCGAGTTTCTGCTCTTTTCATACTTGATACTCGTTATTTTCTAAAATACGAAGACGAAGACAGTACAGTGTGATGACACTCAATCGTAATATCTGAAATGTCATTTTCAGTTTCTGCTCTTTCTATACTTGATACTCGTTATTTTCTAAGATACAAAACCGAAGACAGTACAGTGTGATGACACTCAATCGTAATATCTGAAAGGTAATTTTCAGTTTCTGCTCTTTTTATACTTGATAATCGTTATTTTCTAAGATACGAAACCGACGACAGTACAGTGTGATGACACTCAATCGTAATATCTAAAATGTAATTTCCAGTTTCTGCTCTTTTTATACTTGATACTCGTTATTTTCTAAGATACAGAATCGAAGACGATACAGTGTGATGACACTCAATCGTAATATCTGGAATGTAATTTCCAGTTTCTGCTCGTTTTATACTTGATACTCGTTATTTTCTAAGATACAAAACCGAAGACAGTACAGTGTGATGACACTCAATCGTAATATCTGTAAGGAAATTTTCAGTTTCTGCTCTTTTTATACTTGATAATCGTCATTTTCTAAGATACGAAACCGGCGACAGTACAGTGTGATGATACTCAATCGTAATATCTAAAATGTAATTCTCAGTTTCTGCTCTTTTTATACTTGATAATCGTTATTTTCTAAGATACGAAACCGGCGACAGTACAGTGTGATGATACTCAATCGTAATATCTGAAATGTAATTTTCAGTTTCTGCTCTTTTTATACTTGATAATCGTTATGTTCTGAGATACAAAACCGAAGACTGTACAGTGTGATCAGACTAAATTGCAATATTTAAAATGTCATTCGAGTTTCTGCTCTTTTCATACTTGATATTCGTTATTTTCTAAAATACGAAGACGAAGACAGTACAGTGTGATGACACTCAATCGTAATATCTGAAATGTAATTTTCAGTTTCTGCTCTTTTTATACTTGGTAATCCTTATTTTCTGAGATACAGAACCGAATACGGTACAGTGTGATCACACTAAATTGCAATATTTAAAATGTCATTCGAGTTTCTGCTCTTTTCATACTTGATACTCGTTATTTTCTAAAATACGAAGACGAAGACAGTACAGTGTGATGACACTCAATCGTAATATCTAAAATGTAATTCTCAGTTTCTCCTCTATTCATACTCTATAATCGTTATTTTTCAAGATACAAAACGGAATACGGTACAGTGTGATCACACTAAATTGCAATATTTAAAATGTAATTTGAGTTTCTGCTCTTTTTATACTTGATACTCGTTATTTCCTAAGATACAAAACCGAATACAGTACAGTGTGATGACACTCAATGGTAATATCTGAAAGGTAATTTTCAGTTTCTGCTCTTCTTATACTTGATAATCGTTATTTTCTAAGATACGAAATCTACGACGGTACAGTGTGATCACACTAAATTGCAATATTCGAAATGTAATTTTCAGTTTCTGCTCTTTTTATACTTGATAATCGTTATCTTCCGAAATACAAAACCAGAGACGGTACAGGGTGATCACACTGAATTGCAAGATTCCGAATGTAATTTTCAGTTTCTGCTCTTTTTATACTTGATACTCGTTATTTTCTAAGATACAAAACCGAATACAGTACAGTGTGATGACACTCAATCGTAATATCTGAAAGGTAATTTTCAGTTTCTGCTCTTTTTATACTTGATAATCGTTATTTTCTAAGGTACAAAACCGAAGACAGTACAGTGTTATGACACTCAATCGTAATATCTGAAAGATAATTTTCAGTTACTGCTCTTTTTATACTTGATAATCGTCATTTTCTAAGATACGAAACCGGAGACAGTAGAGTGTGATGATACTCAATCGTAATGTCTGAAATGTAATTTTCAGTTTCTGCTCTTTTTATACTTGATACTCGTTATTTTCTAAGATACAGAATCGAAGACGATACAGTGTGATGACACTCAATCGTAATATGTGGAATGTAATTTTCAGTTTCTGCTCTTTTTATACTTGATACTCGTTATTTTCTAAGATACAAAACCGAAGACAGTACAGTGTGATGACACTTAATCGTAATATCTGAAAGGAAATTTTCAGTTTCTGCTCTTATTATACTTGATAATCGTTATTTTCTAAGACACGAAACCGACGACAGTACAGTGTGATGACACTTAATCGTAATATCTGAAATGTAATTTTCACTTTCTGCTCTTTTTATACTTGGTAATCGTTATTTTCTAAGATACAGAACCGAATACGGTACAGTGTGATCACACTAAATTGCAATATTTAAAATGTCATTCGAGTTTCTGCTCTTGTCATACTTGATACTCGTTATTTTCTAAGATACGAAGACGAAGACAGTACAGTTTGATGACACTCAATCGTAATATCTGAAATGTAATTTTCAGTTTCTGTTTTTTTTATACTTGATAATCGTTATCTTCCAAGATACAGAACCAAAGACGGTACAGGGTGATCACACTAAATTGCAATATTTAGAATGTAATTTTCAGTTTCTGCTCTTTTTATACTTGATAATCGTCATTTTCTAAGATACGAAACCGGCGACAGTACAGTGTGATGATACTCAATCGTAATATCTGAAATGTAATTCTCAGTTTCTGCTCTTTTTATACTTGATAATCGTTGTGTTCTAAGATACGAAACCGAAGACGGTACAGTGTGATCACACTACATTGCAATATTTGAAATGTTATTCGAGTTTCTGCTCTGTTCACACTTGATACTCGTTATTTTCTAAAATACGAAGACGAAGACAGTACAGTGTGATGACACTCAATCGTAATATCTGAAATGTAATTCTAAGTTTCTGCTCTTTTTATACTTGATACTCGTTATTTTCTAAGATACAAAACCGAAGACAGTACAGTGTGATGACACTCAATCGTAATATCTGAAAGGAAATTTTCAGTTTCTGCTCTTATTATACTTGATAATCGTTATTTTCTAAGATACGAAACCGACGACAGAACAGTGTGATGACACTCAATCGTAATATCTGAAATGTAATTTTCACTTTCTGCTCTTTTTATACTTGGTAATCGTTATTTTCTAAGATACGGAACCGAATACGATACAGTGTGATCACACGAAATTGCAATATTTAAAATGTCATTCGAGTTTCTGCTCTTTTCATACTTGATACTCGTTATTTTCTAAGATACGAAGACGAAGACAGTACAGTTTGACGACACTCAATCGTAATATCTGAAATGTAATTTTCAGTTTCTGCTCTTGTTATACTTGATAATCGTCATTCTCCAAGATACAAAACCGAATACAGTACAGTGTGATGACACTCAATCGTAATATCTGAAAGGTAATTTTCAGTTTCTGATCTTTTTATACTTGATAATCGTTATTTTCTAAGATACGAAATCTACGACGGTACAGTGTAATCACACTAAATTGCAATATTCGAAATGTAATTTTCAGTTTCTGCTCTTTTTATACTTGATAATCGTTATTTTCTAAGATACAAAACCGAAGACAGTACAGTGTTATGACACTCAATCGTAATATCTGAAAGATAATTTTCAGTTACTGCTCTTTTTATACTTGATAATCGTCATTTTCTAAGATACGAAACCGGAGACAGTAGAGTGTGATGATACTCAATCGTAATGTCTGGAATGTAATTTTCAGTTTCTGCTCTTTTTATACTTGATACTCGTTATTTTCTAAGATACAGAATCGAAGACGATACAGTGTGATGACACTCAATCGTAATATGTGGAATGTAATTTTCAGTTTCTGCTCTTTTTATACTTGATACTCGTTATTTTCTAAGATACAAAACCGAAGACAGTACAGTGTGATGACACTCAATCGTAATATCTGAAAGGAAATTTTCAGTTCCTGCTCTTATTATACTTGATAATCGTTATTTTCTAAGATACGAAACCGACGACAGTAGAGTGTGATGACACTCAATCGTAATATCTGAAATGTAATTTTCACTTTCTGCTCTTTTTTCATACTTGATACTCGTTATTTTCTAAGATACAGAATCGAAGACGATACAGTGTGATGAAACTCAATCGTAATATCTGGAATGTAATTTTCAGTTTCTGCTCGTTTTATACTTGATACTCGTTATTTTCTAAGATACAAAACCGAAGACATTACAGTGTGATGACACTCAATCGTAATATCTGAAAGGAAATTTTCAGTTTCTGCTCTTATTATACTCGATAATCGTTATTTTCTAAGATACGAAACCGACGACAGTACAGTGTGATGACACTCAATCGTAATATCTGAAATGTAATTTTCACTCTCTGCTCTTTTCATACTTGGTAATCGTTATTTTCTAAGATACGGAATCGAATACGGTACAGTGTGATCACACGAAATTGCAATATTTAAAATGTCATTCGAGTTTCTGCTCTTTTCATAATTGATACTCGTTATTTTCTAAGATACGAAGACGAAGACAGTACAGTTTGACGACACTCAATCGTAATATCTGAAATGTAATTCTCAGTTTCTACTCTATTCATACTTTATAATCGTTATTTTCCACGATACAAAACGGAATACGGTACAGTGTGATCACACTAAATTGCAATATTTAAAATGTAATTTGAGTTTCTGCTCTTTTTATACTTGATACTCGTTATTTTCTGAGGTTCAAAACCGGAGACGGTACAGTGTGATCACACTAAATTGCAATATTTAAATTGCAATTCTCAGTTTCTGCTCGTTTTATACTTGATAATCGGTATTTTTTAAGATACGAAACCGAAGACGGTACAGTCTGATCACCCTAAATTGCAATATTCGAGATGTAATTTTCAGTTTCTGCTCTTTTTATACTTGATACTCGTTATTTTCTGAGGTACAAAACCGGAGACGGTACAGTGTGATCACACTAAATTGGTATATTTGAAATGTAATTTTCAGTTTCTGCTCTGTCTATACTTGATAATCGTTATTTTCTAAGATACAAAACCGAAGACGTTACAGGGTGATCACACTAAATTGCTATATTCGAAATGTAATTTTCAGTTTCTGCTCTTTTTATACTTGATAATCGTTATCTTCCAAGATACAGAACCAAAGACGGTACAGGGTGATCACACCAAATTGCAATATTTAGAATGTAATTTTCAGTTTCTGCTCTTTCTATACTTGATAATCGTCATTTTCTAAGATACGAAACCGGCGACAGTACAGTGTGATGATACTCAATCGTAATATCTGAAATGTAATTTTCAGTTTCTGCTCTTTTAATACTTGATAATCGTCATTTTCTAAGATACGAAACCGTCGACAGTACAGTGTGATGATACTCAATCGTAATATCTGAAATGTAATTTCCAGTTTCTGCTCTTTTTATACTTGATACTCGTTATTTTCTGAGGTACAAAACCGGAGACGGTACAGTGTGATCACACTGAATTGGAATATTTGAAATGTCATTCGAGTTTCTGCTCTTTTCATACTTGATACTCGTTATTTTCTAAAATACGAAGACGAAGACAGTACAGTGTGATGACACTCAATCGTAATATCTGAAATGTCATTTTCAGTTTCTGCTCTTTTTATACTTGATACTCGTTATTTTCTAAGATACAAAACCGAAGACAGTACAGTGTGATGACACTCAATCGTAATATCTGAAAGGTAATTTTCAGTTTCTGCTCTTTTTATACTTGATAATCGTTATTTTCTAAGATACGAAACCGACGACAGTACAGTGTGATGACACTCAATCGTAATATCTAAAATGTAATTTCCAGTTTCTGCTCTTTTTATACTTGATACTCGTTATTTTCTAAGATACAGAATCGAAGACGATACAGTGTGATGACACTCAATCGTAATATCTGGAATGTAATTTCCAGTTTCTGCTCGTTTTATACTTGATACTCGTTATTTTCTAAGATACAAAACCGAAGACAGTACAGTGTGATGACACTCAATCGTAATATCTGTAAGGAAATTTTCAGTTTCTGCTCTTTTTATACTTGATAATCGTCATTTTCTAAGATACGAAACCGGCGACAGTACAGTGTGATGATACTCAATCGTAATATCTAAAATGTAATTCTCAGTTTCTGCTCTTTTTATACTTGATAATCGTTATTTTCTAAGATACGAAACCGGCGACAGTACAGTGTGATGATACTCAATCGTAATATCTGAAATGTAATTTTCAGTTTCTGCTCTTTTTATACTTGATAATCGTTATGTTCTGAGATACAAAACCGAAGACTGTACAGTGTGATCAGACTAAATTGCAATATTTAAAATGTCATTCGAGTTTCTGCTCTTTTCATACTTGATATTCGTTATTTTCTAAAATACGAAGACGAAGACAGTACAGTGTGATGACACTCAATCGTAATATCTGAAATGTAATTTTCAGTTTCTGCTCTTTTTATACTTGGTGATCCTTATTTTCTGAGATACAGAACCGAATACGGTACAGTGTGATCACACTAAATTGCAATATTTAAAATGTCATTCGAGTTTCTGCTCTTTTCATACTTGATACTCGTTATTTTCTAAAATACGAAGACGAAGACAGTACAGTGTGATGACACTCAATCGTAATATCTAAAATGTAATTCTCAGTTTCTCCTCTATTCATACTCTATAATCGTTATTTTTCAAGATACAAAACGGAATACGGTACAGTGTGATCACACTAAATTGCAATATTTAAAATGTAATTTGAGTTTCTGCTCTTTTTATACTTGATACTCGTTATTTCCTAAGATACAAAACCGAATACAGTACAGTGTGATGACACTCAATGGTAATATCTGAAAGGTAATTTTCAGTTTCTGCTCTTCTTATACTTGATAATCGTTATTTTCTAAGATACGAAATCTACGACGGTACAGTGTGATCACACTAAATTGCAATATTCGAAATGTAATTTTCAGTTTCTGCTCTTTTTATACTTGATAATCGTTATCTTCCGAAATACAAAACCAGAGACGGTACAGGGTGATCACACTGAATTGCAAGATTCCGAATGTAATTTTCAGTTTCTGCTCTTTTTATACTTGATACTCGTTATTTTCTAAGATACAAAACCGAATACAGTACAGTGTGATGACACTCAATCGTAATATCTGAAAGGTAATTTTCAGTTTCTGCTCTTTTTATACTTGATAATCGTTATTTTCTAAGGTACAAAACCGAAGACAGTACAGTGTTATGACACTCAATCGTAATATCTGAAAGATAATTTTCAGTTACTGCTCTTTTTATACTTGATAATCGTCATTTTCTAAGATACGAAACCGGAGACAGTAGAGTGTGATGATACTCAATCGTAATGTCTGAAATGTAATTTTCAGTTTCTGCTCTTTTTATACTTGATACTCGTTATTTTCTAAGATACAGAATCGAAGACGATACAGTGTGATGACACTCAATCGTAATATGTGGAATGTAATTTTGAGTTTCTGCTCTTTTTATACTTGATACTCGTTATTTTCTAAGATACAAAACCGAAGACAGTACAGTGTGATGACACTTAATCGTAATATCTGAAAGGAAATTTTCAGTTTCTGCTCTTATTATACTTGATAATCGTTATTTTCTAAGACACGAAACCGACGACAGTACAGTGTGATGACACTTAATCGTAATATCTGAAATGTAATTTTCACTTTCTGCTCTTTTTATACTTGGTAATCGTTATTTTCTAAGATACAGAACCGAATACGGTACAGTGTGATCACACTAAATTGCAATATTTAAAATGTCATTCGAGTTTCTGCTCTTCTCATACTTGATACTCGTTATTTTCTAAGATACGAAGACGAAGACAGTACAGTTTGATGACACTCAATCGTAATATCTGAAATGTAATTTTCAGTTTCTGTTTTTTTTATACTTGATAATCGTTATCTTCCAAGATACAGAACCAAAGACGGTACAGGGTGATCACACTAAATTGCAATATTTAGAATGTAATTTTCAGTTTCTGCTCTTTTTATACTTGATAATCGTCATTTTCTAATATACGAAACCGGCGACAGTACAGTGTGATGATACTCAATCGTAATATCTGAAATGTAATTCTCAGTTTCTGCTCTTTTTATACTTGATAATCGTTATGTTCTAAGATACGAAACCGAAGACGGTACAGTGTGATCACACTACATTGCAATATTTGAAATGTTATTCGAGTTTCTGCTCTGTTCACACTTGATACTCGTTATTTTCTAAAATACGAAGACGAAGACAGTACAGTGTGATGACACTCAATCGTAATATCTGAAATGTAATTCTAAGTTTCTGCTCTTTTTATACTTGATACTCGTTATTTTCTAAGATACAAAACCGAAGACAGTACAGTGTGATGACACTCAATCGTAATATCTGAAAGGAAATTTTCAGTTTCTGCTCTTATTATACTTGATAATCGTTATTTTCTAAGATACGAAACCGACGACAGAACAGTGTGATGACACTCAATCGTAATATCTGAAATGTAATTTTCACTTTCTGCTCTTTTTATACTTGGTAATCGTTATTTTCTAAGATACGGAACCGAATACGATACAGTGTGATCACACGAAATTGCAATATTTAAAATGTCATTCGAGTTTCTGCTCTTTTCATACTTGATACTCGTTATTTTCTAAGATACGAAGACGAAGACAGTACAGTTTGACGACACTCAATCGTAATATCTGAAATGTAATTTTCAGTTTCTGCTCTTGTTATACTTGATAATCGTCATTCTCCAAGATACAAAACCGAATACAGTACAGTGTGATGACACTCAATCGTAATATCTGAAAGGTAATTTTCAGTTTCTGATCTTTTTATACTTGATAATCGTTATTTTCTAAGATACGAAATCTACGACGGTACAGTGTAATCACACTAAATTGCAATATTCGAAATGTAATTTTCAGTTTCTGCTCTTTTTATACTTGATAATCGTTATTTTCTAAGATACAAAACCGAAGACAGTACAGTGTTATGACACTCAATCGTAATATCTGAAAGATAATTTTCAGTTACTGCTCTTTTTATACTTGATAATCGTCATTTTCTAAGATACGAAACCGGAGACAGTAGAGTGTGATGATACTCAATCGTAATGTCTGGAATGTAATTTTCAGTTTCTGCTCTTTTTATACTTGATACTCGTTATTTTCTAAGATACAGAATCGAAGACGATACAGTGTGATGACACTCAATCGTAATATGTGGAATGTAATTTTCAGTTTCTGCTCTTTTTATACTTGATACTCGTTATTTTCTAAGATACAAAACCGAAGACAGTACAGTGTGATGACACTCAATCGTAATATCTGAAAGGAAATTTTCAGTTCCTGCTCTTATTATACTTGATAATCGTTATTTTCTAAGATACGAAACCGACGACAGTAGAGTGTGATGACACTCAATCGTAATATCTGAAATGTAATTTTCACTTTCTGCTCTTTTTTCATACTTGATACTCGTTATTTTCTAAGATACAGAATCGAAGACGATACAGTGTGATGAAACTCAATCGTAATATCTGGAATGTAATTTTCAGTTTCTGCTCGTTTTATACTTGATACTCGTTATTTTCTAAGATACAAAACCGAAGACATTACAGTGTGATGACACTCAATCGTAATATCTGAAAGGAAATTTTCAGTTTCTGCTCTTATTATACTCGATAATCGTTATTTTCTAAGATACGAAACCGACGACAGTACAGTGTGATGACACTCAATCGTAATATCTGAAATGTAATTTTCACTCTCTGCTCTTTTCATACTTGGTAATCGTTATTTTCTAAGATACGGAATCGAATACGGTACAGTGTGATCACACGAAATTGCAATATTTAAAATGTCATTCGAGTTTCTGCTCTTTTCATAATTGATACTCGTTATTTTCTAAGATACGAAGACGAAGACAGTACAGTTTGACGACACTCAATCGTAATATCTGAAATGTAATTTTCAGTTTCTGCTCTTTTTATACTTGATAATCGTTATTTTCCAAGATACGAAACCGAAGACGGTACAGTGTGATCACACTAAATTGCAATATTTAAGATGTAATTTTCAGATTCTGCTCTTTTTATACTTGATACTCGTTATTTTTCGTGGTACAAGACCGGAGACGGTACAGTGTGATCACACTAAATTGCAATATTTAAATTGCAATTTTCAGTTTCTGCTCTTCTTATACTTGATAATCGTTATTTCCTAAGATACGAAACCGACGACAGTACAGTGTAATGACACTCAATCGTAATATCTAAAATGTAATTTTCAGTTTCTGCTCTTTTTATACTTGATAATCGTCATTTTCTAAGATACGAAACCGGCGACAGTACAGTGTGATGATACTCAATCGTAATATCTGAAATGTAATTTTCAGTTTCTGCTCTTTTTATACTTGATAATCGTTATGTTCTAAGATACAAAACCGAAGACGGTACAGTGTGATCAGACTAAATTGCAATATTTAAAATGTCATTCGAGTTTCTGCTCTTTCTATACTTGATATTCGTTATTTTCTAAAATACGAAGACGAAGACAGTACAGTGTGATGACACTCAATCGTAATATCTGAAATGTAATTTTCAGTTTCTGCTCTTTTTATACTTGGTAATCGTTATTTTCTAAGATACAGAACCGAATACGGTACAGTGTGATCACACTAAATTGCAATATTTAAAATGTCATTCGAGTTTCTGCTCTTTTCATACTTGATACTCGTTATTTTCTGAAATACGAAGACGAAGACATTACAGTGTGATGACACTCAATCGTAATATCTGAAATGTAATTTTCAGTTTCTACTCTATTTATACTCTATAATCGTTATTTTCCAAGATACGAAACGGAATACGGTACAGTGTGATCACACTACATTGCAATATTTGAAATGTCATTCGAGTTTCTGCTCTGTTCATACTTGATACTCGTTATTTTCTGAAATACGAAGACGAAGACATTACAGTGTGATCACACTCAATCGTAATATCTGAAATGTAATTTCAAGTTTCTGCTCTTTTTATACTTGATACTCGTTATTCTCTAAGATACAAAACCGAATACAGTACAGTGTGATGACACTCAATCGTAATATCTGAAAGGTAATTTTCAGTTTCTGCTCTTTTTATACTTGATAATCGTTATTTTCTAAGATACAAAACCGAAGACAGTACAGTGTTATGACACTCAATCGTAATATCTGAAAGATAATTTTCAGTTACTGCTCTTTTTATACTTGATAATCGTCATTTTCTAAGATACGAAACCGGAGACAGTAGAGTGTGATGATACTCAATCGTAATGTCTGAAATGTAATTTTCAGTTTCTGCTCTTTTTATACTTGATACTCGTTATTTTCTAAGATACAGAATCGAAGACGATACAGTGTGATGACACTCAATCGTAATATGTGGAATGTAATTTTCAGTTTCTGCTCTTTTTATACTTGATACTCGTTATTTTCTAAGATACAAAACCGAAGACAGTACAGTGTGATGACACTCAATCGTAATATCTGAAAGGAAGTTTTCAGTTTCTGCTCTTATTATACTTGATAATCGTTATTTTCTAAGACACGAAACCGACGACAGTACAGTGTGATGACACTCAATCGTAATATCTGAAATGTAATTTTCAATTTCTGCTCTTTTTATACTTGGTAATCGTTATTTTCTAAGATACAGAACCGAATACGGTACAGTGTGATCACACTAAATTGCAATATTTAAAATGTCATTCGAGTTTCTGCTCTTCTCATACTTGATACTCGTTATTTTCTAAGATACGAAGACGAAGACAGTACAGTTTGATGACACTCAATCGTAATATCTGAAATGTAATTTTCAGTTTCTGTTTTTTTTTATAATTGATAATCGTTATCTTCCAAGATACAGAACCAAAGACGGTACAGGGTGATCACACTAAATTGCAATATTTAGAATGTAATTTTCAGTTTCTGCTCTTTTTATACTTGATAATCGTCATTTTCTAAGATACGAAACCGGCGACAGTACAGTGTGATGATACTCAATCGTAATATCTGAAATGTAATTCTCAGTTTCTGCTCTTTTTATACTTGATAATCGTTATGTTCTAAGATACGAAACCGAAGACGGTACAGTGTGATCACACTACATTGCAATATTTGAAATGTTATTCGAGTTTCTGCTCTGTTCACACTTGATACTCGTTATTTTCTAAAATAGGAAGACGAAGACAGTACAGTGTGATGACACTCAATCGTAATATCTGAAATGTAATTCTAAGTTTCTGCTCTTTTTATACTTGATACTCGTTATTTTCTAAGATACAAAACCGAATACAGTACAGTGTGATGACACTCAATCGTAATATCTGAAAGGTAATTTTCAGTTTCTGCTCTTTTTATACTTGATAATCGTTATTTTCTACGATACGAAATCTACGACGGTACAGTGTAATCACACTAAATTGCAATATTCGAAATGTAATTTTCAGTTTCTGCTCTTTTTATACTTGATAATCGTTATCTTCCGAAATACAAAACCAGAGACGGTACAGGGTGATCACACTGAATTGCAAGATTCAGAATGTAATTTTCAGTTTCTGCTCTTTTTATACTTGATACTTGTTATTTTCTAAGATACAAAATCGGAGACGATACAGTGTGATGACACTCAATCGTAATATCTGAAATGTAATTTTCAGTTTCTGCTCTTTTTTCATACTTGATACTCGTTATTTTCTAAGATACAGAATCGGAGACGATACAGTGTGATGACACTCAATCGTAATATCTGAGATGTAATTTTCAGTTTCTGCTCTTTTTTCATACTTGATACTCGTTATTTTCTAAGATACAAAACCGAAGACAGTACAGTGTGATGACACTCAATCGTAATATCTGAAAGGAAATTTTCAGTTTCTGCTCTTATTATACTTGATAATCGTTATTTTCTAAGATACGAAACCGACGACAGAACAGTGTGATGACACTCAATCGTAATATCTGAAATGTAATTTTCACTTTCTGCTCTTTTTATACTTGGTAATCGTTATTTTCTAAGATACGGAACCGAATACGATACAGTGTGATCACACGAAATTGCAATATTTAAAATGTCATTCGAGTTTCTGCTCTTTTCATACTTGATACTCGTTATTTTCTAAGATACGAAGACGAAGACAGTACAGTTTGACGACACTCAATCGTAATATCTGAAATGTAATTTTCAGTTTCTGCTCTTGTTATACTTGATAATCGTCATTCTCCAAGATACAAAACCGAATACAGTACAGTGTGATGACACTCAATCGTAATATCTGAAAGGTAATTTTCAGTTTCTGATCTTTTTATACTTGATAATCGTTATTTTCTAAGATACGAAATCTACGACGGTACAGTGTAATCACACTAAATTGCAATATTCGAAATGTAATTTTCAGTTTCTGCTCTTTTTATACTTGATAATCGTTATTTTCTAAGATACAAAACCGAAGACAGTACAGTGTTATGACACTCAATCGTAATATCTTAAAGATAATTTTCAGTTACTGCTCTTTTTATACTTGATAATCGTCATTTTCTAAGATACGAAACCGGAGACAGTAGAGTGTGATGATACTCAATCGTAATGTCTGGAATGTAATTTTCAGTTTCTGCTCTTTTTATACTTGATACTCGTTATTTTCTAAGATACAGAATCGAAGACGATACAGTGTGATGACACTCAATCGTAATATGTGGAATGTAATTTTCAGTTTCTGCTCTTTTTATACTTGATACTCGTTATTTTCTAAGATACAAAACCGAAGACAGTACAGTGTGATGACACTCAATCGTAATATCTGAAAGGAAATTTTCAGTTCCTGCTCTTATTATACTTGATAATCGTTATTTTCTAAGATACGAAACCGACGACAGTAGAGTGTGATGACACTCAATCGTAATATCTGAAATGTAATTTTCACTTTCTGCTCTTTTTTCATACTTGATACTCGTTATTTTCTAAGATACAGAATCGAAGACGATACAGTGTGATGAAACTCAATCGTAATATCTGGAATGTAATTTTCAGTTTCTGCTCGTTTTATACTTGATACTCGTTATTTTCTAAGATACAAAACCGAAGACATTACAGTGTGATGACACTCAATCGTAATATCTGAAAGGAAATTTTCAGTTTCTGCTCTTATTATACTCGATAATCGTTATTTTCTAAGATACGAAACCGACGACAGTACAGTGTGATGACACTCAATCGTAATATCTGAAATGTAATTTTCACTTTCTGCTCTTTTTATACTTGGTAATCGTTATTTTCTAAGATACGGAATCGAATACGGTACAGTGTGATCACACGAAATTGCAATATTTAAAATGTCATTCGAGTTTCTGCTCTTTTCATAATTGATACTCGTTATTTTCTAAGATACGAAGACGAAGACAGTACAGTTTGACGACACTCAATCGTAATATCTGAAATGTAATTTTCAGTTTCTGCTCTTTTTATACTTGATAATCGTTATTTTCCAAGATACGAAACCGAAGACGGTACAGTGTGATCACACTAAATTGCAATATTTAAGATGTAATTTTCAGATTCTGCTCTTTTTATACTTGATACTCGTTATTTTTCGAGGTACAAGACCGGAGACGGTACAGTGTGATCACACTAAATTGCAATATTTAAATTGCAATTTTCAGTTTCTGCTCTTCTTATACTTGATAATCGTTATTTCCTAAGATACGAAACCGACGACAGTACAGTGTAATGACACTCAATCGTAATATCTAAAATGTAATTCTCAGTTTCTGCTCTTTTTATACTTGATAATCGTCATTTTCTAAAATACGAAACCGGCGACAGTACAGTGTGATGATACTCAATCGTAATATCTGAAATGTAATTTTCAGTTTCTGCTCTTTTTATACTTGATAATCGTTATGTTCTAAGATACAAAACCGAAGACGGTACAGTGTGATCAGACTAAATTGCAATATTTAAAATGTCATTCGAGTTTCTGCTCTTTCTATACTTGATATTCGTTATTTTCTAAAATACGAAGACGAAGACAGTACAGTGTGATGACACTCAATCGTAATATCTGAAATGTAATTTTCAGTTTCTGCTCTTTTTATACTTGGTAATCGTTATTTTCTAAGATACAGAACCGAATACGGTACAGTGTGATCACACTAAATTGCGATATTTAAAATGTCATTCGAGTTTCTGCTCTTTTCATACTTGATACTCGTTATTTTCTGAAATACGAAGACGAAGACATTACAGTGTGATGACACTCAATCGTAATATCTGAAATGTAATTTTCAGTTTCTACTCTATTTATACTCTATAATCGTTATTTTCCAAGATACGAAACGGAATACGGTACAGTGTGATCACACTACATTGCAATATTTGAAATGTCATTCGAGTTTCTGCTCTGTTCATACTTGATACTCGTTATTTTCTGAAATACGAAGACGAAGACAGTACAGTGTGATGACACTCAATCGTAATATCTAAAATGTAATTTCAAGTTTCTGCTCTTTTTATACTTGATACTCGTTATTTTCTAAGATACAAAACCGAATACAGTACAGTGTGATGACACTCAATCGTAATATCTGAAAGGTAATTTTCAGTTTCTGCTCTTTTTATACTTGATAATCGTTATTTTCTAAGATACAAAACCGAAGACAGTACAGTGTTATGACACTCAATCGTAATATCTGAAAGATAATTTTCAGTTACTGCTCTTTTTATACTTGATAATCGTCATTTTCTAAGATACGAAACCGGAGACAGTAGAGTGTGATGATACTCAATCGTAATGTCTGAAATGTAATTTTCAGTTTCTGCTCTTTTTATACTTGATACTCGTTATTTTCTAAGATACAGAATCGAAGACGATACAGTGTGATGACACTCAATCGTAATATGTGGAATGTAATTTTCAGTTTCTGCTCTTTTTATACTTGATACTCGTTATTTTCTAAGATACAAAACCGAAGACAGTACAGTGTGATGACACTCAATCGTAATATCTGAAAGGAAGTTTTCAGTTTCTGCTCTTATTATACTTGATAATCGTTATTTTCTAAGACACGAAACCGACGACAGTACAGTGTGATGACACTCAATCGTAATATCTGAAATGTAATTTTCAATTTCTGCTCTTTTTATACTTGGTAATCGTTATTTTCTAAGATACAGAACCGAATACGGTACAGTGTGATCACACTAAATTGCAATATTTAAAATGTCATTCGAGTTTCTGCTCTTCTCATACTTGATACTCGTTATTTTCTAAGATACGAAGACGAAGACAGTACAGTTTGATGACACTCAATCGTAATATCTGAAATGTAATTTTCAGTTTCTGTTTTTTTTATACTTGATAATCGTTATCTTCCAAGATACAGAACCAAAGACGGTACAGGGTGATCACACTAAATTGCAATATTTAGAATGTAATTTTCAGTTTCTGCTCTTTTTATACTTGATAATCGTCATTTTCTAAGATACGAAACCGGCGACAGTACAGTGTGATGATACTCAATCGTAATATCTGAAATGTAATTCTCAGTTTCTGCTCTTTTTATACTTGATAATCGTTATGTTCTAAGATACGAAACCGAAGACGGTACAGTGTGATCACACTACATTGCAATATTTGAAATGTTATTCGAGTTTCTGCTCTGTTCACACTTGATACTCGTTATTTTCTAAAATAGGAAGACGAAGACAGTACAGTGTGATGACACTCAATCGTAATATCTGAAATGTAATTCTAAGTTTCTGCTCTTTTTATACTTGATACTCGTTATTTTCTAAGATACAAAACCGAATACAGTACAGTGTGATGACACTCAATCGTAATATCTGAAAGGTAATTTTCAGTTTCTGCTCTTTTTATACTTGATAATCGTTATTTTCTACGATACGAAATCTACGACGGTACAGTGTAATCACACTAAATTGCAATATTCGAAATGTAATTTTCAGTTTCTGCTCTTTTTATACTTGATAATCGTTATCTTCCGAAATACAAAACCAGAGACGGTACAGGGTGATCACACTGAATTGCAAGATTCAGAATGTAATTTTCAGTTTCTGCTCTTTTTATACTTGATACTTGTTATTTTCTAAGATACAAAATCGGAGACGATACAGTGTGATGACACTCAATCGTAATATCTGAAATGTAATTTTCAGTTTCTGCTCTTTTTTCATACTTGATACTCGTTATTTTCTAAGATACAGAATCGGAGACGATACAGTGTGATGACACTCAATCGTAATATCTGAGATGTAATTTTCAGTTTCTGCTCTTTTTTCATACTTGATACTCGTTATTTTCTAAGATACAAAACCGAAGACAGTACAGTGTGATGACACTCAATCGTAATATCTGAAAGGAAATTTTCAGTTTCTGCTCTTATTATACTTGATAATCGTTATTTTCTAAGATACGAAACCGACGACAGAACAGTGTGATGACACTCAATCGTAATATCTGAAATGTAATTTTCACTTTCTGCTCTTTTTATACTTGGTAATCGTTATTTTCTAAGATACGGAACCGAATACGATACAGTGTGATCACACGAAATTGCAATATTTAAAATGTCATTCGAGTTTCTGCTCTTTTCATACTTGATACTCGTTATTTTCTAAGATACGAAGACGAAGACAGTACAGTTTGACGACACTCAATCGTAATATCTGAAATGTAATTTTCAGTTTCTGCTCTTGTTATACTTGATAATCGTCATTCTCCAAGATACAAAACCGAATACAGTACAGTGTGATGACACTCAATCGTAATATCTGAAAGGTAATTTTCAGTTTCTGATCTTTTTATACTTGATAATCGTTATTTTCTAAGATACGAAATCTACGACGGTACAGTGTAATCACACTAAATTGCAATATTCGAAATGTAATTTTCAGTTTCTGCTCTTTTTATACTTGATAATCGTTATTTTCTAAGATACAAAACCGAAGACAGTACAGTGTTATGACACTCAATCGTAATATCTTAAAGATAATTTTCAGTTACTGCGCTTTTTATACTTGATAATCGTCATTTTCTAAGATACGAAACCGGAGACAGTAGAGTGTGATGATACTCAATCGTAATGTCTGGAATGTAATTTTCAGTTTCTGCTCTTTTTATACTTGATACTCGTTATTTTCTAAGATACAGAATCGAAGACGATACAGTGTGATGACACTCAATCGTAATATGTGGAATGTAATTTTCAGTTTCTGCTCTTTTTATACTTGATACTCGTTATTTTCTAAGATACAAAACCGAAGACAGTACAGTGTGATGACACTCAATCGTAATATCTGAAAGGAAATTTTCAGTTCCTGCTCTTATTATACTTGATAATCGTTATTTTCTAAGATACGAAACCGACGACAGTAGAGTGTGATGACACTCAATCGTAATATCTGAAATGTAATTTTCACTTTCTGCTCTTTTTTCATACTTGATACTCGTTATTTTCTAAGATACAGAATCGAAGACGATACAGTGTGATGAAACTCAATCGTAATATCTGGAATGTAATTTTCAGTTTCTGCTCGTTTTATACTTGATACTCGTTATTTTCTAAGATACAAAACCGAAGACATTACAGTGTGATGACACTCAATCGTAATATCTGAAAGGAAATTTTCAGTTTCTGCTCTTATTATACTCGATAATCGTTATTTTCTAAGATACGAAACCGACGACAGTACAGTGTGATGACACTCAATCGTAATATCTGAAATGTAATTTTCACTTTCTGCTCTTTTTATACTTGGTAATCGTTCTTTTCTAAGATACGGAATCGAATACGGTACAGTGTGATCACACGAAATTGCAATATTTAAAATGTCATTCGAGTTTCTGCTCTTCTCATACTTGATACTCGTTATTTTCTAAGATACGAAGACGAAGACAGTACAGTTTGATGACACTCAATCGAAATATCTGAAAGGTAATTTTCAGTTTCTGTTTTTTTTATACTTGATAATCGTTATCTTCCAAGATACAGAACCAAAGACGGTACAGGGTGATCACACTAAATTGCAATATTTAGAATGTAATTTTCAGTTTCTGCTCTTTTTATACTTGATAATCGTCATTTTCTAAGATACGAAACCGGCGACAGTACAGTGTGATGATACTCAATCGTAATATCTGAAATGTAATTCTCAGTTTCTGCTCTTTTTATACTTGATAATCGTTATGTTCTAAGATACGAAACCGAAGACGGTACAGTGTGATCACACTACATTGCAATATTTGAAATGTTATTCGAGTTTCTGCTCTGTTCACACTTGATACTCGTTATTTTCTAAAATAGGAAGACGAAGACAGTACAGTGTGATGACACTCAATCGTAATATCTGAAATGTAATTCTAAGTTTCTGCTCTTTTTATACTTGATACTCGTTATTTTCTAAGATACAAAACCGAATACAGTACAGTGTGATGACACTCAATCGTAATATCTGAAAGGTAATTTTCAGTTTCTGCTCTTTTTATACTTGATAATCGTTATTTTCTACGATACGAAATCTACGACGGTACAGGGTGATCACACTAAATTGCAATATTTAGAATGTAATTTTCAGTTTCTGCTCTTTTTATACTTGATAATCGTCATTTTCTAAGATACGAAACCGGCGACAGTACAGTGTGATGATACTCAATCGTAATATCTGAAATGTAATTCTCAGTTTCTGCTCTTTTTATACTTGATAATCGTTATGTTCTAAGATACGAAACCGAAGACGGTACAGTGTGATCACACTACATTGCAATATTTGAAATGTTATTCGAGTTTCTGCTCTGTTCACACTTGATACTCGTTATTTTCTAAAATACGAAGACGAAGACAGTACAGTGTGATGACACTCAATCGTAATATCTGAAATGTAATTCTAAGTTTCTGCTCTTTTTATACTTGATACTCGTTATTTTCTAAGATACAAAACCGAAGACAGTACAGTGTGATGACACTCAATCGTAATATCTAAAAGGAAATTTTCAGTTTCTGCTCTTATTATACTTGATAATCGTTATTTTCTAAGATACGAAACCGACGACAGAACAGTGTGATGACACTCAATCGTAATATCTGAAATGTAATTTTCACTTTCTGCTCTATTTATACTTGGTAATCGTTATTTTCTAAGATACGGAACCGAATACGATACAGTGTGATCACACGAAATTGCAATATTTAAAATGTCATTCGAGTTTCTGCTCTTTTCATACTTGATACTCGTTATTTTCTAAGATACGAAGACGAAGACAGTACAGTTTGACGACACTCAATCGTAATATCTGAAATGTAATTTTCAGTTTCTGCTCTTGTTATACTTGATAATCGTCATTCTCCAAGATACAAAACCGAATACAGTACAGTGTGATGACACTCAATCGTAATATCTGAAAGGTAATTTTCAGTTTCTGATCTTTTTATACTTGATAATCGTTATTTTCTAAGATACGAAATCTACGACGGTACAGTGTAATCACACTAAATTGCAATATTCGAAATGTAATTTTCAGTTTCTGCTCTTTTTATACTTGATAATCGTTATTTTCTAAGATACAAAACCGAAGACAGTACAGTGTTATGACACTCAATCGTAATATCTGAAAGATAATTTTCAGTTACTGCTCTTTTTATACTTGATAATCGTCACTTTCTAAGATACGAAACCGGAGACAGTAGAGTGTGATGATACTCAATCGTAATGTCTGGAATGTAATTTTCAGTTTCTGCTCTTTTTATACTTGATACTCGTTATTTTCTAAGATACAGAATCGAAGACGGTACAGTGTGATGACACTCAATCGTAATATGTGGAATGTAATTTTCAGTTTCTGCTCTTTTTATACTTGATACTCGTTATTTTCTGAGATACAAAACCGAAGACAGTACAGTGTGATGACACTCAATCGTAATATCTGAAAGGAAATTTTCAGTTCCTGCTCTTATTATACTTGATAATCGTTATTTTCTAAGATACGAAACCGACGACAGTAGAGTGTGATGACACTCAATCGTAATATCTGAAATGTAATTTTCACTTTCTGCTCTTTTTTCATACTTGATACTCGTTATTTTCTAAGATACAGAATCGAAGACGATACAGTGTGATGAAACTCAATCGTAATATCTGGAATGTAATTTTCAGTTTCTGCTCGTTTTATACTTGATACTCGTTATTTTCTAAGATACAAAACCGAAGACATTACAGTGTGATGACACTCAATCGTAATATCTGAAAGGAAATTTTCAGTTTCTGCTCTTATTATACTCGATAATCGTTATTTTCTAAGATACGAAACCGACGACAGTACAGTGTGATGACACTCAATCGTAATATCTAAAATGTAATTTTCAGTTTCTGCTCTTTTTATACTTGATAATCGTCATTTTCTAAGATACGAAACCGGCGACAGTACAGTGTGATGATACTCAATCGTAATATCTGAAATGTAATTTTCAGTTTCTGCGCTTTTTATACTTGATAATCGTTATGTTCTAAGATACGAAACCGGCGACAGTACAGTGTGATGATACTCAATCGTAATATCTGAAATGTAATTTTCAGTTTCTGCTCTTTTTATACTTGATAATCGTTATGTTCTAAGATACAAAACCGAAGACGGTACAGTGTGATCAGACTAAATTGCAATATTTAAAATGTCATTCGAGTTTCTGCTCTTTCTATACTTGATATTCGTTATTTTCTAAAATACGAAGACGAAGACAGTACAGTGTGATGACACTCAATCGTAATATCTGAAATGTAATTTTCAGTTTCTGCTCTTTTTATACTTGGTAATCGTTATTTTCTAAGATACAGAACCGAATACGGTACAGTGTGATCACACTAAATTGCAATATTTAAAATGTCATTCGAGTTTCTGCTCTTTTCATACTTGATACTCGTTATTTTCTGAAATACGAAGACGAAGACATTACAGTGTGATGACACTCAATCGTAATATCTGAAATGTAATTTTCAGTTTCTACTCTATTTATACTCTATAATCGTTATTTTCCAAGATACGAAACGGAATACGGTACAGTGTGATCACACTACATTGCAATATTTGAAATGTGATTCGAGTTTCTGCTCTGTTCATACTTGATACTCGTTATTTTCTGAAATACGAAGACGAAGACATTACAGTGTGATCACACTCAATCGTAATATCTGAAATGTAATTTCAAGTTTCTGCTCTTTTTATACTTGATACTCGTTATTTTCTAAGATACAAAACCGAATACAGTACAGTGTGATGACACTCAATCGTAATATCTGAAAGGTAATTTTCAGTTTCTGCTCTTTTTATACTTGATAATCGTTATTTTCTAAGATACAAAACCGAAGACAGTACAGTGTTATGACACTCAATCGTAATATCTGAAAGATAATTTTCAGTTACTGCTCTTTTTATACTTGATAATCGTCATTTTCTAAGATACGAAACCGGAGACAGTAGAGTGTGATGATACTCAATCGTAATGTCTGAAATGTAATTTTCAGTTTCTGCTCTTTTTATACTTGATACTCGTTATTTTCTAAGATACAGAATCGAAGACGATACAGTGTGATGACACTCAATCGTAATATGTGGAATGTAATTTTCAGTTTCTGCTCTTTTTATACTTGATACTCGTTATTTTCTAAGATACAAAACCGAAGACAGTACAGTGTGATGACACTCAATCGTAATATCTGAAAGGAAGTTTTCAGTTTCTGCTCTTATTATACTTGATAATCGTTATTTTCTAAGACACGAAACCGACGACAGTACAGTGTGATGACACTCAATCGTAATATCTGAAATGTAATTTTCAATTTCTGCTCTTTTTATACTTGGTAATCGTTATTTTCTAAGATACAGAACCGAATACGGTACAGTGTGATCACACTAAATTGCAATATTTAAAATGTCATTCGAGTTTCTGCTCTTCTCATACTTGATACTCGTTATTTTCTAAGATACGAAGACGAAGACAGTACAGTTTGATGACACTCAATCGTAATATCTGAAATGTAATTTTCAGTTTCTGTTTTTTTGTATACTTGATAATCGTTATCTTCCAAGATACAGAACCAAAGACGGTACAGGGTGATCACACTAAATTGCAATATTTAGAATGTAATTTTCAGTTTCTGCTCTTTTTATACTTGATAATCGTCATTTTCTAAGATACGAAACCGGCGACAGTACAGTGTGATGATACTCAATCGTAATATCTGAAATGTAATTCTCAGTTTCTGCTCTTTTTATACTTGATAATCGTTATGTTCTAAGATACGAAACCGAAGACGGTACAGTGTGATCACACTACATTGCAATATTTGAAATGTTATTCGAGTTTCTGCTCTGTTCACACTTGATACTCGTTATTTTCTAAAATAGGAAGACGAAGACAGTACAGTGTGATGACACTCAATCGTAATATCTGAAATGTAATTCTAAGTTTCTGCTCTTTTTATACTTGATACTCGTTATTTTCTAAGATACAAAACCGAATACAGTACAGTGTGATGACACTCAATCGTAATATCTGAAAGGTAATTTTCAGTTTCTGCTCTTTTTATACTTGATAATCGTTATTTTCTACGATACGAAATCTACGACGGTACAGTGTAATCACACTAAATTGCAATATTCGAAATGTAATTTTCAGTTTCTGCTCTTTTTATACTTGATAATCGTTATCTTCCGAAATACAAAACCAGAGACGGTACAGGGTGATCACACTGAATTGCAAGATTCAGAATGTAATTTTCAGTTTCTGCTCTTTTTATACTTGATACTTGTTATTTTCTAAGATACAAAATCGGAGACGATACAGTGTGATGACACTCAATCGTAATATCTGAAATGTAATTTTCAGTTTCTGCTCTTTTTTCATACTTGATACTCGTTATTTTCTAAGATACAGAATCGGAGACGATACAGTGTGATGACACTCAATCGTAATATCTGAGATGTAATTTTCAGTTTCTGCTCTTTTTTCATACTTGATACTCGTTATTTTCTAAGATACAATACCGAAGACAGTACAGTGTGATGACACTCAATCGTAATATCTGAAAGGAAATTTTCAGTTTCTGCTCTTATTATACTTGATAATCGTTATTTTCTAAGATACGAAACCGACGACAGAACAGTGTGATGACACTCAATCGTAATATCTGAAATGTAATTTTCACTTTCTGCTCTTTTTATACTTGGTAATCGTTATTTTCTAAGATACGGAACCGAATACGATACAGTGTGATCACACGAAATTGCAATATTTAAAATGTCATTCGAGTTTCTGCTCTTTTCATACTTGATACTCGTTATTTTCTAAGATACGAAGACGAAGACAGTACAGTTTGACGACACTCAATCGTAATATCTGAAATGTAATTTTCAGTTTCTGCTCTTGTTATACTTGATAATCGTCATTCTCCAAGATACAAAACCGAATACAGTACAGTGTGATGACACTCAATCGTAATATCTGAAAGGTAATTTTCAGTTTCTGATCTTTTTATACTTGATAATCGTTATTTTCTAAGATACGAAATCTACGACGGTACAGTGTAATCACACTAAATTGCAATATTCGAAATGTAATTTTCAGTTTCTGCTCTTTTTATACTTGATAATCGTTATTTTCTAAGATACAAAACCGAAGACAGTACAGTGTTATGACACTCAATCGTAATATCTTAAAGATAATTTTCAGTTACTGCTCTTTTTATACTTGATAATCGTCATTTTCTAAGATACGAAACCGGAGACAGTAGAGTGTGATGATACTCAATCGTAATGTCTGGAATGTAATTTTCAGTTTCTGCTCTTTTTATACTTGATACTCGTTATTTTCTAAGATACAGAATCGAAGACGATACAGTGTGATGACACTCAATCGTAATATGTGGAATGTAATTTTCAGTTTCTGCTCTTTTTATACTTGATACTCGTTATTTTCTAAGATACAAAACCGAAGACAGTACAGTGTGATGACACTCAATCGTAATATCTGAAAGGAAATTTTCAGTTCCTGCTCTTATTATACTTGATAATCGTTATTTTCTAAGATACGAAACCGACGACAGTAGAGTGTGATGACACTCAATCGTAATATCTGAAATGTAATTTTCACTTTCTGCTCTTTTTTCATACTTGATACTCGTTATTTTCTAAGATACAGAATCGAAGACGATACAGTGTGATGAAACTCAATCGTAATATCTGGAATGTAATTTTCAGTTTCTGCTCGTTTTATACTTGATACTCGTTATTTTCTAAGATACAAAACCGAAGACATTACAGTGTGATGACACTCAATCGTAATATCTGAAAGGAAATTTTCAGTTTCTGCTCTTATTATACTCGATAATCGTTATTTTCTAAGATACGAAACCGACGACAGTACAGTGTGATGACACTCAATCGTAATATCTGAAATGTAATTTTCACTTTCTGCTCTTTTTATACTTGGTAATCGTTATTTTCTAAGATACGGAATCGAATACGGTACAGTGTGATCACACGAAATTGCAATATTTAAAATGTCATTCGAGTTTCTGCTCTTTTCATAATTGATACTCGTTATTTTCTAAGATACGAAGACGAAGACAGTACAGTTTGACGACACTCAATCGTAATATCTGAAATGTAATTTTCAGTTTCTGCTCTTTTTATACTTGATAATCGTTATTTTCCAAGATACGAAACCGAAGACGGTACAGTGTGATCACACTAAATTGCAATATTTAAGATGTAATTTTCAGATTCTGCTCTTTTTATACTTGATACTCGTTATTTTTCGAGGTACAAGACCGGAGACGGTACAGTGTGATCACACTAAATTGCAATATTTAAATTGCAATTTTCAGTTTCTGCTCTTCTTATACTTGATAATCGTTATTTCCTAAGATACGAAACCGACGACAGTACAGTGTAATGACACTCAATCGTAATATCTAAAATGTAATTCTCAGTTTCTGCTCTTTTTATACTTGATAATCGTCATTTTCTAAGATACGAAACCGGCGACAGTACAGTGTGATGATACTCAATCGTAATATCTGAAATGTAATTTTCAGTTTCTGCTCTTTTTATACTTGATAATCGTTATGTTCTAAGATACAAAACCGAAGACGGTACAGTGTGATCAGACTAAATTGCAATATTTAAAATGTCATTCGAGTTTCTGCTCTTTCTATACTTGATATTCGTTATTTTCTAAAATACGAAGACGAAGACAGTACAGTGTGATGACACTCAATCGTAATATCTGAAATGTAATTTTCAGTTTCTGCTCTTTTTATACTTGGTAATCGTTATTTTCTAAGATACAGAACCGAATACGGTACAGTGTGATCACACTAAATTGCAATATTTAAAATGTCATTCGAGTTTCTGCTCTTTTCATACTTGATACTCGTTATTTTCTGAAATACGAAGACGAAGACATTACAGTGTGATGACACTCAATCGTAATATCTGAAATGTAATTTTCAGTTTCTACTCTATTTATACTCTATAATCGTTATTTTCCAAGATACGAAACGGAATACGGTACAGTGTGATCACACTACATTGCAATATTTGAAATGTCATTCGAGTTTCTGCTCTGTTCATACTTGATACTCGTTATTTTCTGAAATACGAAGACGAAGACAGTACAGTGTGATGACACTCAATCGTAATATCTGAAATGTAATTTCAAGTTTCTGCTCTTTTTATACTTGATACTCGTTATTTTCTAAGATACAAAACCGAATACAGTACAGTGTGATGACACTCAATCGTAATATCTGAAAGGTAATTTTCAGTTTCTGCTCTTTTTATACTTGATAATCGTTATTTTCTAAGATACAAAACCGAAGACAGTACAGTGTTATGACACTCAATCGTAATATCTGAAAGATAATTTTCAGTTACTGCTCTTTTTATACTTGATAATCGTCATTTTCTAAGATACGAAACCGGAGACAGTAGAGTGTGATGATACTCAATCGTAATGTCTGAAATGTAATTTTCAGTTTCTGCTCTTTTTATACTTGATACTCGTTATTTTCTAAGATACAGAATCGAAGACGATACAGTGTGATGACACTCAATCGTAATATGTGGAATGTAATTTTCAGTTTCTGCTCTTTTTATACTTGATACTCGTTATTTTCTAAGATACAAAACCGAAGACAGTACAGTGTGATGACACTCAATCGTAATATCTGAAAGGAAGTTTTCAGTTTCTGCTCTTATTATACTTGATAATCGTTATTTTCTAAGACACGAAACCGACGACAGTACAGTGTGATGACACTCAATCGTAATATCTGAAATGTAATTTTCAATTTCTGCTCTTTTTATACTTGGTAATCGTTATTTTCTAAGATACAGAACCGAATACGGTACAGTGTGATCACACTAAATTGCAATATTTAAAATGTCATTCGAGTTTCTGCTCTTCTCATACTTGATACTCGTTATTTTCTAAGATACGAAGACGAAGACAGTACAGTTTGATGACACTCAATCGTAATATCTGAAATGTAATTTTCAGTTTCTGTTTTTTTTATACTTGATAATCGTTATCTTCCAAGATACAGAACCAAAGACGGTACAGGGTGATCACACTAAATTGCAATATTTAGAATGTAATTTTCAGTTTCTGCTCTTTTTATACTTGATAATCGTCATTTTCTAAGATACGAAACCGGCGACAGTACAGTGTGATGATACTCAATCGTAATATCTGAAATGTAATTCTCAGTTTCTGCTCTTTTTATACTTGATAATCGTTATGTTCTAAGATACGAAACCGAAGACGGTACAGTGTGATCACACTACATTGCAATATTTGAAATGTTATTCGAGTTTCTGCTCTGTTCACACTTGATACTCGTTATTTTCTAAAATAGGAAGACGAAGACAGTACAGTGTGATGACACTCAATCGTAATATCTGAAATGTAATTCTAAGTTTCTGCTCTTTTTATACTTGATACTCGTTATTTTCTAAGATACAAAACCGAATACAGTACAGTGTGATGACACTCAATCGTAATATCTGAAAGGTAATTTTCAGTTTCTGCTCTTTTTATACTTGATAATCGTTATTTTCTACGATACGAAATCTACGACGGTACAGTGTAATCACACTAAATTGCAATATTCGAAATGTAATTTTCAGTTTCTGCTCTTTTTATACTTGATAATCGTTATCTTCCGAAATACAAAACCAGAGACGGTACAGGGTGATCACACTGAATTGCAAGATTCAGAATGTAATTTTCAGTTTCTGCTCTTTTTATACTTGATACTTGTTATTTTCTAAGATACAAAATCGGAGACGATACAGTGTGATGACACTCAATCGTAATATCTGAAATGTAATTTTCAGTTTCTGCTCTTTTTTCATACTTGATACTCGTTATTTTCTAAGATACAGAATCGGAGACGATACAGTGTGATGACACTCAATCGTAATATCTGAGATGTAATTTTCAGTTTCTGCTCTTTTTTCATACTTGATACTCGTTATTTTCTGAGATACAAAACCGAAGACAGTACAGTGTGATGACACTCAATCGTAATATCTGAAAGGAAATTTTCAGTTTCTGCTCTTATTATACTTGATAATCGTTATTTTCTAAGATACGAAACCGACGACAGAACAGTGTGATGACACTCAATCGTAATATCTGAAATGTAATTTTCACTTTCTGCTCTTTTTATACTTGGTAATCGTTATTTTCTAAGATACGGAACCGAATACGATACAGTGTGATCACACGAAATTGCAATATTTAAAATGTCATTCGAGTTTCTGCTCTTTTCATACTTGATACTCGTTATTTTCTAAGATACGAAGACGAAGACAGTACAGTTTGACGACACTCAATCGTAATATCTGAAATGTAATTTTCAGTTTCTGCTCTTGTTATACTTGATAATCGTCATTCTCCAAGATACAAAACCGAATACAGTACAGTGTGATGACACTCAATCGTAATATCTGAAAGGTAATTTTCAGTTTCTGATCTTTTTATACTTGATAATCGTTATTTTCTAAGATACGAAATCTACGACGGTACAGTGTAATCACACTAAATTGCAATATTCGAAATGTAATTTTCAGTTTCTGCTCTTTTTATACTTGATAATCGTTATTTTCTAAGATACAAAACCGAAGACAGTACAGTGTTATGACACTCAATCGTAATATCTTAAAGATAATTTTCAGTTACTGCTCTTTTTATACTTGATAATCGTCATTTTCTAAGATACGAAACCGGAGACAGTAGAGTGTGATGATACTCAATCGTAATGTCTGGAATGTAATTTTCAGTTTCTGCTCTTTTTATACTTGATACTCGTTATTTTCTAAGATACAGAATCGAAGACGATACAGTGTGATGACACTCAATCGTAATATGTGGAATGTAATTTTCAGTTTCTGCTCGTTTTATACTTGATACTCGTTATTTTCTAAGATACAAAACCGAAGACATTACAGTGTGATGACACTCAATCGTAATATCTGAAAGGAAATTTTCAGTTTCTGCTCTTATTATACTCGATAATCGTTATTTTCTAAGATACGAAACCGACGACAGTACAGTGTGATGACACTCAATCGTAATATCTGAAATGTAATTTTCACTTTCTGCTCTTTTTATACTTGGTAATCGTTATTTTCTAAGATACGGAATCGAATACGGTACAGTGTGATCACACGAAATTGCAATATTTAAAATGTCATTCGAGTTTCTGCTCTTCTCATACTTGATACTCGTTATTTTCTAAGATACGAAGACGAAGACAGTACAGTTTGATGACACTCAATCGTAATATCTGAAAGGTAATTTTCAGTTTCTGTTTTTTTTATACTTGATAATCGTTATCTTCCAAGATACAGAACCAAAGACGGTACAGGGTGATCACACTAAATTGCAATATTTAGAATGTAATTTTCAGTTTCTGCTCTTTTTATACTTGATAATCGTCATTTTCTAAGATACGAAACCGGCGACAGTACAGTGTGATGATACTCAATCGTAATATCTGAAATGTAATTCTCAGTTTCTGCTCTTTTTATACTTGATAATCGTTATGTTCTAAGATACGAAACCGAAGACGGTACAGTGTGATCACACTACATTGCAATATTTGAAATGTTATTCGAGTTTCTGCTCTGTTCACACTTGATACTCGTTATTTTCTAAAATAGGAAGACGAAGACAGTACAGTGTGATGACACTCAATCGTAATATCTGAAATGTAATTCTAAGTTTCTGCTCTTTTTATACTTGATACTCGTTATTTTCTAAGATACAAAACCGAATACAGTACAGTGTGATGACACTCAATCGTAATATCTGAAAGGTAATTTTCAGTTTCTGCTCTTTTTATACTTGATAATCGTTATTTTCTACGATACGAAATCTACGACGGTACAGTGTAATCACACTAAATTGCAATATTCGAAATGTAATTTTCAGTTTCTGCTCTTTTTATACTTGATAATCGTTATCTTCCGAAATACAAAACCAGAGACGGTACAGGGTGATCACACTGAATTGCAAGATTCAGAATGTAATTTTCAGTTTCTGCTCTTTTTATACTTGATACTTGTTATTTTCTAAGATACAAAATCGGAGACGATACAGTGTGATGACACTCAATCGTAATATCTGAAATGTAATTTTCAGTTTCTGCTCTTTTTTCATACTTGATACTCGTTATTTTCTAAGATACAGAATCGGAGACGATACAGTGTGATGACACTCAATCGTAATATCTGAGATG
This sequence comes from Tenthredo livida, assembly GCA_963992785.1. Classification (NCBI taxonomy): domain Eukaryota; kingdom Metazoa; phylum Arthropoda; class Insecta; order Hymenoptera; family Tenthredinidae; genus Tenthredo; species Tenthredo livida. The sequence continues at coordinate 29,844,501 of OZ023066.1, read as the reverse complement.
TAATTTTCAGTTTCTGCTCTTTTTTCATACTTGATACTCGTTATTTTCTAAGATACAAAACCGAAGACAGTACAGTGTGATGACACTCAATCGTAATATCTGAAAGGAAATTTTCAGTTTCTGCTCTTATTATACTTGATAATCGTTATTTTCTAAGATACGAAACCGACGACAGAACAGTGTGATGACACTCAATCGTAATATCTGAAATGTAATTTTCACTTTCTGCTCTTTTTATACTTGGTAATCGTTATTTTCTAAGATACGGAACCGAATACGATACAGTGTGATCACACGAAATTGCAATATTTAAAATGTCATTCGAGTTTCTGCTCTTTTCATACTTGATACTCGTTATTTTCTAAGATACGAAGACGAAGACAGTACAGTTTGACGACACTCAATCGTAATATCTGAAATGTAATTTTCAGTTTCTGCTCTTGTTATACTTGATAATCGTCATTCTCCAAGATACAAAACCGAATACAGTACAGTGTGATGACACTCAATCGTAATATCTGAAAGGTAATTTTCAGTTTCTGATCTTTTTATACTTGATAATCGTTATTTTCTAAGATACGAAATCTACGACGGTACAGTGTAATCACACTAAATTGCAATATTCGAAATGTAATTTTCAGTTTCTGCTCTTTTTATACTTGATAATCGTTATTTTCTAAGATACAAAACCGAAGACAGTACAGTGTTATGACACTCAATCGTAATATCTTAAAGATAATTTTCAGTTACTGCTCTTTTTATACTTGATAATCGTCATTTTCTAAGATACGAAACCGGAGACAGTAGAGTGTGATGATACTCAATCGTAATGTCTGGAATGTAATTTTCAGTTTCTGCTCTTTTTATACTTGATACTCGTTATTTTCTAAGATACAGAATCGAAGACGATACAGTGTGATGACACTCAATCGTAATATGTGGAATGTAATTTTCAGTTTCTGCTCTTTTTATACTTGATACTCGTTATTTTCTAAGATACAAAACCGAAGACAGTACAGTGTGATGACACTCAATCGTAATATCTGAAAGGAAATTTTCAGTTCCTGCTCTTATTATACTTGATAATCGTTATTTTCTAAGATACGAAACCGACGACAGTAGAGTGTGATGACACTCAATCGTAATATCTGAAATGTAATTTTCACTTTCTGCTCTTTTTTCATACTTGATACTCGTTATTTTCTAAGATACAGAATCGAAGACGATACAGTGTGATGAAACTCAATCGTAATATCTGGAATGTAATTTTCAGTTTCTGCTCGTTTTATACTTGATACTCGTTATTTTCTAAGATACAAAACCGAAGACATTACAGTGTGATGACACTCAATCGTAATATCTGAAAGGAAATTTTCAGTTTCTGCTCTTATTATACTCGATAATCGTTATTTTCTAAGATACGAAACCGACGACAGTACAGTGTGATGACACTCAATCGTAATATCTGAAATGTAATTTTCACTTTCTGCTCTTTTTATACTTGGTAATCGTTATTTTCTAAGATACGGAACCGAATACGATACAGTGTGATCACACGAAATTGCAATATTTAAAATGTCATTCGAGTTTCTGCTCTTTTCATACTTGATACTCGTTATTTTCTAAGATACGAAGACGAAGACAGTACAGTTTGACGACACTCAATCGTAATATCTGAAATGTAATTTTCAGTTTCTGCTCTTGTTATACTTGATAATCGTCATTCTCCAAGATACAAAACCGAATACAGTACAGTGTGATGACACTCAATCGTAATATCTGAAAGGTAATTTTCAGTTTCTGATCTTTTTATACTTGATAATCGTTATTTTCTAAGATACGAAATCTACGACGGTACAGTGTAATCACACTAAATTGCAATATTCGAAATGTAATTTTCAGTTTCTGCTCTTTTTATACTTGATAATCGTTATTTTCTAAGATACAAAACCGAAGACAGTACAGTGTTATGACACTCAATCGTAATATCTTAAAGATAATTTTCAGTTACTGCTCTTTTTATACTTGATAATCGTCATTTTCTAAGATACGAAACCGGAGACAGTAGAGTGTGATGATACTCAATCGTAATGTCTGGAATGTAATTTTCAGTTTCTGCTCTTTTTATACTTGATACTCGTTATTTTCTAAGATACAGAATCGAAGACGATACAGTGTGATGACACTCAATCGTAATATGTGGAATGTAATTTTCAGTTTCTGCTCTTTTTATACTTGATACTCGTTATTTTCTAAGATACAGAATCGAAGACGATACAGTGTGATGACACTCAATCGTAATATGTGGAATGTAATTTTCAGTTTCTGCTCTTTTTATACTTGATATTCGTTATTTTCTGAAATACGAAGACGAAGACAGTACAGTGTGATGACACTCAATCGTAATATCTGAAATGTAATTTTCACTTTCTGCTCTTTTTATACTTGGTAATCGTTATTTTCTAAGATACGGAATCGAATACGGTACAGTGTGATCACACGAAATTGCAATATTTAAAATGTCATTCGAGTTTCTGCTCTTCTCATACTTGATACTCGTTATTTTCTAAGATACGAAGACGAAGACAGTACAGTTTGATGACACTCAATCGTAATATCTGAAAGGTAATTTTCAGTTTCTGTTTTTTTTATACTTGATAATCGTTATCTTCCAAGATACAGAACCAAAGACGGTACAGGGTGATCACACTAAATTGCAATATTTAGAATGTAATTTTCAGTTTCTGCTCTTTTTATACTTGATAATCGTCATTTTCTAAGATACGAAACCGGCGACAGTACAGTGTGATGATACTCAATCGTAATATCTGAAATGTAATTCTCAGTTTCTGCTCTTTTTATACTTGATAATCGTTATGTTCTAAGATACGAAACCGAAGACGGTACAGTGTGATCACACTACATTGCAATATTTGAAATGTTATTCGAGTTTCTGCTCTGTTCACACTTGATACTCGTTATTTTCTAAAATAGAAAGACGAAGACAGTACAGTGTGATGACACTCAATCGTAATATCTGAAATGTAATTCTAAGTTTCTGCTCTTTTTATACTTGATACTCGTTATTTTCTAAGATACAAAACCGAATACAGTACAGTGTGATGACACTCAATCGTAATATCTGAAAGGTAATTTTCAGTTTCTGCTCTTTTTATACTTGATAATCGTTATTTTCTACGATACGAAATCTACGACGGTACAGTGTAATCACACTAAATTGCAATATTCGAAATGTAATTTTCAGTTTCTGCTCTTTTTATACTTGATAATCGTTATCTTCCGAAATACAAAACCAGAGACGGTACAGGGTGATCACACTGAATTGCAAGATTCAGAATGTAATTTTCAGTTTCTGCTCTTTTTATACTTGATACTTGTTATTTTCTAAGATACAAAATCGGAGACGATACAGTGTGATGACACTCAATCGTAATATCTGAAATGTAATTTTCAGTTTCTGCTCTTTTTTCATACTTGATACTCGTTATTTTCTAAGATACAGAATCGGAGACGATACAGTGTGATGACACTCAATCGTAATATCTGAGATGTAATTTTCAGTTTCTGCTCTTTTTTCATACTTGATACTCGTTATTTTCTAAGATACAAAACCGAAGACAGTACAGTGTGATGACACTCAATCGTAATATCTGAAAGGAAATTTTCAGTTTCTGCTCTTATTATACTTGATAATCGTTATTTTCTAAGATACGAAACCGACGACAGAACAGTGTGATGACACTCAATCGTAATATCTGAAATGTAATTTTCACTTTCTGCTCTTTTTATACTTGGTAATCGTTATTTTCTAAGATACGGAACCGAATACGATACAGTGTGATCACACGAAATTGCAATATTTAAAATGTCATTCGAGTTTCTGCTCTTTTCATACTTGATACTCGTTATTTTCTAAGATACGAAGACGAAGACAGTACAGTTTGACGACACTCAATCGTAATATCTGAAATGTAATTTTCAGTTTCTGCTCTTGTTATACTTGATAATCGTCATTCTCCAAGATACAAAACCGAATACAGTACAGTGTGATGACACTCAATCGTAATATCTGAAAGGTAATTTTCAGTTTCTGATCTTTTTATACTTGATAATCGTTATTTTCTAAGATACGAAATCTACGACGGTACAGTGTAATCACACTAAATTGCAATATTCGAAATGTAATTTTCAGTTTCTGCTCTTTTTATACTTGATAATCGTTATTTTCTAAGATACAAAACCGAAGACAGTACAGTGTTATGACACTCAATCGTAATATCTTAAAGATAATTTTCAGTTACTGCTCTTTTTATACTTGATAATCGTCATTTTCTAAGATACGAAACCGGAGACAGTAGGGTGTGATGATACTCAATCGTAATGTCTGGAATGTAATTTTCAGTTTCTGCTCTTTTTATACTTGATACTCGTTATTTTCTAAGATACAGAATCGAAGACGATACAGTGTGATGACACTCAATCGTAATATGTGGAATGTAATTTTCAGTTTCTGCTCTTTTTATACTTGATACTCGTTATTTTCTAAGATACAAAACCGAAGACAGTACAGTGTGATGACACTCAATCGTAATATCTGAAAGGAAATTTTCAGTTCCTGCTCTTATTATACTTGATAATCGTTATTTTCTAAGATACGAAACCGACGACAGTAGAGTGTGATGACACTCAATCGTAATATCTGAAATGTAATTTTCACTTTCTGCTCTTTTTTCATACTTGATACTCGTTATTTTCTAAGATACAGAATCGAAGACGATACAGTGTGATGAAACTCAATCGTAATATCTGGAATGTAATTTTCAGTTTCTGCTCGTTTTATACTTGATACTCGTTATTTTCTAAGATACAAAACCGAAGACATTACAGTGTGATGACACTCAATCGTAATATCTGAAAGGAAATTTTCAGTTTCTGCTCTTATTATACTCGATAATCGTTATTTTCTAAGATACGAAACCGACGACAGTACAGTGTGATGACACTCAATCGTAATATCTGAAATGTAATTTTCACTTTCTGCTCTTTTTATACTTGGTAATCGTTATTTTCTAAGATACGGAATCGAATACGGTACAGTGTGATCACACGAAATTGCAATATTTAAAATGTCATTCGAGTTTCTGCTCTTTTCATAATTGATACTCGTTATTTTCTAAGATACGAAGACGAAGACAGTACAGTTTGACGACACTCAATCGTAATATCTGAAATGTAATTTTCAGTTTCTGCTCTTTTTATACTTGATAATCGTTATTTTCCAAGATACGAAACCGAAGACGGTACAGTGTGATCACACTAAATTGCAATATTTAAGATGTAATTTTCAGATTCTGCTCTTTTTATACTTGATACTCGTTATTTTTCGAGGTACAAGACCGGAGACGGTACAGTGTGATCACACTAAATTGCAATATTTAAATTGCAATTTTCAGTTTCTGCTCTTCTTATACTTGATAATCGTTATTTCCTAAGATACGAAACCGACGACAGTACAGTGTAATGACACTCAATCGTAATATCTAAAATGTAATTCTCAGTTTCTGCTCTTTTTATACTTGATAATCGTCATTTTCTAAGATACGAAACCGGCGACAGTACAGTGTGATGATACTCAATCGTAATATCTGAAATGTAATTTTCAGTTTCTGCTCTTTTTATACTTGATAATCGTTATGTTCTAAGATACAAAACCGAAGACGGTACAGTGTGATCAGACTAAATTGCAATATTTAAAATGTCATTCGAGTTTCTGCTCTTTCTATACTTGATATTCGTTATTTTCTGAAATACGAAGACGAAGACAGTACAGTGTGATGACACTCAATCGTAATATCTGAAATGTAATTTTCAGTTTCTGCTCTTTTTATACTTGGTAATCGTTATTTTCTAAGATACAGAACCGAATACGGTACAGTGTGATCACACTAAATTGCAATATTTAAAATGTCATTCGAGTTTCTGCTCTTTTCATACTTGATACTCGTTATTTTCTAAAATACGAAGACGAAGACATTACAGTGTGATGACACTCAATCGTAATATCTGAAATGTAATTCTCAGTTTCTACTCTATTTCTACTCTATAATCGTTATTTTCCAAGATACGAAACGGAATACGGTACAGTGTGATCACACTACATTGCAATATTTGAAATGTCATTCGAGTTTCTGCTCTGTTCATACTTGATACTCGTTATTTTCTGAAATACGAAGACGAAGACAGTACAGTGTGATGACACTCAATCGTAATATCTGAAATGTAATTTCAAGTTTCTGCTCTTTTTATACCTGATACTCGTTATTTTCTAAGATACAAAACCGAATACAGTACAGTGTGATGACACTCAATCGTAATATCTGAAAGGTAATTTTCAGTTTCCGCTCTTTTTATACTTGATAATCGTTATTTTCTAAGATACAAAACCGAAGACAGTACAGTGTTATGACACTCAATCGTAATATCTGAAAGATAATTTTCAGTTACTGCTCTTTTTATACTTGATAATCGTCATTTTCTAAGATACGAAACCGGAGACAGTAGAGTGTGATGATACTCAATCGTAATGTCTGAAATGTAATTTTCAGTTTCTGCTCTTTTTCTACTTGATACTCGTTATTTTCTAAGATACAGAATCGAAGACGATACAGTGTGATGACACTCAATCGTAATATGTGGAATGTAATTTTCAGTTTCTGCTCTTTTTATACTTGATACTCGTTATTTTCTAAGATACAAAACCGAAGACAGTACAGTGTGATGACACTCAATCGTAATATCTGAAAAGAAGTTTTCAGTTTCTGCTCTTATTATACTTGATAATCGTTATTTTCTAAGACACGAAACCGACGACAGTACAGTGTGATGACACTCAATCGTAATATCTGAAATGTAATTTTCACTTTCTGCTCTTTTTATACTTGGTAATCGTTATTTTCTAAGATACAGAACCGAATACGGTACAGTGTGATCACACTAAATTGCAATATTTAAAATGTCATTCGAGTTTCTGCTCTTCTCATACTTGATACTCGTTATTTTCTAAGATACGAAGACGAAGACAGTACAGTTTGATGACACTCAATCGTAATATCTGAAATGTAATTTTCAGTTTCTGTTTTTTTTATACTTGATAATCGTTATCTTCCAAGATACAGAACCAAAGACGGTACAGGGTGATCACACTAAATTGCAATATTTAGAATGTAATTTTCAGTTTCTGCTCTTTTTATACTTGATAATCGTCATTTTCTAAGATACGAAACCGGCGACAGTACAGTGTGATGATACTAAATCGTAATATCTGAAATGTAATTCTCAGTTTCTGCTCTTTTTATACTTGATAATCGTTATGTTCTAAGATACGTAACCGAAGACGGTACAGTGTGATCACACTACATTGCAATATTTGAAATGTTATTCGAGTTTCTGCTCTGTTCACACTTGATACTCGTTATTTTCTAAAATAGGAAGACGAAGACAGTACAGTGTGATGACACTCAATCGTAATATCTGAAATGTAATTTTCAGTTTCTGCTCGTTTTATACTTGATACTCGTTATTTTCTAAGATACAAAACCGAAGACATTACAGTGTGATGACACTCAATCGTAATATCTGAAAGGAAATTTTCAGTTTCTGCTCTTATTATACTCGATAATCGTTATTTTCTAAGATACGAAACCGACGACAGTACAGTGTGATGACACTCAATCGTAATATCTGAAATGTAATTTTCACTTTCTGCTCTTTTTATACTTGGTAATCGTTATTTTCTAAGATACGGAATCGAATACGGTACAGTGTGATCACACGAAATTGCAATATTTAAAATGTCATTCGAGTTTCTGCTCTTTTCATAATTGATACTCGTTATTTTCTAAGATACGAAGACGAAGACAGTACAGTTTGACGACACTCAATCGTAATATCTGAAATGTAATTTTCAGTTTCTGCTCTTTTTATACTTGATAATCGTTATTTTCCAAGATACGAAACCGAAGACGGTACAGTGTGATCACACTAAATTGCAATATTTAAGATGTAATTTTCAGATTCTGCTCTTTTTATACTTGATACTCGTTATTTTTCGAGGTACAAGACCGGAGACGGTACAGTGTGATCACACTAAATTGCAATATTTAAATTGCAATTTTCAGTTTCTGCTCTTCTTATACTTGATAATCGTTATTTCCTAAGATACGAAACCGACGACAGTACAGTGTAATGACACTCAATCGTAATATCTAAAATGTAATTCTCAGTTTCTGCTCTTTTTATACTTGATAATCGTCATTTTCTAAGATACGAAACCGGCGACAGTACAGTGTGATGATACTCAATCGTAATATCTGAAATGTAATTTTCAGTTTCTGCTCTTTTTATACTTGATAATCGTTATGTTCTAAGATACAAAACCGAAGACGGTACAGTGTGATCAGACTAAATTGCAATATTTAAAATGTCATTCGAGTTTCTGCTCTTTCTATACTTGATATTCGTTATTTTCTGAAATACGAAGACGAAGACAGTACAGTGTGATGACACTCAATCGTAATATCTGAAATGTAATTTTCAGTTTCTGCTCTTTTTATACTTGGTAATCGTTATTTTCTAAGATACAGAACCGAATACGGTACAGTGTGATCACACTAAATTGCAATATTTAAAATGTCATTCGAGTTTCTGCTCTTTTCATACTTGATACTCGTTATTTTCTAAAATACGAAGACGAAGACATTACAGTGTGATGACACTCAATCGTAATATCTGAAATGTAATTCTCAGTTTCTACTCTATTTCTACTCTATAATCGTTATTTTCCAAGATACGAAACGGAATACGGTACAGTGTGATCACACTACATTGCAATATTTGAAATGTCATTCGAGTTTCTGCTCTGTTCATACTTGATACTCGTTATTTTCTGAAATACGAAGACGAAGACAGTACAGTGTGATGACACTCAATCGTAATATCTGAAATGTAATTTCAAGTTTCTGCTCTTTTTATACCTGATACTCGTTATTTTCTAAGATACAAAACCGAATACAGTACAGTGTGATGACACTCAATCGTAATATCTGAAAGGTAATTTTCAGTTTCCGCTCTTTTTATACTTGATAATCGTTATTTTCTAAGATACAAAACCGAAGACAGTACAGTGTTATGACACTCAATCGTAATATCTGAAAGATAATTTTCAGTTACTGCTCTTTTTATACTTGATAATCGTCATTTTCTAAGATACGAAACCGGAGACAGTAGAGTGTGATGATACTCAATCGTAATGTCTGAAATGTAATTTTCAGTTTCTGCTCTTTTTCTACTTGATACTCGTTATTTTCTAAGATACAGAATCGAAGACGATACAGTGTGATGACACTCAATCGTAATATGTGGAATGTAATTTTCAGTTTCTGCTCTTTTTATACTTGATACTCGTTATTTTCTAAGATACAAAACCGAAGACAGTACAGTGTGATGACACTCAATCGTAATATCTGAAAAGAAGTTTTCAGTTTCTGCTCTTATTATACTTGATAATCGTTATTTTCTAAGACACGAAACCGACGACAGTACAGTGTGATGACACTCAATCGTAATATCTGAAATGTAATTTTCACTTTCTGCTCTTTTTATACTTGGTAATCGTTATTTTCTAAGATACAGAACCGAATACGGTACAGTGTGATCACACTAAATTGCAATATTTAAAATGTCATTCGAGTTTCTGCTCTTCTCATACTTGATACTCGTTATTTTCTAAGATACGAAGACGAAGACAGTACAGTTTGATGACACTCAATCGTAATATCTGAAATGTAATTTTCAGTTTCTGTTTTTTTTATACTTGATAATCGTTATCTTCCAAGATACAGAACCAAAGACGGTACAGGGTGATCACACTAAATTGCAATATTTAGAATGTAATTTTCAGTTTCTGCTCTTTTTATACTTGATAATCGTCATTTTCTAAGATACGAAACCGGCGACAGTACAGTGTGATGATACTCAATCGTAATATCTGAAATGTAATTCTCAGTTTCTGCTCTTTTTATACTTGATAATCGTTATGTTCTAAGATACGTAACCGAAGACGGTACAGTGTGATCACACTACATTGCAATATTTGAAATGTTATTCGAGTTTCTGCTCTGTTCACACTTGATACTCGTTATTTTCTAAAATAGGAAGACGAAGACAGTACAGTGTGATGACACTCAATCGTAATATCTGAAATGTAATTCTAAGTTTCTGCTCTTTTTATACTTGATACTCGTTATTTTCTAAGATACAAAACCGAATACAGTACAGTGTGATGACACTCAATCGTAATATCTGAAAGGTAATTTTCAGTTTCTGCTCTTTTTATACTTGATAATCGTTATTTTCTACGATACGAAATCTACGACGGTACAGTGTAATCACACTAAATTGGAATATTCGAAATGTAATTTTCAGTTTCTGCTCTTTTTATACTTGATAATCGTCATCTTCCGAAATACAAAACCAGAGACGGTACAGGGTGATCACACTGAATTGCAAGATTCAGAATGTAATTTTCAGTTTCTGCTCTTTTTTCATACTTGATACTCGTTATTTTCTAAGATACAGAATCGAAGACGATACAGTTTGATGACACTCAATCGTAATATCTGGAATGTAATTTTCAGTTTCTGCTCTTTTTTCATACTTGATACTCGTTATTTTCTAAGATACGAAGACGAAGACAGTACAGTTTGACGACACTCAATCGTAATATCTGAAATGTAATTTTCAGTTTCTGCTCTGTCTATACTTGATAATCGTTATTTTCTAAGATACAAAACCGAAGACGTTACAGGGTGATCACACTAAATTGCTATATTCGAAATGTAATTTTCAGTTTCTGCTCTTTTTATACTTGATAATCGTTATCTTCCAAGATACAGAACCAAAGACGGTACAGGGTGATCACACCAAATTGCAATATTTAGAATGTAATTTTCAGTTTCTGCTCTTTTTATACTTGATAATCGTCATTTTCTAAGATACGAATCCGGCGACAGTACAGTGTGATGATACTCAATCGTAATATCTGAAATGTGATTTTCAGTTTCTGCTCTTTTAATACTTGATAATCGTCATTTTCTAAGATACGAAACCGTCGACAGTACAGTGTGATGATACTCAATCGTAATATCTGAAATGTAATTTTCAGTTTCTGCTCTTTTTATACTTGATACTCGTTATTTTCTGAGGTACAAAACCGGAGACGGTACAGTGTGATCACACTGAATTGGAATATTTGAAATGTCATTCGAGTTTCTGCTCTTTTCATACGTGATACTCGTTATTTTCTAAAATACGAAGACGAAGACAGTACAGTGTGATGACACTCAATCGTAATATCTGAAATGTCATTTTCAGTTTCTGCTCTTTTTATACTTGATACTCGTTATTTTCTAAGATACAAAACCGAAGACAGTACAGTGTGATGACACTCAATCGTAATATCTGAAAGGTAATTTTCAGTTTCTGCTCTTTTTATACTTGATAATCGTTATTTTCTAAGATACGAAACCGACGACAGTACAGTGTGATGACACTCAATCGTAATATCTAAAATGTAATTTTCAGTTTCTGCTCTTTTTATACTTGATACTCGTTATTTTCTAAGATACAGAATCGAAGACGATACAGTGTGATGACACTCAATCGTAATATCTGGAATGTTATTTCCAGTTTCTGCTCGTTTTATACTTGATACTCGTTATTTTCTAAGATACAAAACCGAAGACAGTACAGTGTGATGACACTCAATCGTAATATCTGTAAGGAAATTTTCAGTTTCTGCTCTTTTTATACTTGATAATCGTCATTTTCTAACATACGAAACCGGCGACAGTACAGTGTGATGATACTCAATCGTAATATCTAAAATGTAATTCTCAGTTTCTGCTCTTTTTATACTTGATAATCGTCATTTTCTAAGATACGAAACCGGCGACAGTACAGTGTGATGATACTCAATCGTAATATCTGAAATGTAATTTTCAGTTTCTGCTCTTTTTATACTTGATAATCGTTATGTTCTGAGATACAAAACCGAAGACTGTACAGTGTGATCAGACTAAATTGCAATATTCAAAATGTCATTCGAGTTTCTGCTCTTTTCATACTTGATACTCGTTATTTTCTAAAATACGAAGACGAAGACAGTACAGTGTGATGACACTCAATCGTAATATCTGAAATGTAATTTTCAGTTTCTGCTCTTTTTATACTTGGTAATCCTTATTTTCTAAGATATAGAACCGAATACGGTACAGTGTGATCACACTAAATTGCAATATTTAAAATGTCTTTCGAGTTTCTGCTCTTTTCATACTTGATACTCGTTATTTTCTAAAATACGAAGACGAAGACAGTACAGTGTGATGACACTCAATCGTAATATCTGAAATGTAATTCTCAGTTTCTACTCTATTCATACTCTATAATCGTTATTTTCCAAGATACAAAACGGAATACGGTACAGTGTGATCACACTAAATTGCAATATTTAAAATGTAATTTGAGTTTCTGCTCTTTTTATACTTGATACTCGTTATTTTCTGAGGTACAAAACCGGAGACGGTACAGTGTGATCACACTAAATTGCAATATTTAAATTGCGATTCTCAGTTTCTGCTCGTTTTATACTTGATAATCGGTATTTTTCAAGATACGAAACCGAAGACGGTACAGTCTGATCACCCTAAATTGCAATATTCGAGATGTAATTTTCAGTTTCTGCTCTTTTTATACTTGATACTCGTTATTTTCTGAGGTACAAAACCGGAGACGGTACAGTGTGATCACACTAAATTGGTATATTTGAAATGTAATTTTCAGTTTCTGCTCTGCCTATACTTGATAATCGTTATTTTCTATGATACAAAACCGAAGACGGTACAGGGTGATGACACTAAATTGCTATATTCCAAATGAAATTTTCAGTTTCTGCTCTTTTTATACTTGATAATCGTTATCTTCCAAGATACAGAACCAAAGACGGTACAGGGTGATCACACTAAATTGCAATATTTAGAATGTAATTTTCAGTTTCTGCTCTTTTTATACTTGATAATCGTCATTTTCTAAGATACGAAACCGGCGACAGTACAGTGTGATGATACTCAATCGTAATATCTGAAATGTAATTTTCAGTTTCTGCTCTTTTAATACTTGATAATCGTCATTTTCTAAAATACGGAACCGTCGACAGTACAGTGTGATGATACTCAATCGTAATATCTGAAATGTAATTTTCAGTTTCTGCTCTTTTTATACTTGATACTCGTTATTTTCTGAGGTACAAAACCGGAGACGGTACAGTGTGATCACACTGAATTGCAATATTTGAAATGTCATTCGAGTTTCTGCTCTTTTCATACTTGATACTCGTTATTTTCTAAAATACGAAGACGAAGACAGTACAGTGTGATGACACTCAATCGTAATATCTGAAATGTCATTTTCAGTTTCTGCTCTTTTTATACTTGATACTCGTTATTTTCTAAGATACAAAACCGAAGACAGTACAGTGTGATGACACTCAATCGTAATATCTGAAAGGTAATTTTCAGTTTCTGCTCTTTTTATACTTGATAATCGTTATTTTCCAAGATACGAAACCGACGACAGTACAGTGTGATGACACTCAATCGTAATATCTAAAATGTAATTTTCAGTTTCTGCTCTTTTTATACTCGATACTCGTTATTTTCTAAGATACAGAATCGAAGACGATACAGTGTGATGACACTCAATCGTAATATCTGGAATGTAATTTCCAGTTTCTGCTCGTTTTATACTTGATACTCGTTATTTTCTAAGATACAAAACCGAAGACAGTACAGTGTGATGACACTCAATGGTAATATCTGAAAGGTAATTTTCAGTTTCTGCTCTTCTTATACTTGATAATCGTTATTTTCTAAGATACGAAATCTACGACGGTACAGTGTGATCACACTAAATTGCAATATTCGAAATGTAATTTTCAGTTTCTGCTCTTTTTATACTTGATAATCGTTATCTTCCGAAATACAAAACCAGAGACGGTACAGGGTGATCACACTGAATTGCAAGATTCCGAATGTAATTTTCAGTTTCTGCTCTTTTTATACTTGATACTTGTTATTTTCTAAGATACAGAATCGCAGACGATACAGTGTGATGACACTCAATCGTAATATCTGAAATGTAATTTTCAGTTTCTGCTCTTTTTTCATACTTGATACTCGTTATTTTCTAAGATACAGAATCGGAGACGATACAGTGTGATGACACTCAATCGTAATATCTGAGATGTAATTTTCAGTTTCTGCTCTTTTTTCATACTTGCTACTCGTTATTTTCTAAGATACAAAACCGAAGACAGTACAGTGTGATGACACTCAATCGTAATATCTGGAAGGAAATTTTCAGTTTCTGCTCTTATTATACTTGATAATCGTTATTTTCTAAGATACGAAACCGACGACAGTACAGTGTGATGACACTCAATCGTAATATCTGAAATGTAATTTTCACTTTCTGCTCTTTTTATACTTGGTAATCGTTATTTTCTAAGATACGGAACCGAATACGGTACAGTGTGATCACACGAAATTGCAATATTTAAAATATCATTCGAGTTTCTGCTCTTTTCATACTTGATACTCGTTATTTTCTAAGATACGAAGACGAAGACAGTACAGTTTGACGACACTCAATCGTAATATCTGAAAGGTAATTTTCAGTTTCTGCTCTTTTTATACTTGATAATCGTTATTTTCTAAGATACGAAATCTACGACGGTACAGTGTAATCACACTAAATTGCAATATTCGAAATGTAATTTTCAGTTTCTGCTCTGTTGATACTTGATAATCGTCATTTTCTAAGATACGAAACCGGAGACAGTAGAGTGCGATGATACTTAATCGTAATGTCTGAAATGTAATTTTCAGTTTCTGCTCTTTTTATACTTGATACTCGTTATTTTCTAAGATACAGAATCGAAGACGATACAGTGTGATGACACTCAATCGTAATATGTGGAATGTAATTTTCAGTTTTGGCTCTTTTTATCAAGAGACTCGGTAGAGTCTCGCGCCAAGTACATTAAAAAAAAAATTTTTTTCAAGCGCGAGACTCAACGAGTCTATATACCCGAGAGGCAACTACCCTAACCTATAACGCGAACTAGTATCTTCGTTTTCTTTCACCTCACAACATACACGAATTAAAACTGATTTAATCTAGGATGTGGGCATGGAAAGCTTTCATTTGAGCCCTAGATCGATCAAATCGGTGTCCGGAGTACTGAGATATGATTAACTTCAGATTCTGATACCCCGTTTCCTCGTACAATGTTTGGTTTTCTCTTTAGTCTTCTTCAGACCAAGATTCACATCAAACCATTCCCATGCAATCACTAGACGGGAAAATCCACACAAAAGTTGTAGAGTGACGTCAGTACGAGATAGTTCCGACGTAGATAGCGCCAGTATCGCAGACAGAAACCGTCTCCTACATAGACATAGAGCATGGACTGCGCATTCCCTATACAGCCTATGGTAACGCCGAAAGTGAGAGAGAAGGGTAACACACGCTGCCAAATCTGTCTCTTTCTATGCATTTGACGTTGTTGGTTAGAAAGAAACAGATTTGGCCGCGTGTATATGCTGTCTCTTTCTACCGACCGAGCGATTTTCGGCCCGAATGCGCAGTCCATGCTCTATGTCTATGGTCTCCTACACTAGCAGACGCGTATTGTCATTTCATGTTTTTAAATGCCAATAATAAAGGAAATAAGAGAAATACGAGCAATGCTTAATACAAAATATGAACGTACAAAAACTAGTGAATACCCACCGCAAGCCCCTCGGGTGCCAAAACCTTACGCCAAGTACATTAATGTGATAGTCACCAATAAAAATGTTTCGATGGGTTAATCTTAAATCCTACGATCTCGAGCTTTTGAGGTTATGCGAATCGGTTGACGTGTAAAATTCATGGTGATAAATAAAATAACAATTATAAACGGACAAGGCTGTCAGATGAATATTAACTGATTTATGAATGCAATTATCAGAAGAAACGGTTTTTTCGGTTCAATTGTTTAGCAAGTTATCGCCTGAGGAAGTCTGACAAGAGAAAATCAAGAGAAAATGTTGAAGTAGAAAAATATGAGGATAGCATTATTCGATATAGGGAACGGCAAGGAGCCAGACCAATAAAGCCGAGTTCAAGCGTTGGATTGCAACGAATTTTACTTCAAGCTCCATGTTAAGCTTATCTCCGAAGGCTCGTCTGCTGAGACTCAAATTGCGAGTCAACGTTATACGTAGGATTCCGACGAGTCCTATAATCTAACTCCGTATCATCTAGTCAAAATGAGATTTTCAGTCAATGTTGTTTGTTGGACTTCGATAGGCTTTATTCTACACTCCACGTCAACGTAGTGCCTTGACCTTCGGTAGAGATAATTTTTTAATCCATAATGTATATTAATAATTTAATGTCAAATTTCAATAAATTTGTTACATTTTGGTATGCAACCTGTGTCTATATGTTCGACTCTATTAAGCTTTCTCCAAATTAAGATTAGTGCTATCACGACAAATGGAATGAAATTACTTATTTATGGATTATTTAATTTTGTAGCGGGTCGCCATATAAGACGAGAGGATGATGAGAGAAAACGCTCGGGTTGCAAAGTATCAAGATAGTGTTATTTGATACGAGAAACGGCAAAAGTCAGACGAAGAGAGCAGAATGCGGGTGTTTGACTTCATAAATTTCCATTTTATGCTCTACGCTAGTATTGCATGAATAGGCTCAATTCTAAATATTTTGATACCTTCTGTTCAGACCCGAATTGGAAGTTGACGTTATAAGTACGGGACGCGTACATGTTCTTTTTGCAGAGGACCTAGTTGCGTTAAAAAAAAAACTACCTACGAATTGCAATACATATATCTGATATCCACACATATTTAGTCATGAGCAGCAACTATAACCCTGCGTGCAAGTAACTCCGTCATTGCCGGTCCCAGGCCCAGATGAGTCAGGAGGAGGGCTGCACGCAGGGTTAGATGTTGTAGGTATAAAAAATTATTGTAGTGGAACAATTTGTAAACGCTATGAAAGTACATTACGCGTCACTCTACAAATTTGAGACTTGGGGAAAATTATGAGCACACTCGTGCTCGTTGCTGTTGACGTTCCTGCTTATCGAGGGACTTCGGGCGGTATGAAATAGCACAAAACAACCGAGCGAGCGTAGCGAGCGAGCACAATTATTAGGTGGTCAAGCAAAATTTTACGAAAAGTAGTGAAATCAACCCCAAAAAGCACCTTTGGTGCAAAAACCTTCCGCCAAGTCCATTAATGTGTAGATCACTCCACCAAAAAATAATCAAAGGTTGTGCTCGCTCACTCGATTGGTTGATGATTATCAACATACAAAAGCATTGAAATCAGATACAACTGCCAAGTACCTGTAGAATGATAAAAGTTTGGAATTGAAAAATTTGTTCAAACTAAATAACGTTGTACTCGTTCGCTCGCTGCGCTCGCTCACTCTATTGGCTTATGATTATGGGTTGAAAAAACAATTCGGATGAAGAGATTGAAGATGTCAACATTTATCTAAAAATATTCATAACGAAAAAATAATTTAAAAAAAATAAAAAAAAAAAATTTGGAGGTAGTGGTACTTGGGGGGCCTTTTGTAGAAAAAGAAATATAAAATATCGATCACGAACCATGTCAATGTCATCTGATAGATATTCAAACATTGGCCCGCCAACGTACCACGGACTCCAAATTTTTTTTTTTAATTTTTTTTAAATTATTTTTTCGTTATGAATATTTTTAGATAAATGTTGACATCTTCAATCTCTTCATCCGAATTGTTTTTTGAACCCATAATCATAAGCCAATAAAGTGAGCGAGCGCAGCGAGCGAACGAGTACAACGTTATTTAGTTTGAACAAATTTTTCAATTCCAAACTTTTATCATTCTACAGGTACTTGGCAGTTGTATCTGATTTCAATGCTTTTGTATGTTGATAATCATCAACCAATCGAGTGAGCGAGCACAACCTTTGATTATTTTTTGGTGGAGTGATCTACACATTAATGGACTTGGCGGAAGGTTTTTGCACCAAAGGTGCTTTTTGGGGTTTACTTGATACTCGTTATTTTCTAAGATACAGAATCGGAGACGATACAGTGTGATGACACTCAATCGTAATATCTGAAATGTAATTTTCAGTTTCTGCTCTTTTTTCATACTTGATACTCGTTATTTTCTAAGATACAGAATCGAAGACGATACAGTGTGATGACACTCAATCGTAATATCTGGAATGTAATTTTCAGTTTCTGCTCGTTTGATACTTGATACTCGTTATTTTCTAAGATACAAAACCGAAGACATTACAGTGTGATGACACTCAATCGTAATATCTGAAAGGAAATTTTCAGTTTCTGCTCTTATTATACTTGATGATCGTTATTTCCTAAGATACGAACCCGACGACAGTACAGTGTGATGACACTCAATCATAATATCTGAAATGTAATTTTCACTCTCTGCTCTTTTTATACTTGCTAATCGTTATTTTCTAAGATACGGAACCGAATACGGTACAGTGTGATCACACGAAATTGCAATATTTAAAATGTCATTCGAGTTTCTGCTCTTTTCATACTTGATACTCGTTATTTCCTAAGATACGAAGACAAAGACAGTACAGTTTGACGACACTCAATCGTAATATCTGAAATGTCATTTTCAGTTTCTGCTCTTTTTATACTTGATAATCGTTATTTTCCAAGATACGAAACCGAAGACGGTACAGTGTGATCACACTAAATTGCAATATTTAAGATGTAATTTTCAGATTCTGCTCTTTTTATACTTGATACTCGTTATTTTTCGAGGTACAAGACCGGAGACGGTACAGTGTGATCACACTGAATTGCAATATTTAAATTGCAATTTTCAGTTTCTGCTCTTCTTATACTTGATAATCGTTATTTCCTAAGATACGAAACCGACGACAGTACAGTGTAATGACACTCAATCGTAATATCTAAAATGTAATTCTCAGTTTCTGCTCTTTTTATACTTGATAATCGTCATTTTCTGAGATACGAAACCGGCGACAGTACAGTGTGATGATACTCAATCGTAATATCTGAATTGTAATTTTCAGTTACTGCTCTTTTTATACTTGATAATCGTCATTTTCTAAGATACGAAACCGGAGACAGTAGAGTGTGATGATACTCAATCGTAATGTCTGGAATGTAATTTTCAGTTTCTGCTCTTTTTATACTTGATACTCGTTATTTTCTAAGATACAGAATCGAAGACGATACAGTGTGATGACACTCAATCGTAATATGTGGAATGTAATTTTCAGTTTCTGCTCTTTTTATACTTGATACTCGTTATTTTCTAAGATACAAAACCGAAGACAGTACAGTGTGATGACACTCAATCGTAATATCTGAAAGGAAATTTTCAGTTCCTGCTCTTATTATACTTGATAATCGTTATTTTCTATGATACGAAACCGACGACAGTAGAGTGTGATGACACTCAATCGTAATATCTGAAATGTAATTTTCACTTTCTGCTCTTTTTTCATACTTGATACTCGTTATTTTCTAAGATACAGAATCGAAGACGATACAGTGTGATGAAACTCAATCGTAATATCTGGAATGTAATTTTCAGTTTCTGCTCGTTTTATACTTGATACTCGTTATTTTCTAAGATACAAAACCGAAGACATTACAGTGTGATGACACTCAATCGTAATATCTGAAAGGAAATTTTCAGTTTCTGCTCTTATTATACTCGATAATCGTTATTTTCTAAGATACGAAACCGACGACAGTACAGTGTGATGACACTCAATCGTAATATCTGAAATGTAATTTTCACTTTCTGCTCTTTTTATACTTGGTAATCGTTATTTTCTAAGATACGGAATCGAATACGGTACAGTGTGATCACACGAAATTGCAATATTTAAAATGTCATTCGAGTTTCTGCTCTTCTCATACTTGATACTCGTTATTTTCTAAGATACGAAGACGAAGACAGTACAGTTTGATGACACTCAATCGTAATATCTGAAAGGTAATTTTCAGTTTCTGTTTTTTTTATACTTGATAATCGTTATCTTCCAAGATACAGAACCAAAGACGGTACAGGGTGATCACACTAAATTGCAATATTTAGAATGTAATTTTCAGTTTCTGCTCTTTTTATACTTGATAATCGTCATTTTCTAAGATACGAAACCGGCGACAGTACAGTGTGATGATACTCAATCGTAATATCTGAAATGTAATTCTCAGTTTCTGCTCTTTTTATACTTGATAATCGTTATGTTCTAAGATACGAAACCGAAGACGGTACAGTGTGATCACACTACATTGCAATATTTGAAATGTTATTCGAGTTTCTGCTCTGTTCACACTTGATACTCGTTATTTTCTAAAATAGGAAGACGAAGACAGTACAGTGTGATGACACTCAATCGTAATATCTGAAATGTAATTCTAAGTTTCTGCTCTTTTTATACTTGATACTCGTTATTTTCTAAGATACAAAACCGAATACAGTACAGTGTGATGACACTCAATCGTAATATCTGAAAGGTAATTTTCAGTTTCTGCTCTTTTTATACTTGCTAATCGTTATTTTCTACGATACGAAATCTACGACGGTACAGTGTAATCACACTAAATTGCAATATTCGAAATGTAATTTTCAGTTTCTGCTCTTTTTATACTTGATAATCGTTATCTTCCGAAATACAAAACCAGAGACGGTACAGGGTGATCACACTGAATTGCAAGATTCAGAATGTAATTTTCAGTTTCTGCTCTTTTTATACTTGATACTTGTTATTTTCTAAGATACAAAATCGGAGACGATACAGTGTGATGACACTCAATCGTAATATCTGAAATGTAATTTTCAGTTTCTGCTCTTTTTTCATACTTGATACTCGTTATTTTCTAAGATACAGAATCGGAGACGATACAGTGTGATGACACTCAATCGTAATATCTGAGATGTAATTTTCAGTTTCTGCTCTTTTTTCATACTTGATACTCGTTATTTTCTAAGATACAAAACCGAAGACAGTACAGTGTGATGACACTCAATCGTAATATCTGAAAGGAAATTTTCAGTTTCTGCTCTTATTATACTTGATAATCGTTATTTTCTAAGATACGAAACCGACGACAGAACAGTGTGATGACACTCAATCGTAATATCTGAAATGTAATTTTCACTTTCTGCTCTTTTTATACTTGGTAATCGTTATTTTCTAAGATACGGAACCGAATACGATACAGTGTGATCACACGAAATTGCAATATTTAAAATGTCATTCGAGTTTCTGCTCTTTTCATACTTGATACTCGTTATTTTCTAAGATACGAAGACGAAGACAGTACAGTTTGACGACACTCAATCGTAATATCTGAAATGTAATTTTCAGTTTCTGCTCTTGTTATACTTGATAATCGTCATTCTCCAAGATACAAAACCGAATACAGTACAGTGTGATGACACTCAATCGTAATATCTGAAAGGTAATTTTCAGTTTCTGATCTTTTTATACTTGATAATCGTTATTTTCTAAGATACGAAATCTACGACGGTACAGTGTAATCACACTAAATTGCAATATTCGAAATGTAATTTTCAGTTTCTGCTCTTTTTATACTTGATAATCGTTATTTTCTAAGATACAAAACCGAAGACAGTACAGTGTTATGACACTCAATCGTAATATCTTAAAGATAATTTTCAGTTACTGCTCTTTTTATACTTGATAATCGTCATTTTCTAAGATACGAAACCGGAGACAGTAGAGTGTGATGATACTCAATCGTAATGTCTGGAATGTAATTTTCAGTTTCTGCTCTTTTTATACTTGATACTCGTTATTTTCTAAGATACAGAATCGAAGACGATACAGTGTGATGACACTCAATCGTAATATGTGGAATGTAATTTTCAGTTTCTGCTCTTTTTATACTTGATACTCGTTATTTTCTAAGATACAAAACCGAAGACAGTACAGTGTGATGACACTCAATCGTAATATCTGAAAGGAAATTTTCAGTTCCTGCTCTTATTATACTTGATAATCGTTATTTTCTAAGATACGAAACCGACGACAGTAGAGTGTGATGACACTCAATCGTAATATCTGAAATGTAATTTTCACTTTCTGCTCTTTTTTCATACTTGATACTCGTTATTTTCTAAGATACAGAATCGAAGACGATACAGTGTGATGAAACTCAATCGTAATATCTGGAATGTAATTTTCAGTTTCTGCTCGTTTTATACTTGATACTCGTTATTTTCTAAGATACAAAACCGAAGACATTACAGTGTGATGACACTCAATCGTAATATCTGAAAGGAAATTTTCAGTTTCTGCTCTTATTATACTCGATAATCGTTATTTTCTAAGATACGAAACCGACGACAGTACAGTGTGATGACACTCAATCGTAATATCTGAAATGTAATTTTCACTTTCTGCTCTTTTTATACTTGGTAATCGTTATTTTCTAAGATACGGAATCGAATACGGTACAGTGTGATCACACGAAATTGCAATATTTAAAATGTCATTCGAGTTTCTGCTCTTTTCATAATTGATACTCGTTATTTTCTAAGATACGAAGACGAAGACAGTACAGTTTGACGACACTCAATCGTAATATCTGAAATGTAATTTTCAGTTTCTGCTCTTTTTATACTTGATAATCGTTATTTTCCAAGATACGAAACCGAAGACGGTACAGTGTGATCACACTAAATTGCAATATTTAAGATGTAATTTTCAGATTCTGCTCTTTTTATACTTGATACTCGTTATTTTTCGAGGTACAAGACCGGAGACGGTACAGTGTGATCACACTAAATTGCAATATTTAAATTGCAATTTTCAGTTTCTGCTCTTCTTATACTTGATAATCGTTATTTCCTAAGATACGAAACCGACGACAGTACAGTGTAATGACACTCAATCGTAATATCTAAAATGTAATTCTCAGTTTCTGCTCTTTTTATACTTGATAATCGTCATTTTCTAAGATACGAAACCGGCGACAGTACAGTGTGATGATACTCAATCGTAATATCTGAAATGTAATTTTCAGTTTCTGCTCTTTTTATACTTGATAATCGTTATGTTCTAAGATACAAAACCGAAGACGGTACAGTGTGATCAGACTAAATTGCAATATTTAAAATGTCATTCGAGTTTCTGCTCTTTCTATACTTGATATTCGTTATTTTCTGAAATACGAAGACAAAGACAGTACAGTGTGATGACACTCAATCGTAATATCTGAAATGTAATTTTCAGTTTCTGCTCTTTTTATACTTGGTAATCGTTATTTTCTAAGATACAGAACCGAATACGGTACAGTGTGATCACACTAAATTGCAATATTTAAAATGTCATTCGAGTTTCTGCTCTTTTCATACTTGATACTCGTTATTTTCTAAAATACGAAGACGAAGACATTACAGTGTGATGACACTCAATCGTAATATCTGAAATGTAATTCTCAGTTTCTACTCTATTTCTACTCTATAATCGTTATTTTCCAAGATACGAAACGGAATACGGTACAGTGTGATCACACTACATTGCAATATTTGAAATGTCATTCGAGTTTCTGCTCTGTTCATACTTGATACTCGTTATTTTCTGAAATACGAAGACCAAGACAGTACAGTGTGATGACACTCAATCGTAATATCTGAAATGTAATTTCAAGTTTCTGCTCTTTTTATACTTGATACTCGTTATTTTCTAAGATACAAAACCGAATACAGTACAGTGTGATGACACTCAATCGTAATATCTGAAAGGTAATTTTCAGTTTCTGATCTTTTTATACTTGATAATCGTTATTTTCTAAGATACGAAATCTACGACGGTACAGTGTAATCACACTAAATTGCAATATTCGAAATGTAATTTTCAGTTTCTGCTCTTTTTATACTTGATAATCGTTATTTTCTAAGATACAAAACCGAAGACAGTACAGTGTTATGACACTCAATCGTAATATCTTAAAGATAATTTTCAGTTACTGCTCTTTTTATACTTGATAATCGTCATTTTCTAAGATACGAAACCGGAGACAGTAGAGTGTGATGATACTCAATCGTAATGTCTGGAATGTAATTTTCAGTTTCTGCTCTTTTTATACTTGATACTCGTTATTTTCTAAGATACAGAATCGAAGACGATACAGTGTGATGACACTCAATCGTAATATGTGGAATGTAATTTTCAGTTTCTGCTCTTTTTATACTTGATACTCGTTATTTTCTAAGATACAAAACCGAAGACAGTACAGTGTGATGACACTCAATCGTAATATCTGAAAGGAAATTTTCAGTTCCTGCTCTTATTATACTTGATAATCGTTATTTTCTAAGATACGAAACCGACGACAGTAGAGTGTGATGACACTCAATCGTAATATCTGAAATGTAATTTTCACTTTCTGCTCTTTTTTCATACTTGATACTCGTTATTTTCTAAGATACAGAATCGAAGACGATACAGTGTGATGAAACTCAATCGTAATATCTGGAATGTAATTTTCAGTTTCTGCTCGTTTTATACTTGATACTCGTTATTTTCTAAGATACAAAACCGAAGACATTACAGTGTGATGACACTCAATCGTAATATCTGAAAGGAAATTTTCAGTTTCTGCTCTTATTATACTCGATAATCGTTATTTTCTAAGATACGAAACCGACGACAGTACAGTGTGATGACACTCAATCGTAATATCTGAAATGTAATTTTCACTTTCTGCTCTTTTTATACTTGGTAATCGTTATTTTCTAAGATACGGAATCGAATACGGTACAGTGTGATCACACGAAATTGCAATATTTAAAATGTCATTCGAGTTTCTGCTCTTTTCATAATTGATACTCGTTATTTTCTAAGATACGAAGACGAAGACAGTACAGTTTGACGACACTCAATCGTAATATCTGAAATGTAATTTTCAGTTTCTGCTCTTTTTATACTTGATAATCGTTATTTTCCAAGATACGAAACCGAAGACGGTACAGTGTGATCACACTAAATTGCAATATTTAAGATGTAATTTTCAGATTCTGCTCTTTTTATACTTGATACTCGTTATTTTTCGAGGTACAAGACCGGAGACGGTACAGTGTGATCACACTAAATTGCAATATTTAAATTGCAATTTTCAGTTTCTGCTCTTCTTATACTTGATAATCGTTATTTCCTAAGATACGAAACCGACGACAGTACAGTGTAATGACACTCAATCGTAATATCTAAAATGTAATTCTCAGTTTCTGCTCTTTTTATACTTGATAATCGTCATTTTCTAAGATACGAAACCGGCGACAGTACAGTGTGATGATACTCAATCGTAATATCTGAAATGTAATTTTCAGTTTCTGCTCTTTTTATACTTGATAATCGTTATGTTCTAAGATACAAAACCGAAGACGGTACAGTGTGATCAGACTAAATTGCAATATTTAAAATGTCATTCGAGTTTCTGCTCTTTCTATACTTGATATTCGTTATTTTCTGAAATACGAAGACGAAGACAGTACAGTGTGATGACACTCAATCGTAATATCTGAAATGTAATTTTCAGTTTCTGCTCTTTTTATACTTGGTAATCGTTATTTTCTAAGATACAGAACCGAATACGGTACAGTGTGATCACACTAAATTGCAATATTTAAAATGTCATTCGAGTTTCTGCTCTTTTCATACTTGATACTCGTTATTTTCTAAAATACGAAGACGAAGACATTACAGTGTGATGACACTCAATCGTAATATCTGAAATGTAATTCTCAGTTTCTACTCTATTTCTACTCTATAATCGTTATTTTCCAAGATACGAAACGGAATACGGTACAGTGTGATCACACTACATTGCAATATTTGAAATGTCATTCGAGTTTCTGCTCTGTTCATACTTGATACTCGTTATTTTCTGAAATACGAAGACCAAGACAGTACAGTGTGATGACACTCAATCGTAATATCTGAAATGTAATTTCAAGTTTCTGCTCTTTTTATACTTGATACTCGTTATTTTCTAAGATACAAAACCGAATACAGTACAGTGTGATGACACTCAATCGTAATATCTGAAAGGTAATTTTCAGTTTGTGATCTTTTTATACTTGATAATCGTTATTTTCTAAGATACGAAATCTACGACGGTACAGTGTAATCACACTAAATTGCAATATTCGAAATGTAATTTTCAGTTTCTGCTCTTTTTATACTTGATAATCGTTATTTTCTAAGATACAAAACCGAAGACAGTACAGTGTTATGACACTCAATCGTAATATCTTAAAGATAATTTTCAGTTACTGCTCTTTTTATACTTGATAATCGTCATTTTCTAAGATACGAAACCGGAGACAGTAGAGTGTGATGATACTCAATCGTAATGTCTGGAATGTAATTTTCAGTTTCTGCTCTTTTTATACTTGATACTCGTTATTTTCTAAGATACAGAATCGAAGACGATACAGTGTGATGACACTCAATCGTAATATGTGGAATGTAATTTTCAGTTTCTGCTCTTTTTATACTTGATACTCGTTATTTTCTAAGATACAAAACCGAAGACAGTACAGTGTGATGACACTCAATCGTAATATCTGAAAGGAAATTTTCAGTTCCTGCTCTTATTATACTTGATAATCGTTATTTTCTAAGATACGAAACCGACGACAGTAGAGTGTGATGACACTCAATCGTAATATCTGAAATGTAATTTTCACTTTCTGCTCTTTTTTCATACTTGATACTCGTTATTTTCTAAGATACAGAATCGAAGACGATACAGTGTGATGAAACTCAATCGTAATATCTGGAATGTAATTTTCAGTTTCTGCTCGTTTTATACTTGATACTCGTTATTTTCTAAGATACAAAACCGAAGACATTACAGTGTGATGACACTCAATCGTAATATCTGAAAGGAAATTTTCAGTTTCTGCTCTTATTATACTCGATAATCGTTATTTTCTAAGATACGAAACCGACGACAGTACAGTGTGATGACACTCAATCGTAATATCTGAAATGTAATTTTCACTTTCTGCTCTTTTTATACTTGGTAATCGTTATTTTCTAAGATACGGAATCGAATACGGTACAGTGTGATCACACGAAATTGCAATATTTAAAATGTCATTCGAGTTTCTGCTCTTTTCATAATTGATACTCGTTATTTTCTAAGATACGAAGACGAAGACAGTAC
This sequence comes from Tenthredo livida, assembly GCA_963992785.1. Taxonomy (NCBI): domain Eukaryota; kingdom Metazoa; phylum Arthropoda; class Insecta; order Hymenoptera; family Tenthredinidae; genus Tenthredo; species Tenthredo livida. The sequence continues at coordinate 29,817,075 of OZ023066.1, read as the reverse complement.
AGTTTGACGACACTCAATCGTAATATCTGAAATGTAATTTTCAGTTTCTGCTCTTTTTATACTTGATAATCGTTATTTTCCAAGATACGAAACCGAAGACGGTACAGTGTGATCACACTAAATTGCAATATTTAAGATGTAATTTTCAGATTCTGCTCTTTTTATACTTGATACTCGTTATTTTTCGAGGTACAAGACCGGAGACGGTACAGTGTGATCACACTAAATTGCAATATTTAAATTGCAATTTTCAGTTTCTGCTCTTCTTATACTTGATAATCGTTATTTCCTAAGATACGAAACCGACGACAGTACAGTGTAATGACACTCAATCGTAATATCTAAAATGTAATTCTCAGTTTCTGCTCTTTTTATACTTGATAATCGTCATTTTCTAAGATACGAAACCGGCGACAGTACAGTGTGATGATACTCAATCGTAATATCTGAAATGTAATTTTCAGTTTCTGCTCTTTTTATACTTGATAATCGTTATGTTCTAAGATACAAAACCGAAGACGGTACAGTGTGATCAGACTAAATTGCAATATTTAAAATGTCATTCGAGTTTCTGCTCTTTCTATACTTGATATTCGTTATTTTCTGAAATACGAAGACGAAGACAGTACAGTGTGATGACACTCAATCGTAATATCTGAAATGTAATTTTCAGTTTCTGCTCTTTTTATACTTGGTAATCGTTATTTTCTAAGATACAGAACCGAATACGGTACAGTGTGATCACACTAAATTGCAATATTTAAAATGTCATTCGAGTTTCTGCTCTTTTCATACTTGATACTCGTTATTTTCTAAAATACGAAGACGAAGACATTACAGTGTGATGACACTCAATCGTAATATCTGAAATGTAATTCTCAGTTTCTACTCTATTTCTACTCTATAATCGTTATTTTCCAAGATACGAAACGGAATACGGTACAGTGTGATCACACTACATTGCAATATTTGAAATGTCATTCGAGTTTCTGCTCTGTTCATACTTGATACTCGTTATTTTCTGAAATACGAAGACCAAGACAGTACAGTGTGATGACACTCAATCGTAATATCTGAAATGTAATTTCAAGTTTCTGCTCTTTTTATACTTGATACTCGTTATTTTCTAAGATACAAAACCGAATACAGTACAGTGTGATGACACTCAATCGTAATATCTGAAAGGTAATTTTCAGTTTCCGCTCTTTTTATACTTGATAATCGTTATTTTCTAAGATACAAAACCGAAGACAGTACAGTGTTATGACACTCAATCGTAATATCTGAAAGATAATTTTCAGTTACTGCTCTTTTTATACTTGATAATCGTCATTTTCTAAGATACGAAACCGGAGACAGTAGAGTGTGATGATACTCAATCGTAATGTCTGAAATGTAATTTTCAGTTTCTGCTCTTTTTATACTTGATACTCGTTATTTTCTAAGATACAGAATCGAAGACGATACAGTGTGATGACACTCAATCGTAATATGTGGAATGTAATTTTCAGTTTCTGCTCTTTTTATACTTGATACTCGTTATTTTCTAAGATACAAAACCGAAGACAGTACAGTGTGATGACACTCAATCGTAATATCTGAAAAGAAGTTTTCAGTTTCTGCTCTTATTATACTTGATAATCGTTATTTTCTAAGACACGAAACCGACGACAGTACAGTGTGATGACACTCAATCGTAATATCTGAAATGTAATTTTCACTTTCTGCTCTTTTTATACTTGGTAATCGTTATTTTCTAAGATACAGAACCGAATACGGTACAGTGTGATCACACTAAATTGCAATATTTAAAATGTCATTCGAGTTTCTGCTCTTCTCATACTTGATACTCGTTATTTTCTAAGATACGAAGACGAAGACAGTACAGTTTGATGACACTCAATCGTAATATCTGAAATGTAATTTTCAGTTTCTGTTTTTTTTATACTTGATAATCGTTATCTTCCAAGATACAGAACCAAAGACGGTACAGGGTGATCACACTAAATTGCAATATTTAGAATGTAATTTTCAGTTTCTGCTCTTTTTATACTTGATAATCGTCATTTTCTAAGATACGAAACCGGCGACAGTACAGTGTGATGATACTCAATCGTAATATCTGAAATGTAATTCTCAGTTTCTGCTCTTTTTATACTTGATAATCGTTATGTTCTAAGATACGAAACCGAAGACGGTACAGTGTGATCACACTACATTGCAATATTTGAAATGTTATTCGAGTTTCTGCTCTGTTCACACTTGATACTCGTTATTTTCTAAAATAGGAAGACGAAGACAGTACAGTGTGATGACACTCAATCGTAATATCTGAAATGTAATTCTAAGTTTCTGCTCTTTTTATACTTGATACTCGTTATTTTCTAAGATACAAAACCGAATACAGTACAGTGTGATGACACTCAATCGTAATATCTGAAAGGTAATTTTCAGTTTCTGCTCTTTTTATACTTGATAATCGTTATTTTCTACGATACGAAATCTACGACGGTACAGTGTAATCACACTAAATTGGAATATTCGAAATGTAATTTTCAGTTTCTGCTCTTTTTATACTTGATAATCGTCATCTTCCGAAATACAAAACCAGAGACGGTACAGGGTGATCACACTGAATTGCAAGATTCAGAATGTAATTTTCAGTTTCTGCTCTTTTTTCATACTTGATACTCGTTATTTTCTAAGATACAGAATCGAAGACGATACAGTGTGATGACACTCAATCGTAATATCTGGAATGTAATTTTCAGTTTCTGCTCTTTTTTCATACTTGATACTCGTTATATTCTAAGATACGAAGACGAAGACAGTACAGTTTGACGACACTCAATCATAATATCTGAAATGTAATTTTCAGTTTCTGCTCTTTTTATACTTGATAATCGTTATTTTCCAAGATACGAAACCGAAGACGGTACAGTGTGATCACACTAAATTGCAATATTTAAGATGTAATTTTCAGATTCTGCTCTTTTTATACTTGATACTCGTTATTTTTCGAGGTACAAGACCGGAGACGGTACAGTGTGATCACACTAAATTGCAATATTTAAATTGCAATTTTCAGTTTCTGCTCTTCTTATACTTGATAATCGTTATTTCCTAAGATACGAAACCGACGACAGTACAGTGTAATGACACTCAATCGTAATATCTAAAATGTAATTCTCAGTTTCTGCTCTTTTTATACTTGATAATCGTCATTTTCTAAGATACGAAACCGGCGACAGTACAGTGTGATGATACTCAATCGTAATATCTGAAATGTAATTTTCAGTTTCTGCTCTTTTTATACTTGATAATCGTTATGTTCTAAGATACAAAACCGAAGACGGTACAGTGTGATCAGACTAAATTGCAATATTTAAAATGTCATTCGAGTTTCTGCTCTTTCTATACCTGATATTCGTTATTTTCTAAAATATGAAGACGAAGACAGTACAGTGTGATGACACTCAATCGTAATATCTGAAATGTAATTTTCAGTTTCTGCTCTTTTTATACTTGGTAATCGTTATTTTCTAAGATACAGAACCGAATACGGTACAGTGTGATCACACTAAATTGCAATATTTGAAATGTCATTCGAGTTTCTGCTCTTTTCATACTTGATACTCGTTATTTTCTAAAATACGAAGACGAAGACAGTACAGTGTGATGACACTCAATCGTAATATCTGAAATGTAATTCGCAGTTTCTACTCTATTCATACTCTATAATCGTTATTTTCCAAGATACAAAACGGAATACGGTACAGTGTGATCACACTAAATTGCAATATTTAAAATGTAATTTGAGTTTCTGCTCTTTTTATACTTGATACTCGTTATTTTCTGAGGTTCAAAACCGGAGACGGTACAGTGTGATCACACTAAATTGCAATATTTAAATTGCAATTCTCAGTTTCTGCTCGTTTTATACTTGATAATCGGTATTTTTTAAGATACGAAACCGAAGACGGTACAGTCTGATCACCCTAAATTGCAATATTCGAGATGTAATTTTCAGTTTCTGCTCTTTTTATACTTGATACTCGTTATTTTCTGAGGTACAAAACCGGAGACGGTACAGTGTGATCACACTAAATTGGTATATTTGAAATGTAATTTTCAGTTTCTGCTCTGTCTATACTTGATAATCGTTATTTTCTAAGATACAAAACCGAAGACGTTACAGGGTGATCACACTAAATTGCTATATTCGAAATGTAATTTTCAGTTTCTGCTCTTTTTATACTTGATAATCGTTATCTTCCAAGATACAGAACCAAAGACGGTACAGGGTGATCACACCAAATTGCAATATTTAGAATGTAATTTTCAGTTTCTGCTCTTTTTATACTTGATAATCGTCATTTTCTAAGATACGAATCCGGCGACAGTACAGTGTGATGATACTCAATCGTAATATCTGAAATGTGATTTCCAGTTTCTGCTCTTTTAATACTTGATAATCGTCATTTTCTAAGATACGAAACCGTCGACAGTACAGTGTGATGATACTCAATCGTAATATCTGAAATGTAATTTTCAGTTTCTGCTCTTTTTATACTTGATACTCGTTATTTTCTGAGGTACAAAACCGGAGACGGTACAGTGTGATCACACTGAATTGGAATATTTGAAATGTCATTCGAGTTTCTGCTCTTTTCATACTTGATACTCGTTATTTTCTAAAATACGAAGACGAAGACAGTACAGTGTGATGACACTCAATCGTAATATCTGAAATGTCATTTTCAGTTTCTGCTCTTTTTATACTTGATACTCGTTATTTTCTAAGATACAAAACCGAAGACAGTACAGTGTGATGACACTCAATCGTAATATCTGAAAGGTAATTTTCAGTTTCTGCTCTTTTTATACTTGATAATCGTTATTTTCTAAGATACGAAACCGACGACAGTACAGTGTGATGACACTCAATCGTAATATCTAAAATGTAATTTTCAGTTTCTGCTCTTTTTATACTTGATACTCGTTATTTTCTAAGATACAGAATCGAAGACGATACAGTGTGATGACACTCAATCGTAATATCTGGAATGTAATTTCCAGTTTCTGCTCGTTTTATACTTGATACTCGTTATTTTCTAAGATACAAAACCGAAGACAGTACAGTGTGATGACACTCAATCGTAATATCTGTAAGGAAATTTTCAGTTTCTGCTCTTTTTATACTTGATAATCGTCATTTTCTAAGATACGAAACCGGCGACAGTACAGTGTGATGATACTCAATCGTAATATCTAAAATGTAATTCTCAGTTTCTGCTCTTTTTATACTTGATAATCGTCATTTTCTAAGATACGCAACCGGCGACAGTACAGTGTGATGATACTCAATCGTAATATCTGAAATGTAATTTTCAGTTTCTGCTCTTTTTATACTTGATAATCGTTATGTTCTGAGATACAAAACCGAAGACTGTACAGTGTGATCAGACTAAATTGCAATATTTAAAATGTCATTCGAGTTTCTGCTCTTTTCATACTTGATATTCGTTATTTTCTAAAATACGAAGACGAAGACAGTACAGTGTGATGACACTCAATCGTAATATCTGAAATGTAATTTTCAGTTTCTGCTCTTTTTATACTTGGTAATCCTTATTTTCTAAGATACAGAACCGAATACGGTACAGTGTGATCACACTAAATTGCAATATTTAAAATGTCTTTCGAGTTTCTGCTCTTTTCATACTTGATACTCGTTATTTTCTAAAATACGAAGACGAAGACAGTACAGTGTGATGACACTCAATCGTAATATCTGAAATGTAATTCTCAGTTTCTACTCTATTCATACTCTATAATCGTTATTTTCCAAGATACAAAACGGAATACGGTACAGTGTGATCACACTAAATTGCAATATTTAAAATGTAATTTGAGTTTCTGCTCTTTTTATACTTGATACTCGTTATTTTCTGAGGTACAAAACCGGAGACGGTACAGTGTGATCACACTAAATTGCAATATTTAAATTGCGATTCTCAGTTTCTGCTCGTTTCATACTTGATAATCGGTATTTTTCAAGATACGAAACCGAAGACGGTACAGTCTGATCACCCTAAATTGCAATATTCGAGATGTAATTTTCAGTTTCTGCTCTTTTGATACTTGATACTCGTTATTTTCTGAGGTACAAAACCGGAGACGGTACAGTGTGATCACACTAAATTGGTATATTTGAAATGTAATTTTCAGTTTCTGCTCTGTCTATACTTGATAATCGTTATTTTCTAAGATACAAAACCGAAGACGGTACAGGGTGATCACACTAAATTGCTATATTCCAAATGAAATTTTCAGTTTCTGCTCTTTTTATACTTGATAATCGTTATCTTCCAAGATACAGAACCAAAGACGGTACAGGGTGATCACACTAAATTGCAATATTTAGAATGTAATTTTCAGTTTCTGCTCTTTTTATACTTGATAATCGTCATTTTCTAAGATACGAAACCGGCGACAGTACAGTGTGATGATACTCAATCGTAATATCTGAAATGTAATTTTCAGTTTCTGCTCTTTTAATACTTGATAATCGTCATTTTCTAAAATACGGAACCGTCGACAGTACAGTGTGATGATACTCAATCGTAATATCTGAAATGTAATTTTCAGTTTCTGCTCTTTTTATACTTGATACTCGTTATTTTCTGAGGTACAAAACCGGAGACGGTACAGTGTGATCACACTGAATTGCAATATTTGAAATGTCATTCGAGTTTCTGCTCTTTTCATACTTGATACTCGTTATTTTCTAAAATACGAAGACGAAGACAGTACAGTGTGATGACACTCAATCGTAATATCTGAAATGTCATTTTCAGTTTCTGCTCTTTTTATACTTGATACTCGTTATTTTCTAAGATACAAAACCGAAGACAGTACAGTGTGATGACACTCAATCGTAATATCTGAAAGGTAATTTTCAGTTTCTGCTCTTTTTATACTTGATAATCGTTATTTTCCAAGATACGAAACCGACGACAGTACAGTGTGATGACACTCAATCGTAATATCTAAAATGTAATTTTCAGTTTCTGCTCTTTTTATACTCGATACTCGTTATTTTCTAACATACAGAATCGAAGACGATACAGTGTGATGACACTCAATCGTAATATCTGGAATGTAATTTCCAGTTTCTGCTCGTTTTATACTTGATACTCGTTATTTTCTAAGATACAAAACCGAAGACAGTACAGTGTGATGACACTCAATGGTAATATCTGAAAGGTAATTTTCAGTTTCTGCTCTTCTTATACTTGATAATCGTTATTTTCTAAGATACGAAATCTACGACGGTACAGTGTGATCACACTAAATTGCAATATTCGAAATGTAATTTTCAGTTTCTGCTCTTTTTATACTTGATAATCGTTATCTTCCGAAATACAAAACCAGAGACGGTACAGGGTGATCACACTGAATTGCAAGATTTAGAATGTAATTTTCAGTTTCTGCTCTTTTTATACTTGATAATCGTCATTTTCTAAGATACGAAACCGGCGACAGTACAGTGTGATGATACTCAATCGTAATATCTGAAATGTAATTTTCAGTTTCTGCTCTTTTAATACTTGATAATCGTCATTTTCTAAAATACGGAACCGTCGACAGTACAGTGTGATGATACTCAATCGTAATATCTGAAATGTAATTTTCAGTTTCTGCTCTTTTTATACTTGATACTCGTTATTTTCTGAGGTACAAAACCGGAGACGGTACAGTGTGATCACACTGAATTGCAATATTTGAAATGTCATTCGAGTTTCTGCTCTTTTCATACTTGATACTCGTTATTTTCTAAAATACGAAGACGAAGACAGTACAGTGTGATGACACTCAATCGTAATATCTGAAATGTCATTTTCAGTTTCTGCTCTTTTTATACTTGATACTCGTTATTTTCTAAGATACAAAACCGAAGACAGTACAGTGTGATGACACTCAATCGTAATATCTGAAAGGTAATTTTCAGTTTCTGCTCTTTTTATACTTGATAATCGTTATTTTCCAAGATACGAAACCGACGACAATACAGTGTGATGACACTCAATCGTAATATCTAAAATGTAATTTTCAGTTTCTGCTCTTTTTATACTCGATACTCGTTATTTTCTAAGATACAGAATCGAAGACGATACAGTGTGATGACACTCAATCGTAATATCTGGAATGTAATTTCCAGTTTCTGCTCGTTTTATACTTGATACTCGTTATTTTCTGAGATACAAAACCGAAGACAGTACAGTGTGATGACACTCAATCGTAATATCTGAAAGGAAATTTTCAGTTTCTGCTCTTTTTATACTTGATAATCGTCATTTTCTTAGATACGAAACCGGCGACAGTACAGTGTGATGATACTCAATCGTAATATCTGAAATGTAATTCTCAGTTTCTGCTCTTTTTATACTTGATAATCGTTATGTTCTAAGATACGAAACCGAAGACGGTACAGTGTGATCACACTACATTGCAATATTTGAAATGTTATTCGAGTTTCTGCTCTGTTCACACTTGATACTCGTTATTTTCTAAAATACGAAGACGAAGACAGTACAGTGTGATGACACTCAATCGTAATATCTGAAATGTAATTCTAAGTTTCTGCTCTTTTTATACTTGATACTCGTTATTTTCTAAGATACAAAACCGAATACAGTATAGTGTGATGACACTCAATCGTAATATCTGAAAGGTAATTTTCAGTTTCTGCTCTTTTTATACTTGATAATCGTTATTTTCTACGATACGAAATCTACGACGGTACAGTGTAATCACACTAAATTGCAATATTCGAAATGTAATTTTCAGTTTCTGCTCTTTTTATACTTGATAATCGTTATCTTCCGAAATACAAAACCAGAGACGGTACAGGGTGATCACACGGAATTGCAAGATTCAGAATGTAATTTTCAGTTTCTGCTCTTTTTATACTTGATACTTGTTATTTTCTAAGATACAGAATCGGAGACGATACAGTGTGATGACACTCAATCGTAATATCTGAAATGTAATTTTCAGTTTCTGCTCTTTTTTCATACTTGATACTCGTTATTTTCTAAGATACAGAATCGGAGACGATACAGTGTGATGACACTCAATCGTAATATCTCAGATGTAATTTTCAGTTTCTGCTCTTTTTTCATACTTGATACTCGTTATTTTCTAAGATACAAAACCGAAGACAGTACAGTGTGATGACACTCAATCGTAATATCTGAAAGGAAATTTTCAGTTTCTGCTCTTATTATACTTGATAATCGTTATTTTCTAAGATACGAAACCGACGACAGAACAGTGTGATGACACTCAATCGTAATATCTGAAATGTAATTTTCAGTTTCTGCTCTTGTTATACTTGATAATCGTCATTCTCCAAGATACAAAATCGAATACAGTACAGTGTGATGACACTCAATCGTAATATCTGAAAGGTAATTTTCAGTTTCTGCTCTTTTTATACTTGATAATCGTTATTTTCTAAGATACGAAATCTACGACGGTACAGTGTAATCACACTAAATTGCAATATTCGAAATGTAATTTTCAGTTTCTGCTCTTTTTATACTTGATAATCGTTATCTTCCAAGATACAAAACCAGAGACGGTACAGGGTGATCACACTGAATTGCAAGATTCAGAATGTAATTTTCAGTTTCTGCTCTTTTTATACTTGATAATCGTTATTTTCTAAGATACGAAATCTACGACGGTACAGTGTAATCACACTAAATTGCAATATTCGAAATGTAATTTTCAGTTTCTGCTCTTTTTATACTTGATAATCGTTATTTTCTAAGATACAAAACCGAAGACAGTACAGTGTTATGACACTCAATCGTAATATCTGAAAGATAATTTTCAGTTACTGCTCTTTTTATACTTGATAATCGTCATTTTCTAAGATACGAAACCGGAGACAGTAGAGTGTGATGATACTCAATCGTAATGTCTGGAATGTAATTTTCAGTTTCTGCTCTTTTTATACTTGATACTCGTTATTTTCTAAGATACAGAATCGAAGACGATACAGTGTGATGACACTCAATCGTAATATGTGGAATGTAATTTTCAGTTTCTGCTCTTTTTAAACTTGATACTCGTTATTTTCTAAGATACAAAACCGAAGACAGTACAGTGTGATGACACTCAATCGTAATATCTGAAAGGAAATTTTCAGTTCCTGCTCTTATTATACTCGATAATCGTTATTTTCTAAGATACGAAACCGACGACAGTAGAGTGTGATGACACTCAATCGTAATATCTGAAATGTAATTTTCACTTTCTGCTCTTTTTTCATACTTGATACTCGTTATTTTCTAAGATACAGAATCGAAGACGATACAGTGTGATGACACTCAATCGTAATATCTGGAATGTAATTTTCAGTTTCTGCTCGTTTTATACTTGATACTCGTTATTTTCTAAGATACAAAACCGAAGACATTACAGTGTGATGACACTCAATCGTAATATCTGAAAGGAAATTTTCAGTTTCTGCTCTTATTATACTTGATAATCGTTATTTTCTAAGCTACGAAACCGACGACAGTACAGTGTGATGACACTCAATCGTAATATCTGAAATGTAATTTTCACTCTCTGCTCTTTTTATACTTGGTAATCGTTATTTTCTAAGATACGGAATCGAATACGGTACAGTGTGATCACACGAAATTGCAATATTTAAAATGTCATTCGAGTTTCTGCTCTTTTCATACTTGATACTCGTTATTTTCTAAGATACGAAGACGAAGACAGTACAGTTTGACGACACTCAATCGTAATATCTGAAATGTAATTTTCAGTTTCTGCTCTTTTTATACTTGATAATCGTTATTTTCCAAGATACGAAACCGAAGACGGTACAGTGTGATCACACTAAATTGCAATATTTAAGATGTAATTTTCAGATTCTGCTCTTTTTATACTTGATACTCGTTATTTTTCGAGGTACAAGACCGGAGACGGTACAGTGTGATCACACTAAATTGCAATATTTAAATTGCAATTTTCAGTTTCTGCTCTTCTTATACTTGATAATCGTTATTTCCTAAGATACGAAACCGACGACAGTACAGTGTAATGACACTCAATCGTAATATCTAAAATGTAATTCTCAGTTTCTGCTCTTTTTATACTTGATAATCGTCATTTTCTAAGATACGAAACCGGCGACAGTACAGTGTGATGATACTCAATCGTAATATCTGAAATGTAATTTTCAGTTTCTGCTCTTTTTATACTTGATAATCGTTATGTTCTAAGATACAAAACCGAAGACGGTACAGTGTGATCAGACTAAATTGCAATATTTAAAATGTCATTCGAGTTTCTGCTCTTTCTATACTTAATATTCGTTATTTTCTAAAATACGAAGACGAAGACAGTACAGTGTGATGACACTCAATCGTAATATCTGAAATGTAATTTTCAGTTTCTGCTCTTTTTATACTTGGTAATCGTTATTTTCTAAGATACAGAACCGAATACGGTACAGTGTGATCACACTAAATTGCAATATTTGAAATGTCATTCGAGTTTCTGCTCTTTTCATACTTGATACTCGTTATTTTCTAAAATACGAAGACGAAGACAGTACAGTGTGATGACACTCAATCGTAATATCTGAAATGTAATTTTCAGTTTCTGCTCTTTTTATACTTGATAATCGTTATTTTCCAAGATACGAAACCGAAGACGGTATAGTGTGATCACACTAAATTGCAATATTTAAAATGTAATTTGAGTTTCTGCTCTTTTTATACTTGATACTCGTTATTTTCTGAGGTTCAAAACTGGAGACGGTACAGTGTGATCACACTAAATTGCAATATTTAAATTGCAATTCTCAGTTTCTGCTCGTTTTATACTTGATAATCGGTATTTTTTAAGATACGAAACCGAAGACGGTACAGTCTGATCACCCTAAATTGCAATATTCGAGATGTAATTTTCAGTTTCTGCTCTTTTTATACTTGATACTCGTTATTTTCTGAGGTACAAAACCGGAGACGGTACAGTGTGATCACACTAAATTGGTATATTTGAAATGTAATTTTCAGTTTCTGCTCTGTCTATACTTGATAATCGTTATTTTCTACGATACAAAACCGAAGACGTTACAGGGTGATCACACTAAATTGCTATATTCGAAATGTAATTTTCAGTTTCTGCTCTTTTTATACTTGATAATCGTTATCTTCCAAGATACAGAACCAAAGACGGTACAGGGTGATCACACCAAATTGCAATATTTAGAATGTAATTTTCAGTTTCTGCTCTTTTTATACTTGATAATCGTAATTTTCTAAGATACGAAACCGGCGACAGTACAGTGTGATGATACTCAATCGTAATATCTGAAATGTAATTTTCAGTTTCTGCTCTTTTAATACTTGATAATCGTCATTTTCTAAGATACGAAACCGTCGACAGTACAGTGTGATGATACTCAATCGTAATATCTGAAATGTAATTTTCAGTTTCTGATCTTTTTATACTTGATACTCGTTATTTTCTGAGGTACAAAACCGGAGACGGTACAGTGTGATCACACTGAATTGGAATATTTGAAATGTCATTCGAGTTTCTGCTCTTTTCATACTTGATACTCGTTATTTTCTAAAATACGAAGACGAAGACAGTACAGTGTGATGACACTCAATCGTAATATCTGAAATGTCATTTTCAGTTTCTGCTCTTTTTATACTTGATACTCGTTATTTTCTAAGATACAAAACCGAAGACAGTACAGTGTGATGACACTCAATCGTAATATCTGAAAGGTAATTTTCAGTTTCTGCTCTTTTTATACTTGATAATCGTTATTTTCTAAGATACGAAACCGACGACAGTACAGTGTGATGACACTCAATCGTAATATCTAAAATGTAATTTCCAGTTTCTGCTCTTTTTATACTTGATACTCGTTATTTTCTAAGATACAGAATCGAAGACGATACAGTGTGATGACACTCAATCGTAATATCTGGAATGTAATTTCCAGTTTCTGCTCGTTTTATACTTGATAATCGTTATTTTCTAAGATACGAAACCGAAGACAGTACAGTGTTATGACACTCAATGGTAATATCTGAAAGATAATTTTCAGTTACTGCTCTTTTTATACTTGATAATCGTCATTTTCTAAGATACGAAACCGGAGACAGTAGAGTGTGATGATACTCAATCGTAATGTCTGGAATGTATTTTTCAGTTTCTGCTCTTTTTATACTTGATACTCGTTATTTTCTAAGATACAGAATCGAAGACGATACAGTGTGATGACACTCAATCGTAATATGTGGAATGTAATTTTCAGTTTCTGCTCTTTTTATACTTGATACTCGTTATTTTCTAAGATACAAAACCGAAGACAGTACAGTGTGATGACACTTAATCGTAATATCTGAAAGGAAATTTTCAGTTCCTGCTCTTATTATACTTGATAATCGTTATTTTCTAAGATACGAAACCGACGACAGTAGAGTGTGATGACACTCAATCGTAATATCTGAAATGTAATTTTCACTTTCTGCTCTTTTTATACTTGGTAATCTTTATTTTCTAAGATACAGAACCGAATACGGTACAGTGTGATCACACTAAATTGCAATATTTAAAATGTCATTCGAGTTTCTGCTCTTCTCATACTTGATACTCGTTATTTTCTAAGATACGAAGACGAAGACAGTACAATTTGAGGACACTCAATCGTAATATCTGAAATGTAATTTTCAGTTTCTGCTCTTTTTATACTTGATAATCGTTATCTTCCAAGATACGAAACCAAAGACGGTACAGGGTGATCACACTGAATTGCAAAATTTAGAATGTAATTTTCAGTTTCTGCTCTTTTTATACTTGATAATCGTCATTTTCTAAGATACGAATCCGGCGACAGTACAGTGTGATGATACTCAATCGTAATATCTGAAATGTAATTTTCAGTTTCTGCTCTTTTTATACTTGATAATCGTTATGTTCTAAGATACAAAACCGAAGACGGTACAGTGTGATCACACTACATTGCAATATTTGAAATGTCATTCGAGTTTCTGCTCTGTTCATACTTGATACTCGTTATTTTCTAAAATACGAAGACGAAGACAGTACAGTGTGATGACACTCAATCGTAATATCTGAAATGTAATTTTAAGTTTCTGCTCTTTTCATACTTGATACTCGTTATTTTCTAAGATACAAAACCGAATACAGTACAGTGTGATGACACTCAATCGTAATATCTGAAAGGTAATTTTCAGTTTCTGCTCTTTTTATACTTGATAATCGTCATTTTCTAAGATACAAAGCCGAAGACAGTACAGTGTTATGACACTCAATCGTAATATCTGAAAGATAATTTTCAGTTACTGCTCTTTTGATACTTGATAATCGTCATTTTCTAAGATACGAAACCGGAGACAGTAGAGTGTGATGATACTTAATCGTAATGTCTGAAATGTAATTTTCAGTTTCTGCTCTTTTTATACTTGATACTCGTTATTTTCTAAGATACGAAACCGACGACAGTACAGTGTGATGACACTCAATCGTAATATCTGAAATGTAATTTTCACTCTCTGCTCTTTTTATACTTGGTAATCGTTATTTTGTAAGATACGGAACCGAATACGGTACAGTGTGATCACACGAAATTGCAATATTTAAAATGTCATTCGAGTTTCTGCTCTTTTCATACTTGATACTCGTTATTTTCTAAGATACGAAGACGAAGACAGTACAGTTTGACGACACTCAATCGTAATATTTGAAATGTAATTTTCAGTTTCTGCTCTTTTTATACTTGATAATCGTTATTTTCCAAGATACGAAACCGAAGACGGTACAGTGTGATCACTCTAAATTGCAATATTTAAGATGTAATTTTCAGATTCTGCTCTTTTTATACTTGATACTCGTTATTTTTCGAGGTACAAGACCGGAGACGGTACAGTGTGATCACACTAAATTGCAATATTTAAATTGCAATTTTCAGTTTCTGCTCTTTTTATACTTGATAATCATTATTTCCTAAGATACGAAACCGACGACAGTACAGTGTAATGACACTCAATCGTAATATCTAAAATGTAATTCTCAGTTTCTGCTCTTTTTATACTTGATAATCGTCATTTTCTAAGATACGAAACCGGCGACAGTACAGTGTGATGATACTCAATCGTAATATCTGAAATGTAATTTTCAGTTTCTGCTCTTTTTATACTTGATAATCGTTATGTTCTAAGATACAAAACCGAAGACGGTACAGTGTGATCAGACTAAATTGCAATATTTAAAATGTCATTCGAGTTTCTGCTCTTTCTATACTTGATATTCGTTATTTTCTAAAATACGAAGACGAAGACAGTACAGTGTGATGACACTCAATCGTAATATCTGAAATGTAATTTTCAGTTTCTGCTCTTTTTATACCTGGTAATCGTTATTTTCTAAGATACAGAACCGAATACGGTACAGTGTGATCACACTAAATTGCAATATTTAAAATGTCATTCGAGTTTCTGCTCTTTTCATACTTGATACTCGTTATTTTCTGAAATACGAAGACGAAGACATTACAGTGTGATGACACTCAATCGTAATATCTGAAATGTAATTCTCAGTTTCTACTCTATTCATACTCTATAATCGTTATTTTCCAAGATACAAAACGGAATACGGTATAGTGTGATCACACTAAATTGCAATATTTAAAATGTAATTTGAGTTTCTGCTCTTTTTATACTTGATACTCGTTATTTTCTGAGGTACAAAACCGGAGACGGTACAGTGTGATCACACTAAATTGCAATATTTAAATTGCAATTCTCAGTTTCTGCTCGTTTTATACTTGATAATCGGTATTTTTTAAGATACGAAACCGAAGACGGTACAGTCTGATCACCCTAAATTGCAATATTCGAGATGTAATTTTCAGTTTCTGCTCTTTTTATACTTGATACTCGTTATTTTCTGAGGTACAAAACCGGAGACGGTACAGTGTGATCACACTAAATGGGTATATTTGAAATGTAATTTTCAGTTTCTGCTCTGTCTATACTTGATGATCGTTATTTTCTAAGATACAAAACCGAAGACGTTACAGGGTGATCACACTAAATTGCTATATTCGAAATGTAATTTTCAGTTTCTGCTCTTTTTATACTTGATAATCGTTATCTTCCAAGATACAGAACCAAAGACGGTACAGGGTGATCACACTAAATTGCAATATTTAGAATGTAATTTTCAGTTTCTGCTCTTTTTATACTTTATAATCGTCATTTTCTAAGATACGAAACCGGCGACAGTACAGTGTGATGATACTCAATCGTAATATCTGAAATGTAATTTTCAGTTTCTGCTCTTTTAATACTTGATAATCGTCATTTTCTAAGATACGAAACCGTCGACAGTACAGTGTGATGATACTCAATCGTAATATCTGAAATGTAATTTTCAGTTTCTGCTCTTTTTATACTTGATACTCGTTATTTTCTGAGGTACAAAACCGGAGACGGTACAGTGTGATCACACTGAATTGCAATATTTGAAATGTCATTCGAGTTTCTGCTCTTTTCATACTTGATACTCGTTATTTTCTAAAATACGAAGACGAAGACAGTACAGTGTGATGACACTCAATCGTAATATCTGAAATGTCATTTTCAGTTTCTGCTCTTTTTATACTTGATACTCGTTATTTTCTAAGATACAAAACCGAAGACAGTACAGTGTGATGACACTCAATCGTAATATCTGAAAGGTAATTTTCAGTTTCTGCTCTTTTTATACTTGATAATCGTTATTTTCTAAGATACGAAACCGACGACAGTACAGTGTGATGACACTCAATCGTAATATCTAAAATGTAATTTCCAGTTTCTGCTCTTTTTATACTTGATACTCGTTATTTTCTAAGATACAGAATCGAAGACGATACAGTGTGATGACACTCAATCGTAATATCTGGAATGTAATTTCCAGTTTCTGCTCGTTTTATACTTGATACTCGTTATTTTCTAAGATACAAAACCGAAGACAGTACAGTGTGATTACACTCAATCGTAATATCTGTAAGGAAATTTTCAGTTTCTGCTCTTTTTATACTTGATAATCGTCATTTTCTAAGATACGAAACCGGCGACAGTACAGTGTGATGATACTCAATCGTAATATCTAAAATGTAATTCTCAGTTTCTGCTCTTTTTATACTTGATAATCGTTATTTTCTAAGATACGAAACCGGCGACAGTACAGTGTGATGATACTCAATCGTAATATCTGAAATGTAATTTTCAGTTTCTGCTCTTTTTATACTTGATAATCGTTATGTTCTGAGATACAAAACCGAAGACTGTACAGTGTGATCAGACTAAATTGCAATATTTAAAATGTCATTCGAGTTTCTGCTCTGTTGACACTTGATACTCGTTATTTTCTAAAATACGAAGACGAAGACAGTACAGTGTGATGACACTCAATCGTAATATCTGAAATGTAATTCTAAGTTTCTGCTCTTTTTATACTTGATACTCGTTATTTTCTAAGATACAAAACCGAATACAGTACAGTGTGATGACACTCAATCGTAATATCTGGAAGGTAATTTTCAGTTTCTGCTCTTTTTATACTTGATAATCGTTATTTTCTACGATACGAAATCTACGACGGTACAGTGTAATCACACTAAATTGCAATATTCGAAATGTAATTTTCAGTTTCTGCTCTTTTTATACTTGATAATCGTTATCTTCCGAAATACAAAACCAGAGACGGTACAGGGTGATCACACTGAATTGCAAGATTCAGAATGTAATTTTCAGTTTCTGCTCTTTTTATACTTGATACTTGTTATTTTCTAAGATACAGAATCGGAAACGATACAGTGTGATGACACTCAATCGTAATATCTGAAATGTAATTTTCAGTTTCTGCTCTTTTTTCATACTTGATACTCGTTATTTTCTAAGATACAGAATCGGAGACGATACAGTGTGATGACACTCAATCGTAATATCTGAAAGATAATTTTCAGTTACTGCTCTTTTGATACTTGATAATCGTCATTTTCTAAGATACGAAACCGGAGACAGTAGAGTGTGATGATACTTAATCTGATGTCTGAAATGTAATTTTCAGTTTCTGCTCTTTTTTCATACTTGATACTCGTTATTTTCTAAGATACAGAATCGAAGACGATACAGTGTGATGACACTCAATCGTAATATCTGGAATGTAATTTTCAGTTTCTGCTCG
The DNA here is from genome assembly GCA_963992785.1 of Tenthredo livida. Classification (NCBI taxonomy): domain Eukaryota; kingdom Metazoa; phylum Arthropoda; class Insecta; order Hymenoptera; family Tenthredinidae; genus Tenthredo; species Tenthredo livida. The sequence goes on along the minus strand of OZ023066.1, from coordinate 29,798,766 downwards.
TTTTATACTTGATACTCGTTATTTTCTAAGATACAAAACCGAAGACATTACAGTGTGATGACACTCAATCGTAATATCTGAAAGGAAATTTTCAGTTTCTGCTCTTATTATACTTGATAATCGTTATTTTCTAAGATACGAAACCGACGACAGTACAGTGTGATGACACTCAATCGTAATATCTGAAATGTAATTTTCACTCTCTGCTCTTTTTATACTTGGTAATCGTTATTTTGTAAGATACGGAACCGAATACGGTACAGTGTGATCACACGAAATTGCAATATTTAAAATGTCATTCGAGTTTCTGCTCTTTTCATACTTGATACTCGTGATTTTCTAAGATACGAAGACGAAGACAGTACAGTTTGACGACACTCAATCGTAATATCTGAAATGTAATTTTCAGTTTCTGCTCTTTCTATACTTGATAATCGTTATTTTCCAAGATACGAAACCGAAGACGGTACAGTGTGATCACACCAAATTGCAATATTTAAGATGTAATTTCCAGATTCTGCTCTTTTTATACTTGATACTCGTTATTTTTCGAGGTACAAGACCGGAGACGGTACAGTGTGATCACACTAAATTGCAATATTTAAATTGCAATTTTCAGTTTCTGCTCTTCTTATACTTGATAATCGTTATTTCCTAAGATACGAAACCGACGACAGTACAGTGTAATGACACTCGATCGTAATATCTAAAATGTAATTCTCAGTTTCTGCTCTTTTTATACTTGATAATCGTCATTTTCTAAGATACGAAACCGGCGACAGTACAGTGTGATGATACTCAATCGTAATATCTGAAATGTAATTTTCAGTTTCTGCTCTTTTTATACTTGATAATCGTTATGTTCTAAGATACAAAACCGAAGACGGTACAGTGTGATCAGACTAAATTGCAATATTTAAAATGTCATTCGAGTTTCTGCTCTTTCTATACTTGATATTCGATATTTTCTAAAATACGAAGACGAAGACAGTACAGTGTGATGACACTCAATCGTAATATCTGAAATGTAATTCTCAGTTTCTACTCTATTTATACTCTATAATCGTTATTTTCCAAGATACAAAACGGAATACGGTACAGTGTGATCACACTACATTGCAATATTTGAAATGTCATTCGAGTTTCTGCTCTGTTCATACTTGATACTCGTTATTTTCTGAAATACGAAGACGAAGACAGTACAGTGTGATGACACTCAATCGTAATATCTGAAATGTATTTTCAAGTTTCTGCTCTTTTTATACTTGATACTCGTTATTTTCTAAGATACAAAACCGAATACAGTACAGTGTGATGACACTCAATCGTAATATCTGAAAGGTAATTTTCAGTTTCTGCTCTTTTTATACTTGATAATCGTTATTTTCTAAAATACAAAACCGAAGACAGTACAGTGTTATGACACTCAATCGTAATATCTGAAAGATAATTTTCAGTTACTGCTCTTTTTATACTTGATAATCGTCATTTTCTAAGATACGAAACCGGAGACAGTAGAGTGTGATGATACTCAATCGTAATGTCTGAAATGTAATTTTCAGTTTCTGCTCTTTTTATACTTGATACTCGTTATTTTCTAAGATACAGAATCGAAGACGATACAGTGTGATGACACTCAATCGTAATATGTGGAATGTAATTTTCAGTTTCTGCTCTTTTTATACTTGATACTCGTTATTTTCTAAGATACAAAACCGAAGACAGTACAGTGTGATGACACTCAATCGTAATATCTGAAAGGAAATTTTCAGTTTCTGCTCTTATTATACTTGATAATCGTTATTTTCTAAGATACGAAACCGACGACAGTACAGTGTGATGACACTCAATCGTAATATCTGAAATGTAATTTTCACTTTCTGCTCTTTTTATACTTGGTAATCGTTATTTTCTAAGATACAGAACCGAATACGGTACAGTGTGATCACACTAAATTGCAATATTTAAAATGTCATTCGAGTTTCTGCTCTTCTCATACTTGATACTCGTTATTTTCTAAGATATGAAGACGAAGACAGTACAGTTTGATGACACTCAATCGTAATATCTGAAATGTAATTTTCAGTTTCTGCTCTTTTTATACTTGATACTCGTTATTTTCTAAGATACAAAACCGGATACAGTACAGTGTGATGACACTCAATCGTAATATCTGAAAGGTAATTTTCAGTTTCTGCTCTTTTTATACTTGATAATCGTTATTTTCTAAGATACGAAATCTACGACGGTACAGTGTAATCACACTAAATTGCAATATTCGAAATGTAATTTTCAGTTTGTGCTCTTTTTATACTTGATAATCGTTATTTTCTAAGATACGAAACCGAAGACAGTACAGTGTTATGACACTCAATGGTAATATCTGAAAGATAATTTTCAGTTACTGCTCTTTTTATACTTGATAATCGTCATTTTCTAAGATACGAAACCGGAGACAGTAGAGTGTGATGATACTCAATCGTAATGTCTGGAATGTAATTTTCAGTTTCTGCTCTTTTTATACTTGATACTCGTTATTTTCTAACATACAGAATCGAAGACGATACAGTGTGATGACACTCAATCGTAATATGTGGAATGTAATTTTCAGTTTCTGCTCTTTTTATACTTGATACTCGTTATTTTCTAAGATACAAAACCGAAGACAGTACAGTGTGATGACACTTAATCGTAATATCTGAAAGGAAATTTTCAGTTCCTGCTCTTATTATACTTGATAATCGTTATTTTCTAAGATACGAAACCGACGACAGTAGAGTGTGATGACACTCAATCGTAATATCTGAAATGTAATTTTCACTTTCTGCTCTTTTTATACTTGGTAATCTTCATTTTCTAAGATACAGAACCGAATACGGTACAGTGTGATCACACTAAATTGCAATATTTAAAATGTCATTCGAGTTTCTGCTCTTCTCATACTTGATACTCGTTATTTTCTAAGATACGAAGACGAAGACAGTACAATTTGAGGACACTCAATCGTAATATCTGAAATGTAATTTTCAGTTTCTGCTCTTTTTATACTTGATAATCGTTATCTTCCAAGATACAGAACCAAAGACGGTACAGGGTGATCACACTGAATTGCAAAATTTAGAATGTAATTTTCAGTTTCTGCTCTTTTTATACTTGATAATCGTCATTTTCTAAGATACGAATCCGGCGACAGTACAGTGTGATGATACTCAATCGTAATATCTGAAATGTAATTTTCAGTTTCTGCTCTTTTTATACTTGATAATCGTTATGTTCTAAGATACGAAACCGAAGACGGTACAGTGTGATCACACTACATTGCAATATTTGAAATGTCATTCGAGTTTCTGCTCTGTTCATACTTGATACTCGTTATTTTCTAAAATACGAAGACGAAGACAGTACAGTGTGATGACACTCAATCGTAATATCTGAAATGTAATTTTAAGTTTCTGCTCTTTTTATATTTGATACTCGTTATTTTCTAAGATACAAAGCCGAATACAGTACAGTGTGATGACACTCAATCGTAATATCTGAAAGGTAATTTTCAGTTTCTGCTCTTTTTATACTTGATAATCGTCATTTTCTAAGATACAAAGCCGAAGACAGTACAGTGTTATGACACTCAATCGTAATATCTGAAAGATAATTTTCAGTTACTGCTCTTTTGATACTTGATAATCGTCATTTTCTAAGATACGAAACCGGAGACAGTAGAGTGTGATGATACTTAATCGTAATGTCTGAAATGTAATTTTCAGTTTCTGCTCTTTTTATACTTGATACTCGTTATTTTCTAAGATACGAAACCGACGACAGTACAGTGTGATGACACTCAATCGTAATATCTGAAATGTAATTTTCACTCTCTGCTCTTTTTATACTTGGTAATCGTTATTTTGTAAGATACGGAACCGAATACGGTACAGTGTGATCACACGAAATTGCAATATTTAAAATGTCATTCGAGTTTCTGCTCTTTTCATACTTGATACTCGTTATTTTCTAAGATACGAAGACGAAGACAGTACAGTTTGACGACACTCAATCGTAATATTTGAAATGTAATTTTCAGTTTCTGCTCTTTTTATACTTGATAATCGTTATTTTCCAAGATACGAAACCGAAGACGGTACAGTGTGATCACTCTAAATTGCAATATTTAAGATGTAATTTTCAGATTCTGCTCTTTTTATACTTGATACTCGTTATTTTTCGAGGTACAAGACCGGAGACGGTACAGTGTGATCACACTAAATTGCAATATTTAAATTGCAATTTTCAGTTTCTGCTCTTCTTATACTTGATAATCGTTATTTCCTAAGATACGAAACCGACGACAGTACAGTGTAATGACACTCAATCGTAATATCTAAAATGTAATTCTCAGTTTCTGCTCTTTTTATACTTGATAATCGTCATTTTCTAAGATACGAAACCGGCGACAGTACAGTGTGATGATACTCAATCGTAATATCTGAAATGTAATTTTCAGTTTCTGCTCTTTTTATACTTGATAATCGTTATGTTCTAAGATACAAAACCGAAGACGGTACAGTGTGATCAGACTAAATTGCAATATTTAAAATGTCATTCGAGTTTCTGCTCTTTGTATACTTGATATTCGTTATTTTCTAAAATACGAAGACGAAGACAGTACAGTGTGATGACACTCAATCGTAATATCTGAAATGTAATTTTCAGTTTCTGCTCTTTTTATACTTGGTAATCGTTATTTTCTAAGATACAGAACCGAATACGGTACAGTGTGATCACACTAAATTGCAATATTTAAAATGTCATTCGAGTTTCTGCTCTTTTCATACTTGATACTCGTTATTTTCTAAAATACGAAGACGAAGACATTACAGTGTGATGACACTCAATCGTAATATCTGAAATGTAATTCTCAGTTTCTACTCTATTTATACTCTATAATCGTTATTTTCCAAGATACAAAACGGAATACGGTACAGTGTGATCACACTACATTGCAATATTTGAAATGTCATTCGAGTTTCTGCTCTGTTCATACTTGATACTCGTTATTTTCTGAAATACGTAGACGAAGACAGTACAGTGTGATGACACTCAATCGTAATATCTGAAATGTAATTTCAAGTTTCTGCTCTTCTTATACTTGATACTCGTTATTTTCTAAGATACAAAACCGAATACAGTACAGTGTGATGACACTCAATCGTAATATCTGAAAGGTAATTTTCAGTTTCTGCTCTTTTTATACTTGATAATCGTTATTTTCTAAGATACAAAACCGAAGACAGTACAGTGTTATAACACTCAATCGTAATATCTGAAAGATAATTTTCAGTTACTGCTCTTTTTATACTTGATAATCGTCATTTTCTAAGATACGAAACCGGAGACAGTAGAGTGTGATGATACTCAATCGTAATGTCTGAAATGTAATTTTCAGTTTCTGCTCTTTTTATACTTGATACTCGTTATTTTCTAAGATACAGAATCGAAGACGATACAGTGTGATGACACTCAATCGTAATATGTGAAATGTAATTTTCAGTTTCTGCTCTTTTTATACTTGATACTCGTTATTTTCTAAGATACAAAACCGAAGACAGTACAGTGTGATGACACTCAATCGTAATATCTGAAAGGAAATTTTCAGTTTCTGCTCTCATTATACTTGATAATCGTTATTTTCTAAGACACGAAACCGACGACAGTACAGTGTGATGACACTCAATCGTAATATCTGAAATGTAATTTTCACTTTCTGCTCTTTTTATACTTGGTAATCGTTATTTTCTAAGATACAGAACCGAATACGGTACAGTGTGATCACACTAAATTGCAATATTTAAAATGTCATTCGAGTTTCTGCTCTTCTCATACTTGATACTCGTTATTTTCTAAGATACGAAGACGAAGACAGTACAGTTTGATGACACTCAATCGTAATATCTGAAATGTAATTTTCAGTTTCTGTTTTTTCTATACTTGATAATCGTTATCTTCCAAGATACAGAACCAAAGACGGTACAGGGTGATCACACTAAATTGCAATATTTAAAATGTAATTTTCAGTTTCTGCTCTTTTTATACTTGATAATCGTCATTTTCTAAGATACGAAACCGGCGACAGTACAGTGTGATGATACTCAATCGTAATATCTGAAATGTAATTCTCAGTTTCTGCTCTTTTTATACTTGATAATCGTTATGTTCTAAGATACGAAACCGAAGACGGTACAGTGTGATCACACTACATTGCAATATTTGAAATGTTATTCGAGTTTCTGCTCTGTTCACACTTGATACTCGTTATTTTCTAAAATACGAAGACGAAGACAGTACAGTGTGATGACACTCAATCGTAATATCTGAAATGTAATTCTAAGTTTCTGCTCTTTTTATACTTGATACTCGTTATTTTCTAAGATACAAAACCGAATACAGTACAGTGTGATGACACTCAATCGTAATATCTGAAAGGTAATTTTCAGTTTCTGCTCTTTTTATACTTGATAATCGTTATTTTCTACGATACGAAATCTACGACGGTACAGTGTAATCACACTAAATTGCAATATTCGAAATGTAATTTTCAGTTTCTGCTCTTTTTATACTTGATAATCGTTATCTTCCGAAATACAAAACCAGAGACGGTACAGGGTGATCACACTGAATTGCAAGATTCAGAATGTAATTTTCAGTTTCTGCTCTTTTTATACTTGATACTTGTTATTTTCTAAGATACAGAATCGGAAACGATACAGTGTGATGACACTCAATCGTAATATCTGAAATGTAATTTTCAGTTTCTGCTCTTTTTTCATACTTGATACTCGTTATTTTCTAAGATACAGAATCGGAGACGATACAGTGTGATGACACTCAATCGTAATATCTGAAAGATAATTTTCAGTTACTGCTCTTTTGATACTTGATAATCGTCATTTTCTGAGATACGAAACCGGAGACAGTAGAGTGTGATGATACTTAATCTGATGTCTGAAATGTAATTTTCAGTTTCTGCTCTTTTTATACTTGATACTCGTTATTTTCTAAGATACGAAACCGACGACAGTACAGTGTGATGACACTCAATCGTAATATCTGAAATGTAATTTTCACTCTCTGCTCTTTTTATACTTGGTAATCGTTATTTTGTAAGATACGGAACCGAATACGGTACAGTGTGATCACACGAAATTGCAATATTTAAAATGTCATTCGAGTTTCTGCTCTTTTCATACTTGATACTCGTTATTTTCTAAGATACGAAGACGAAGACAGTACAGTTTGACGACACTCAATCGTAATATTTGAAATGTAATTTTCAGTTTCTGCTCTTTTTATACTTGATAATCGTTATTTTCCAAGATACGAAACCGAAGACGGTACAGTGTGATCACTCTAAATTGCAATATTCAAGATGTAATTTTCAGATTCTGCTCTTTTTATACTTGATACTCGTTATTTTTCGAGGTACAAGACCGGAGACGGTACAGTGTGATCACACTAAATTGCAATATTTAAATTGCAATTTTCAGTTTCTGCTCTTCTTATACTTGATAATCGTTATTTCCTAAGATACGAAACCGACGACAGTACAGTGTAATGACACTCAATCGTAATATCTAAAATGTAATTCTCAGTTTCTGCTCTTTTTATACTTGATAATCGTCATTTTCTAAGATACGAAACCGGCGACAGTACAGTGTGATGATACTCAATCGTAATATCTGAAATGTAATTTTCAGTTTCTGCTCTTTTTATACTTGATAATCGTTATGTTCTAAGATACAAAACCGAAGACGGTACAGTGTGATCAGACTAAATTGCAATATTTAAAATGTCATTCGAGTTTCTGCTCTTTCTATACTTGATATTCGTTATTTTCTAAAATACGAAGACGAAGACAGTACAGTGTGATGACACTCAATCGTAATATCTGAAATGTAATTTTCAGTTTCTGCTCTTTTTATACTTGGTAATCGTTATTTTCTAAGATACAGAACCGAATACGGTACAGTGTGATCACACTAAATTGCAATATTTAAAATGTCATTCGAGTTTCTGCTCTTTTCATACTTGATACTCGTTATTTTCTAAAATACGAAGACGAAGACATTACAGTGTGATGACACTCAATCGTAATATCTGAAATGTAATTCTCAGTTTCTACTCTATTTATACTCTATAATCGTTATTTTCCAAGATACAAAACGGAATACGGTACAGTGTGATCACACTACATTGCAATATTTGAAATGTCATTCGAGTTTCTGCTCTGTTCATACTTGATACTCGTTATTTTCTGAAATACGTAGACGAAGACAGTACAGTGTGATGACACTCAATCGTAATATCTGAAATGTAATTTCAAGTTTCTGCTCTTTTTATACTTGATACTCGTTATTTTCTAAGATACAAAACCGAATACAGTACAGTGTGATGACACTCAATCGTAATATCTGAAAGGTAATTTTCAGTTTCTGCTCTTTTTATACTTGATAATCGTTATTTTCTAAGATACAAAACCGAAGACAGTACAGTGTTATGACACTCAATCGTAATATCTGAAAGATAATTTTCAGTTACTGCTCTTTTTATACTTGATAATCGTCATTTTCTAAGATACGAAACCGGAGACAGTAGAGTGTGATGATACTCAATCGTAATGTCTGAAATGTAATTTTCAGTTTCTGCTCTTTTTATACTTGATACTCGTTATTTTCTAAGATACAGAATCGAAGACGATACAGTGTGATGACACTCAATCGTAATATGTGAAATGTAATTTTCAGTTTCTGCTCTTTTTATACTTGATACTCGTTATTTTCTAAGATACAAAACCGAAGACAGTACAGTGTGATGACACTCAATCGTAATATCTGAAAGGAAATTTTCAGTTTCTGCTCTCATTATACTTGATAATCGTTATTTTCTAAGACACGAAACCGACGACAGTACAGTGTGATGACACTCAATCGTAATATCTGGAATGTAATTTTCACTTTCTGCTCTTTTTATACTTGGTAATCGTTATTTTCTAAGATACAGAACCGAATACGGTACAGTGTGATCACAATAAATTGCAATATTTAAAATGTCATTCGAGTTTCTGCTCTTCTCATACTTGATACTCGTTATTTTCTAAGATACGAAGACGAAGACAGTACAGTTTGATGACACTCAATCGTAATATCTGAAATGTAATTTTCAGTTTCTGTTTTTTTTATACTTGATAATCGTTATCTTCCAAGATACAGAACCAAAGACGGTACAGGGTGATCACACTAAATTGCAATATTTAGAATGTAATTTTCAGTTTCTGCTCTTTTTATACTTGATAATCGTCATTTTCTAAGATACGAAACCGGCGACAGTACAGTGTGATGATACTCAATCGTAATATCTGAAATGTAATTCTCAGTTTCTGCTCTTTTTATACTTGGTAATCGTTATTTTCTAAGATACAGAACCGAATACGGTACAGTGTGATCACACTAAATTGCAATATTTAAAATGTCATTCGAGTTTCTGCTCTTCTCATACTTGATACTCGTTATTTTCTAAGATACGAAGACGAAGACAGTACAGTTTGACGACACTCAATCGTAATATTTAAAATGTAATTTTCAGTTTCTGCTCTTTTTATACTTGATAATCGTTATTTTCCAAGATACGAAACCGAAGACGGTACAGTGTGATCACTCTAAATTGCAATATTTAAGATGTAATTTTCAGATTCTGCTCTTTTTATACTTGATACTCGTTATTTTTCGAGGTACAAGACCGGAGACGGTACAGTGTGATCACACTAAATTGCAATATTTAAATTGCAATTTTCAGTTTCTGCTCTTCTTATACTTGATAATCGTTATTTCCTAAGATACGAAACCGACGACAGTACAGTGTAATGACACTCAATCGTAATATCTAAAATGTAATTCTCAGTTTCTGCTCTTTTTATACTTGATAATCGTCATTTTCTAAGATACGAAACCGGCGACAGTACAGTGTGATGATACTCAATCGTAATATCTGAAATGTAATTTTCAGTTTCTGCTCTTTTTATACTTGATAATCGTTATGTTCTAAGATACAAAACCGAAGACGGTACAGTGTGATCAGACTAAATTGCAATATTTAAAATGTCATTCGAGTTTCTGCTCTTTCTATACTTGATATTCGTTATTTTCTAAAATACGAAGACGAAGACAGTACAGTGTGATGACACTCAATCGTAATATCTGAAATGTAATTTTCAGTTTCTGCTCTTTTTATACTTGATAATCGTTATTTTCTAAGATACGAAACCGACGACAGAACAGTGTGATGACACTCAATCGTAATATCTGAAATGTAATTTTCACTTTCTGCTCTTTTTATACTTGGTAATCGTTATTTTCTAAGATACGGAACCGAATACGATACAGTGTGATCACACGAAATTGCAATATTTAAAATGTCATTCGAGTTTCTGCTCTTTTCATACTTGATACTCGTTATTTTCTAAGATACGAAGACGAAGACAGTACAGTTTGACGACACTCAATCGTAATATCTGAAATGTAATTTTCAGTTTCTGCTCTTGTTATACTTGATAATCGTCATTCTCCAAGATACAAAACCGAATACAGTACAGTGTGATGACACTCAATCGTAATATCTGAAAGGTAATTTTCAGTTTCTGATCTTTTTATACTTGATAATCGTTATTTTCTAAGATACGAAATCTACGACGGTACAGTGTAATCACACTAAATTGCAATATTCGAAATGTAATTTTCAGTTTCTGCTCTTTTTATACTTGATAATCGTTATTTTCTAAGATACAAAACCGAAGACAGTACAGTGTTATGACACTCAATCGTAATATCTTAAAGATAATTTTCAGTTACTGCTCTTTTTATACTTGATAATCGTCATTTTCTAAGATACGAAACCGGAGACAGTAGAGTGTGATGATACTCAATCGTAATGTCTGGAATGTAATTTTCAGTTTCTGCTCTTTTTATACTTGATACTCGTTATTTTCTAAGATACAGAATCGAAGACGATACAGTGTGATGACACTCAATCGTAATATGTGGAATGTAATTTTCAGTTTCTGCTCTTTTTATACTTGATACTCGTTATTTTCTAAGATACAAAACCGAAGTCAGTACAGTGTGATGACACTCAATCGTAATATCTGAAAGGAAATTTTCAGTTCCTGCTCTTATTATACTTGATAATCGTTATTTTCTAAGATACGAAACCGACGACAGTAGAGTGTGATGACACTCAATCGTAATATCTGAAATGTAATTTTCACTTTCTGCTCTTTTTTCATACTTGATACTCGTTATTTTCTAAGATACAGAATCGAAGACGATACAGTGTGATGAAACTCAATCGTAATATCTGGAATGTAATTTTCAGTTTCTGCTCGTTTTATACTTGATACTCGTTATTTTCTAAGATACAAAACCGAAGACATTACAGTGTGATGACACTCAATCGTAATATCTGAAAGGAAATTTTCAGTTTCTGCTCTTATTATACTCGATAATCGTTATTTTCTAAGATACGAAACCGACGACAGTACAGTGTGATGACACTCAATCGTAATATCTGAAATGTAATTTTCACTTTCTGCTCTTTTTATACTTGGTAATCGTTATTTTCTAAGATACGGAATCGAATACGGTACAGTGTGATCACACGAAATTGCAATATTTAAAATGTCATTCGAGTTTCTGCTCTTTTCATAATTGATACTCGTTATTTTCTAAGATACGAAGACGAAGACAGTACAGTTTGACGACACTCAATCGTAATATCTGAAATGTAATTTTCAGTTTCTGCTCTTTTTATACTTGATAATCGTTATTTTCCAAGATACGAAACCGAAGACGGTACAGTGTGATCACACTAAATTGCAATATTTAAGATGTAATTTTCAGATTCTGCTCTTTTTATACTTGATACTCGTTATTTTTCGAGGTACAAGACCGGAGACGGTACAGTGTGATCACACTAAATTGCAATATTTAAATTGCAATTTTCAGTTTCTGCTCTTCTTATACTTGATAATCGTTATTTCCTAAGATACGAAACCGACGACAGTACAGTGTAATGACACTCAATCGTAATATCTAAAATGTAATTCTCAGTTTCTGCTCTTTTTATACTTGATAATCGTCATTTTCTAAGATACGAAACCGGCGACAGTACAGTGTGATGATACTCAATCGTAATATCTGAAATGTAATTTTCAGTTTCTGCTCTTTTTATACTTGATAATCGTTATGTTCTAAGATACAAAACCGAAGACGGTACAGTGTGATCAGACTAAATTGCAATATTTAAAATGTCATTCGAGTTTCTGCTCTTTCTATACTTGATATTCGTTATTTTCTGAAATACGAAGACGAAGACAGTACAGTGTGATGACACTCAATCGTAATATCTGAAATGTAATTTTCAGTTTCTGCTCTTTTTATACTTGGTAATCGTTATTTTCTAAGATACAGAACCGAATACGGTACAGTGTGATCACACTAAATTGCAATATTTAAAATGTCATTCGAGTTTCTGCTCTTTTCATACTTGATACTCGTTATTTTCTAAAATACGAAGACGAAGACATTACAGTGTGATGACACTCAATCGTAATATCTGAAATGTAATTCTCAGTTTCTACTCTATTTCTACTCTATAATCGTTATTTTCCAAGATACGAAACGGAATACGGTACAGTGTGATCACACTACATTGCAATATTTGAAATGTCATTCGAGTTTCTGCTCTGTTCATACTTGATACTCGTTATTTTCTGAAATACGAAGACCAAGACAGTACAGTGTGATGACACTCAATCGTAATATCTGAAATGTAATTTCAAGTTTCTGCTCTTTTTATACTTGATACTCGTTATTTTCTAAGATACAAAACCGAATACAGTACAGTGTGATGACACTCAATCGTAATATCTGAAAGGTAATTTTCAGTTTCTGATCTTTTTATACTTGATAATCGTTATTTTCTAAGATACGAAATCTACGACGGTACAGTGTAATCACACTAAATTGCAATATTCGAAATGTAATTTTCAGTTTCTGCTCTTTTTATACTTGATAATCGTTATTTTCTAAGATACAAAACCGAAGACAGTACAGTGTTATGACACTCAATCGTAATATCTTAAAGATAATTTTCAGTTACTGCTCTTTTTATACTTGATAATCGTCATTTTCTAAGATACGAAACCGGAGACAGTAGAGTGTGATGATACTCAATCGTAATGTCTGGAATGTAATTTTCAGTTTCTGCTCTTTTTATACTTGATACTCGTTATTTTCTAAGATACAGAATCGAAGACGATACAGTGTGATGACACTCAATCGTAATATGTGGAATGTAATTTTCAGTTTCTGCTCTTTTTATACTTGATACTCGTTATTTTCTAAGATACAAAACCGAAGACAGTACAGTGTGATGACACTCAATCGTAATATCTGAAAGGAAATTTTCAGTTCCTGCTCTTATTATACTTGATAATCGTTATTTTCTAAGATACGAAACCGACGACAGTAGAGTGTGATGACACTCAATCGTAATATCTGAAATGTAATTTTCACTTTCTGCTCTTTTTTCATACTTGATACTCGTTATTTTCTAAGATACAGAATCGAAGACGATACAGTGTGATGAAACTCAATCGTAATATCTGGAATGTAATTTTCAGTTTCTGCTCGTTTTATACTTGATACTCGTTATTTTCTAAGATACAAAACCGAAGACATTACAGTGTGATGACACTCAATCGTAATATCTGAAAGGAAATTTTCAGTTTCTGCTCTTATTATACTCGATAATCGTTATTTTCTAAGATACGAAACCGACGACAGTACAGTGTGATGACACTCAATCGTAATATCTGAAATGTAATTTTCACTTTCTGCTCTTTTTATACTTGGTAATCGTTATTTTCTAAGATACGGAATCGAATACGGTACAGTGTGATCACACGAAATTGCAATATTTAAAATGTCATTCGAGTTTCTGCTCTTTTCATAATTGATACTCGTTATTTTCTAAGATACGAAGACGAAGACAGTACAGTTTGACGACACTCAATCGTAATATCTGAAATGTAATTTTCAGTTTCTGCTCTTTTTATACTTGATAATCGTTATTTTCCAAGATACGAAACCGAAGACGGTACAGTGTGATCACACTAAATTGCAATATTTAAGATGTAATTTTCAGATTCTGCTCTTTTTATACTTGATACTCGTTATTTTTCGAGGTACAAGACCGGAGACGGTACAGTGTGATCACACTAAATTGCAATATTTAAATTGCAATTTTCAGTTTCTGCTCTTCTTATACTTGATAATCGTTATTTCCTAAGATACGAAACCGACGACAGTACAGTGTAATGACACTCAATCGTAATATCTAAAATGTAATTCTCAGTTTCTGCTCTTTTTATACTTGATAATCGTCATTTTCTAAGATACGAAACCGGCGACAGTACAGTGTGATGATACTCAATCGTAATATCTGAAATGTAATTTTCAGTTTCTGCTCTTTTTATACTTGATAATCGTTATGTTCTAAGATACAAAACCGAAGACGGTACAGTGTGATCAGACTAAATTGCAATATTTAAAATGTCATTCGAGTTTCTGCTCTTTCTATACTTGATATTCGTTATTTTCTGAAATACGAAGACGAAGACAGTACAGTGTGATGACACTCAATCGTAATATCTGAAATGTAATTTTCAGTTTCTGCTCTTTTTATACTTGGTAATCGTTATTTTCTAAGATACAGAACCGAATACGGTACAGTGTGATCACACTAAATTGCAATATTTAAAATGTCATTCGAGTTTCTGCTCTTTTCATACTTGATACTCGTTATTTTCTAAAATACGAAGACGAAGACATTACAGTGTGATGACACTCAATCGTAATATCTGAAATGTAATTCTCAGTTTCTACTCTATTTCTACTCTATAATCGTTATTTTCCAAGATACGAAACGGAATACGGTACAGTGTGATCACACTACATTGCAATATTTGAAATGTCATTCGAGTTTCTGCTCTGTTCATACTTGATACTCGTTATTTTCTGAAATACGAAGACCAAGACAGTACAGTGTGATGACACTCAATCGTAATATCTGAAAGGTAATTTTCAGTTTCCGCTCTTTTTATACTTGATAATCGTTATTTTCTAAGATACAAAACCGAAGACAGTACAGTGTTATGACACTCAATCGTAATATCTGAAAGATAATTTTCAGTTACTGCTCTTTTTATACTTGATAATCGTCATTTTCTAAGATACGAAACCGGAGACAGTAGAGTGTGATGATACTCAATCGTAATGTCTGAAATGTAATTTTCAGTTTCTGCTCTTTTTATACTTGATACTCGTTATTTTCTAAGATACAGAATCGAAGACGATACAGTGTGATGACACTCAATCGTAATATGTGGAATGTAATTTTCAGTTTCTGCTCTTTTTATACTTGATACTCGTTATTTTCTAAGATACAAAACCGAAGACAGTACAGTGTGATGACACTCAATCGTAATATCTGAAAAGAAGTTTTCAGTTTCTGCTCTTATTATACTTGATAATCGTTATTTTCTAAGACACGAAACCGACGACAGTACAGTGTGATGACACTCAATCGTAATATCTGAAATGTAATTTTCACTTTCTGCTCTTTTTATACTTGGTAATCGTTATTTTCTAAGATACAGAACCGAATACGGTACAGTGTGATCACACTAAATTGCAATATTTAAAATGTCATTCGAGTTTCTGCTCTTCTCATACTTGATACTCGTTATTTTCTAAGATACGAAGACGAAGACAGTACAGTTTGATGACACTCAATCGTAATATCTGAAATGTAATTTTCAGTTTCTGTTTTTTTTATACTTGATAATCGTTATCTTCCAAGATACAGAACCAAAGACGGTACAGGGTGATCACACTAAATTGCAATATTTAGAATGTAATTTTCAGTTTCTGCTCTTTTTATACTTGATAATCGTCATTTTCTAAGATACGAAACCGGCGACAGTACAGTGTGATGATACTCAATCGTAATATCTGAAATGTAATTCTCAGTTTCTGCTCTTTTTATACTTGATAATCGTTATGTTCTAAGATACGAAACCGAAGACGGTACAGTGTGATCACACTACATTGCAATATTTGAAATGTTATTCGAGTTTCTGCTCTGTTCACACTTGATACTCGTTATTTTCTAAAATAGGAAGACGAAGACAGTACAGTGTGATGACACTCAATCGTAATATCTGAAATGTAATTCTAAGTTTCTGCTCTTTTTATACTTGATACTCGTTATTTTCTCAGATACAAAACCGAATACAGTACAGTGTGATGACACTCAATCGTAATATCTGAAAGGTAATTTTCAGTTTCTGCTCTTTTTATACTTGATAATCGTTATTTTCTACGATACGAAATCTACGACGGTACAGTGTAATCACACTAAATTGGAATATTCGAAATGTAATTTTCAGTTTCTGCTCTTTTTATACTTGATAATCGTCATCTTCCGAAATACAAAACCAGAGACGGTACAGGGTGATCACACTGAATTGCAAGATTCAGAATGTAATTTTCAGTTTCTGCTCTTTTTTCATACTTGATACTCGTTATTTTCTAAGATACAGAATCGAAGACGATACAGTGTGATGACACTCAATCGTAATATCTGGAATGTAATTTTCAGTTTCTGCTCTTTTTTCATACTTGATACTCGTTATTTTCTAAGATACGAAGACGAAGACAGTACAGTTTGACGACACTCAATCGTAATATCTGAAATGTAATTTTCAGTTTCTGCTCTTTTTATACTTGATAATCGTTATTTTCCAAGATACGAAACCGAAGACGGTACAGTGTGATCACACTAAATTGCAATATTTAAGATGTAATTTTCAGATTCTGCTCTTTTTATACTTGATACTCGTTATTTTTCGAGGTACAAGACCGGAGACGGTACAGTGTGATCACACTAAATTGCAATATTTAAATTGCAATTTTCAGTTTCTGCTCTTCTTATACTTGATAATCGTTATTTCCTAAGATACGAAACCGACGACAGTACAGTGTAATGACACTCAATCGTAATATCTAAAATGTAATTCTCAGTTTCTGCTCTTTTTATACTTGATAATCGTCATTTTCTAAGATACGAAACCGGCGACAGTACAGTGTGATGATACTCAATCGTAATATCTGAAATGTAATTTTCAGTTTCTGCTCTTTTTATACTTGATAATCGTTATGTTCTAAGATACAAAACCGAAGACGGTACAGTGTGATCAGACTAAATTGCAATATTTAAAATGTCATTCGAGTTTCTGCTCTTTCTATACCTGATATTCGTTATTTTCTAAAATATGAAGACGAAGACAGTACAGTGTGATGACACTCAATCGTAATATCTGAAATGTAATTTTCAGTTTCTGCTCTTTTTATACTTGGTAATCGTTATTTTCTAAGATACAGAACCGAATACGGTACAGTGTGATCACACTAAATTGCAATATTTGAAATGTCATTCGAGTTTCTGCTCTTTTCATACTTGATACTCGTTATTTTCTAAAATACGAAGACGAAGACAGTACAGTGTGATGACACTCAATCGTAATATCTGAAATGTAATTCGCAGTTTCTACTCTATTCATACTCTATAATCGTTATTTTCCAAGATACAAAACGGAATACGGTACAGTGTGATCACACTAAATTGCAATATTTAAAATGTAATTTGAGTTTCTGCTCTTTTTATACTTGATACTCGTTATTTTCTGAGGTTCAAAACCGGAGACGGTACAGTGTGATCACACTAAATTGCAATATTTAAATTGCAATTCTCAGTTTCTGCTCGTTTTATACTTGATAATCGGTATTTTTTAAGATACGAAACCGAAGACGGTACAGTCTGATCACCCTAAATTGCAATATTCGAGATGTAATTTTCAGTTTCTGCTCTTTTTATACTTGATACTCGTTATTTTCTGAGGTACAAAACCGGAGACGGTACAGTGTGATCACACTAAATTGGTATATTTGAAATGTAATTTTCAGTTTCTGCTCTGTCTATACTTGATAATCGTTATTTTCTAAGATACAAAACCGAAGACGTTACAGGGTGATCACACTAAATTGCTATATTCGAAATGTAATTTTCAGTTTCTGCTCTTTTTATACTTGATAATCGTTATCTTCCAAGATACAGAACCAAAGACGGTACAGGGTGATCACACCAAATTGCAATATTTAGAATGTAATTTTCAGTTTCTGCTCTTTTTATACTTGATAATCGTCATTTTCTAAGATACGAATCCGGCGACAGTACAGTGTGATGATACTCAATCGTAATATCTGAAATGTGATTTCCAGTTTCTGCTCTTTTAATACTTGATAATCGTCATTTTCTAAGATACGAAACCGTCGACAGTACAGTGTGATGATACTCAATCGTAATATCTGAAATGTAATTTTCAGTTTCTGCTCTTTTTATACTTGATACTCGTTATTTTCTGAGGTACAAAACCGGAGACGGTACAGTGTGATCACACTGAATTGGAATATTTGAAATGTCATTCGAGTTTCTGCTCTTTTCATACTTGATACTCGTTATTTTCTAAAATACGAAGACGAAGACAGTACAGTGTGATGACACTCAATCGTAATATCTGAAATGTCATTTTCAGTTTCTGCTCTTTTTATACTTGATACTCGTTATTTTCTAAGATACAAAACCGAAGACAGTACAGTGTGATGACACTCAATCGTAATATCTGAAAGGTAATTTTCAGTTTCTGCTCTTTTTATACTTGATAATCGTTATTTTCTAAGATACGAAACCGACGACAGTACAGTGTGATGACACTCAATCGTAATATCTAAAATGTAATTTTCAGTTTCTGCTCTTTTTATACTTGATACTCGTTATTTTCTAAGATACAGAATCGAAGACGATACAGTGTGATGACACTCAATCGTAATATCTGGAATGTAATTTCCAGTTTCTGCTCGTTTTATACTTGATACTCGTTATTTTCTAAGATACAAAACCGAAGACAGTACAGTGTGATGACACTCAATCGTAATATCTGTAAGGAAATTTTCAGTTTCTGCTCTTTTTATACTTGATAATCGTCATTTTCTAAGATACGAAACCGGCGACAGTACAGTGTGATGATACTCAATCGTAATATCTAAAATGTAATTCTCAGTTTCTGCTCTTTTTATACTTGATAATCGTCATTTTCTAAGATACGCAACCGGCGACAGTACAGTGTGATGATACTCAATCGTAATATCTGAAATGTAATTTTCAGTTTCTGCTCTTTTTATACTTGATAATCGTTATGTTCTGAGATACAAAACCGAAGACTGTACAGTGTGATCAGACTAAATTGCAATATTTAAAATGTCATTCGAGTTTCTGCTCTTTTCATACTTGATATTCGTTATTTTCTAAAATACGAAGACGAAGACAGTACAGTGTGATGACACTCAATCGTAATATCTGAAATGTAATTTTCAGTTTCTGCTCTTTTTATACTTGGTAATCCTTATTTTCTAAGATACAGAACCGAATACGGTACAGTGTGATCACACTAAATTGCAATATTTAAAATGTCTTTCGAGTTTCTGCTCTTTTCATACTTGATACTCGTTATTTTCTAAAATACGAAGACGAAGACAGTACAGTGTGATGACACTCAATCGTAATATCTGAAATGTAATTCTCAGTTTCTACTCTATTCATACTCTATAATCGTTATTTTCCAAGATACAAAACGGAATACGGTACAGTGTGATCACACTAAATTGCAATATTTAAAATGTAATTTGAGTTTCTGCTCTTTTTATACTTGATACTCGTTATTTTCTGAGGTACAAAACCGGAGACGGTACAGTGTGATCACACTAAATTGCAATATTTAAATTGCGATTCTCAGTTTCTGCTCGTTTCATACTTGATAATCGGTATTTTTCAAGATACGAAACCGAAGACGGTACAGTCTGATCACCCTAAATTGCAATATTCGAGATGTAATTTTCAGTTTCTGCTCTTTTTATACTTGATACTCGTTATTTTCTGAGGTACAAAACCGGAGACGGTACAGTGTGATCACACTAAATTGGTATATTTGAAATGTAATTTTCAGTTTCTGCTCTGTCTATACTTGATAATCGTTATTTTCTAAGATACAAAACCGAAGACGGTACAGGGTGATCACACTAAATTGCTATATTCCAAATGAAATTTTCAGTTTCTGCTCTTTTTATACTTGATAATCGTTATCTTCCAAGATACAGAACCAAAGACGGTACAGGGTGATCACACTAAATTGCAATATTTAGAATGTAATTTTCAGTTTCTGCTCTTTTTATACTTGATAATCGTCATTTTCTAAGATACGAAACCGGCGACAGTACAGTGTGATGATACTCAATCGTAATATCTGAAATGTAATTTTCAGTTTCTGCTCTTTTAATACTTGATAATCGTCATTTTCTAAAATACGGAACCGTCGACAGTACAGTGTGATGATACTCAATCGTAATATCTGAAATGTAATTTTCAGTTTCTGCTCTTTTTATACTTGATACTCGTTATTTTCTGAGGTACAAAACCGGAGACGGTACAGTGTGATCACACTGAATTGCAATATTTGAAATGTCATTCGAGTTTCTGCGCTTTTCATACTTGATACTCGTTATTTTCTAAAATACGAAGACGAAGACAGTACAGTGTGATGACACTCAATCGTAATATCTGAAATGTCATTTTCAGTTTCTGCTCTTTTTATACTTGATACTCGTTATTTTCTAAGATACAAAACCGAAGACAGTACAGTGTGATGACACTCAATCGTAATATCTGAAAGGTAATTTTCAGTTTCTGCTCTTTTTATACTTGATAATCGTTATTTTCCAAGATACGAAACCGACGACAGTACAGTGTGATGACACTCAATCGTAATATCTAAAATGTAATTTTCAGTTTCTGCTCTTTTTATACTCGATACTCGTTATTTTCTAACATACAGAATCGAAGACGATACAGTGTGATGACACTCAATCGTAATATCTGGAATGTAATTTCCAGTTTCTGCTCGTTTTATACTTGATACTCGTTATTTTCTAAGATACAAAACCGAAGACAGTACAGTGTGATGACACTCAATGGTAATATCTGAAAGGTAATTTTCAGTTTCTGCTCTTCTTATACTTGATAATCGTTATTTTCTAAGATACGAAATCTACGACGGTACAGTGTGATCACACTAAATTGCAATATTCGAAATGTAATTTTCAGTTTCTGCTCTTTTTATACTTGATAATCGTTATCTTCCGAAATACAAAACCAGAGACGGTACAGGGTGATCACACTGAATTGCAAGATTCCGAATGTAATTTTCAGTTTCTGCTCTTTTTATACTTGATACTTGTTATTTTCTAAGATACAGAATCGCAGACGATACAGTGTGATGACACTCAATCGTAATATCTGAAATGTAATTTTCAGTTTCTGCTCTTTTTTCATACTTGATACTCGTTATTTTCTAAGATACAGAATCGGAGACGATACAGTGTGATGACACTCAATCGTAATATCTGAGATGTAATTTTCAGTTTCTGCTCTTTTTTCATACTTGCTACTCGTTATTTTCTAAGATACAAAACCGAAGACAGTACAGTGTGATGACACTCAATCGTAATATCTGGAAGGAAATTTTCAGTTTCTGCTCTTATTATACTTGATAATCGTTATTTTCTAAGATACGAAACCGACGACAGTACAGTGTGATGACACTCAATCGTAATATCTGAAATGTAATTTTCACTTTCTGCTCTTTTTATACTTGGTAATCGTTATTTTCTAAGATACGGAACCGAATACGGTACAGTGTGATCACACGAAATTGCAATATTTAAAATGTCATTCGAGTTTCTGCTCTTTTCATACTTGATACTCGTTATTTTCTAAGATACGAAGACGAAGACAGTACAGTTTGACGACACTCAATCGTAATATCTGAAAGGTAATTTTCAGTTTCTGCTCTTTTTATACTTGATAATCGTTATTTTCTAAGATACGAAATCTACGACGGTACAGTGTAATCACACTAAATTGCAATATTCGAAATGTAATTTTCAGTTTCTGCTCTGTTGATACTTGATAATCGTCATTTTCTAAGATACGAAACCGGAGACAGTAGAGTGCGATGATACTTAATCGTAATGTCTGAAATGTAATTTTCAGTTTCTGCTCTTTTTATACTTGATACTCGTTATTTTCTAAGATACAGAATCGAAGACGATACAGTGTGATGACACTCAATCGTAATATGTGGAATGTAATTTTCAGTTTTGGCTCTTTTTATCAAGAGACTCGGTAGAGTCTCGCGCCAAGTACATTAAAAAAAAAATTTTTTTCAAGCGCGAGACTCAACGAGTCTATATACCCGAGAGGCAACTACCCTAACCTATAACGCGAACTAGTATCTTCGTTTTCTTTCACCTCACAACATACACGAATTAAAACTGATTTAATCTAGGATGTGGGCATGGAAAGCTTTCATTTGAGCCCTAGATCGATCAAATCGGTGTCCGGAGTACTGAGATATGATTAACTTCAGATTCTGATACCCCGTTTCCTCGTACAATGTTTGGTTTTCTCTTTAGTCTTCTTCAGACCAAGATTCACATCAAACCATTCCCATGCAATCACTAGACGGGAAAATCCACACAAAAGTTGTAGAGTGACGTCAGTACGAGATAGTTCCGACGTAGATAGCGCCAGTATCGCAGACAGAAACCGTCTCCTACATAGACATAGAGCATGGACTGCGCATTCCCTATACAGCCTATGGTAACGCCGAAAGTGAGAGAGAAGGGTAACACACGCTGCCAAATCTGTCTCTTTCTATGCATTTGACGTTGTTGGTTAGAAAGAAACAGATTTGGCCGCGTGTATATGCTGTCTCTTTCTACCGACCGAGCGATTTTCGGCCCGAATGCGCAGTCCATGCTCTATGTCTATGGTCTCCTACACTAGCAGACGCGTATTGTCATTTCATGTTTTTAAATGCCAATAATAAAGGAAATAAGAGAAATACGAGCAATGCTTAATACAAAATATGAACGTACAAAAACTAGTGAATACCCACCGCAAGCCCCTCGGGTGCCAAAACCTTACGCCAAGTACATTAATGTGATAGTCACCAATAAAAATGTTTCGATGGGTTAATCTTAAATCCTACGATCTCGAGCTTTTGAGGTTATGCGAATCGGTTGACGTGTAAAATTCATGGTGATAAATAAAATAACAATTATAAACGGACAAGGCTGTCAGATGAATATTAACTGATTTATGAATGCAATTATCAGAAGAAACGGTTTTTTTCGGTTCAATTGTTTAGCAAGTTATCGCCTGAGGAAGTCTGACAAGAGAAAATCAAGAGAAAATGTTGAAGTAGAAAAATATGAGGATAGCATTATTCGATATAGGGAACGGCAAGGAGCCAGACCAATAAAGCCGAGTTCAAGCGTTGGATTGCAACGAATTTTACTTCAAGCTTCATGTTAAGCTCATCTCCGAAGGCTCGTCTGCTGAGACTCAAATTGTGAGTCAACGTTATACGTAGGATTCCGACGAGTCCTATAATCTAACTCCGTATCATCTAGTCAAAATGAGATTTTCAGTCAACGTTGTTTGTTGGACTCCGATAGGCTTTATTCTACACTCCACGTCAACGTAGTGCCTTGACCTTCGGTGGAGATAATTTTTTAATCCATAATGTATATTCATAATTTAATGTCAAATTTCAATAAATTTGTTACATTTTGGTATGCAACCTGTGTCTATATGTTCGACTCTATTAAGCTTTCTCCAAATTAAGATTAGTGCTATCACGACAAATGGAATGAAATTACTTATTTATGGATTATTTAATTTTGTAGCGGGTCGCCATATAAGACGAAAGGATGATGAGAGAAAACGCTTGGGTTGCAAAGTATCAGGATAGTGTTATTTGATACGAGAAACGGCAAAAGTCAGACGAAGAGAGCAGACTGCGGGTGTTTGACTTCATAAATTTCCATTTTATGCTCTACGCTAGTCTTGCATGAATAGGCTCAATTCTAAATATTTTGATACCTTCTATTCAGACCCGAATTGGAAGTTGACGTTATAAGTACGGGACGCGTACATGTTCTTTTTGCAGAGGACCTAGTTGCGTTAAAAAAAAAACTACCTACGAATTGCAATACATATATCTGATATCCACACATATTTAGTCATGAGCAGCAACTATAACCCTGCGTGCAAGTAACTCCGTCATTGCCGGTCCCAGGCCCAGATGAGACAGGAGGAGGGCTGCACGCAGGGTTAGATGTTGTAGGTATAAAAAATTATTGTAGTGGAACAATTTGTAAACGCTATGAAAGTACATTACGCGTCACTCTACAAATTTGAGACTTGGGGAAAATTATGAGCACACTCGTGCTCGTTGCTGTTGACGTTCCTGCTTATCGAGGGACTTCGGGCGGTATGAAATAGCACAAAACAACCGAGCGAGCGTAGCGAGCGAGCACAATTATTAGGTGGTCAAGCAAAATTTTACGAAAAGTAGTGAAATCAACCCCAAAAAGCACCTTTGGTGCAAAAACCTTCCGCCAAGTCCATTAATGTGTAGATCACTCCACCAAAAAATAATCAAAGGTTGTGCTCGCTCACTCGATTGGTTGATGATTATCAACATACAAAAGCATTGAAATCAGATACAACTGCCAAGTACCTGTAGAATGATAAAAGTTTGGAATTGAAAAATTTGTTCAAACTAAATAACGTTGTACTCGTTCGCTCGCTGCGCTCGCTCACTCTATTGGCTTATGATTATGGGTTGAAAAAACAATTCGGATGAAGAGATTGAAGATGTCAACATTTATCTAAAAATATTCATAACGAAAAAATAATTTAAAAAAAATAAAAAAAAAAAATTTGGAGGTAGTGGTACTTGGGGGGCCTTTTGTAGAAAAAGAAATATAAAATATCGATCACGAACCATGTCAATGTCATCTGATAGATATTCAAACATTGGCCCGCCAACGTACCACGGACTCCAAATTTTTTTTTTTTAATTTTTTTTAAATTATTTTTTCGTTATGAATATTTTTAGATAAATGTTGACATCTTCAATCTCTTCATCCGAATTGTTTTTTGAACCCATAATCATAAGCCAATAGAGTGAGCGAGCGCAGCGAGCGAACGAGTACAACGTTATTTAGTTTGAACAAATTTTTCAATTCCAAACTTTTATCATTCTACAGGTACTTGGCAGTTGTATCTGATTTCAATGCTTTTGTATGTTGATAATCATCAACCAATCGAGTGAGCGAGCACAACCTTTGATTATTTTTTGGTGGAGTGATCTACACATTAATGGACTTGGCGGAAGGTTTTTGCACCAAAGGTGCTTTTTGGGGTTTACTTGATACTCGTTATTTTCTAAGATACAGAATCGGAGACGATACAGTGTGATGACACTCAATCGTAATATCTGAAATGTAATTTTCAGTTTCTGCTCTTTTTTCATACTTGATACTCGTTATTTTCTAAGATACAGAATCGAAGACGATACAGTGTGATGACACTCAATCGTAATATCTGGAATGTAATTTTCAGTTTCTGCTCGTTTGATACTTGATACTCGTTATTTTCTAAGATACAAAACCGAAGACATTACAGTGTGATGACACTCAATCGTAATATCTGAAAGGAAATTTTCAGTTTCTGCTCTTATTATACTTGATGATCGTTATTTCCTAAGATACGAAACCGACGACAGTACAGTGTGATGACACTCAATCATAATATCTGAAATGTAATTTTCACTCTCTGCTCTTTTTATACTTGCTAATCGTTATTTTCTAAGATACGGAACCGAATACGGTACAGTGTGATCACACGAAATTGCAATATTTAAAATGTCATTCGAGTTTCTGCTCTTTTCATACTTGATACTCGTTATTTCCTAAGATACGAAGACGAAGACAGTACAGTTTGACGACACTCAATCGTAATATCTGAAATGTCATTTTCAGTTTCTGCTCTTTTTATACTTGATAATCGTTATTTTCCAAGATACGAAACCGAAGACGGTACAGTGTGATCACACTAAATTGCAATATTTAAGATGTAATTTTCAGATTCTGCTCTTTTTATACTTGATACTCGTTATTTTTCGAGGTACAAGACCGGAGACGGTACAGTGTGATCACACTGAATTGCAATATTTAAATTGCAATTTTCAGTTTCTGCTCTTCTTATACTTGATAATCGTTATTTCCTAAGATACGAAACCGACGACAGTACAGTGTAATGACACTCAATCGTAATATCTAAAATGTAATTCTCAGTTTCTGCTCTTTTTATACTTGATAATCGTCATTTTCTGAGATACGAAACCGGCGACAGTACAGTGTGATGATACTCAATCGTAATATCTGAATTGTAATTTTCAGTTTCTGCTCTTTTTATACTTGATAATCGTTATGTTCTGAGATACAAAACCGAAGACGGTACAGTGTGATCAGACTAAATTGCAATATTTAAAATGTCATTCGAGTTTCTGCTCTTTCCATACTTGATATTCGTTATTTTCTAAAATACGAAGACGAAGACAGTACAGTGTGATGACACTCAATCGTAATATCTGAAATGTAATTTTCAGTTTCTGCTCTTTTTATACTTGGTAATCGTTATTTTCTAAGATACAGAACCGAATACG
Organism: Tenthredo livida; assembly: GCA_963992785.1. Taxonomy (NCBI): domain Eukaryota; kingdom Metazoa; phylum Arthropoda; class Insecta; order Hymenoptera; family Tenthredinidae; genus Tenthredo; species Tenthredo livida. The sequence continues at coordinate 29,771,909 of OZ023066.1, read as the reverse complement.
GTACAGTGTGATCACACTAAATTGCAATGTTTAAAATGTCTTTCGAGTTTCTGCTCTTTTCATACTTGATACTCGTTATTTTCTAAAATACGAAGACGAAGACAGTACAGTGTGATGACACTCAATCGTAATATCTGAAATGTAATTCTCAGTTTCTACTCTATTCATACTCTATAATCGTTATTTTCCAAGATACAAAACGGAATACGGTACAGTGTGATCACACTAAATTGCAATATTTAAAATGTAATTTGAGTTTCTGCTCTTTTTATACTTGATACTCGTTATTTTCTGAGGTACAAAACCGGAGACGGTACAGTGTGATCACACTAAATTGCAATATTTAAATTGCGATTCTCAGTTTCTGCTCGTTTTATACTTGATAATCGGTATTTTTCAAGATACGAAACCGAAGACGGTACAGTGTGATCACCCTAAATTGCAATATTCGAGATGTAATTTTCAGTTTCTGCTCTTTTCATACTTGATACTCGTTATTTTCTGAGGTACAAAACCGGAGACGGTACCGTGTGATCACACTAAATTGGTATATTTGAAATGTAATTTTCAGTTTCTGCTCTGTCTATACTTGATAATCGTTATTTTCTAAGATACAAAACCGAAGACGGTACAGGGTGATCACACTAAATTGCTATATTCCAAATGAAATTTTCAGTTTCTGCTCTTTTTATACTTGATAATCGTTATCTTCCAAGATACAGAACCAAAGACGGTACAGGGTGATCACACTAAATTGCAATATTTAGAATGTAATTTTCAGTTTCTGCTCTTTTTATACTTGATAATCGTCATTTTCTAAGATACGAAACCGGCGACAGTACAGTGTGATGATACTCAATCGTAATATCTGAAATGTAATTTTCAGTTTCTGCTCTTTTAATACTTGATAATCGTCATTTTCTAAAATACGGAACCGTCGACAGTACAGTGTGATGATACTCAATCGTAATATCTGAAATGTAATTTTCAGTTTCTGCTCTTTTTATACTTGATACTCGTTATTTTCTGAGGTACAAAACCGGAGACGGTACAGTGTGATCACACTGAAGTGCAATATTTGAAATGTCATTCGAGTTTCTGCTCTTTTCATACTTGATACTCGTTATTTTCTAAAATACGAAGACGAAGACAGTACAGTGTGATGACACTCAATCGTAATATCTGAAATGTCATTTTCAGTTTCTGCTCTTTTTATACTTGATACTCGTTATTTTCTAAGATACAAAACCGAAGACAGTACAGTGTGATGACACTCAATCGTAATATCTGAAAGGTAATTTTCAGTTTCTGCTCTTTTTATACTTGATAATCGTTATTTTCCAAGATACGAAACCGACGACAGTACAGTGTGATGACACTCAATCGTAATATCTAAAATGTAATTTTCAGTTTCTGCTCTTTTTATACTCGATACTCGTTATTTTCTAAGATACAGAATCGAAGACGATACAGTGTGATGACACTCAATCGTAATATCTGGAATGTAATTTCCAGTTTCTGCTCGTTTTATACTTGATACTCGTTATTTTCTAAGATACAAAACCGAAGACAGTACAGTGTGATGACACTCAATCGTAATATCTGAAAGGAAATTTTCAGTTTCTGCTCTTTTTATACTTGATAATCGTCATTTTCTAAGATACGAAACCGGCGACAGTACAGTGTGATGATACTCAATCGTAATATCTGAAATGTAATTCTCAGTTTCTGCTCTTTTTATACTTGATAATCGTTATGTTCTAAGATACGAAACCGAAGACGGTACAGTGTGATCACACTACATTGCAATATTTGAAATGTTATTCGAGTTTCTGCTCTGTTCACACTTGATACTCGTTATTTTCTAAAATACGAAGACGAAGACAGTACAGTGTGATGACACTCAATCGTAATATCTGAAATGTAATTCTAAGTTTCTGCTCTTTTTATACTTGATACTCGTTATTTTCTAAGATACAAAACCGAATACAGTATAGTGTGATGACACTCAATCGTAATATCTGAAAGGTAATTTTCAGTTTCTGCTCTTTTTATACTTGATAATCGTTATTTTCTACGATACGAAATCTACGACGGTACAGTGTAATCACACTAAATTGCAATATTCGAAATGTAATTTTCAGTTTCTGCTCTTTTTATACTTGATAATCGTTATCTTCCGAAATACAAAACCAGAGACGGTACAGGGTGATCACACGGAATTGCAAGATTCAGAATGTAATTTTCAGTTTCTGCTCTTTTTATACTTGATACTTGTTATTTTCTAAGATACAGAATCGGAGACGATACAGTGTGATGACACTCAATCGTAATATCTGAAATGTAATTTTCAGTTTCTGCTCTTTTTTCATACTTGATACTCGTTATTTTCTAAGATACAGAATCGGAGACGATACAGTGTGATGACACTCAATCGTAATATCTCAGATGTAATTTTCAGTTTCTGCTCTTTTTTCATACTTGATACTCGTTATTTTCTAAGATACAAAACCGAAGACAGTACAGTGTGATGACACTCAATCGTAATATCTGAAAGGAAATTTTCAGTTTCTGCTCTTATTATACTTGATAATCGTTATTTTCTAAGATACGAAACCGACGACAGAACAGTGTGATGACACTCAATCGTAATATCTGAAATGTAATTTTCAGTTTCTGCTCTTGTTATACTTGATCATCGTCATTCTCCAAGATACAAAATCGAATACAGTACAGTGTGATGACACTCAATCGTAATATCTGAAAGGTAATTTTCAGTTTCTGCTCTTTTTATACTTGATAATCGTTATTTTCTAAGATACGAAATCTACGACGGTACAGTGTAATCACACTAAATTGCAATATTCGAAATGTAATTTTCAGTTTCTGCTCTTTTTATACTTGATAATCGTTATCTTCCAAGATACAAAACCAGAGACGGTACAGGGTGATCACACTGAATTGCAAGATTCAGAATGTAATTTTCAGTTTCTGCTCTTTTTATACTTGATAATCGTTATTTTCTAAGATACGAAATCTACGACGGTACAGTGTAATCACACTAAATTGCAATATTCGAAATGTAATTTTCAGTTTCTGCTCTTTTTATACTTGATAATCGTTATTTTCTAAGATACAAAACCGAAGACAGTACAGTGTTATGACACTCAATCGTAATATCTGAAAGATAATTTTCAGTTACTGCTCTTTTTATACTTGATAATCGTCATTTTCTAAGATACGAAACCGGAGACAGTAGAGTGTGATGATACTCAATCGTAATGTCTGGAATGTAATTTTCAGTTTCTGCTCTTTTTATACTTGATACTCGTTATTTTCTAAGATACAGAATCGAAGACGATACAGTGTGATGACACTCAATCGTAATATCTGGAATGTAATTTTCAGTTTCTGCTCGTTTGATACTTGATACTCGTTATTTTCTAAGATACAAAACCGAAGACATTACAGTGTGATGACACTCAATCGTAATATCTGAAAGGAAATTTTCAGTTTCTGCTCTTATTATACTTGATGATCGTTATTTCCTAAGATACGAAACCGACGACAGTACAGTGTGATGACACTCAATCATAATATCTGAAATGTAATTTTCACTCTCTGCTCTTTTTATACTTGCTAATCGTTATTTTCTAAGATACGGAACCGAATACGGTACAGTGTGATCACACGAAATTGCAATATTTAAAATGTCATTCGAGTTTCTGCTCTTTTCATACTTGATACTCGTTATTTCCTAAGATACGAAGACGAAGACAGTACAGTTTGACGACACTCAATCGTAATATCTGAAATGTCATTTTCAGTTTCTGCTCTTTTTATACTTGATAATCGTTATTTTCCAAGATACGAAACCGAAGACGGTACAGTGTGATCACACTAAATTGCAATATTTAAGATGTAATTTTCAGATTCTGCTCTTTTTATACTTGATACTCGTTATTTTTCGAGGTACAAGACCGGAGACGGTACAGTGTGATCACACTGAATTGCAATATTTAAATTGCAATTTTCAGTTTCTGCTCTTCTTATACTTGATAATCGTTATTTCCTAAGATACGAAACCGACGACAGTACAGTGTAATGACACTCAATCGTAATATCTAAAATGTAATTCTCAGTTTCTGCTCTTTTTATACTTGATAATCGTCATTTTCTGAGATACGAAACCGGCGACAGTACAGTGTGATGATACTCAATCGTGATATCTGAATTGTAATTTTCAGTTTCTGCTCTTTTTATACTTGATAATCGTTATGTTCTGAGATACAAAACCGAAGACGGTACAGTGTGATCAGACTAAATTGCAATATTTAAAATGTCATTCGAGTTTCTGCTCTTTCCATACTTGATATTCGTTATTTTCTAAAATACGAAGACGAAGACAGTACAGTGTGATGACACTCAATCGTAATATCTGAAATGTAATTTTCAGTTTCTGCTCTTTTTATACTTGGTAATCGTTATTTTCTAAGATACAGAACCGAATACGGTACAGTGTGATCACACTAAATTGCAATGTTTAAAATGTCTTTCGAGTTTCTGCTCTTTTCATACTTGATACTCGTTATTTTCTAAAATACGAAGACGAAGACAGTACAGTGTGATGACACTCAATCGTAATATCTGAAATGTAATTCTCAGTTTCTACTCTATTCATACTCTATAATCGTTATTTTCCAAGATACAAAACGGAATACGGTACAGTGTGATCACACTAAATTGCAATATTTAAAATGTAATTTGAGTTTCTGCTCTTTTTATACTTGATACTCGTTATTTTCTGAGGTACAAAACCGGAGACGGTACAGTGTGATCACACTAAATTGCAATATTTAAATTGCGATTCTCAGTTTCTGCTCGTTTTATACTTGATAATCGGTATTTTTCAAGATACGAAACCGAAGACGGTACAGTGTGATCACCCTAAATTGCAATATTCGAGATGTAATTTTCAGTTTCTGCTCTTTTCATACTTGATACTCGTTATTTTCTGAGGTACAAAACCGGAGACGGTACCGTGTGATCACACTAAATTGGTATATTTGAAATGTAATTTTCAGTTTCTGCTCTGTCTATACTTGATAATCGTTATTTTCTAAGATACAAAACCGAAGACGGTACAGGGTGATCACACTAAATTGCTATATTCCAAATGAAATTTTCAGTTTCTGCTCTTTTTATACTTGATAATCGTTATCTTCCAAGATACAGAACCAAAGACGGTACAGGGTGATCACACTAAATTGCAATATTTAGAATGTAATTTTCAGTTTCTGCTCTTTTTATACTTGATAATCGTCATTTTCTAAGATACGAAACCGGCGACAGTACAGTGTGATGATACTCAATCGTAATATCTGAAATGTAATTTTCAGTTTCTGCTCTTTTAATACTTGATAATCGTCATTTTCTAAAATACGGAACCGTCGACAGTACAGTGTGATGATACTCAATCGTAATATCTGAAATGTAATTTTCAGTTTCTGCTCTTTTTATACTTGATACTCGTTATTTTCTGAGGTACAAAACCGGAGACGGTACAGTGTGATCACACTGAATTGCAATATTTGAAATGTCATTCGAGTTTCTGCTCTTTTCATACTTGATACTCGTTATTTTCTAAAATACGAAGACGAAGACAGTACAGTGTGATGACACTCAATCGTAATATCTGAAATGTCATTTTCAGTTTCTGCTCTTTTTATACTTGATACTCGTTATTTTCTAAGATACAAAACCGAAGACAGTACAGTGTGATGACACTCAATCGTAATATCTGAAAGGTAATTTTCAGTTTCTGCTCTTTTTATACTTGATAATCGTTATTTTCCAAGATACGAAACCGACGACAATACAGTGTGATGACACTCAATCGTAATATCTAAAATGTAATTTTCAGTTTCTGCTCTTTTTATACTCGATACTCGTTATTTTCTAAGATACAGAATCGAAGACGATACAGTGTGATGACACTCAATCGTAATATCTGGAATGTAATTTCCAGTTTCTGCTCGTTTTATACTTGATACTCGTTATTTTCTAAGATACAAAACCGAAGACAGTACAGTGTGATGACACTCAATCGTAATATCTGAAAGGAAATTTTCAGTTTCTGCTCTTTTTATACTTGATAATCGTCATTTTCTTAGATACGAAACCGGCGACAGTACAGTGTGATGATACTCAATCGTAATATCTGAAATGTAATTCTCAGTTTCTGCTCTTTTTATACTTGATAATCGTTATGTTCTAAGATACGAAACCGAAGACGGTACAGTGTGATCACACTACATTGCAATATTTGAAATGTTATTCGAGTTTCTGCTCTGTTCACACTTGATACTCGTTATTTTCTAAAATACGAAGACGAAGACAGTACAGTGTGATGACACTCAATCGTAATATCTGAAATGTAATTCTAAGTTTCTGCTCTTTTTATACTTGATACTCGTTATTTTCTAAGATACAAAACCGAATACAGTATAGTGTGATGACACTCAATCGTAATATCTGAAAGGTAATTTTCAGTTTCTGCTCTTTTTATACTTGATAATCGTTATTTTCTACGATACGAAATCTACGACGGTACAGTGTAATCACACTAAATTGCAATATTCGAAATGTAATTTTCAGTTTCTGCTCTTTTTATACTTGATAATCGTTATCTTCCGAAATACAAAACCAGAGACGGTACAGGGTGATCACACGGAATTGCAAGATTCAGAATGTAATTTTCAGTTTCTGCTCTTTTTATACTTGATACTTGTTATTTTCTAAGATACAGAATCGGAGACGATACAGTGTGATGACACTCAATCGTAATATCTGAAATGTAATTTTCAGTTTCTGCTCTTTTTTCATACTTGATACTCGTTATTTTCTAAGATACAGAATCGGAGACGATACAGTGTGATGACACTCAATCGTAATATCTCAGATGTAATTTTCAGTTTCTGCTCTTTTTTCATACTTGATACTCGTTATTTTCTAAGATACAAAACCGAAGACAGTACAGTGTGATGACACTCAATCGTAATATCTGAAAGGAAATTTTCAGTTTCTGCTCTTATTATACTTGATAATCGTTATTTTCTAAGATACGAAACCGACGACAGAACAGTGTGATGACACTCAATCGTAATATCTGAAATGTAATTTTCAGTTTCTGCTCTTGTTATACTTGATAATCGTCATTCTCCAAGATACAAAATCGAATACAGTACAGTGTGATGACACTCAATCGTAATATCTGAAAGGTAATTTTCAGTTTCTGCTCTTTTTATACTTGATAATCGTTATTTTCTAAGATACGAAATCTACGACGGTACAGTGTAATCACACTAAATTGCAATATTCGAAATGTAATTTTCAGTTTCTGCTCTTTTTATACTTGATAATCGTTATCTTCCAAGATACAAAACCAGAGACGGTACAGGGTGATCACACTGAATTGCAAGATTCAGAATGTAATTTTCAGTTTCTGCTCTTTTTATACTTGATAATCGTTATTTTCTAAGATACGAAATCTACGACGGTACAGTGTAATCACACTAAATTGCAATATTCGAAATGTAATTTTCAGTTTCTGCTCTTTTTATACTTGATAATCGTTATTTTCTAAGATACAAAACCGAAGACAGTACAGTGTTATGACACTCAATCGTAATATCTGAAAGATAATTTTCAGTTACTGCTCTTTTTATACTTGATAATCGTCATTTTCTAAGATACGAAACCGGAGACAGTAGAGTGTGATGATACTCAATCGTAATGTCTGGAATGTAATTTTCAGTTTCTGCTCTTTTTATACTTGATACTCGTTATTTTCTAAGATACAGAATCGAAGACGATACAGTGTGATGACACTCAATCGTAATATGTGGAATGTAATTTTCAGTTTCTGCTCTTTTTAAACTTGATACTCGTTATTTTCTAAGATACAAAACCGAAGACAGTACAGTGTGATGACACTCAATCGTAATATCTGAAAGGAAATTTTCAGTTCCTGCTCTTATTATACTCGATAATCGTTATTTTCTAAGATACGAAACCGACGACAGTAGAGTGTGATGACACTCAATCGTAATATCTGAAATGTAATTTTCACTTTCTGCTCTTTTTTCATACTTGATACTCGTTATTTTCTAAGATACAGAATCGAAGACGATACAGTGTGATGACACTCAATCGTAATATCTGGAATGTAATTTTCAGTTTCTGCTCGTTTTATACTTGATACTCGTTATTTTCTAAGATACAAAACCGAAGACATTACAGTGTGATGACACTCAATCGTAATATCTGAAAGGAAATTTTCAGTTTCTGCTCTTATTATACTTGATAATCGTTATTTTCTAAGCTACGAAACCGACGACAGTACAGTGTGATGACACTCAATCGTAATATCTGAAATGTAATTTTCACTCTCTGCTCTTTTTATACTTGGTAATCGTTATTTTCTAAGATACGGAATCGAATACGGTACAGTGTGATCACACGAAATTGCAATATTTAAAATGTCATTCGAGTTTCTGCTCTTTTCATACTTGATACTCGTTATTTTCTAAGATACGAAGACGAAGACAGTACAGTTTGACGACACTCAATCGTAATATCTGAAATGTAATTTTCAGTTTCTGCTCTTTTTATACTTGATAATCGTTATTTTCCAAGATACGAAACCGAAGACGGTACAGTGTGATCACACTAAATTGCAATATTTAAGATGTAATTTTCAGATTCTGCTCTTTTTATACTTGATACTCGTTATTTTTCGAGGTACAAGACCGGAGACGGTACAGTGTGATCACACTAAATTGCAATATTTAAATTACAATTTTCAGTTTCTGCTCTTCTTATACTTGATAATCGTTATCTTCCGAAATACAAAACCAGAGACGGTACAGGGTGATCACACGGAATTGCAAGATTCAGAATGTAATTTTCAGTTTCTGCTCTTTTTATACTTGATACTTGTTATTTTCTAAGATACAGAATCGGAGACGATACAGTGTGATGACACTCAATCGTAATATCTGAAATGTAATTTTCAGTTTCTGCTCTTTTTTCATACTTGATACTCGTTATTTTCTAAGATACAGAATCGGAGACGATACAGTGTGATGACACTCAATCGTAATATCTCAGATGTAATTTTCAGTTTCTGCTCTTTTTTCATACTTGATACTCGTTATTTTCTAAGATACAAAACCGAAGACAGTACAGTGTGATGACACTCAATCGTAATATCTGAAAGGAAATTTTCAGTTTCTGCTCTTATTATACTTGATAATCGTTATTTTCTAAGATACGAAACCGACGACAGAACAGTGTGATGACACTCAATCGTAATATCTGAAATGTAATTTTCAGTTTCTGCTCTTGTTATACTTGATAATCGTCATTCTCCAAGATACAAAATCGAATACAGTACAGTGTGATGACACTCAATCGTAATATCTAAAATGTAATTCTCAGTTTCTGCTCTTTTTATACTTGATAATCGTCATTTTCTAAGATACGAAACCGGCGACAGTACAGTGTGATGATACTCAATCGTAATATCTGAAATGTAATTTTCAGTTTCTGCTCTTTTTATACTTGATAATCGTTATGTTCTAAGATACAAAACCGAAGACGGTACAGTGTGATCAGACTAAATTGCAATATTTAAAATGTCATTCGAGTTTCTGCTCTTTCTATACTTAATATTCGTTATTTTCTAAAATACGAAGACGAAGACAGTACAGTGTGATGACACTCAATCGTAATATCTGAAATGTAATTTTCAGTTTCTGCTCTTTTTATACTTGGTAATCGTTATTTTCTAAGATACAGAACCGAATACGGTACAGTGTGATCACACTAAATTGCAATATTTGAAATGTCATTCGTGTTTCTGCTCTTTTCATACTTGATACTCGTTATTTTCTAAAATACGAAGACGAAGACAGTACAGTGTGATGACACTCAATCGTAATATCTGAAATGTAATTTTCAGTTTCTGCTCTTTTTATACTTGATAATCGTTATTTTCCAAGATACGAAACCGAAGACGGTACAGTGTGATCACACTAAATTGCAATATTTAAAATGTAATTTGAGTTTCTGCTCTTTTTATACTTGATACTCGTTATTTTCTGAGGTTCAAAACTGGAGACGGTACAGTGTGATCACACTAAATTGCAATATTTAAATTGCAATTCTCAGTTTCTGCTCGTTTTATACTTGATAATCGGTATTTTTTAAGATACGAAACCGAAGACGGTACAGTCTGATCACCCTAAATTGCAATATTCGAGATGTAATTTTCAGTTTCTGCTCTTTTTATACTTGATACTCGTTATTTTCTGAGGTACAAAACCGGAGACGGTACAGTGTGATCACACTAAATTGGTATATTTGAAATGTAATTTTCAGTTTCTGCTCTGTCTATACTTGATAATCGTTATTTTCTACGATACAAAACCGAAGACGTTACAGGGTGATCACACTAAATTGCTATATTCGAAATGTAATTTTCAGTTTCTGCTCTTTTTATACTTGATAATCGTTATCTTCCAAGATACAGAACCAAAGACGGTACAGGGTGATCACACCAAATTGCAATATTTAGAATGTAATTTTCAGTTTCTGCTCTTTTTATACTTGATAATCGTAATTTTCTAAGATACGAAACCGGCGACAGTACAGTGTGATGATACTCAATCGTAATATCTGAAATGTAATTTTCAGTTTCTGCTCTTTTAATACTTGATAATCGTCATTTTCTAAGATACGAAACCGTCGACAGTACAGTGTGATGATACTCAATCGTAATATCTGAAATGTAATTTTCAGTTTCTGCTCTTTTTATACTTGATACTCGTTATTTTCTGAGGTACAAAACCGGAGACGGTACAGTGTGATCACACTGAATTGGAATATTTGAAATGTCATTCGAGTTTCTGCTCTTTTCATACTTGATACTCGTTATTTTCTAAAATACGAAGACGAAGACAGTACAGTGTGATGACACTCAATCGTAATATCTGAAATGTCATTTTCAGTTTCTGCTCTTTTTATACTTGATACTCGTTATTTTCTAAGATACAAAACCGAAGACAGTACAGTGTGATGACACTCAATCGTAATATCTGAAAGGTAATTTTCAGTTTCTGCTCTTTTTATACTTGATAATCGTTATTTTCTAAGATACGAAACCGACGACAGTACAGTGTGATGACACTCAATCGTAATATCTAAAATGTAATTTCCAGTTTCTGCTCTTTTTATACTTGATACTCGTTATTTTCTAAGATACAGAATCGAAGACGATACAGTGTGATGACACTCAATCGTAATATCTGGAATGTAATTTCCAGTTTCTGCTCGTTTTATACTTGATAATCGTTATTTTCTAAGATACGAAACCGAAGACAGTACAGTGTTATGACACTCAATGGTAATATCTGAAAGATAATTTTCAGTTACTGCTCTTTTTATACTTGATAATCGTCATTTTCTAAGATACGAAACCGGAGACAGTAGAGTGTGATGATACTCAATCGTAATGTCTGGAATGTAATTTTCAGTTTCTGCTCTTTTTATACTTGATACTCGTTATTTTCTAAGATACAGAATCGAAGACGATACAGTGTGATGACACTCAATCGTAATATGTGGAATGTAATTTTCAGTTTCTGCTCTTTTTATACTTGATACTCGTTATTTTCTAAGATACAAAACCGAAGACAGTACAGTGTGATGACACTTAATCGTAATATCTGAAAGGAAATTTTCAGTTCCTGCTCTTATTATACTTGATAATCGTTATTTTCTAAGATACGAAACCGACGACAGTAGAGTGTGATGACACTCAATCGTAATATCTGAAATGTAATTTTCACTTTCTGCTCTTTTTATACTTGGTAATCTTTATTTTCTAAGATACAGAACCGAATACGGTACAGTGTGATCACACTAAATTGCAATATTTAAAATGTCATTCGAGTTTCTGCTCTTCTCATACTTGATACTCGTTATTTTCTAAGATACGAAGACGAAGACAGTACAATTTGAGGACACTCAATCGTAATATCTGAAATGTAATTTTCAGTTTCTGCTCTTTTTATACTTGATAATCGTTATCTTCCAAGATACGAAACCAAAGACGGTACAGGGTGATCACACTGAATTGCAAAATTTAGAATGTAATTTTCAGTTTCTGCTCTTTTTATACTTGATAATCGTCATTTTCTAAGATACGAATCCGGCGACAGTACAGTGTGATGATACTCAATCGTAATATCTGAAATGTAATTTTCAGTTTCTGCTCTTTTTATACTTGATAATCGTTATGTTCTAAGATACGAAACCGAAGACGGTACAGTGTGATCACACTACATTGCAATATTTGAAATGTCATTCGAGTTTCTGCTCTGTTCATACTTGATACTCGTTATTTTCTAAAATACGAAGACGAAGACAGTACAGTGTGATGACACTCAATCGTAATATCTGAAATGTAATTTTAAGTTTCTGCTCTTTTCATACTTGATACTCGTTATTTTCTAAGATACAAAACCGAATACAGTACAGTGTGATGACACTCAATCGTAATATCTGAAAGGTAATTTTCAGTTTCTGCTCTTTTTATACTTGATAATCGTCATTTTCTAAGATACAAAGCCGAAGACAGTACAGTGTTATGACACTCAATCGTAATATCTGAAAGATAATTTTCAGTTACTGCTCTTTTGATACTTGATAATCGTCATTTTCTAAGATACGAAACCGGAGACAGTAGAGTGTGATGATACTTAATCGTAATGTCTGAAATGTAATTTTCAGTTTCTGCTCTTTTTATACTTGATACTCGTTATTTTCTAAGATACGAAACCGACGACAGTACAGTGTGATGACACTCAATCGTAATATCTGAAATGTAATTTTCACTCTCTGCTCTTTTTATACTTGGTAATCGTTATTTTGTAAGATACGGAACCGAATACGGTACAGTGTGATCACACGAAATTGCAATATTTAAAATGTCATTCGAGTTTCTGCTCTTTTCATACTTGATACTCGTTATTTTCTAAGATACGAAGACGAAGACAGTACAGTTTGACGACACTCAATCGTAATATTTGAAATGTAATTTTCAGTTTCTGCTCTTTTTATACTTGATAATCGTTATTTTCCAAGATACGAAACCGAAGACGGTACAGTGTGATCACTCTAAATTGCAATATTTAAGATGTAATTTTCAGATTCTGCTCTTTTTATACTTGATACTCGTTATTTTTCGAGGTACAAGACCGGAGACGGTACAGTGTGATCACACTAAATTGCAATATTTAAATTGCAATTTTCAGTTTCTGCTCTTTTTATACTTGATAATCATTATTTCCTAAGATACGAAACCGACGACAGTACAGTGTAATGACACTCAATCGTAATATCTAAAATGTAATTCTCAGTTTCTGCTCTTTTTATACTTGATAATCGTCATTTTCTAAGATACGAAACCGGCGACAGTACAGTGTGATGATACTCAATCGTAATATCTGAAATGTAATTTTCAGTTTCTGCTCTTTTTATACTTGATAATCGTTATGTTCTAAGATACAAAACCGAAGACGGTACAGTGTGATCAGACTAAATTGCAATATTTAAAATGTCATTCGAGTTTCTGCTCTTTCTATACTTGATATTCGTTATTTTCTAAAATACGAAGACGAAGACAGTACAGTGTGATGACACTCAATCGTAATATCTGAAATGTAATTTTCAGTTTCTGCTCTTTTTATACCTGGTAATCGTTATTTTCTAAGATACAGAACCGAATACGGTACAGTGTGATCACACTAAATTGCAATATTTAAAATGTCATTCGAGTTTCTGCTCTTTTCATACTTGATACTCGTTATTTTCTGAAATACGAAGACGAAGACATTACAGTGTGATGACACTCAATCGTAATATCTGAAATGTAATTCTCAGTTTCTACTCTATTCATACTCTATAATCGTTATTTTCCAAGATACAAAACCGAATACGGTATAGTGTGATCACACTAAATTGCAATATTTAAAATGTAATTTGAGTTTCTGCTCTTTTTATACTTGATACTCGTTATTTTCTGAGGTACAAAACCGGAGACGGTACAGTGTGATCACACTAAATTGCAATATTTAAATTGCAATTCTCAGTTTCTGCTCGTTTTATACTTGATAATCGGTATTTTTTAAGATACGAAACCGAAGACGGTACAGTCTGATCACCCTAAATTGCAATATTCGAGATGTAATTTTCAGTTTCTGCTCTTTTTATACTTGATACTCGTTATTTTCTGAGGTACAAAACCGGAGACGGTACAGTGTGATCACACTAAATGGGTATATTTGAAATGTAATTTTCAGTTTCTGCTCTGTCTATACTTGATGATCGTTATTTTCTAAGATACAAAACCGAAGACGTTACAGGGTGATCACACTAAATTGCTATATTCGAAATGTAATTTTCAGTTTCTGCTCTTTTTATACTTGATAATCGTTATCTTCCAAGATACAGAACCAAAGACGGTACAGGGTGATCACACTAAATTGCAATATTTAGAATGTAATTTTCAGTTTCTGCTCTTTTTATACTTTATAATCGTCATTTTCTAAGATACGAAACCGGCGACAGTACAGTGTGATGATACTCAATCGTAATATCTGAAATGTAATTTTCAGTTTCTGCTCTTTTAATACTTGATAATCGTCATTTTCTAAGATACGAAACCGTCGACAGTACAGTGTGATGATACTCAATCGTAATATCTGAAATGTAATTTTCAGTTTCTGCTCTTTTTATACTTGATACTCGTTATTTTCTGAGGTACAAAACCGGAGACGGTACAGTGTGATCACACTGAATTGCAATATTTGAAATGTCATTCGAGTTTCTGCTCTTTTCATACTTGATACTCGTTATTTTCTAAAATACGAAGACGAAGACAGTACAGTGTGATGACACTCAATCGTAATATCTGAAATGTCATTTTCAGTTTCTGCTCTTTTTATACTTGATACTCGTTATTTTCTAAGATACAAAACCGAAGACAGTACAGTGTGATGACACTCAATCGTAATATCTGAAAGGTAATTTTCAGTTTCTGCTCTTTTTATACTTGATAATCGTTATTTTCTAAGATACGAAACCGACGACAGTACAGTGTGATGACACTCAATCGTAATATCTAAAATGTAATTTCCAGTTTCTGCTCTTTTTATACTTGATACTCGTTATTTTCTAAGATACAGAATCGAAGACGATACAGTGTGATGACACTCAATCGTAATATCTGGAATGTAATTTCCAGTTTCTGCTCGTTTTATACTTGATACTCGTTATTTTCTAAGATACAAAACCGAAGACAGTACAGTGTGATTACACTCAATCGTAATATCTGTAAGGAAATTTTCAGTTTCTGCTCTTTTTATACTTGATAATCGTCATTTTCTAAGATACGAAACCGGCGACAGTACAGTGTGATGATACTCAATCGTAATATCTAAAATGTAATTCTCAGTTTCTGCTCTTTTTATACTTGATAATCGTTATTTTCTAAGATACGAAACCGGCGACAGTACAGTGTGATGATACTCAATCGTAATATCTGAAATGTAATTTTCAGTTTCTGCTCTTTTTATACTTGATAATCGTTATGTTCTGAGATACAAAACCGAAGACTGTACAGTGTGATCAGACTAAATTGCAATATTTAAAATGTCATTCGAGTTTCTGCTCGGTTCACACTTGATACTCGTTATTTTCTAAAATACGAAGACGAAGACAGTACAGTGTGATGACACTCAATCGTAATATCTGAAATGTAATTCTAAGTTTCTGCTCTTTTTATACTTGATACTCGTTATTTTCTAAGATACAAAACCGAATACAGTACAGTGTGATGACACTCAATCGTAATATCTGGAAGGTAATTTTCAGTTTCTGCTCTTTTTATACTTGATAATCGTTATTTTCTACGATACGAAATCTACGACGGTACAGTGTAATCACACTAAATTGCAATATTCGAAATGTAATTTTCAGTTTCTGCTCTTTTTATACTTGATAATCGTTATCTTCCGAAATACAAAACCAGAGACGGTACAGGGTGATCACACTGAATTGCAAGATTCAGAATGTAATTTTCAGTTTCTGCTCTTTTTATACTTGATACTTGTTATTTTCTAAGATACAGAATCGGAAACGATACAGTGTGATGACACTCAATCGTAATATCTGAAATGTAATTTTCAGTTTCTGCTCTTTTTTCATACTTGATACTCGTTATTTTCTAAGATACAGAATCGGAGACGATACAGTGTGATGACACTCAATCGTAATATCTGAAAGATAATTTTCAGTTACTGCTCTTTTGATACTTGATAATCGTCATTTTCTAAGATACGAAACCGGAGACAGTAGAGTGTGATGATACTTAATCTGATGTCTGAAATGTAATTTTCAGTTTCTGCTCTTTTTTCATACTTGATACTCGTTATTTTCTAAGATACAGAATCGAAGACGATACAGTGTGATGACACTCAATCGTAATATCTGGAATGTAATTTTCAGTTTCTGCTCGTTTTATACTTGATACTCGTTATTTTCTAAGATACAAAACCGAAGACATTACAGTGTGATGACACTCAATCGTAATATCTGAAAGGAAATTTTCAGTTTCTGCTCTTATTATACTTGATAATCGTTATTTTCTAAGATACGAAACCGACGACAGTACAGTGTGATGACACTCAATCGTAATATCTGAAATGTAATTTTCACTCTCTGCTCTTTTTATACTTGGTAATCGTTATTTTGTAAGATACGGAACCGAATACGGTACAGTGTGATCACACGAAATTGCAATATTTAAAATGTCATTCGAGTTTCTGCTCTTTTCATACTTGATACTCGTGATTTTCTAAGATACGAAGACGAAGACAGTACAGTTTGACGACACTCAATCGTAATATCTGAAATGTAATTTTCAGTTTCTGCTCTTTCTATACTTGATAATCGTTATTTTCCAAGATACGAAACCGAAGACGGTACAGTGTGATCACACCAAATTGCAATATTTAAGATGTAATTTCCAGATTCTGCTCTTTTTATACTTGATACTCGTTATTTTTCGAGGTACAAGACCGGAGACGGTACAGTGTGATCACACTAAATTGCAATATTTAAATTGCAATTTTCAGTTTCTGCTCTTCTTATACTTGATAATCGTTATTTCCTAAGATACGAAACCGACGACAGTACAGTGTAATGACACTCGATCGTAATATCTAAAATGTAATTCTCAGTTTCTGCTCTTTTTATACTTGATAATCGTCATTTTCTAAGATACGAAACCGGCGACAGTACAGTGTGATGATACTCAATCGTAATATCTGAAATGTAATTTTCAGTTTCTGCTCTTTTTATACTTGATAATCGTTATGTTCTAAGATACAAAACCGAAGACGGTACAGTGTGATCAGACTAAATTGCAATATTTAAAATGTCATTCGAGTTTCTGCTCTTTCTATACTTGATATTCGTTATTTTCTAAAATACGAAGACGAAGACAGTACAGTGTGATGACACTCAATCGTAATATCTGAAATGTAATTCTCAGTTTCTACTCTATTTATACTCTATAATCGTTATTTTCCAAGATACAAAACGGAATACGGTACAGTGTGATCACACTACATTGCAATATTTGAAATGTCATTCGAGTTTCTGCTCTGTTCATACTTGATACTCGTTATTTTCTGAAATACGAAGACGAAGACAGTACAGTGTGATGACACTCAATCGTAATATCTGAAATGTAATTTCAAGTTTCTGCTCTTTTTATACTTGATACTCGTTATTTTCTAAGATACAAAACCGAATACAGTACAGTGTGATGACACTCAATCGTAATATCTGAAAGGTAATTTTCAGTTTCTGCTCTTTTTATACTTGATAATCGTTATTTTCTAAAATACAAAACCGAAGACAGTACAGTGTTATGACACTCAATCGTAATATCTGAAAGATAATTTTCAGTTACTGCTCTTTTTATACTTGATAATCGTCATTTTCTAAGATACGAAACCGGAGACAGTAGAGTGTGATGATACTCAATCGTAATGTCTGAAATGTAATTTTCAGTTTCTGCTCTTTTTATACTTGATACTCGTTATTTTCTAAGATACAGAATCGAAGACGATACAGTGTGATGACACTCAATCGTAATATGTGGAATGTAATTTTCAGTTTCTGCTCTTTTTATACTTGATACTCGTTATTTTCTAAGATACAAAACCGAAGACAGTACAGTGTGATGACACTCAATCGTAATATCTGAAAGGAAATTTTCAGTTTCTGCTCTTATTATACTTGATAATCGTTATTTTCTAAGATACGAAACCGACGACAGTACAGTGTGATGACACTCAATCGTAATATCTGAAATGTAATTTTCACTTTCTGCTCTTTTTATACTTGGTAATCGTTATTTTCTAAGATACAGAACCGAATACGGTACAGTGTGATCACACTAAATTGCAATATTTAAAATGTCATTCGAGTTTCTGCTCTTCTCATACTTGATACTCGTTATTTTCTAAGATATGAAGACGAAGACAGTACAGTTTGATGACACTCAATCGTAATATCTGAAATGTAATTTTCAGTTTCTGCTCTTTTTATACTTGATACTCGTTATTTTCTAAGATACAAAACCGGATACAGTACAGTGTGATGACACTCAATCGTAATATCTGAAAGGTAATTTTCAGTTTCTGCTCTTTTTATACTTGATAATCGTTATTTTCTAAGATACGAAATCTACGACGGTACAGTGTAATCACACTAAATTGCAATATTCGAAATGTAATTTTCAGTTTCTGCTCTTTTTATACTTGATAATCGTTATTTTCTAAGATACGAAACCGAAGACAGTACAGTGTTATGACACTCAATGGTAATATCTGAAAGATAATTTTCAGTTACTGCTCTTTTTATACTTGATAATCGTCATTTTCTAAGATACGAAACCGGAGACAGTAGAGTGTGATGATACTCAATCGTAATGTCTGGAATGTAATTTTCAGTTTCTGCTCTTTTTATACTTGATACTCGTTATTTTCTAACATACAGAATCGAAGACGATACAGTGTGATGACACTCAATCGTAATATGTGGAATGTAATTTTCAGTTTCTGCTCTTTTTATACTTGATACTCGTTATTTTCTAAGATACAAAACCGAAGACAGTACAGTGTGATGACACTTAATCGTAATATCTGAAAGGAAATTTTCAGTTCCTGCTCTTATTATACTTGATAATCGTTATTTTCTAAGATACGAAACCGACGACAGTAGAGTGTGATGACACTCAATCGTAATATCTGAAATGTAATTTTCACTTTCTGCTCTTTTTATACTTGGTAATCTTCATTTTCTGAGATACAGAACCGAATACGGTACAGTGTGATCACACTAAATTGCAATATTTAAAATGTCATTCGAGTTTCTGCTCTTCTCATACTTGATACTCGTTATTTTCTAAGATACGAAGACGAAGACAGTACAATTTGAGGACACTCAATCGTAATATCTGAAATGTAATTTTCAGTTTCTGCTCTTTTTATACTTGATAATCGTTATCTTCCAAGATACAGAACCAAAGACGGTACAGGGTGATCACACTGAATTGCAAAATTTAGAATGTAATTTTCAGTTTCTGCTCTTTTTATACTTGATAATCGTCATTTTCTAAGATACGAATCCGGCGACAGTACAGTGTGATGATACTCAATCGTAATATCTGAAATGTAATTTTCAGTTTCTGCTCTTTTTATACTTGATAATCGTTATGTTCTAAGATACGAAACCGAAGACGGTACAGTGTGATCACACTACATTGCAATATTTGAAATGTCATTCGAGTTTCTGCTCTGTTCATACTTGATACTCGTTATTTTCTAAAATACGAAGACGAAGACAGTACAGTGTGATGACACTCAATCGTAATATCTGAAATGTAATTTTAAGTTTCTGCTCTTTTTATATTTGATACTCGTTATTTTCTAAGATACAAAGCCGAATACAGTACAGTGTGATGACACTCAATCGTAATATCTGAAAGGTAATTTTCAGTTTCTGCTCTTTTTATACTTGATAATCGTCATTTTCTAAGATACAAAGCCGAAGACAGTACAGTGTTATGACACTCAATCGTAATATCTGAAAGATAATTTTCAGTTACTGCTCTTTTGATACTTGATAATCGTCATTTTCTAAGATACGAAACCGGAGACAGTAGAGTGTGATGATACTTAATCGTAATGTCTGAAATGTAATTTTCAGTTTCTGCTCTTTTTATACTTGATACTCGTTATTTTCTAAGATACGAAACCGACGACAGTACAGTGTGATGACACTCAATCGTAATATCTGAAATGTAATTTTCACTCTCTGCTCTTTTTATACTTGGTAATCGTTATTTTGTAAGATACGGAACCGAATACGGTACAGTGTGATCACACGAAATTGCAATATTTAAAATGTCATTCGAGTTTCTGCTCTTTTCATACTTGATACTCGTTATTTTCTAAGATACGAAGACGAAGACAGTACAGTTTGACGACACTCAATCGTAATATTTGAAATGTAATTTTCAGTTTCTGCTCTTTTTATACTTGATAATCGTTATTTTCCAAGATACGAAACCGAAGACGGTACAGTGTGATCACTCTAAATTGCAATATTTAAGATGTAATTTTCAGATTCTGCTCTTTTTATACTTGATACTTGTTATTTTTCGAGGTACAAGACCGGAGACGGTACAGTGTGATCACACTAAATTGCAATATTTAAATTGCAATTTTCAGTTTCTGCTCTTCTTATACTTGATAATCGTTATTTCCTAAGATACGAAACCGACGACAGTACAGTGTAATGACACTCAATCGTAATATCTAAAATGTAATTCTCAGTTTCTGCTCTTTTTATACTTGATAATCGTCATTTTCTAAGATACGAAACCGGCGACAGTACAGTGTGATGATACTCAATCGTAATATCTGAAATGTAATTTTCAGTTTCTGCTGTTTTTATACTTGATAATCGTTATGTTCTAAGATACAAAACCGAAGACGGTACAGTGTGATCAGACTAAATTGCAATATTTAAAATGTCATTCGAGTTTCTGCTCTTTGTATACTTGATATTCGTTATTTTCTAAAATACGAAGACGAAGACAGTACAGTGTGATGACACTCAATCGTAATATCTGAAATGTAATTTTCAGTTTCTGCTCTTTTTATACTTGGTAATCGTTATTTTCTAAGATACAGAACCGAATACGGTACAGTGTGATCACACTAAATTGCAATATTTAAAATGTCATTCGAGTTTCTGCTCTTTTCATACTTGATACTCGTTATTTTCTAAAATACGAAGACGAAGACATTACAGTGTGATGACACTCAATCGTAATATCTGAAATGTAATTCTCAGTTTCTACTCTATTTATACTCTATAATCGTTATTTTCCAAGATACAAAACGGAATACGGTACAGTGTGATCACACTACATTGCAATATTTGAAATGTCATTCGAGTTTCTGCTCTGTTCATACTTGATACTCGTTATTTTCTGAAATACGTAGACGAAGACAGTACAGTGTGATGACACTCAATCGTAATATCTGAAATGTAATTTCAAGTTTCTGCTCTTCTTATACTTGATACTCGTTATTTTCTAAGATACAAAACCGAATACAGTACAGTGTGATGACACTCAATCGTAATATCTGAAAGGTAATTTTCAGTTTCTGCTCTTTTTATACTTGATAATCGTTATTTTCTAAGATACAAAACCGAAGACAGTACAGTGTTATAACACTCAATCGTAATATCTGAAAGATAATTTTCAGTTACTGCTCTTTTTATACTTGATAATCGTCATTTTCTAAGATACGAAACCGGAGACAGTAGAGTGTGATGATACTCAATCGTAATGTCTGAAATGTAATTTTCAGTTTCTGCTCTTTTTATACTTGATACTCGTTATTTTCTAAGATACAGAATCGAAGACGATACAGTGTGATGACACTCAATCGTAATATGTGAAATGTAATTTTCAGTTTCTGCTCTTTTTATACTTGATACTCGTTATTTTCTAAGATACAAAACCGAAGACAGTACAGTGTGATGACACTCAATCGTAATATCTGAAAGGAAATTTTCAGTTTCTGCTCTCATTATACTTGATAATCGTTATTTTCTAAGACACGAAACCGACGACAGTACAGTGTGATGACACTCAATCGTAATATTTGAAATGTAATTTTCACTTTCTGCTCTTTTTATACTTGGTAATCGTTATTTTCTAAGATACAGAACCGAATACGGTACAGTGTGATCACACTAAATTGCAATATTTAAAATGTCATTCGAGTTTCTGCTCTTCTCATACTTGATACTCGTTATTTTCTAAGATACGAAGACGAAGACAGTACAGTTTGATGACACTCAATCGTAATATCTGAAATGTAATTTTCAGTTTCTGTTTTTTTTATACTTGATAATCGTTATCTTCCAAGATACAGAACCAAAGACGGTACAGGGTGATCACACTAAATTGCAATATTTAGAATGTAATTTTCAGTTTCTGCTCTTTTTATACTTGATAATCGTCATTTTCTAAGATACGAAACCGGCGACAGTACAGTGTGATGATACTCAATCGTAATATCTGAAATGTAATTCTCAGTTTCTGCTCTTTTTATACTTGATAATCGTTATGTTCTAAGATACGAAACCGAAGACGGTACAGTGTGATCACACTACATTGCAATATTTGAAATGTTATTCGAGTTTCTGCTCTGTTCACACTTGATACTCGTTATTTTCTAAAATACGAAGACGAAGACAGTACAGTGTGATGACACTCAATCGTAATATCTGAAATGTAATTCTAAGTTTCTGCTCTTTTTATACTTGATACTCGTTATTTTCTAAGATACAAAACCGAATACAGTACAGTGTGATGACACTCAATCGTAATATCTGAAAGGTAATTTTCAGTTTCTGCTCTTTTTATACTTGATAATCGTTATTTTCTACGATACGAAATCTACGACGGTACAGTGTAATCACACTAAATTGCAATATTCGAAATGTAATTTTCAGTTTCTGCTCTTTTTATACTTGATAATCGTTATCTTCCGAAATACAAAACCAGAGACGGTACAGGGTGATCACACTGAATTGCAAGATTCAGAATGTAATTTTCAGTTTCTGCTCTTTTTATACTTGATACTTGTTATTTTCTAAGATACAGAATCGGAAACGATACAGTGTGATGACACTCAATCGTAATATCTGAAATGTAATTTTCAGTTTCTGCTCTTTTTTCATACTTGATACTCGTTATTTTCTAAGATACAGAATCGGAGACGATACAGTGTGATGACACTCAATCGTAATATCTGAAAGATAATTTTCAGTTACTGCTCTTTTGATACTTGATAATCGTCATTTTCTGAGATACGAAACCGGAGACAGTAGAGTGTGATGATACTTAATCTGATGTCTGAAATGTAATTTTCAGTTTCTGCTCTTTTTATACTTGATACTCGTTATTTTCTAAGATACGAAACCGACGACAGTACAGTGTGATGACACTCAATCGTAATATCTGAAATGTAATTTTCACTCTCTGCTCTTTTTATACTTGGTAATCGTTATTTTGTAAGATACGGAACCGAATACGGTACAGTGTGATCACACGAAATTGCAATATTTAAAATGTCATTCGAGTTTCTGCTCTTTTCATACTTGATACTCGTTATTTTCTAAGATACGAAGACGAAGACAGTACAGTTTGACGACACTCAATCGTAATATTTGAAATGTAATTTTCAGTTTCTGCTCTTTTTATACTTGATAATCGTTATTTTCCAAGATACGAAACCGAAGACGGTACAGTGTGATCACTCTAAATTGCAATATTCAAGATGTAATTTTCAGATTCTGCTCTTTTTATACTTGATACTCGTTATTTTTCGAGGTACAAGACCGGAGACGGTACAGTGTGATCACACTAAATTGCAATATTTAAATTGCAATTTTCAGTTTCTGCTCTTCTTATACTTGATAATCGTTATTTCCTAAGATACGAAACCGACGACAGTACAGTGTAATGACACTCAATCGTAATATCTAAAATGTAATTCTCAGTTTCTGCTCTTTTTATACTTGATAATCGTCATTTTCTAAGATACGAAACCGGCGACAGTACAGTGTGATGATACTCAATCGTAATATCTGAAATGTAATTTTCAGTTTCTGCTCTTTTTATACTTGATAATCGTTATGTTCTAAGATACAAAACCGAAGACGGTACAGTGTGATCAGACTAAATTGCAATATTTAAAATGTCATTCGAGTTTCTGCTCTTTCTATACTTGATATTCGTTATTTTCTAAAATACGAAGACGAAGACAGTACAGTGTGATGACACTCAATCGTAATATCTGAAATGTAATTTTCAGTTTCTGCTCTTTTTATACTTGGTAATCGTTATTTTCTAAGATACAGAACCGAATACGGTACAGTGTGATCACACTAAATTGCAATATTTAAAATGTCATTCGAGTTTCTGCTCTTTTCATACTTGATACTCGTTATTTTCTAAAATACGAAGACGAAGACATTACAGTGTGATGACACTCAATCGTAATATCTGAAATGTAATTCTCAGTTTCTACTCTATTTATACTCTATAATCGTTATTTTCCAAGATACAAAACGGAATACGGTACAGTGTGATCACACTACATTGCAATATTTGAAATGTCATTCGAGTTTCTGCTCTGTTCATACTTGATACTCGTTATTTTCTGAAATACGTAGACGAAGACAGTACAGTGTGATGACACTCAATCGTAATATCTGAAATGTAATTTCAAGTTTCTGCTCTTTTTATACTTGATACTCGTTATTTTCTAAGATACAAAACCGAATACAGTACAGTGTGATGACACTCAATCGTAATATCTGAAAGGTAATTTTCAGTTTCTGCTCTTTTTATACTTGATAATCGTTATTTTCTAAGATACAAAACCGAAGACAGTACAGTGTTATGACACTCAATCGTAATATCTGAAAGATAATTTTCAGTTACTGCTCTTTTTATACTTGATAATCGTCATTTTCTAAGATACGAAACCGGAGACAGTAGAGTGTGATGATACTCAATCGTAATGTCTGAAATGTAATTTTCAGTTTCTGCTCTTTTTATACTTGATACTCGTTATTTTCTAAGATACAGAATCGAAGACGATACAGTGTGATGACACTCAATCGTAATATGTGAAATGTAATTTTCAGTTTCTGCTCTTTTTATACTTGATACTCGTTATTTTCTAAGATACAAAACCGAAGACAGTACAGTGTGATGACACTCAATCGTAATATCTGAAAGGAAATTTTCAGTTTCTGCTCTCATTATACTTGATAATCGTTATTTTCTAAGACACGAAACCGACGACAGTACAGTGTGATGACACTCAATCGTAATATCTGGAATGTAATTTTCACTTTCTGCTCTTTTTATACTTGGTAATCGTTATTTTCTAAGATACAGAACCGAATACGGTACAGTGTGATCACAATAAATTGCAATATTTAAAATGTCATTCGAGTTTCTGCTCTTCTCATACTTGATACTCGTTATTTTCTAAGATACGAAGACGAAGACAGTACAGTTTGATGACACTCAATCGTAATATCTGAAATGTAATTTTCAGTTTCTGTTTTTTTTATACTTGATAATCGTTATCTTCCAAGATACAGAACCAAAGACGGTACAGGGTGATCACACTAAATTGCAATATTTAGAATGTAATTTTCAGTTTCTGCTCTTTTTATACTTGATAATCGTCATTTTCTAAGATACGAAACCGGCGACAGTACAGTGTGATGATACTCAATCGTAATATCTGAAATGTAATTCTCAGTTTCTGCTCTTTTTATACTTGGTAATCGTTATTTTCTAAGATACAGAACCGAATACGGTACAGTGTGATCACACTAAATTGCAATATTTAAAATGTCATTCGAGTTTCTGCTCTTCTCATACTTGATACTCGTTATTTTCTAAGATACGAAGACGAAGACAGTACAGTTTGACGACACTCAATCGTAATATTTAAAATGTAATTTTCAGTTTCTGCTCTTTTTATACTTGATAATCGTTATTTTCCAAGATACGAAACCGAAGACGGTACAGTGTGATCACTCTAAATTGCAATATTTAAGATGTAATTTTCAGATTCTGCTCTTTTTATACTTGATACTCGTTATTTTTCGAGGTACAAGACCGGAGACGGTACAGTGTGATCACACTAAATTGCAATATTTAAATTGCAATTTTCAGTTTCTGCTCTTCTTATACTTGATAATCGTTATTTCCTAAGATACGAAACCGACGACAGTACAGTGTAATGACACTCAATCGTAATATCTAAAATGTAATTCTCAGTTTCTGCTCTTTTTATACTTGATAATCGTCATTTTCTAAGATACGAAACCGGCGACAGTACAGTGTGATGATACTCAATCGTAATATCTGAAATGTAATTTTCAGTTTCTGCTCTTTTTATACTTGATAATCGTTATGTTCTAAGATACAAAACCGAAGACGGTACAGTGTGATCAGACTAAATTGCAATATTTAAAATGTCATTCGAGTTTCTGCTCTTTCTATACTTGATATTCGTTATTTTCTAAAATACGAAGACGAAGACAGTACAGTGTGATGACACTCAATCGTAATATCTGAAATGTAATTTTCAGTTTCTGCTCTTTTTATACTTGGTAATCGTTATTTTCTAAGATACAGAACCGAATACGGTACAGTGTGATCGCACTAAATTGCAATATTTAAAATGTCATTCGAGTTTCTGCTCTTTTCATACTTGATACTCGTTATTTTCTAAAATACGAAGACGAAGACATTACAGTGTGATGACACTCAATCGTAATATCTGAAATGTAATTCTCAGTTTCTACTCTATTTATACTCTATAATCGTTATTTTCCAAGATACAAAACGGAATACGGTACAGTGTGATCACACTACATTGCAATATTTGAAATGTCATTCGAGTTTCTGCTCTGTTCATACTTGATACTCGTTATTTTCTGAAATACGTAGACGAAGACAGTACAGTGTGATGACACTCAATCGTAATATCTGAAATGTAATTTCAAGTTTCTGCTCTTTTTATACTTGATACTCGTTATTTTCTAAGATACAAAACCGAATACAGTACAGTGTGATGACACTCAATCGTAATATCTGAAAGGTAATTTTCAGTTTCTGCTCTTTTTATACTTGATAATCGTTATTTTCTAAGATACAAAACCGAAGACAGTACAGTGTTATGACACTCAATCGTAATATCTGAAAGATAATTTTCAGTTACTGCTCTTTTTATACTTGATAATCGTCATTTTCTAAGATACGAAACCGGAGACAGTAGAGTGTGATGATACTCAATCGTAATGTCTGAAATGTAATTTTCAGTTTCTGCTCTTTTTATACTTGATACTCGTTATTTTCTAAGATACAGAATCGAAGACGATACAGTGTGATGACACTCAATCGTAATATGTGAAATGTAATTTTCAGTTTCTGCTCTTTTTATACTTGATACTCGTTATTTTCTAAGATACAAAACCGAAGACAGTACAGTGTGATGACACTCAATCGTAATATCTGAAAGGAAATTTTCAGTTTCTGCTCTCATTATACTTGATAATCGTTATTTTCTAAGACACGGAACCGACGACAGTACAGTGTGATGACACTCAATCGTAATATCTGAAATGTAATTTTCACTTTCTGCTCTTTTTATACTTGGTAATCGTTATTTTTTAAGATACAGAACCGAATACGGTACAGTGTGATCACACTAAATTGCAATATTTAAAATGTCATTCGAGTTTCTGCTCTTCTCATACTTGATACTCGTTATTTTCTAAGATACGAAGACGAAGACAGTACAGTTTGATGACACTCAATCGTAATATCTGAAATGTAATTTTCAGTTTCTGTTTTTTTTATACTTGATAATCGTTATCTTCCAAGATACAGAACCAAAGACGGTACAGGGTGATCACACTAAATTGCAATATTTAGAATGTAATTTTCAGTTTCTGCTCTTTTTATACTTGATAATCGTCATTTTCTAAGATACGAAACCGGCGACAGTACAGTGTGATGATACTCAATCGTAATATCTGAAATGTAATTCTCAGTTTCTGCTCTTTTTATACTTGATAATCGTTATGTTCTAAGATACGAAACCGAAGACGGTACAGTGTGATCACACTACATTGCAATATTTGAAATGTTATTCGAGTTTCTGCTCTGTTCACACTTGATACTCGTTATTTTCTAAAATACGAAGACGAAGACAGTACAGTGTGATGACACTCAATCGTAATATCTGAAATGTAATTCTAAGTTTCTGCTCTTTTTATACTTGATACTCGTTATTTTCTAAGATACAAAACCGAATACAGTACAGTGTGATGACACTCAATCGTAATATCTGAAAGGTAATTTTCAGTTTCTGCGCTTTTTATACTTGATAATCGTTATTTTCTACGATACGAAATCTACGACGGTACAGTGTAATCACACTAAATTGCAATATTCGAAATGTAATTTTCAGTTTCTGCTCTTTTTATACTTGATAATCGTTATCTTCCGAAATACAAAACCAGAGACGGTACAGGGTGATCACACTGAATTGCAAGATTCAGAATGTAATTTTCAGTTTCTGCTCTTTTTATACTTGATACTTGTTATTTTCTAAGATACAGAATCGGAAACGATACAGTGTGATGACACTCAATCGTAATATCTGAAATGTAATTTTCAGTTTCTGCTCTTTTTTCATACTTGATACTCGTTATTTTCTAAGATACAGAATCGGAGACGATACAGTGTGATGACACTCAATCGTAATATCTGAGATGTAATTTTAAGTTTCTGCTCTTTTTTCATACTTGATACTCGTTATTTTCTAAGATACAAAACCGAAGACAGTACAGTGTGATGACACTCAATCGTAATATCTGAAAGGAAATTTTCAGTTTCTGCTCTTATTATACTTGATAATCGTTATTTTCTAAGATACGAAACCGACGACAGAACAGTGTGATGACACTCAATCGTAATATCTGAAATGTAATTTTCACTTTCTGCTCTTTTTATACTTGGTAATCGTTATTTTCTAAGATACGGAACCGAATACGGTACAGTGTGATCACACGAAATTGCAATATTTAAAATGTCATTCGAGTTTCTGCTCTTTTCATACTTGATACTCGTTATTTTCTAAGATACGAAGACGAAGACAGTACAGTTTGACGACACTTAATCGTAATATCTGAAATGTAATTTTTAGTTTCTGCTCTTGTTATACTTGATAATCGTCATTCTCCAAGATACAAAACCGAATACAGTACAGTGTGATGACACTCAATCGTAATATCTGAAAGGTAATTTTCAGTTTCTGCTCTTTTTATACTTGATAATCGTTATTTTCTAAGATACGAAATCTACGACGGTACAGTGTAAT
This sequence comes from Tenthredo livida, assembly GCA_963992785.1. Taxonomy (NCBI): domain Eukaryota; kingdom Metazoa; phylum Arthropoda; class Insecta; order Hymenoptera; family Tenthredinidae; genus Tenthredo; species Tenthredo livida. The sequence continues at coordinate 29,742,207 of OZ023066.1, read as the reverse complement.
CACACTAAATTGCAATATTCGAAATGTAATTTTCAGTTTCTGCTCTTTTTATACTTGATACTCGTTATTTTCTAAGATACAAAACCGAAGACAGTACAGTGTGATGACACTCAATCGTAATATCTGAAATGTAATTCTAAGTTTCTGCTCTTTTTATACTTTATACTCGTTATTTTCTAAGATACAAAACCGAATACAGTACAGTGTGATGACACTCAATCGTAATATCTGAAAGGTAATTTTCAGTTTCTGCGCTTTTTATACTTGATAATCGTTATTTTCTACGATACGAAATCTACGACGGTACAGTGTAATCACACTAAATTGCAATATTCGAAATGTAATTTTCAGTTTCTGCTCTTTTTATACTTGATAATCGTTATCTTCCGAAATACAAAACCAGAGACGGTACAGGGTGATCACACTGAATTGCAAGATTCAGAATGTAATTTTCAGTTTCTGCTCTTTTTATACTTGATACTTGTTATTTTCTAAGATACAGAATCGGAAACGATACAGTGTGATGACACTCAATCGTAATATCTGAAATGTAATTTTCAGTTTCTGCTCTTTTTTCATACTTGATACTCGTTATTTTCTAAGATACAGAATCGGAGACGATACAGTGTGATGACACTCAATCGTAATATCTGAGATGTAATTTTAAGTTTCTGCTCTTTTTTCATACTTGATACTCGTTATTTTCTAAGATACAAAACCGAAGACAGTACAGTGTGATGACACTCAATCGTAATATCTGAAAGGAAATTTTCAGTTTCTGCTCTTATTATACTTGATAATCGTTATTTTCTAAGATACGAAACCGACGACAGAACAGTGTGATGACACTCAATCGTAATATCTGAAATGTAATTTTCACTTTCTGCTCTTTTTATACTTGGTAATCGTTATTTTCTAAGATACGGAACCGAATACGGTACAGTGTGATCACACGAAATTGCAATATTTAAAATGTCATTCGAGTTTCTGCTCTTTTCATACTTGATACTCGTTATTTTCTAAGATACGAAGACGAAGACAGTACAGTTTGACGACACTTAATCGTAATATCTGAAATGTAATTTTTAGTTTCTGCTCTTGTTATACTTGATAATCGTCATTCTCCAAGATACAAAACCGAATACAGTACAGTGTGATGACACTCAATCGTAATATCTGAAAGGTAATTTTCAGTTTCTGCTCTTTTTATACTTGATAATCGTTATTTTCTAAGATACGAAATCTACGACGGTACAGTGTAATCACACTAAATTGCAATATTCGAAATGTAATTTTCAGTTTCTGCTCTTTTTATACTTGATAATCGTTATCTTCCAAGATACAAAACCAGAGACGGTACAGGGTGATCACACTGAATTGCAAGATTCAGAATGTAATTTTCAGTTTCTGCTCTTTTTATACTTGATAATCGTTATTTTCTAAGATACGAAATCTACGACGGTACAGTGTAATCACACTAAATTGCAATATTCGAAATGTAATTTTCAGTTTCTGCTCTTTTTATACTTGATAATCGTTATTTTCTAAGATACAAAACCGAAGACAGTACAGTGTTATGACACTCAATCGTAATATCTGAAAGATAATTTTCAGTTACTGCTATTTTTATACTTGATAATCGTCATTTTCTAAGATACGAAACCGGAGACAGTAGAGTGTGATGATACTCAATCGTAATGTCTGGAATGTAATTTTCAGTTTCTGCTCTTTTTATACTTGATACTCGTTATTTTCTAAGATACAGAATCGAAGACGATACAGTGTGATGACACTCAATCGTAATATGTGGAATGTAATTTTCAGTTTCTGCTCTTTTTATACTTGATACTCGTTATTTTCTAAGATACAAAACCGAAGACAGTACAGTGTGATGACACTCAATCGTAATATCTGAAAGGAAATTTTCAGTTCCTGCTCTTATTATACTCGATAATCGTTATTTTCTAAGATACGAAACCGACGACAGTAGAGTGTGATGACACTCAATCGTAATATCTGAAATGTAGTTTTCACTTTCTGCTCTTTTTTCATACTTGATACTCGTTATTTTCTAAGATACAGAATCGAAGACGATACAGTGTGATGACACTCAATCGTAATATCTGGAATGTAATTTTCAGTTTCTGCTCGTTTTATACTTGATACTCGTTATTTTCTAAGATACAAAACCGAAGACATTACAGTGTGATGACACTCAATCGTAATATCTGAAAGGAAATTTTCAGTTTCTGCTCGTATTATACTTGATAATCGTTATTTTCTGAGATACGAAACCGACGACAGTACGGTGTGATGACAATCAATCGTAATATCTGAAATGTAATTTTCACTCTCTGCTCTTTTTATACTTGGTAATCGTTATTTTCTAAGATACGGAATCGAATACGGTACAGTGTGATCACACGAAATTGCAATATTTAAAATGTCATTCGAGTTTCTGCTCTTTTCATACTTGATACTCGTTATTTTCTAAGATACGAAGACGAAGACAGTACAGTTTGACGACACTCAATCGTAATATCTGAAATGTAATTTTCAGTTTCTGCTCTTTTTATACTTGATAATCGTTATTTTCCAAGATACGAAACCGAAGACGGTACAGTGTGATCACACTAAATTGCAATATTTAAGATGTAATTTTCAGATTCTGCTCTTTTTATACTTGATACTCGTTATTTTTCGAGGTACAAGACCGGAGACGGTACAGTGTGATCACACTAAATTGCAATATTTAAATTGCAATTTTCAGTTTCGGCTCTTCTTATACTTGATAATCGTTATTTCCTAAGATACGAAACCGACGACAGTACAGTGTAATGACACTCAATCGTAATATCTAAAATGTAATTCTCAGTTTCTGCTCTTTTTATACTTGATAATCGTCGTTTTCTAAGATACGGAACCGGCGACAGTACAGTGTGATTATACTCAATCGTAATATCTGAAATGTAATTTTCAGTTTCTGCTCTTTTTATACTTGATAATCGTTATGTTCTAAGATACAAAACCGAAGACGGTACAGTGTGATCAGACTGAATTGCAATATTTAAAATGTCATTCGAGTTTCTGCTCTTTCTATACTTGATATTCGTTATTTTCTAAAATACGAAGACGAAGACAGTACAGTGTGATGACACTCAATCGTAATATCTGAAATGTAATTTTCAGTTTCTGCTCTTTTTATACTTGGTAATCGTTATTTTCTAAGATACAGAACCGAATACGGTACAGTGTGATCACACTAAATTGCAATATTTGAAATGTCATTCGAGTTTCTGCTCTTTTCATACTTGATACTCGTTATTTTCTAAAATACGAAGACGAAGACAGTACAGTGTGATGACACTCAATCGTAATATCTGAAATGTAATTCTCTGTTTCTACTCTATTCATACTCTATAATCGTTATTTTCCAAGATACAAAACGGAATACGGTACAGTGTGATCACACTAAATTGCAATATTTAAAATGTAATTTGAGTTTCTGCTCTTTTTATACTTGATACTCGTTATTTTCTGAGGTACAAAACCGGAGACGGTACAGTGTGATCACACTAAATTGCAATATTTAAATTGCAATTCTCAGTTTCTGCTCGTTTTATACTTGATAATCGGTATTTTTTAAGATACGAAACCGAAGACGGTACAGTCTGATCACCCTAAATTGCAATATTCGAGATGTAATTTTCAGTTTCTGCTCTTTTTATACTTGATACTCGTTATTTTCTGAGGTACAAAACCGGAGACGGTACAGTGTGATCACACTAAATGGGTATATTTGAAATGTAATTTTCAGTTTCTGCTCTGTCTATACTTGATAATCGTTATTTTCTAAGATACAAAACCGAAGACGTTACAGGGTGATCACAATAAATTGCTATATTCGAAATGTAATTTTCAGTTTCTGCTCTTTTTATACTTGATAATCGTTATCTTCCAAGATACAGAACCAAAGACGGTACAGGGTGATCACACTAAATTGCAATATTTAGAATGTAATTTTCAGTTTCTGCTCTTTTTATACTTGATAATCGTCATTTTCTAAGATACGAAACCGGCGACAGTACAGTGTGATGATACTCAATCGTAATATCTGAAATGTAATTTTCAGTTTCTGCTCTTTTAATACTTGATAATCGTCATTTTCTAAGATACGAAACCGTCGACAGTACAGTGTGATGATACTCAATCGTAATATCTGAAATGTAATTTTCAGTTTCTGCTCTTTTTATACTTGATACTCGTTATTTTCTGAGGTACAAAACCGGAGACGGTACAGTGTGATCACACTGAATTGCAATATTTGAAATGTCATTCGAGTTTCTGCTCTTTTCATACTTGATACTCGTTATTTTCTAAAATACGAAGACGAAGACAGTACAGTGTGATGACACTCAATCGTAATATCTGAAATGTCATTTTCAGTTTCTGCTCTTTTTATACTTGATACTCGTTATTTTCTAAGATACAAAACCGAAGACAGTACAGTGTGATGACACTCAATCGTAATATCTGAAAGGTAATTTTCAGTTTCTGCTCTTTTTATACTTGATAATCGTTATTTTCTAAGATACGAAACCGACGACAGTACAGTGTGATGACACTCAATCGTAATATCTAAAATGTAATTTCCAGTTTCTGCTCTTTTTATACTTGATACTCGTTATTTTCTAAGATACAGAATCGAAGACGATACAGTGTGATGACACTCAATCGTAATATCTGGAATGTAATTTCCAGTTTCTGCTCGTTTTATACTTGATACTCGTTATTTTCTAAGATACAAAACCGAAGACAGTACAGTGTGATGACACTCAATCGTAATATCTGTGAGGAAATTTTCAGTTTCTGCTCTTTTTATACTTGATAATCGTCATTTTCTAAGATACGAAACCGGCGACAGTACAGTGTGATGATACTCAATCGTAATATCTAAAATGTAATTCTCAGTTTCTGCTCTTTTTATACTTGATAATCGTTATTTTCTAAGATACGAAACCGGCGACAGTACAGTGTGATGATACTCAATCGTAATATCTGAAATGTAATTTTCAGTTTCTGCTCTTTTTATACTTGATAATCGTTATGTTCTGAGATACAAAACCGAAGACTGTACAGTGTGATCAGACTAAATTGCAATATTTAAAATGTCATTCGAGTTTCTGCTCTTTTCATACTTGATATTCGTTATTTTCTGAAATACGAAGACGAAGACAGTACAGTGTGATGACACTCAATCGTAATATCTGAAATGTAATTTTCAGTTTCTGCTCTTTTTATACTTGGTAATCCTTATTTTCTGAGATACAGAACCGAATACGGTACAGTGTGATCACACTAAATTGCAATATTTAAAATGTCATTCGAGTTTCTGCTCTTTTCATACTTGATACTCGTTATTTTCTAAAATACGAAGACGAAGACAGTACAGTGTGATGACACTCAATCGTAATATCTAAAATGTAATTCTCAGTTTCTCCTCTATTCATACTCTATAATCGTTATTTTTCAAGATACAAAACGGAATACGGTACAGTGTGATCACACTAAATTGCAATATTTAAAATGTAATTTGAGTTTCTGCTCTTTTTATACTTGATACTCGTTATTTCCTAAGATACAAAACCGAATACAGTACAGTGTGATGACACTCAATGGTAATATCTGAAAGGTAATTTTCAGTTTCTGCTCTTCTTGTACTTGATAATCGTTATTTTCTAAGATACGAAATCTACGACGGTACAGTGTGATCACACTAAATTGCAATATTCGAAATGTAATTTTCAGTTTCTGCTCTTTTTATACTTGATAATCGTTATCTTCCGAAATACAAAACCAGAGACGGTACAGGGTGATCACACTGAATTGCAAGATTCCGAATGTAATTTTCAGTTTCTGCTCTTTTTATACTTGATACTCGTTATTTTCTAAGATACAAAACCGAATACAGTACAGTGTGATGACACTCAATCGTAATATCTGAAAGGTAATTTTCAGTTTCTGCTTTTTTTATACTTGATAATCGTTATTTTTTAAGGTACAAAACCGAAGACAGTACAGTGTTATGACACTCAATCGTAATATCTGAAAGATAATTTTCAGTTACTGCTCTTTTTATACTTGATAATCGTCATTTTCTAAGATACGAAACCGGAGACAGTAGAGTGTGATGATACTCAATCGTAATGTCTGAAATGTAATTTTCAGTTTCTGCTCTTTTTATACTTGATACTCGTTATTTTCTAAGATACAGAATCGAAGACGATACAGTGTGATGACACTCAATCGTAATATGTGGAATGTAATTTTCAGTTTCTGCTCTTTTTATACTTGATACTCGTTATTTTCTAAGATACAAAACCGAAGACAGTACAGTGTGATGACACTCAATCGTAATATCTGAAAGGAAATTTTCAGTTTCTGCTCTTATTATACTTGATAATGGTTATTTTCTAAGACACGAAACCGACGACAGTACAGTGTGATGACACTCAATCGTAATATCTGAAATGTAATTTTCACTTTCTGCTCTTTTTATACTTGGTAATCGTTATTTTCTAAGATACAGAACCGAATACGGTACAGTGTGATCACACTAAATTGCAATATTTAAAATGTCATTCGAGTTTCTGCTCTTCTCATACTTGATACTCGTTATTTTCTAAGATACGAAGACGAAGACAGTACAGTTTGATGACACTCAATCGTAATATCTGAAATGTAATTTTCAGTTTCTGTTTTTTTTATACTTGATAATCGTTATCTTCCAAGATACAGAACCAAAGACGGTACAGGGTCATCACACTAAATTGCAATATTTAGAATGTAATTTTCAGTTTCTGCTCTTTTTATACTTGATAATCGTCATTTTCTAAGATACGAAACCGGCGACAGTACAGTGTGATGATACTCAATCGTAATATCTGAAATGTAATTCTCAGTTTCTGCTCTTTTTATACTTGATAATCGTTATGTTCTAAGATACGAAACCGAAGACGGTACAGTGTGATCACACTACATTGCAATATTTGAAATGTTATTCGAGTTTCTGCTCTGTTCACACTTGATACTCGTTATTTTCTAAAATACGAAGACGAAGACAGTACAGTGTGATGACACTCAATCGTAATATCTGAAATGTAATTCTAAGTTTCTGCTCTTTTTATACTTGATACTCGTTATTTTCTAAGATACAAAACCGAATACAGTACAGTGTGATGACACTCAATCGTAATATCTGAAAGGTAATTTTCAGTTTCTGCTTTTTTTATACTTGATAATCGTTATTTTTTAAGGTACAAAACCGAAGACAGTACAGTGTTATGACACTCAATCGTAATATCTGAAAGATAATTTTCAGTTACTGCTCTTTTTATACTTGATAATCGTCATTTTCTAAGATACGAAACCGGAGACAGTAGAGTGTGATGATACTCAATCGTAATGTATGAAATGTAATTTTCAGTTTCTGCTCTTTTTATACTTGATACTCGTTATTTTCTAAGATACAGAATCGAAGACGATACAGTGTGATGACACTCAATCGTAATATGTGGAATGTAATTTTCAGTTTCTGCTCTTTTTATACTTGATACTCGTTATTTTCTAAGATACAAAACCGAAGACAGTACAGTGTGATGACACTCAATCGTAATATCTGAAAGGAAATTTTCAGTTTCTGCTCTTATTATACTTGATAATCGTTATTTTCTAAGACACGAAACCGACGACAGTACAGTGTGATGACACTCAATCGTAATATCTGAAATGTAATTTTCACTTTCTGCTCTTTTTATACTTGGTAATCGTTATTTTCTAAGATACAGAACCGAATACGGTACAGTGTGATCACACTAAATTGCAATATTTAAAATGTCATTCGAGTTTCTGCTCTTCTCGTACTTGATACTCGTTATTTTCTAAGATACGAAGACGAAGACAGTACAGTTTGATGACACTCAATCGTAATATCTGAAATGTAATTTTCAGTTTCTGTTTTTTTTATACTTGATAATCGTTATCTTCCAAGATACAGAACCAAAGACGGTACAGGGTGATCACACTAAATTGCAATATTTAGAATGTAATTTTCAGTTTCTGCTCTTTTTATACTTGATAATCGTCATTTTCTAAGATACGAAACCGGCGACAGTACACCGTGATGATACTCAATCGTAATATCTGAAATGTAATTCTCAGTTTCTGCTCTTTTTATACTTGATAATCGTTATGTTCTAAGATACGAAACCGAAGACGGTACAGTGTGATCACACTACATTGCAATATTTGAAATGTTATTCGAGTTTCTGCTCTGTTCACACTTGATACTCGTTATTTTCTAAAATACGAAGACGAAGACAGTACAGTGTGATGACACTCAATCGTAATATCTGAAATGTAATTCTAAGTTTCTGCTCTTTTTATACTTGATACTCGTTATTTTCTAAGATACAAAACCGAATACAGTACAGTGTGATGACACTCAATCGTAATATCTGAAAGGTAATTTTCAGTTTCTGCTCTTTTTATACTTGATAATCGTTATTTTCTACGATACGAAATCTACGACGGTACAGTGTAATCACACTAAATTGCAATATTCGAAATGTAATTTTCAGTTTCTGCCCTTTTTATACTTGATAATCGTTATCTTCCGAAATACAAAACCAGAGACGGTACAGGGTGATCACACTGAATTGCAAGATTCAGAATGTAATTTTCAGTTTCTGCTCTTTTTATACTTGATACTTGTTATTTTCTAAGATACAGAATCGGAGACGATACAGTGTGATGACACTCAATCGTAATATCTGAAATGTAATTTTCAGTTTCTGCTCTTTTTTCATACTTGATACTCGTTATTTTCTAAGATACAGAATCGGAGACGATACAGTGTGATGACACTCAATCGTAATATCTGAGATGTAATTTTCAGTTTCTGCTCTTTTTTCATACTTGATACTCGTTATTTTCTAAGATACAAAACCGAAGACAGTACAGTGTGATGACACTCAATCGTAATATCTGAAAGGAAATTTTCAGTTTCTGCTCTTATTATACTTGATAATCGTTATTTTCTAAGATACGAAACCGACGACAGAACAGTGTGATGACACTCAATCGTAATATCTGAAATGTAATTTTCACTTTCTGCTCTTTTTATACTTGGTAATCGTTATTTTCTAAGATACAGAATCGAAGACGATACAGTGTGATGAAACTCAATCGTAATATCTGGAATGTAATTTTCAGTTTCTGCTCGTTTTATACTTGATACTCGTTATTTTCTAAGATACAAAACCGAAGACATTACAGTGTGATGACACTCAATCGTAATATCTGAAAGGAAATTTTCAGTTTCTGCTCTTATTATACTTGATAATCGTTATTTTCTAAGATACGAAACCGACGACAGTACAGTGTGATGACACTCAATCGTAATATCCGAAATGTAATTTTCACTCTCTGCTCTTTTTATACTTGGTAATCGTTATTTTCTAAGATACGGAATCGAATACGGTACAGTGTGATCACACGAAATTGCAATATTTAAAATGTCATTCGAGTTTCTGCTCTTTTCATAATTGATACTCGTTATTTTCTAAGATACGAAGACGAAGACAGTACAGTTTGACGACACTCAATCGTAATATCTGAAATGTAATTTTCAGTTTCTGCTCTTTTTATACTTGATAATCGTTATTTTCCAAGATACGAAACCGAAGACGGTACAGTGTGATCACACTAAATTGCAATATTTAAGATGTAATTTTCAGATTCTGCTCTTTTTATACTTGATACTCGTTATTTTTCGAGGTACAAGACCGGAGACGGTACAGTGTGATCACACTAAATTGCAATATTTAAATTGCAATTTTCAGTTTCTGCTCTTCTTATACTTGATAATCGTTATTTCCTAAGATACGAAACCGACGACAGTACAGTGTAATGACACTCAATCGTAATATCTAAAATGTAATTCTCAGTTTCTGCTCTTTTTATACTTGATAATCGTCATTTTCTAAGATACGAAACCGGCGACAGTACAGTGTGATGATACTCAATCGTAATATCTGAAATGTAATTTTCAGTTTCTGCTCTTTTTATACTTGATAATCGTTATGTTCTAAGATACAAAACCGAAGACGGTACAGTGTGATCAGACTAAATTGCAATATTTAAAATGTCATTCGAGTTTCTGCTCTTTCTATACTTGATATTCGTTATTTTCTAAAATACGAAGACGAAGACAGTACAGTGTGATGACACTCAATCGTAATATCTGAAATGTAATTTTCAGTTTCTGCTCTTTTTATACTTGGTAATCGTTATTTTCTAAGATACAGAACCGAATACGGTACAGTGTGATCACACTCAATTGCAATATTTAAAATGTCATTCGAGTTTCTGCTCTTTTCATACTTGATACTCGTTATTTTCTAAAATACGAAGACGAAGACATTACAGTGTGATGACACTCAATCGTAATATCTGAAATGTAATTCTCAGTTTCTACTCTATTTATACTCTATAATCGTTATTTTCCAAGATACAAAACGGAATACGGTACAGTGTGATCACACTACATTGCAATATTTGAAATGTCATTCGAGTTTCTGCTCTGTTCATACTTGATACTCGTTATTTTCTGAAATACGAAGACGAAGACAGTACAGTGTGATGACACTCAATCGTAATATCTGAAATGTAATTTCAAGTTTCTGCTCTTTTTATACTTGATACTCGTTATTTTCTAAGATACAAAACCGAATACAGTACAGTGTGATGACACTCAATCGTAATATCTGAAAGGTAATTTTCAGTTTCTGCTCTTTTTATACTTGATAATCGTTATTTTCTAAGATACAAAACCGAAGACAGTACAGTGTTATGACACTCAATCGTAATATCTGAAAGATAATTTTCAGTTACTGCTCTTTTTATACTTGATAATCGTCATTTTCTAAGATACGAAACCGGAGACAGTAGAGTGTGATGATACTCAATCGTAATGTCTGGAATGTAATTTTCAGTTTCTGCTCTTTTTATACTTGATACTCGTTATTTTCTAAGATACAGAATCGAAGACGATACAGTGTGATGACACTCAATCGTAATATGTGGAATGTAATTTTCAGTTTCTGCTCTTATTATACTTGATAATCGTTATTTTCTAAGATACGAAACCGACGACAGTACAGTGTGATGACACTCAATCGTAATATCTGAGATGTAATTTTCACTCTCTGCTCTTTTTATACTTGGTAATCGTTATTTTCTAAGATACGGAATCGAATACGGTACAGTGTGATCACACGAAATTGCAATATTTAAAATGTCATTCGAGTTTCTGCTCTTCTCATACTTGATACTCGTTATTTTCTAAGATACAAAGACGAAGACAGTACAGTTTGATGACACTCAATCGTAATATCTGAAATGTAATTTTCAGTTTCGGTTTTTTTTATACTTGATAATCGTTATCTTCCAAGATACAGAACCAAAGACGGTACAGGGTGATCACACTAAATTGCAATATTTAGAATGTAATTTTCAGTTTCTGCTTTTTTTATACTTGATAATCGTCATTTTCTAAGATACGAAACCGGCGACAGTACAGTGTGATGATACTCAATCGTAATATCTGAAATTTAATTCTCAGTTTCTGCTCTTTTTATACTTGATAATCGTTATGTTCTAAGATACGAAACCGAAGACGGTACAGTGTGATCACACTACATTGCAATATTTGAAATGTTATTCGAGTTTCTGCTCTGTTCACACTTGATACTCGTTATTTTCTAAAATACGAAGACGAAGACAGTACAGTGTGATGACACTCAATCGTAATATCTGAAATGTAATTCTAAGTTTCTGCTCTTTTTATACTTGATACTCGTTATTTTCTAAGATACGAAACCGAATACAGTACAGTGTGATGACACTCAATCGTAATATCTGAAAGGTAATTTTCAGTTTCTGCTCTTTTTATACTTGATAATCGTTATGTTCTAAGATACGAAACCGAAGACGGTACAGTGTGATCACACTACATTGCAATATTTGAAATGTTATTCGAGTTTCTGCTCTGTTCACACTTGATAATCGTCATTTTCTAAGATACGAAACCGGAGACAGTAGAGTGTGATGATACTCAATCGTAATGTCTGGAATGTAATTTTCAGTTTCTGCTCTTTTTATACTTGATACTCGTTATTTTCTAAGATACAGAATCGAAGACGATACAGTGTGATGACACTCAATCGTAATATGTGGAATGTAATTTTCAGTTTCTGCTCTTTTTATACTTGATACTCGTTATTTTCTAAGATACAAAACCGAAGACAGTACAGTGTGATGACACTCAATCGTAATATCTGAAAGGAAATTTTCAGTTCCCGCTCTTATTATACTTGATAATCGTTATTTTCTAAGATACGAAACCGACGACAGTAGAGTGTGATGACACTCAATCGTAATATCTGAAATGTAATTTTCACTTTCTGCTCTTTTTTCATACTTGATACTCGTTATTTTCTAAGATACAGAATCGAAGACGATACAGTGTGATGACACTCAATCGTAATATCTGGAATGTAATTTTCAGTTTCTGCTCGTTTTATACTTGATACTCGTTATTTTCTAAGATACAAAACCGAAGACATTACAGTGTGATGACACTCAATCGTAATATCTGAAAGGAATCTTTCAGTTTCTGCTCTTATTATACTTGATAATCGTTATTTTCTAAGATACGAAACCGACGACAGTACAGTGTGATGACACTCAATCGTAATATCTGAAATGTAATTTTCACTCTCTGCTCTTTTTATACTTGGTAATCGTTGTTTTCTAAGATACGGAATCGAATACGGTACAGTGTGATCACACGAAATTGCAATATTTAAAATGTCATTCGAGTTTCTGCTCTTTTCATACTTGATACTCGTTATTTTCTAAGATACGAAGACGAAGACAGTACAGTTTGACGACACTCAATCGTAATATCTGAAATGTAATTTTCAGTTTCTGCTCTTTTTATACTTGATAATCGTTATTTTCCAAGATGCGAAACCGAAGACGGTACAGTGTGATCACACTAAATTGCAATATTTAAGATGTAATTTTCAGATTCTGCTCTTTTTATACTTGATACTCGTTATTTTTCGAGGTACAAGACCGGAGACGGTACAGTGTGATCACACTAAATTGCAATATTTAAATTGCAATTTTCAGTTTCTGCTCTTCTTATACTTGATAATCGTTATTTCCTAAGATACGAAACCGACGACAGTACAGTGTAATGACACTCAATCGTAATATCTAAAATGTAATTCTCAGTTTCTGCTCTTTTTATACTTGATACTCGTTATTTTCTAAGATACAAAACCGAAGACAGTACAGTGTTATGACACTCAATCGTAATATCTGAAAGATAATTTTCAGTTACTGCTCTTTTTATACTTGATAATCGTCATTTTCTAAGATACGAAACCGGAGACAGTAGAGTGTGATGATACTCAATCGTAATGTCTGGAATGTAATTTTCAGTTTCTGCTCTTTTTATACTTGATACTCGTTATTTTCCAAGATACAGAATCGAAGACGATACAGTGTGATGACACTCAATCGTAATATGTGGAATGTAATTTTCAGTTTCTGCTCTTATTATACTTGATATTCGTTATTTTCTAAGATACGAAACCGACGACAGTACAGTGTGATGACACTCAATCGTAATATCTGAAATGTAATTTTCACTCTCTGCTCTTTTTATACTTGGTAATCGTTATTTTCTAAGATACGGAATCGAATACGGTACAGTGTGATCACACGAAATTGCAATATTTAAAATGTCATTCGAGTTTCTGCTCTTCTCATACTTGATACTCGTTATTTTCTAAGATACAAAGACGAAGACAGTACAGTTTGATGACACTCAATCGTAATATCTGAAATGTAATTTTCAGTTTCGGTTTTTTTTATACTTGATAATCGTTATCTTCCAAGATACAGAACCAAAGACGGTACAGGGTGATCACACTAAATTGCAATATTTAGAATGTAATTTTCAGTTTCTGCTTTTTTTATACTTGATAATCGTCATTTTCTAAGATACGAAACCGGCGACAGTACAGTGTGATGATACTCAATCGTAATATCTGAAATTTAATTCTCAGTTTCTGCTCTTTTTATACTTGATAATCGTTATGTTCTAAGATACGAAACCGAAGACGGTACAGTGTGATCACACTACATTGCAATATTTGAAATGTTATTCGAGTTTCTGCTCTGTTCACACTTGATACTCGTTATTTTCTAAAATACGAAGACGAAGACAGTACAGTGTGATGACACTCAATCGTAATATCTGAAATGTAATTCTAAGTTTCTGCTCTTTTTATACTTGATACTCGTTATTTTCTAAGATACGAAACCGAATACAGTACAGTGTGATGACACTCAATCGTAATATCTGAAAGGTAATTTTCAGTTTCTGCTCTTTTTATACTTGATAATCGTTATGTTCTAAGATACGAAACCGAAGACGGTACAGTGTGATCACACTACATTGCAATATTTGAAATGTTATTCGAGTTTCTGCTCTGTTCACACTTGATAATCGTCATTTTCTAAGATACGAAACCGGAGACAGTAGAGTGTGATGATACTCAATCGTAATGTCTGGAATGTAATTTTCAGTTTCTGCTCTTTTTATACTTGATACTCGTTATTTTCTAAGATACAGAATCGAAGACGATACAGTGTGATGACACTCAATCGTAATATGTGGAATGTAATTTTCAGTTTCTGCTCTTTTTATACTTGATACTCGTTATTTTCTAAGATACAAAACCGAAGACAGTACAGTGTGATGACACTCAATCGTAATATCTGAAAGGAAATTTTCAGTTCCTGCTCTTATTATACTTGATAATCGTTATTTTCTAAGATACGAAACCGACGACAGTAGAGTGTGATGACACTCAATCGTAATATCTGAAATGTAATTTTCACTTTCTGCTCTTTTTTCATACTTGATACTCGTTATTTTCTAAGATACAGAATCGAAGACGATACAGTGTGATGACACTCAATCGTAATATCTGGAATGTAATTTTCAGTTTCTGCTCGTTTTATACTTGATACTCGTTATTTTCTAAGATACAAAACCGAAGACATTACAGTGTGATGACACTCAATCGTAATATCTGAAAGGAATCTTTCAGTTTCTGCTCTTATTATACTTGATAATCGTTATTTTCTAAGATACGAAACCGACGACAGTACAGTGTGATGACACTCAATCGTAATATCTGAAATGTAATTTTCACTCTCTGCTCTTTTTATACTTGGTAATCGTTGTTTTCTAAGATACGGAATCGAATACGGTACAGTGTGATCACACGAAATTGCAATATTTAAAATGTCATTCGAGTTTCTGCTCTTTTCATACTTGATACTCGTTATTTTCTAAGATACGAAGACGAAGACAGTACAGTTTGACGACACTCAATCGTAATATCTGAAATGTAATTTTCAGTTTCTGCTCTTTTTATACTTGATAATCGTTATTTTCCAAGATGCGAAACCGAAGACGGTACAGTGTGATCACACTAAATTGCAATATTTAAGATGTAATTTTCAGATTCTGCTCTTTTTATACTTGATACTCGTTATTTTTCGAGGTACAAGACCGGAGACGGTACAGTGTGATCACACTAAATTGCAATATTTAAATTGCAATTTTCAGTTTCTGCTCTTCTTATACTTGATAATCGTTATTTCCTAAGATACGAAACCGACGACAGTACAGTGTAATGACACTCAATCGTAATATCTAAAATGTAATTCTCAGTTTCTGCTCTTTTTATACTTGATACTCGTTATTTTCTAAGATACAAAACCGAAGACAGTACAGTGTGATGACACTCAATCGTAATATCTGAAAGAAAATTTTCAGTTTCTGCTCTTATTATACTTGATAATCGTTATTTTCTAAGACACGAAACCGACGACAGTACAGTGTGATGACACTCAATCGTAATATCTGAAATGTAATTTTCACTTTCTGCTCTTTTTATACTTGGTAATCGTTATTTTCTAAGATACAGAACCGAATACGGTACAGTGTGATCACACTAAATTGCAATATTTAAAATGTCATTCGAGTTTCTGCTCTTCTCGTACTTGATACTCGTTATTTTCTAAGATACGAAGACGAAGACAGTACAGTTTGATGACACTCAATCGTAATATCTGAAATGTAATTTTCAGTTTCTGTTTTTTTTATACTTGATAATCGTTATCTTCCAAGATACAGAACCAAAGACGGTACAGGGTGATCACACTAAATTGCAATATTTAGAATGTAATTTTCAGTTTCTGCTCTTTTTATACTTGATAATCGTCATTTTCTAAGATACGAAACCGGCGACAGTACACCGTGATGATACTCAATCGTAATATCTGAAATGTAATTCTCAGTTTCTGCTCTTTTTATACTTGATAATCGTTATGTTCTAAGATACGAAACCGAAGACGGTACAGTGTGATCACACTACATTGCAATATTTGAAATGTTATTCGAGTTTCTGCTCTGTTCACACTTGATACTCGTTATTTTCTAAAATACGAAGACGAAGACAGTACAGTGTGATGACACTCAATCGTAATATCTGAAATGTAATTCTAAGTTTCTGCTCTTTTTATACTTGATACTCGTTATTTTCTAAGATACAAAACCGAATACAGTACAGTGTGATGACACTCAATCGTAATATCTGAAAGGTAATTTTCAGTTTCTGCTCTTTTTTCATACTTGATACTCGTTATTTTCTAAGATACAGAATCGAAGACGATACAGTGTGATGACACTCAATCGTAATATCTGGAATGTAATTTTCAGTTTCTGCTCGTTTTATACTTGATACTCGTTATTTTCTAAGATACAAAACCGAAGACATTACAGTGTGATGACACTCAATCGTAATATCTGAAAGGAATCTTTCAGTTTCTGCTCTTATTATACTTGATAATCGTTATTTTCTAAGATACGAAACCGACGACAGTACAGTGTGATGACACTCAATCGTAATATCTGAAATGTAATTTTCACTCTCTGCTCTTTTTATACTTGGTAATCGTTATTTTCTAAGATACAGAATCGGAGACGATACAGTGTGATGACACTCAATCGTAATATCTGAGATGTAATTTTCAGTTTCTGCTCTTTTTTCATACTTGATACTCGTTATTTTCTAAGATACAAAACCGAAGACAGTACAGTGTGATGACACTCAATCGTAATATCTGAAAGGAAATTTTCAGTTTCTGCTCTTATTATACTTGATAATCGTTATTTTCTAAGATACGAAACCGACGACAGAACAGTGTGATGACACTCAATCGTAATATCTGAAATGTAATTTTCACTTTCTGCTCTTTTTATACTTGGTAATCGTTATTTTCTAAGATACAGAATCGAAGACGATACAGTGTGATGAAACTCAATCGTAATATCTGGAATGTAATTTTCAGTTTCTGCTCGTTTTATACTTAATACTCGTTATTTTCTAAGATACAAAACCGAAGACATTACAGTGTGATGACACTCAATCGTAATATCTGAAAGGAAATTTTCAGTTTCTGCTCTTATTATACTTGATAATCGTTATTTTCTAAGATACGAAACCGACGACAGTACAGTGTGATGACACTCAATCGTAATATCCGAAATGTAATTTTCACTCTCTGCTCTTTTTATACTTGGTAATCGTTATTTTCTAAGATACGGAATCGAATACGGTACAGTGTGATCACACGAAATTGCAATATTTAAAATGTCATTCGAGTTTCTGCTCTTTTCATAATTGATACTCGTTATTTTCTAAGATACGAAGACGAAGACAGTACAGTTTGACGACACTCAATCGTAATATCTGAAATGTAATTTTCAGTTTCTGCTCTTTTTATACTTGATAATCGTTATTTTCCAAGATACGAAACCGAAGACGGTACAGTGTGATCACACTAAATTGCAATATTTAAGATGTAATTTTCAGATTCTGCTCTTTTTATACTTGATACTCGTTATTTTTCGAGGTACAAGACCGGAGACGGTACAGTGTGATCACACTAAATTGCAATATTTAAATTGCAATTTTCAGTTTCTGCTCTTCTTATACTTGATAATCGTTATTTCCTAAGATACGAAACCGACGACAGTACAGTGTAATGACACTCAATCGTAATATCTGAAATGTAATTCTCAGTTTCTGCTCTTTTTATACTTGATAATCGTCATTTTCTAAGATACGAAACCGGCGACAGTACAGTGTGATGATACTCAATCGTAATATCTGAAATGTAATTTTCAGTTTCTGCTCTTTTTATACTTGATAATCGTTATGTTCTAAGATACAAAACCGAAGACGGTACAGTGTGATCAGACTAAATTGCAATATTTAAAATGTCATTCGAGTTTCTGCTCTTTCTATACTTGATATTCGTTATTTTCTAAAATACGAAGACGAAGACAGTACAGTGTGATGACACTCAATCGTAATATCTGAAATGTAATTTTCAGTTTCTGCTCTTTTTATACTTGGTAATCGTTATTTTCTAAGATACAGAACCGAATACGGTACAGTGTGATCACACTCAATTGCAATATTTAAAATGTCATTCGAGTTTCTGCTCTTTTCATACTTGATACTCGTTATTTTCTAAAATACGAAGACGAAGACATTACAGTGTGATGACACTCAATCGTAATATCTGAAATGTAATTCTCAGTTTCTACTCTATTTATACTCTATAATCGTTATTTTCCAAGATACAAAACGGAATACGGTACAGTGTGATCACACTACATTGCAATATTTGAAATGTCATTCGAGTTTCTGCTCTGTTCATACTTGATACTCGTTATTTTCTGAAATACGAAGACGAAGACAGTACAGTGTGATGACACTCAATCGTAATATCTGAAATGTAATTTCAAGTTTCTGCTCTTTTTATACTTGATACTCGTTATTTTCTAAGATACAAAACCGAATACAGTACAGTGTGATGACACTCAATCGTAATATCTGAAAGGTAATTTTCAGTTTCTGCTCTTTTTATACTTGATAATCGTTATTTTCTAAGATACAAAACCGAAGACAGTACAGTGTTATGACACTCAATCGTAATATCTGAAAGATAATTTTCAGTTACTGCTCTTTTTATACTTGATAATCGTCATTTTCTAAGATACGAAACCGGAGACAGTAGAGTGTGATGATACTCAATCGTAATGTCTGGAATGTAATTTTCAGTTTCTGCTCTTTTTATACTTGATACTCGTTATTTTCTAAGATACAGAATCGAAGACGATACAGTGTGATGACACTCAATCGTAATATGTGGAATGTAATTTTCAGTTTCTGCTCTTATTATACTTGATAATCGTTATTTTCTAAGATACGAAACCGACGACAGTACAGTGTGATGACACTCAATCGTAATATCTGAAATGTAATTTTCACTCTCTGCTCTTTTTATACTTGGTAATCGTTATTTTCTAAGATACGGAATCGAATACGGTACAGTGTGATCACACGAAATTGCAATATTTAAAATGTCATTCGAGTTTCTGCTCTTCTCATACTTGATACTCGTTATTTTCTAAGATACAAAGACGAAGACAGTACAGTTTGATGACACTCAATCGTAATATCTGAAATGTAATTTTCAGTTTCGGTTTTTTTTATACTTGATAATCGTTATCTTCCAAGATACAGAACCAAAGACGGTACAGGGTGATCACACTAAATTGCAATATTTAGAATGTAATTTTCAGTTTCTGCTTTTTTTATACTTGATAATCGTCATTTTCTAAGATACGAAACCGGCGACAGTACAGTGTGATGATACTCAATCGTAATATCTGAAATTTAATTCTCAGTTTCTGCTCTTTTTATACTTGATAATCGTTATGTTCTAAGATACGAAACCGAAGACGGTACAGTGTGATCACACTACATTGCAATATTTGAAATGTTATTCGAGTTTCTGCTCTGTTCACACTTGATACTCGTTATTTTCTAAAATACGAAGACGAAGACAGTACAGTGTGATGACACTCAATCGTAATATCTGAAATGTAATTCTAAGTTTCTGCTCTTTTTATACTTGATACTCGTTATTTTCTAAGATACGAAACCGAATACAGTACAGTGTGATGACACTCAATCGTAATATCTGAAAGGTAATTTTCAGTTTCTGCTCTTTTTATACTTGATAATCGTTATGTTCTAAGATACGAAACCGAAGACGGTACAGTGTGATCACACTACATTGCAATATTTGAAATGTTATTCGAGTTTCTGCTCTGTTCACACTTGATAATCGTCATTTTCTAAGATACGAAACCGGAGACAGTAGAGTGTGATGATACTCAATCGTAATGTCTGGAATGTAATTTTCAGTTTCTGCTCTTTTTATACTTGATACTCGTTATTTTCTAAGATACAGAATCGAAGACGATACAGTGTGATGACACTCAATCGTAATATGTGGAATGTAATTTTCAGTTTCTGCTCTTTTTATACTTGATACTCGTTATTTTCTAAGATACAAAACCGAAGACAGTACAGTGTGATGACACTCAATCGTAATATCTGAAAGGAAATTTTCAGTTCCTGCTCTTATTATACTTGATAATCGTTATTTTCTAAGATACGAAACCGACGACAGTAGAGTGTGATGACACTCAATCGTAATATCTGAAATGTAATTTTCACTTTCTGCTCTTTTTTCATACTTGATACTCGTTATTTTCTAAGATACAGAATCGAAGACGATACAGTGTGATGACACTCAATCGTAATATCTGGAATGTAATTTTCAGTTTCTGCTCGTTTTATACTTGATACTCGTTATTTTCTAAGATACAAAACCGAAGACATTACAGTGTGATGACACTCAATCGTAATATCTGAAAGGAATCTTTCAGTTTCTGCTCTTATTATACTTGATAATCGTTATTTTCTAAGATACGAAACCGACGACAGTACAGTGTGATGACACTCAATCGTAATATCTGAAATGTAATTTTCACTCTCTGCTCTTTTTATACTTGGTAATCGTTGTTTTCTAAGATACGGAATCGAATACGGTACAGTGTGATCACACGAAATTGCAATATTTAAAATGTCATTCGAGTTTCTGCTCTTTTCATACTTGATACTCGTTATTTTCTAAGATACGAAGACGAAGACAGTACAGTTTGACGACACTCAATCGTAATATCTGAAATGTAATTTTCAGTTTCTGCTCTTTTTATACTTGATAATCGTTATTTTCCAAGATGCGAAACCGAAGACGGTACAGTGTGATCACACTAAATTGCAATATTTAAGATGTAATTTTCAGATTCTGCTCTTTTTATACTTGATACTCGTTATTTTTCGAGGTACAAGACCGGAGACGGTACAGTGTGATCACACTAAATTGCAATATTTAAATTGCAATTTTCAGTTTCTGCTCTTCTTATACTTGATAATCGTTATTTCCTAAGATACGAAACCGACGACAGTACAGTGTAATGACACTCAATCGTAATATCTAAAATGTAATTCTCAGTTTCTGCTCTTTTTATACTTGATAATCGTCATTTTCTAAGATACGAAACCGGCGACAGTACAGTGTGATGATACTCAATCGTAATATCTGAAATGTAATTTTCAGTTTCTGCTCTTTTTATACTTGATAATCGTTATGTTCTAAGATACAAAACCGAATACGGTACAGTGTGATCACACTAAATTGCAATATTTGAAATGTCATTCGAGTTTCTGCTCTTTTCATACTTGATACTCGTTATTTTCTAAAATATGAAGACGAAGACAGTACAGTGTGATGACACTCAATCGTAATATCTGAAATGTAATTCTCAGTTTCTACTCTATTCATACTTTATGATCGTTATTTTCCAAGATACAAAACGGAATACGGTACAGTGTGATCACACTAAATTGCAATATTTAAAATGTAATTTGAGTTTCTGCTCTTTTTATACTTGATACTCGTTATTTTCTGAGGTTCAAAACCGGAGACGGTACAGTGTGATCACACTAAATTGCAATATTTAAATTGCAATTCTCAGTTTCTGCTCGTTTTATACTTGATAATCGGTATTTTTTAAGATACGAAACCGAAGACGGTACAGTCTGATCACCCTAAATTGCAATATTCGAGATGTAATTTTCAGTTTCTGCTCTTTTTATACTTGATACTCGTTATTTTCTGAGGTACAAAACCGGAGACGGTACAGTGTGATCACACTAAATTGGTATATTTGAAATGTAATTTTCAGTTTCTGCTCTGTCTATACTTGATAATCGTTATTTTCTAAGATACAAAACCGAATACGTTACAGGGTGATCACACTAAATTGCTATATTCGAAATGTAATTTTCAGTTTCTGCTCTTTTTATACTTGATAATCGTTATCTTCCAAGATACAGAACCAAAGACGGTACAGGGTGATCACACCAAATTGCAATATTTAGAATGTAATTTTCAGTTTCTGCTCTTTCTATACTTGATAATCGTCATTTTCTAAGATACGAAACCGGCGACAGTACAGTGTGATGATACTCAATCGTAATATCTGAAATGTAATTTTCAGTTTCTGCTCTTTTAATACTTGATAATCGACATTTTCTAAGATACGAAACCGTCGACAGTACAGTGTGATGATACTCAATCGTAATATCTGAAATGTAATTTTCAGTTTCTGCTCTTTTTATACTTGATACTCGTTATTTTCTGAGGTACAAAACCGGAGACGGTACAGTGTGATCACACTGAATCGTAATATCTGAAATGTCATTTTCAGTTTCTGCTCTTTTTATACTTGATACTCGTTATTTTCTAAGATACAAAACCGAAGACAGTACAGTGTGATGACACTCAATCGTAATATCTGAAAGGTAATTTTCAGTTTCTGCTCTTTTTATACTTGATAATCGTTATTTTCTAAGATACGAAACCGACGACAGTACAGTGTGATGACGATCAATCGTAATATCTAAAATGTAATTTCCAGTTTCTGCTCTTTTTATACTTGATACTCGTTATTTTCTAAGATACAGAATCGAAGACGATACAGTGTGATGACACTCAATCGTAATATCTGGAATGTAATTTCCAGTTTCTGCTCGTTTTATACTTGATACTCGTTATTTTCTAAGATACAAAACCGAAGACAGTACAGTGTGATGACACTCAATCGTAATATCTGTGAGGAAATTTTCAGTTTCTGCTCTTTTTATACTTGATAATCGTCATTTTCTAAGATACGAAACCGGCGACAGTACAGTGTGATGATACTCAATCGTAATATCTAAAATGTAATTCTCAGTTTCTGCTCTTTTTATACTTGATAATCGTTATTTTCTAAGATACGAAACCGGCGACAGTACAGTGTGATGATACTCAATCGTAATATCTGAAATGTAATTTTCAGTTTCTGCTCTTTTTATACTTGATAATCGTTATGTTCTGAGATACAAAACCGAAGACTGTACAGTGTGATCAGACTAAATTGCAATATTTAAAATGTCATTCGAGTTTCTGCTCTTTTCATACTTGATATTCGTTATTTTCTGAAATACGAAGACGAAGACAGTACAGTGTGATGACACTCAATCGTAATATCTGAAATGTAATTTTCAGTTTCTGCTCTTTTTATACTTGGTAATCCTTATTTTCTGAGATACAGAACCGAATACGGTACAGTGTGATCACACTAAATTGCAATATTAAAAATGTCATTCGAGTTTCTGCTCTTTTCATACTTGATACTCGTTATTTTCTAAAATACGAAGACGAAGACAGTACAGTGTGATGACACTCAATCGTAATATCTAAAATGTAATTCTCAGTTTCTCCTCTATTCATACTCTATAATCGTTATTTTTCAAGATACAAAACGGAATACGGTACAGTGTGATCACACTAAATTGCAATATTTAAAATGTAATTTGAGTTTCTGCTCTTTTTATACTTGATACTCGTTATTTCCTAAGATACAAAACCGAATACAGTACAGTGTGATGACACTCAATGGTAATATCTGAAAGGTAATTTTCAGTTTCTGCTCTTCTTGTACTTGATAATCGTTATTTTCTAAGATACGAAATCTACGACGGTACAGTGTGATCACACTAAATTGCAATATTCGAAATGTAATTTTCAGTTTCTGCTCTTTTTATACTTGATAATCGTTATCTTCCGAAATACAAAACCAGAGACGGTACAGGGTGATCACACTGAATTGCAAGATTCCGAATGTAATTTTCAGTTTCTGCTCTTTTTATACTTGATACTCGTTATTTTCTAAGATACAAAACCGAATACAGTACAGTGTGATGACACTCAATCGTAATATCTGAAAGGTAATTTTCAGTTTCTGCTCTTTTTATACTTGATAATCGTTATTTTTTAAGGTACAAAACCGAAGACAGTACAGTGTTATGACACTCAATCGTAATATCTGAAAGATAATTTTCAGTTACTGCTTTTTTTATACTTGATAATCGTCATTTTCTAAGATACGAAACCGGAGACAGTAAAGTGTGATGATACTCAATCGTAATGTCTGAAATGTAATTTTCAGTTTCTGCTCTTTTTATACTTGATACTCGTTATTTTCTAAGATACAGAATCGAAGACGATACAGTGTGATGACACTCAATCGTAATATGTGGAATGTAATTTTCAGTTTCTGCTCTTTTTATACTTGATACTCGTTATTTTCTAAGATACAAAACCGAAGACAGTACAGTGTGATGACACTCAATCGTAATATCTGAAAGGAAATTTTCAGTTTCTGCTCTTATTATACTTGACAATCGTTATTTTCTAAGACACGAAACCGACGACAGTACAGTGTGATGACACTCAATCGTAATATCTGAAATGTAATTTTCACTTTCTGCTCTTTTTATACTTGGTAATCGTTATTTTCTAAGATACAGAACCGAATACGGTACAGTGTGATCACACTAAATTGCAATATTTAAAATGTCATTCGAGTTTCTGCTCTTCTCATACTTGATACTCGTTATTTTCTAAGATACGAAGACGAAGACAGTACAGTTTGATGACACTCAATCGTAATATCTGAAATGTAATTTTCAGTTTCTGTTTTTTTTATACTTGATAATCGTTATCTTCCAAGATACAGAACCAAAGACGGTACAGGGTGATCACACTAAATTGCAATATTTAGAATGTAATTTTCAGTTTCTGCTCTTTTTATACTTGATAATCGTCATTTTCTAAGATACGAAACCGGCGACAGTACACCGTGATGATACTCAATCGTAATATCTGAAATGTAATTCTCAGTTTCTGCTCTTTTTATACTTGATAATCGTTATGTTATAAGATACGAAACCGAAGACGGTACAGTGTGATCACACTACATTGCAATATTTGAAATGTTATTCGAGTTTCTGCTCTGTTCACACTTGATACTCGTTATTTTCTAAAATACGAAGACGAAGACAGTACAGTGTGATGACACTCAATCGTAATATCTGAAATGTAATTCTAAGTTTCTGCTCTTTTTATACTTGATACTCGTTATTTTCTAAGATACAAAACCGAATACAGTACAGTGTGATGACACTCAATCGTAATATCTGAAAGGTAATTTTCAGTTTCTGCTCTTTTTATACTTGATAATCGTTATTTTCTACGATACGAAATCTACGACGGTACAGTGTAATCACACTAAATTGCAATATTCGAAATGTAATTTTCAGTTTCTGCTCTTTTTATACTTGATAATCGTTATCTTCCGAAATACAAAACCAGAGACGGTACAGGGTGATCACACTGAATTGCAAGATTCAGAATGTAATTTTCAGTTTCTGCTCTTTTTATACTTGATACTTGTTATTTTCTAAGATACAGAATCGGAGACGATACAGTGTGATGACACTCAATCGTAATATCTGAAATGTAATTTTCAGTTTCTGCTCTTTTTTCATACTTGATACTCGTTATTTTCTAAGATACAGAATCGGAGACGATACAGTGTGATGACACTCAATCGTAATATCTGAGATGTAATTTTCAGTTTCTGCTCTTTTTCCATACTTGATACTCGTTATTTTCTAAGATACAAAACCGAAGACAGTACAGTGTGATGACACTCAATCGTAATATCTGAAAGGAAATTTTCAGTTTCTGCTCTTATTATACTTGATAATCGTTATTTTCTAAGATACGAAACCGACGACAGAACAGTGTGATGACACTCAATCGTAATATCTGAAATGTAATTTTCACTTTCTGCTCTTTTTATACTTGGTAATCGTTATTTTCTAAGATACAGAATCGAAGACGATACAGTGTGATGAAACTCAATCGTAATATCTGGAATGTAATTTTGAGTTTCTGCTCGTTTTATACTTGATACTCGTTATTTTCTAAGATACAAAACCGAAGACATTACAGTGTGATGACACTCAATCGTAATATCTGAAAGGAAATTTTCAGTTTCTGCTCTTATTATACTTGATAATCGTTATTTTCTAAGATACGAAACCGACGACAGTACAGTGTGATGACACTCAATCGTAATATCCGAAATGTAATTTTCACTCTCTGCTCTTTTTATACTTGGTAATCGTTATTTTCTAAGATACGGAATCGAATACGGTACAGTGTGATCACACGAAATTGCAATATTTAAAATGTCATTCGAGTTTCTGCTCTTTTCATAATTGATACTCGTTATTTTCTAAGATACGAAGACGAAGACAGTACAGTTTGACGACACTCAATCGTAATATCTGAAATGTAATTTTCAGTTTCTGCTCTTTTTATACTTGATAATCGTTATTTTCCAAGATACGAAACCGAAGACGGTACAGTGTGATCACACTAAATTGCAATATTTAAGATGTAATTTTCAGATTCTGCTCTTTTTATACTTGATACTCGTTATTTTTCGAGGTACAAGACCGGAGACGGTACAGTGTGATCACACTAAATTGCAATATTTAAATTGCAATTTTCAGTTTCTGCTCTTCTTATACTTGATAATCGTTATTTCCTAAGATACGAAACCGACGACAGTACAGTGTAATGACACTCAATCGTAATATCTAAAATGTAATTCTCAGTTTCTGCTCTTTTTATACTTGATAATCGTCATTTTCTAAGATACGAAACCGGCGACAGTACAGTGTGATGATACTCAATCGTAATATCTGAAATGTAATTTTCAGTTTCTGCTCTTTTTATACTTGATAATCGTTATGTTCTAAGATACAAAACCGAAGACGGTACAGTGTGATCAGACTAAATTGCAATATTTAAAATGTCATTCGAGTTTCTGCTCTTTCTATACTTGATATTCGTTATTTTCTAAAATACGAAGACGAAGACAGTACAGTGTGATGACACTCAATCGTAATATCTGAAATGTAATTTTCAGTTTCTGCTCTTTTTATACTTGGTAATCGTTATTTTCTAAGATACAGAACCGAATACGGTACAGTGTGATCACACTTAATTGCAATATTTAAAATGTCATTCGAGTTTCTGCTCTTTTCATACTTGATACTCGTTATTTTCTAAAATACGAAGACGAAGACATTACAGTGTGATGACACTCAATCGTAATATCTGAAATGTAATTCTCAGTTTCTACTCTATTTATACTCTATAATCGTTATTTTCCAAGATACAAAACGGAATACGGTACAGTGTGATCACACTACATTGCAATATTTGAAATGTCATTCGAGTTTCTGCTCTGTTCATACTTGATACTCGTTATTTTCTGAAATACGAAGACGAAGACAGTACAGTGTGATGACACTCAATCGTAATATCTGAAATGTAATTTCAAGTTTCTGCTCTTTTTATACTTGATACTCGTTATTTTCTAAGATACAAAACCGAATACAGTACAGTGTGATGACACTCAATCGTAATATCTGAAAGGTAATTTTCAGTTTCTGCTCTTTTTATACTTGATAATCGTTATTTTCTAAGATACAAAACCGAAGACAGTACAGTGTTATGACACTCAATCGTAATATCTGAAAGATAATTTTCAGTTACTGCTCTTTTTATACTTGATAATCGTCATTTTCTAAGATACGAAACCGGAGACAGTAGAGTGTGATGATACTCAATCGTAATGTCTGGAATGTAATTTTCAGTTTCTGCTCTTTTTATACTTGATACTCGTTATTTTCTGAGGTACAAAACCGGACACGGTACAGTGTGATCACACTGAATTGGAATATTTGGAATGTCATTCGAGTTTCTGCTCTTTTCATACTTGATACTCGTTATTTTCTAAAATACGAAGACGAAGACAGTACAGTGTGATGACACTCAATCGTAATATCTGAAATGTCATTTTCAGTTTCTGCTCTTTTTATACTTGATACTCGTTATTTTCTAAGATACAAAACCGAAGACAGTACAGTGTGATGACACTCAATCGTAATATCTGAAAGGTAATTTTCAGTTTCTGCTCTTTTTATACTTGATAATCGTTATTTTCTAAGATACGAAACCGACGACAGTACAGTGTGATGACACTCAATCGTAATATCTAAAATGTAATTTCCAGTTTCTGCTCTTTTTATACTTGATACTCGTTATTTTCTAAGATACAAAACCGAAGACAGTACAGTGTGATGACACTCAATCGTAATATCTGAAATGTAATTTTCAGTTTCTGCTCTTTTTATACTTGATAATCGTTATTATCCAAGATACGAAACCGAAGACGGTACAGTGTGATCACACTAAATTGCAATATTTAAGATGTAATTTTCAGATTCTGCTCTTTTTATACTTGATACTCGTTATTTTTCGAGGTACAAGACCGGAGACGGTACAGTGTGATCACACTAAATTGCAATATTTAAATTGCAATTTTCAGTTTCTGCTCTTCTTATACTTGATAATCGTTATTTCCTAAGATACGAAACCGACGACAGTACAGTGTAATGACACTCAATCGTAATATCTAAAATGTAATTCTCAGTTTCTGCTCTTTTTATACTTGATAATCGTCATTTTCTAAGATACGAAACCGGCGACAGTACAGTGTGATGATACTCAATCGTAATATCTGAAATGTAATTTTCAGTTTCTGCTCTTTTTATACTTGATAATCGTTATGTTCTAAGATACAAAACCGAAGACGGTACAGTGTGATCAGACTAAATTGCAATATTTAAAATGTCATTCGAGTTTCTGCTCTTTCTATACTTGATATTCGTTATTTTCTAAAATACGAAGACGAAGACAGTACAGTGTGATGACACTCAATCGTAATATCTGAAATGTAATTTTCAGTTTCTGCTCTTTTTATACTTGGTAATCGTTATTTTCTAAGATACAGAACCGAATACGGTACAGTGTGATCACACTAAATTGCAATATTTAAAATGTCATTCGAGTTTCCGCTCTTTTCATACTTGATACTCGTTATTTTCTAAAATACGAAGACGAAGACATTACAGTGTGATGACACTCAATCGTAATATCTGAAATGTAATTCTCAGTTTCTACTCTATTTATACTCTATAATCGTTATTTTCCAAGATACAAAACGGAATACGGTACAGTGTGATCACACTACATTGCAATATTTGAAATGTCATTCGAGTTTCTGCTCTGTTCATACTTGATACTCGTTATTTTCTGAAATACGAAGACGAAGACAGTACAGTGTGATGACACTCAATCGTAATATCTGAAATGTAATTTCAAGTTTCTGCTCTTTTTATACTTGATACTCGTTATTTTCTAAGATACAAAACCGAATACAGTACAGTGTGATGACACTCAATCGTAATATCTGAAAGGTAATTTTCAGTTTCTGCTCTTTTTATACTTGATAATCGTTATTTTCTAAGATACAAAACCGAAGACAGTACAGTGTTATGACACTCAATCGTAATATCTGAAAGATAATTTTCAGTTACTGCTCTTTTTATACTTGATAATCGTCATTTTCTAAGATACGAAACCGGAGACAGTAGAGTGTGATGATACTCAATCGTAATGTCTGGAATGTAATTTTCAGTTTCTGCTCTTTTTATACTTGATACTCGTTATTTTCTGAGGTACAAAACCGGAGACGGTACAGTGTGATCACACTGAATTGGAATATTTGAAATGTCATTCGAGTTTCTGCTCTTTTCATACTTGATACTCGTTATTTTCTAAAATACGAAGACGAAGACAGTAC
This sequence comes from Tenthredo livida, assembly GCA_963992785.1. Lineage (NCBI taxonomy): Eukaryota > Metazoa > Arthropoda > Insecta > Hymenoptera > Tenthredinidae > Tenthredo > Tenthredo livida. The sequence goes on along the minus strand of OZ023066.1, from coordinate 29,711,897 downwards.
AGTGTGATGACACTCAATCGTAATATCTGAAATGTCATTTTCAGTTTCTGCTCTTTTTATACTTGATACTCGTTATTTTCTAAGATACAAAACCGAAGACAGTACAGTGTGATGACACTCAATCGTAATATCTGAAAGGTAATTTTCAGTTTCTGCTCTTTTTATACTCGATAATCGTTATTTTCTAAGATACGAAACCGACGACAGTACAGTGTGATGACACTCAATCGTAATATCTAAAATGTAATTTCCAGTTTCTGCTCTTTTTATACTTGATACTCGTTATTTTCTAAGATACAAAACCGAAGACAGTACAGTGTGATGACACTCAATCGTAATATCTGTAAGGAAATTTTCAGTTTCTGCTCTTTTTATACTTGATAATCGTCATTTTCTAAGATACGAAACCGGCGACAGTACAGTGTGATGATACTCAATCGTAATATCTAAAATGTAATTCTCAGTTTCTGCTCTTTTTATACTTGATAATCGTTATTTTCTAAGATACGAAACCGGCGACAGTACAGTGTGATGATACTCAATCGTAATATCTGAAATGTAATTTTCAGTTTCTGCTCTTTTTATACTTGATAATCGTTATGTTCTGAGATACAAAACCGAAGACTGTACAGTGTGATCAGACTAAATTGCAATATTTAAAATGTCATTCGAGTTTCTGCTCTTTTCATACTTGATATTCGTTATTTTCTAAAATACGAAGACGAAGACAGTACAGTGTGATGACACTCAATCGTAATATCTGAAATGTAATTTTCAGTTTCTGCTCTTTTTATACTTGGTAATCCTTATTTTCTGAGATACAGAACCGAATACGGTACAGTGTGATCACACTAAATTGCAATATTTAAAATGTCATTCGAGTTTCTGCTCTTTTCATACTTGATACTCGTTATTTTCTAAAATACGAAGACGAAGACAGTACAGTGTGATGACACTCAATCGTAATATCTAAAATGTAATTCTCAGTTTCTCCTCTATTCATACTCTATAATCGTTATTTTTCAAGATACAAAACGGAATACGGTACAGTGTGATCACACTAAATTGCAATATTTAAAATGTAATTTGAGTTTCTGCTCTTTTTATACTTGATACTCGTTATTTCCTAAGATACAAAACCGAATACAGTACAGTGTGATGACACTCAATGGTAATATCTGAAAGGTAATTTTCAGTTTCTGCTCTTCTTATACTTGATAATCGTTATTTTCTAAGATACGAAATCTACGACGGTACAGTGTGATCACACTAAATTGCAATATTCGAAATGTAATTTTCAGTTTCTGCTCTTTTTATACTTGATAATCGTTATCTTCCGAAATACAAAACCACAGACGGTACAGGGTGATCACACTGAATTGCAAGATTCCGAATGTAATTTTCAGTTTCTGCTCTTTTTATACTTGATACTCGTTATTTTCTAAGATACAAAACCGAATACAGTACAGTGTGATGACACTCAATCGTAATATCTGAAAGGTAATTTTCAGTTTCTGCTCTTTTTATACTTGATAATCGTTATTTTCTAAGGTACAAAACCGAAGACAGTACAGTGTTATGACACTCAATCGTAATATCTGAAAGATAATTTTCAGTTACTGCTCTTTTTATACTTGATAATCGTCATTTTCTAAGATACGAAACCGGAGACAGTAGAGTGTGATGATACTCAATCGTAATGTCTGAAATGTAATTTTCAGTTTCTGCTCTTCTCATACTTGATACTCGTTATTTTCTAAGATACGAAGACGAAGACAGTACAGTTTGATGACACTCAATCGTAATATCTGAAATGTAATTTTCAGTTTCTGTTTTTTTTATACTTGATAATCGTTATCTTCCAAGATACAGAACCAAAGACGGTACAGGGTGATCACACTAAATTGCAATATTTAGAATGTAATTTTCAGTTTCTGCTCTTTTTATACTTGATAATCGTCATTTTCTAAGATACGAAACCGGCGACAGTACAGTGTGATGATACTCAATCGTAATATCTGAAATGTAATTCTCAGTTTCTGCTCTTTTTATACTTGATAATCGTTATGTTCTAAGATACGAAACCGAAGACGGTACAGTGTGATCACACTACATTGCAATATTTGAAATGTTATTCGAGTTTCTGCTCTGTTCACACTTGATACTCGTTATTTTCTAAAATACGAAGACGAAGACAGTACAGTGTGATGACACTCAATCGTAATATCTGAAATGTAATTCTAAGTTTCTGCTCTTTTTATACTTGATACTCGTTATTTTCTAAGATACAAAACCGACGACAGAACAGTGTGATGACACTCAATCGTAATATCTGAAATGTAATTTTCACTTTCTGCTCTTTTTATACTTGGTAATCGTTATTTTCTAAGATACGGAACCGAATACGATACAGTGTGATCACACGAAATTGCAATATTTAAAATGTCATTCGAGTTTCTGCTCTTTTCATACTTGATACTCGTTATTTTCTAAGATACGAAGACGAAGACAGTACAGTTTGACGACACTCAATCGTAATATCTGAAATGTAATTTTCAGTTTCTGCTCTTGTTATACTTGATAATCGTCATTCTCCAAGATACAAAACCGAATACAGTACAGTGTGATGACACTCAATCGTAATATCTGAAAGGTAATTTTCAGTTTCTGATCTTTTTATACTTGATAATCGTTATTTTCTAAGATACGAAATCTACGACGGTACAGTGTAATCACACTAAATTGCAATATTCGAAATGTAATTTTCAGTTTCTGCTCTTTTTATACTTGATAATCGTTATTTTCTAAGATACAAAACCGAAGACAGTACAGTGTTATGACACTCAATCGTAATATCTGAAAGATAATTTTCAGTTACTGCTCTTTTTATACTTGATAATCGTCATTTTCTAAGATACGAAACCGGAGACAGTAGAGTGTGATGATACTCAATCGTAATGTCTGGAATGTAATTTTCAGTTTCTGCTCTTTTTATACTTGATACTCGTTATTTTCTAAGATACAGAATCGAAGACGGTACAGTGTGATGACACTCAATCGTAATATGTGGAATGTAATTTTCAGTTTCTGCTCTTTTTATACTTGATACTCGTTATTTTCTAAGATACAAAACCGAAGACAGTACAGTGTGATGACACTCAATCGTAATATCTGAAAGGAAATTTTCAGTTCCTGCTCTTATTATACTTGATAATCGTTATTTTCTAAGATACGAAACCGACGACAGTAGAGTGTGATGACACTCAATCGTAATATCTGAAATGTAATTTTCACTTTCTGCTCTTCTTTCATACTTGATACTCGTTATTTTCTAAGATACAGAATCGAAGACGATACAGTGTGATGAAACTCAATCGTAATATCTGGAATGTAATTTTCAGTTTCTGCTCGTTTTATACTTGATACTCGTTATTTTCTAAGATACAAAACCGAAGACATTACAGTGTGATGACACTCAATCGTAATATCTGAAAGGAAATTTTCAGTTTCTGCTCTTATTATACTCGATAATCGTTATTTTCTAAGATACGAAACCGACGACAGTACAGTGTGATGACACTCAATCGTAATATCTGAAATGTAATTTTCACTCTCTGCTCTTTTTATACTTGGTAATCGTTATTTTCTAAGATACGGAATCGAATACGGTACAGTGTGATCACACGAAATTGCAATATTTAAAATGTCATTCGAGTTTCTGCTCTTTTCATAATTGATACTCGTTATTTTCTAAGATACGAAGACGAAGACAGTACAGTTTGACGACACTCAATCGTAATATCTGAAATGTAATTTTCAGTTTCTGCACTTTTTATACTTGATAATCGTTATTTTCCAAGATACGAAACCGAAGACGGTACAGTGTGATCACACTAAATTGCAATATTTAAGATGTAATTTTCAGATTCTGCTCTTTTTATACTTGATACTCGTTATTTTTCGAGGTACAAGACCGGAGACGGTACAGTGTGATCACACTAAATTGCAATATTTAAATTGCAATTTTCAGTTTCTGCTCTTCTTATACTTGATAATCGTTATTTCCTAAGATACGAAACCGACGACAGTACAGTGTAATGACACTCAATCGTAATATATAAAATGTAATTTTCAGTTTCTGCTCTTTTTATACTTGATAATCGTTATGTTCTAAGATACAAAACCGAAGACGGTACAGTGTGATCAGACTAAATTGCAATATTTAAAATGTCATTCGAGTTTCTGCTCTTTCTATACTTGATATTCGTTATTTTCTAAGATACAAAACCGAAGACAGTACAGTGTTATGACACTCAATCGTAATATCTGAAAGATAATTTTCAGTTACTGCTCTTTTTATACTTGATAATCGTCATTTTCTAAGATACGGAACCGAATACGATACAGTGTGATCACACGAAATTGCAATATTTAAAATGTCATTCGAGTTTCTGCTCTTTTCATACTTGATACTCGTTATTTTCTAAGATACGAAGACGAAGACAGTACAGTTTGACGACACTCAATCGTAATATCTGAAATGTAATTTTCAGTTTCTGCTCTTGTTATACTTGATAATCGTCATTCTCCAAGATACAAAACCGAATACAGTACAGTGTGATGACACTCAATCGTAATATCTGAAAGGTAATTTTCAGTTTCTGATCTTTTTATACTTGATAATCGTTATTTTCTAAGATACGAAATCTACGACGGTACAGTGTAATCACACTAAATTGCAATATTCGAAATGTAATTTTCAGTTTCTGCTCTTTTTATACTTGATAATCGTTATTTTCTAAGATACAAAACCGAAGACAGTACAGTGTTATGACACTCAATCGTAATATCTGAAAGATAATTTTCAGTTACTGCTCTTTTTATACTTGATAATCGTCATTTTCTAAGATACGAAACCGGAGACAGTAGAGTGTGATGATACTCAATCGTAATGTCTGGAATGTAATTTTCAGTTTCTGCTCTTTTTATACTTGATACTCGTTATTTTCTAAGATACAGAATCGAAGACGATACAGTGTGATGACACTCAATCGTAATATGTGGAATGTAATTTTCAGTTTCTGCTCTTTTTATACTTGATACTCGTTATTTTCTAAGATACAAAACCGAAGACAGTACAGTGTGATGACACTCAATCGTAATATCTGAAAGGAAATTTTCAGTTCCTGCTCTTATTATACTTGATAATCGTTATTTTCTAAGATACGAAACCGACGACAGTAGAGTGTGATGACACTCAATCGTAATATCTGAAATGTAATTTTCACTTTCTGCTCTTCTTTCATACTTGATACTCGTTATTTTCTAAGATACAGAATCGAAGACGATACAGTGTGATGAAACTCAATCGTAATATCTGGAATGTAATTTTCAGTTTCTGCTCGTTTTATACTTGATACTCGTTATTTTCTAAGATACAAAACCGAAGACATTACAGTGTGATGACACTCAATCGTAATATCTGAAAGGAAATTTTCAGTTTCTGCTCTTATTATACTCGATAATCGTTATTTTCTAAGATACGAAACCGACGACAGTACAGTGTGATGACACTCAATCGTAATATCTGAAATGTAATTTTCACTCTCTGCTCTTTTTATACTTGGTAATCGTTATTTTCTAAGATACGGAATCGAATACGGTACAGTGTGATCACACGAAATTGCAATATTTAAAATGTCATTCGAGTTTCTGCTCTTTTCATAATTGATACTCGTTATTTTCTAAGATACGAAGACGAAGACAGTACAGTTTGACGACACTCAATCGTAATATCTGAAATGTAATTTTCAGTTTCTGCTCTTTTTATACTTGATAATCGTTATTTTCCAAGATACGAAACCGAAGACGGTACAGTGTGATCACACTAAATTGCAATATTTAAGATGTAATTTTCAGATTCTGCTCTTTTTATACTTGATACTCGTTATTTTTCGAGGTACAAGACCGGAGACGGTACAGTGTGATCACACTAAATTGCAATATTTAAATTGCAATTTTCAGTTTCTGCTCTTCTTATACTTGATAATCGTTATTTCCTAAGATACGAAACCGACGACAGTACAGTGTAATGACACTCAATCGTAATATATAAAATGTAATTTTCAGTTTCTGCTCTTTTTATACTTGATAATCGTTATTTTCCAAGATACGAAACCGAAGACGGTACAGTGTGATCACACTAAATTGCAATATTTAAGATGTAATTTTCAGATTCTGCTCTTTTTATACTTGATACTCGTTATTTTTCGAGGTACAAGACCGGAGACGGTACAGTGTGATCACACTAAATTGCAATATTTAAATTGCAATTTTCAGTTTCTGCTCTTCTTATACTTGATAATCGTTATTTCCTAAGATACGAAACCGACGACAGTACAGTGTAATGACACTCAATCGTAATATATAAAATGTAATTTTCAGTTTCTGCTCTTTTTATACTTGATAATCGTTATGTTCTAAGATACAAAACCGAAGACGGTACAGTGTGATCAGACTAAATTGCAATATTTGAAATGTCATTCGAGTTTCTGCTCTTTCTATACTTGATATTCGTTATTTTCTAAGATACAAAACCGAAGACAGTACAGTGTTATGACACTCAATCGTAATATCTGAAAGATAATTTTCAGTTACTGCTCTTTTTATACTTGATAATCGTCATTTTCTAAGATACGGAACCGAATACGATACAGTGTGATCACACGAAATTGCAATATTTAAAATGTCATTCGAGTTTCTGCTCTTTTCATACTTGATACTCGTTATTTTCTAAGATACGAAGACGAAGACAGTACAGTTTGACGACACTCAATCGTAATATCTGAAATGTAATTTTCAGTTTCTGCTCTTGTTATACTTGATAATCGTCATTCTCCAAGATACAAAACCGAATACAGTACAGTGTGATGACACTCAATCGTAATATCTGAAAGGTAATTTTCAGTTTCTGATCTTTTTATACTTGATAATCGTTATTTTCTAAGATACGAAATCTACGACGGTACAGTGTAATCACACTAAATTGCAATATTCGAAATGTAATTTTCAGTTTCTGCTCTTTTTATACTTGATAATCGTTATTTTCTAAGATACAAAACCGAAGACAGTACAGTGTTATGACACTCAATCGTAATATCTGAAAGATAATTTTCAGTTACTGCTCTTTTTATACTTGATAATCGTCATTTTCTAAGATACGAAACCGGAGACAGTAGAGTGTGATGATACTCAATCGTAATGTCTGGAATGTAATTTTCAGTTTCTGCTCTTTTTATACTTGATACTCGTTATTTTCTAAGATACAGAATCGAAGACGATACAGTGTGATGACACTCAATCGTAATATGTGGAATGTAATTTTCAGTTTCTGCTCTTTTTATACTTGATACTCGTTATTTTCTAAGATACAAAACCGAAGACAGTACAGTGTGATGACACTCAATCGTAATATCTGAAAGGAAATTTTCAGTTCCTGCTCTTATTATACTTGATAATCGTTATTTTCTAAGATACGAAACCGACGACAGTAGAGTGTGATGACACTCAATCGTAATATCTGAAATGTAATTTTCACTTTCTGCTCTTCTTTCATACTTGATACTCGTTATTTTCTAAGATACAGAATCGAAGACGATACAGTGTGATGAAACTCAATCGTAATATCTGGAATGTAATTTTCAGTTTCTGCTCGTTTTATACTTGATACTCGTTATTTTCTAAGATACAAAACCGAAGACATTACAGTGTGATGACACTCAATCGTAATATCTGAAAGGAAATTTTCAGTTTCTGCTCTTATTATACTCGATAATCGTTATTTTCTAAGATACGAAACCGACGACAGTACAGTGTGATGACACTCAATCGTAATATCTGAAATGTAATTTTCACTTTCTGCTCTTTTTATACTTGGTAATCGTTATTTTCTAAGATACGGAATCGAATACGGTACAGTGTGATCACACGAAATTGCAATATTTAAAATGTCATTCGAGTTTCTGCTCTTTTCATAATTGATACTCGTTATTTTCTAAGATACGAAGACGAAGACAGTACAGTTTGACGACACTCAATCGTAATATCTGAAATGTAATTTTCAGTTTCTGCTCTTTTTATACTTGATAATCGTTATTTTCCAAGATACGAAACCGAAGACGGTACAGTGTGATCACACTAAATTGCAATATTTAAGATGTAATTTTCAGATTCTGCTCTTTTTATACTTGATACTCGTTATTTTTCGAGGTACAAGACCGGAGACGGTACAGTGTGATCACACTAAATTGCAATATTTAAATTGCAATTTTCAGTTTCTGCTCTTCTTATACTTGATAATCGTTATTTCCTAAGATACGAAACCGACGACAGTACAGTGTAATGACACTCAATCGTAATATATAAAATGTAATTTTCAGTTTCTGCTCTTTTTATACTTGATAATCGTTATGTTCTAAGATACAAAACCGAAGACGGTACAGTGTGATCAGACTAAATTGCAATATTTAAAATGTGATTCGAGTTTCTGCTCTTTCTATACTTGATATTCGTTATTTTCTAAAATACGAAGACGAAGACAGTACAGTGTGATGACACTCAATCGTAATATCTGAAATGTAATTTTCAGTTTCTGCTCTTTTTATACTTGGTAATCGTTATTTTCTAAGATACAGAACCGAATACGGTACAGTGTGATCACACTAAATTGCAATATTTAAAATGTCATTCGAGTTTCTGCTCTTTTCATACTTGATACTCGTTATTTTCTGAAATACGAAGACGAAGACATTACAGTGTGATGACACTCAATCGTAATATCTGAAATGTAATTCTCAGTTTCTACTCTATTTATACTCTATAATCGTTATTTTCCAAGATACGAAACGGAATACGGTACAGTGTGATCACACTACATTGCAATATTTGAAATGTCATTCGAGTTTCTGCTCTGTTCATACTTGATACTCGTTATTTTCTGAAATACGAAGACGAAGACAGTACAGTGTGATGACACTCAATCGTAATATCTGAAATGTAATTTCAAGTTTCTGCTCTTTTTATACTTGATACTCGTTATTTTCTAAGATACAAAACCGAATACAGTACAGTGTGATGACACTCAATCGTAATATCTGAAAGGTAATTTTCAGTTTCTGCTCTTTTTATACTTGATAATCGTTATTTTCTAAGATACAAAACCGAAGACAGTACAGTGTTATGACACTCAATCGTAATATCTGAAAGATAATTTTCAGTTACTGCTCTTTTTATACTTGATAATCGTCATTTTCTAAGATACGAAACCGGAGACAGTAGAGTGTGATGATACTCAATCGTAATGTCTGAAATGTAATTTTCAGTTTCTGCTCTTTTTATACTTGATACTCGTTATTTTCTAAGATACAGAATCGAAGACGATACAGTGTGATGACACTCAATCGTAATATGTGGAATGTAATTTTCAGTTTCTGCTCTTTTTATACTTGATACTCGTTATTTTCTAAGATACAAAACCGAAGACAGTACAGTGTGATGACACTCAATCGTAATATCTGAAAGGAAGTTTTCAGTTTCTGCTCTTATTATACTTGATAATCGTTATTTTCTAAGACACGAAACCGACGACAGTACAGTGTGATGACACTCAATCGTAATATCTGAAATGTAATTTTCACTTTCTGCTCTTTTTATACTTGGTAATCGTTATTTTCCAAGATACAGAACCAAAGACGGTACAGGGTGATCACACTAAATTGCAATATTCAGAATGTAATTTTCAGTTTCTGCTCTTTTTATACTTGATAATCGTCATTTTCTAAGATACGAAACCGGCGACAGTACAGTGTGATGATACTCAATCGTAATATCTGAAATGTAATTCTCAGTTTCTGCTCTTTTTATACTTGATAATCGTTATGTTCTAAGATACGAAACCGAAGACGGTACAGTGTGATCACACTACATTGCAATATTTGAAATGTTATTCGAGTTTCTGCTCTGTTCACACTTGATACTCGTTATTTTCTAAAATAGGAAGACGAAGACAGTACAGTGTGATGACACTCAATCGTAATATCTGAAATGTAATTCTAAGTTTCTGCTCTTTTTATACTTGATACTCGTTATTTTCTAAGATACAAAACCGAATACAGTACAGTGTGATGACACTCAATCGTAATATCTGAAAGGTAATTTTCAGTTTCTGCTCTTTTTATACTTGATAATCGTTATTTTCTACGATACGAAATCTACGACGGTACAGTGTAATCACACTAAATTGCAATATTCGAAATGTAATTTTCAGTTTCTGCTCTTTTTATACTTGATAATCGTTATCTTCCGAAATACAAAACCAGAGACGGTACAGGGTGATCACACTGAATTGCAAGATTCAGAATGTAATTTTCAGTTTCTGCTCTTTTTATACTTGATACTTGTTATTTTCTAAGATACAAAATCGGAGACGATACAGTGTGATGACACTCAATCGTAATATCTGAAATGTAATTTTCAGTTTCTGCTCTTTTTTCATACTTGATACTCGTTATTTTCTAAGATACAGAATCGGAGACGATACAGTGTGATGACACTCAATCGTAATATCTGAAAGGAAATTTTCAGTTCCTGCTCTTATTATACTTGATAATCGTTATTTTCTAAGATACGAAACCGACGACAGTAGAGTGTGATGACACTCAATCGTAATATCTGAAATGTAATTTTCACTTTCTGCTCTTTTTTCATACTTGATACTCGTTATTTTCTAAGATACAGAATCGAAGACGATACAGTGTGATGACACTCAATCGTAATATCTGGAATGTAATTTTCAGTTTCTGCTCGTTTTATACTTGATACTCGTTATTTTTTAAGATACAAAACCGAAGACATTACAGTGTGATGACACTCAATCGTAATATCTGAAAGGAAATTTTCAGTTTCTGCTCTTATTATACTTGATAATCGTTATTTTCTAAGATACGAAACCGACGACAGTACAGTGTGATGACACTCAATCGTAATATCTGAAATGTAATTTTCACTCTCTGCTCTTTTTATACTTGGTAATCGTTGTTTTCTAAGATACGGAATCGAATACGGTACAGTGTGATCACACGAAATTGCAATATTTAAAATGTCATTCGAGTTTCTGCTGTTTTCATACTTGATACTCGTTATTTTCTAAGATACGAAGACGAAGACAGTACAGTTTGACGACACTCAATCGTAATATCTGAAATGTAATTTTCAGTTTCTGCTCTTTTTATACTTGATAATCGTTATTTTCCAAGATACGAAACCGAAGACGGTACAGTGTGATCACACTAAATTGCAATATTTAAGATGTAATTTTCAGATTCTGCTCTTTTTATACTTGATACTCGTTATTTTTCGAGGTACAAGACCGGAGACGGTACAGTGTGATCACACTAAATTGCAATATTTAAATTGCAATTTTCAGTTTCTGCTCTTCTTATACTTGATAATCGTTATTTCCTAAGATACGAAACCGACGACAGTACAGTGTAATGACACTCAATCGTAATATCTAAAATGTAATTCTCAGTTTCTGCTCTTTTTATACTTGATAATCGTCATTTTCTAAGATACGAAACCGGCGACAGTACAGTGTGATGATACTCAATCGTAATATCTGAAATGTAATTTTCAGTTTCTGCTCTTTTTATACTTGATAATCGTTATGTTCTAAGATACAAAACCGAATACGGTACAGTGTGATCACACTAAATTGCAATATTTGAAATGTCATTCGAGTTTCTGCTCTTTTCATACTTGATACTCGTTATTTTCTAAAATACGAAGACGAAGACAGTACAGTGTGATGACACTCAATCGTAATATCTGAAATGTAATTCTCAGTTTCTACTCTATTCATACTTTATAATCGTTATTTTCCAAGATACAAAACGGAATACGGTACAGTGTGATCACACTAAATTGCAATATTTAAAATGTAATTTGAGTTTCTGCTCTTTTTATACTTGATACTCGTTATTTTCTGAGGTTCAAAACCGGAGACGGTACAGTGTGATCACACTAAATTGCAATATTTAAATTGCAATTCTCAGTTTCTGCTCGTTTTATACTTGATAATCGGTATTTTTTAAGATACGAAACCGAAGACGGTACAGTCTGATCACCCTAAATTGCAATATTCGAGATGTAATTTTCAGTTTCTGCTCTTTTTATACTTGATACTCGTTATTTTCTGAGGTACAAAACCGGAGACGGTACAGTGTGATCACACTAAATTGGTATATTTGAAATGTAATTTTCAGTTTCTGCTCTGTCTATACTTGATAATCGTTATTTTCTAAGATACAAAACCGAAGACGTTACAGGGTGATCACACTAAATTGCTATATTCGAAATGTAATTTTCAGTTTCTGCTCTTTTTATACTTGATAATCGTTATCTTCCAAGATACAGAACCAAAGACGGTACAGGGTGATCACACCAAATTGCAATATTTAGAATGTAATTTTCAGTTTCTGCTCTTTCTATACTTGATAATCGTCATTTTCTAAGATACGAAACCGGCGACAGTACAGTGTGATGATACTCAATCGTAATATCTGAAATGTAATTTTCAGTTTCTGCTCTTTTAATACTTGATAATCGTCATTTTCTAAGATACGAAACCGTCGACAGTACAGTGTGATGATACTCAATCGTAATATCTGAAATGTAATTTTCAGTTTCTGCTCTTTTTATACTTGATACTCGTTATTTTCTGAGGTACAAAACCGGAGACGGTACAGTGTGATCACACTGAATCGTAATATCTGAAATGTCATTTTCAGTTTCTGCTCTTTTTATACTTGATACTCGTTATTTTCTAAGATACAAAACCGAAGACAGTACAGTGTGATGACACTCAATCGTAATATCTGAAAGGTAATTTTCAGTTTCTGCTCTTTTTATACTTGATAATCGTTATTTTCTAAGATACGAAACCGACGACAGTACAGTGTGATGACACTCAATCGTAATATCTAAAATGTAATTTCCAGTTTCTGCTCTTTTTATACTTGATACTCGTTATTTTCTAAGATACAGAATCGAAGACGATACAGTGTGATGACACTCAATCGTAATATCTGGAATGTAATTTCCAGTTTCTGCTCGTTTTATACTTGATACTCGTTATTTTCTAAGATACAAAACCGAAGACAGTACAGTGTGATGACACTCAATCGTAATATCTGTGAGGAAATTTTCAGTTTCTGCTCTTTTTATACTTGATAATCGTCATTTTCTAAGATACGAAACCGGCGACAGTACAGTGTGATGATACTCAATCGTAATATCTAAAATGTAATTCTCAGTTTCTGCTCTTTTTATACTTGATAATCGTTATTTTCTAAGATACGAAACCGGCGACAGTACAGTGTGATGATACTCAATCGTAATATCTGAAATGTAATTTTCAGTTTCTGCTCTTTTTATACTTGATAATCGTTATGTTCTGAGATACAAAACCGAAGACTGTACAGTGTGATCAGACTAAATTGCAATATTTAAAATGTCATTCGAGTTTCTGCTCTTTTCATACTTGATATTCGTTATTTTCTGAAATACGAAGACGAAGACAGTACAGTGTGATGACACTCAATCGTAATATCTGAAATGTAATTTTCAGTTTCTGCTCTTTTTATACTTGGTAATCCTTATTTTCTGAGATACAGAACCGAATACGGTACAGTGTGATCACACTAAATTGCAATATTAAAAATATCATTCGAGTTTCTGCTCTTTTCATACTTGATACTCGTTATTTTCTAAAATACGAAGACGAAGACAGTACAGTGTGATGACACTCAATCGTAATATCTAAAATGTAATTCTCAGTTTCTCCTCTATTCATACTCTATAATCGTTATTTTTCAAGATACAAAACGGAATACGGTACAGTGTGATCACACTAAATTGCAATATTTAAAATGTAATTTGAGTTTCTGCTCTTTTTATACTTGATACTCGTTATTTCCTAAGATACAAAACCGAATACAGTACAGTGTGATGACACTCAATGGTAATATCTGAAAGGTAATTTTCAGTTTCTGCTCTTCTTGTACTTGATAATCGTTATTTTCTAAGATACGAAATCTACGACGGTACAGTGTGATCACACTAAATTGCAATATTCGAAATGTAATTTTCAGTTTCTGCTCTTTTTATACTTGATAATCGTTATCTTCCGAAATACAAAACCAGAGACGGTACAGGGTGATCACACTGAATTGCAAGATTCCGAATGTAATTTTCAGTTTCTGCTCTTTTTATACTTGATACTCGTTATTTTCTAAGATACAAAACCGAATACAGTACAGTGTGATGACACTCAATCGTAATATCTGAAAGGTAATTTTCAGTTTCTGCTCTTTTTATACTTGATAATCGTTATTTTTTAAGGTACAAAACCGAAGACAGTACAGTGTTATGACACTCAATCGTAATATCTGAAAGATAATTTTCAGTTACTGCTTTTTTTATACTTGATAATCGTCATTTTCTAAGATACGAAACCGGAGACAGTAGAGTGTGATGATACTCAATCGTAATGTCTGAAATGTAATTTTCAGTTTCTGCTCTTTTTATACTCGATACTCGTTATTTTCTAAGATACAGAATCGAAGACGATACAGTGTGATGACACTCAATCGTAATATGTGGAATGTAATTTTCAGTTTCTGCTCTTTTTATACTTGATACTCGTTATTTTCTAAGATACAAAACCGAAGACAGTACAGTGTGATGACACTCAATCGTAATATCTGAAAGGAAATTTTCAGTTTCTGCTCTTATTATACTTGATAATCGTTATTTTCTAAGACACGAAACCGACGACAGTACAGTGTGATGACACTCAATCGTAATATCTGAAATGTAATTTTCACTTTCTGCTCTTTTTATACTTGGTAATCGTTATTTTCTAAGATACAGAACCGAATACGGTACAGTGTGATCACACTTAATTGCAATATTTAAAATGTCATTCGAGTTTCTGCTCTTCTCATACTTGATACTCGTTATTTTCTAAGATACGAAGACGAAGACAGTACAGTTTGATGACACTCAATCGTAATATCTGAAATGTAATTTTCAGTTTCTGTTTTTTTTATACTTGATAATCGTTATCTTCCAAGATACAGAACCAAAGACGGTACAGGGTGATCACACTAAATTGCAATATTTAGAATGTAATTTTCAGTTTCTGCTCTTTTTATACTTGATAATCGTCATTTTCTAAGATACGAAACCGGCGACAGTACAGTGTGATGATACTCAATCGTAATATCTGAAATGTAATTCTCAGTTTCTGCTCTTTTTATACTTGATAATCGTTATGTTCTAAGATACGAAACCGAAGACGGTACAGTGTGATCACACTACATTGCAATATTTGAAATGTTATTCGAGTTTCTGCTCTGTTCACACTTGATACTCGTTATTTTCTAAAATACGAAGACGAAGACAGTACAGTGTGATGACACTCAATCGTAATATCTGAAATGTAATTCTAAGTTTCTGCTCTTTTTATACTTGATACTCGTTATTTTCTAAGATACAAAACCGAATACAGTACAGTGTGATGACACTCAATCGTAATATCTGAAAGGTAATTTTCAGTTTCTGCTCTTTTTATACTTGATAATCGTTATTTTCTACGATACGAAATCTACGACGGTACAGTGTAATCACACTAAATTGCAATATTCGAAATGTAATTTTCAGTTTCTGCTCTTTTTATACTTGATAATCGTTATCTTCCGAAATACAAAACCAGAGACGGTACAGGGTGATCACACTGAATTGCAAGATTCAGAATGTAATTTTCAGTTTCTGCTCTTTTTATACTTGATACTTGTTATTTTCTAAGATACAAAATCGGAGACGATACAGTGTGATGACACTCAATCGTAATATCTGAAATGTAATTTTCAGTTTCTGCTCTTTTTTCATACTTGATACTCGTTATTTTCTAAGATACAGAATCGGAGACGATACAGTGTGATGACACTCAATCGTAATATCTGAAAGGAAATTTTCAGTTCCTGCTCTTATTATACTTGATAATCGTTATTTTCTAAGATACGAAACCGACGACAGTAGAGTGTGATGACACTCAATCGTAATATCTGAAATGTAATTTTCACTTTCTGCTCTTTTTTCATACTTGATACTCGTTATTTTCTAAGATACAGAATCGAAGACGATACAGTGTGATGACACTCAATCGTAATATCTGGAATGTAATTTTCAGTTTCTGCTCGTTTTATACTTGATACTCGTTATTTTTTAAGATACAAAACCGAAGACATTACAGTGTGATGACACTCAATCGTAATATCTGAAAGGAAATTTTCAGTTTCTGCTCTTATTATACTTGATAATCGTTATTTTCTAAGATACGAAACCGACGACAGTACAGTGTGATGACACTCAATCGTAATATCTGAAATGTAATTTTCACTCTCTGCTCTTTTTATACTTGGTAATCGTTGTTTTCTAAGATACGGAATCGAATACGGTACAGTGTGATCACACGAAATTGCAATATTTAAAATGTCATTCGAGTTTCTGCTCTTTTCATACTTGATACTCGTTATTTTCTAAGATACGAAGACGAAGACAGTACAGTTTGACGACACTCAATCGTAATATCTGAAATGTAATTTTCAGTTTCTGCTCTTTTTATACTTGATAATCGTTATTTTCCAAGATACGAAACCGAAGACGGTACAGTGTGATCACACTAAATTGCAATATTTAAGATGTAATTTTCAGATTCTGCTCTTTTTATACTTGATACTCGTTATTTTTCGAGGTACAAGACCGGAGACGGTACAGTGTGATCACACTAAATTGCAATATTTAAATTGCAATTTTCAGTTTCTGCTCTTCTTATACTTGATAATCGTTATTTCCTAAGATACGAAACCGACGACAGTACAGTGTAATGACACTCAATCGTAATATCTAAAATGTAATTCTCAGTTTCTGCTCTTTTTATACTTGATAATCGTCATTTTCTAAGATACGAAACCGGCGACAGTACAGTGTGATGATACTCAATCGTAATATCTGAAATGTAATTTTCAGTTTCTGCTCTTTTTATACTTGATAATCGTTATGTTCTAAGATACAAAACCGAATACGGTACAGTGTGATCACACTAAATTGCAATATTTGAAATGTCATTCGAGTTTCTGCTCTTTTCATACTTGATACTCGTTATTTTCTAAAATACGAATACGAAGACAGTACAGTGTGATGACACTCAATCGTAATATCTGAAATGTAATTCTCAGTTTCTACTCTATTCATACTTTATAATCGTTATTTTCCAAGATACAAAACGGAATACGGTACAGTGTGATCACACTAAATTGCAATATTTAAAATGTAATTTGAGTTTCTGCTCTTTTTATACTTGATACTCGTTATTTTCTGAGGTTCAAAACCGGAGACGGTACAGTGTGATCACACTAAATTGCAATATTTAAATTGCAATTCTCAGTTTCTGCTCGTTTTATACTTGATAATCGGTATTTTTTAAGATACGAAACCGAAGACGGTACAGTCTGATCACCCTAAATTGCAATATTCGAGATGTAATTTTCAGTTTCTGCTCTTTTTATACTTGATACTCGTTATTTTCTGAGGTACAAAACCGGAGACGGTACAGTGTGATCACACTAAATTGGTATATTTGAAATGTAATTTTCAGTTTCTGCTCTGTCTATACTTGATAATCGTTATTTTCTAAGATACAAAACCGAAGACGTTACAGGGTGATCACACTAAATTGCTATATTCGAAATGTAATTTTCAGTTTCTGCTCTTTTTATACTTGATAATCGTTATCTTCCAAGATACAGAACCAAAGA
Source organism: Tenthredo livida (assembly GCA_963992785.1). NCBI lineage: Eukaryota > Metazoa > Arthropoda > Insecta > Hymenoptera > Tenthredinidae > Tenthredo > Tenthredo livida. The sequence continues at coordinate 29,693,961 of OZ023066.1, read as the reverse complement.
CGGTACAGGGTGATCACACCAAATTGCAATATTTAGAATGTAATTTTCAGTTTCTGCTCTTTCTATACTTGATAATCGTCATTTTCTAAGATACGAAACCGGCGACAGTACAGTGTGATGATACTCAATCGTAATATCTGAAATGTAATTTTCAGTTTCTGCTCTTTTAATACTTGATAATCGTCATTTTCTAAGATACGAAACCGTCGACAGTACAGTGTGATGATACTCAATCGTAATATCTGAAATGTAATTTTCAGTTTCTGCTCTTTTTATACTTGATACTCGTTATTTTCTGAGGTACAAAACCGGAGACGGTACAGTGTGATCACACTGAATCGTAATATCTGAAATGTCATTTTCAGTTTCTGCTCTTTTTATACTTGATACTCGTTATTTTCTAAGATACAAAACCGAAGACAGTACAGTGTGATGACACTCAATCGTAATATCTGAAAGGTAATTTTCAGTTTCTGCTCTTTTTATACTTGATAATCGTTATTTTCTAAGATACGAAACCGACGACAGTACAGTGTGATGACACTCAATCGTAATATCTAAAATGTAATTTCCAGTTTCTGCTCTTTTTATACTTGATACTCGTTATTTTCTAAGATACAGAATCGAAGACGATACAGTGTGATGACACTCAATCGTAATATCTGGAATGTAATTTCCAGTTTCTGCTCGTTTTATACTTGATACTCGTTATTTTCTAAGATACAAAACCGAAGACAGTACAGTGTGATGACACTCAATCGTAATATCTGTGAGGAAATTTTCAGTTTCTGCTCTTTTTATACTTGATAATCGTCATTTTCTAAGATACGAAACCGGCGACAGTACAGTGTGATGATACTCAATCGTAATATCTAAAATGTAATTCTCAGTTTCTGCTCTTTTTATACTTGATAATCGTTATTTTCTAAGATACGAAACCGGCGACAGTACAGTGTGATGATACTCAATCGTAATATCTGAAATGTAATTTTCAGTTTCTGCTCTTTTTATACTTGATAATCGTTATGTTCTGAGATACAAAACCGAAGACTGTACAGTGTGATCAGACTAAATTGCAATATTTAAAATGTCATTCGAGTTTCTGCTCTTTTCATACTTGATATTCGTTATTTTCTGAAATACGAAGACGAAGACAGTACAGTGTGATGACACTCAATCGTAATATCTGAAATGTAATTTTCAGTTTCTGCTCTTTTTATACTTGGTAATCCTTATTTTCTGAGATACAGAACCGAATACGGTACAGTGTGATCACACTAAATTGCAATATTAAAAATGTCATTCGAGTTTCTGCTCTTTTCATACTTGATACTCGTTATTTTCTAAAATACGAAGACGAAGACAGTACAGTGTGATGACACTCAATCGTAATATCTAAAATGTAATTCTCAGTTTCTCCTCTATTCATACTCTATAATCGTTATTTTTCAAGATACAAAACGGAATACGGTACAGTGTGATCACACTAAATTGCAATATTTAAAATGTAATTTGAGTTTCTGCTCTTTTTATACTTGATACTCGTTATTTCCTAAGATACAAAACCGAATACAGTACAGTGTGATGACACTCAATGGTAATATCTGAAAGGTAATTTTCAGTTTCTGCTCTTCTTGTACTTGATAATCGTTATTTTCTAAGATACGAAATCTACGACGGTACAGTGTGATCACACTAAATTGCAATATTCGAAATGTAATTTTCAGTTTCTGCTCTTTTTATACTTGATAATCGTTATCTTCCGAAATACAAAACCAGAGACGGTACAGGGTGATCACACTGAATTGCAAGATTCCGAATGTAATTTTCAGTTTCTGCTCTTTTTATACTTGATACTCGTTATTTTCTAAGATACAAAACCGAATACAGTACAGTGTGATGACACTCAATCGTAATATCTGAAAGGTAATTTTCAGTTTCTGCTCTTTTTATACTTGATAATCGTTATTTTTTAAGGTACAAAACCGAAGACAGTACAGTGTTATGACACTCAATCGTAATATCTGAAAGATAATTTTCAGTTACTGCTTTTTTTATACTTGATAATCGTCATTTTCTAAGATACGAAACCGGAGACAGTAGAGTGTGATGATACTCAATCGTAATGTCTGAAATGTAATTTTCAGTTTCTGCTCTTTTTATACTTGATACTCGTTATTTTCTAAGATACAGAATCGAAGACGATACAGTGTGATGACACTCAATCGTAATATGTGGAATGTAATTTTCAGTTTCTGCTCTTTTTATACTTGATACTCGTTATTTTCTAAGATACAAAACCGAAGACAGTACAGTGTGATGACACTCAATCGTAATATCTGAAAGGAAATTTTCAGTTTCTGCTCTTATTATACTTGATAATCGTTATTTTCTAAGACACGAAACCGACGACAGTACAGTGTGATGACACTCAATCGTAATATCTGAAATGTAATTTTCACTTTCTGCTCTTTTTATACTTGGTAATCGTTATTTTCTAAGATACAGAACCGAATACGGTACAGTGTGATCACACTTAATTGCAATATTTAAAATGTCATTCGAGTTTCTGCTCTTCTCATACTTGATACTCGTTATTTTCTAAGATACGAAGACGAAGACAGTACAGTTTGATGACACTCAATCGTAATATCTGAAATGTAATTTTCAGTTTCTGTTTTTTTTATACTTGATAATCGTTATCTTCCAAGATACAGAACCAAAGACGGTACAGGGTGATCACACTAAATTGCAATATTTAGAATGTAATTTTCAGTTTCTGCTCTTTTTATACTTGATAATCGTCATTTTCTAAGATACGAAACCGGCGACAGTACAGTGTGATGATACTCAATCGTAATATCTGAAATGTAATTCTCAGTTTCTGCTCTTTTTATACTTGATAATCGTTATGTTCTAAGATACGAAACCGAAGACGGTACAGTGTGATCACACTACATTGCAATATTTGAAATGTTATTCGAGTTTCTGCTCTGTTCACACTTGATACTCGTTATTTTCTAAAATACGAAGACGAAGACAGTACAGTGTGATGACACTCAATCGTAATATCTGAAATGTAATTCTAAGTTTCTGCTCTTTTTATATTTGATACTCGTTATTTTCTAAGATACAAAACCGAATACAGTACAGTGTGATGACACTCAATCGTAATATCTGAAAGGTAATTTTCAGTTTCTGCTCTTTTTATACTTGATAATCGTTATTTTCTACGATACGAAATCTACGACGGTACAGTGTAATCACACTAAATTGCAATATTCGAAATGTAATTTTCAGTTTCTGCTCTTTTTATACTTGATAATCGTTATCTTCCGAAATACAAAACCAGAGACGGTACAGGGTGATCACACTGAATTGCAAGATTCAGAATGTAATTTTCAGTTTCTGCTCTTTTTATACTTGATACTTGTTATTTTCTAAGATACAGAATCGGAGACGATACAGTGTGATGACACTCAATCGTAATATCTGAAATGTAATTTTCAGTTTCTGCTCTTTTTTCATACTTGATACTCGTTATTTTCTAAGATACAGAATCGGAGACGATACAGTGTGATGACACTCAATCGTAATATCTGAGATGTAATTTTCAGTTTCTGCTCTTTTTTCATACTTGATACTCGTTATTTTCTAAGATACAAAACCGAAGACAGTACAGTGTGATGACACTCAATCGTAATATCTGAAAGGAAATTTTCAGTTTCTGCTCTTATTATACTTGATAATCGTTATTTTCTAAGATACGAAACCGACGACAGAACAGTGTGATGACACTCAATCGTAATATCTGAAATGTAATTTTCACTTTCTGCTCTTTTTATACTTGGTAATCGTTATTTTCTAAGATACAGAATCGAAGACGATACAGTGTGATGAAACTCAATCGTAATATCTGGAATGTAATTTTCAGTTTCTGCTCGTTTTATACTTGATACTCGTTATTTTCTAAGATACAAAACCGAAGACATTACAGTGTGATGACACTCAATCGTAATATCTGAAAGGAAATTTTCAGTTTCTGCTCTTATTATACTTGATAATCGTTATTTTCTAAGATACGAAACCGACGACAGTACAGTGTGATGACACTCAATCGTAATATCCGAAATGTAATTTTCACTCTCTGCTCTTTTTATACTTGGTAATCGTTATTTTCTAAGATACGGAATCGAATACGGTACAGTGTGATCACACGAAATTGCAATATTTAAAATGTCATTCGAGTTTCTGCTCTTTTCATAATTGATACTCGTTATTTTCTAAGATACGAAGACGAAGACAGTACAGTTTGACGACACTCAATCGTAATATCTGAAATGTAATTTTCAGTTTCTGCTCTTTTTATACTTGATAATCGTTATTTTCCAAGATACGAAACCGAAGACGGTACAGTGTGATCACACTAAATTGCAATATTTAAGATGTAATTTTCAGATTCTGCTCTTTTTATACTTGATACTCGTTATTTTTCGAGGTACAAGACCGGAGACGGTACAGTGTGATCACACTAAATTGCAATATTTGAATTGCAATTTTCAGTTTCTGCTCTTCTTATACTTGATAATCGTTATTTCCTAAGATACGAAACCGACGACAGTACAGTGTAATGACACTCAATCGTAATATCTAAAATGTAATTCTCAGTTTCTGCTCTTTTTATACTTGATAATCGTCATTTTCTAAGATACGAAACCGGCGACAGTACAGTGTGATGATACTCAATCGTAATATCTGAAATGTAATTTTCAGTTTCTGCTCTTTTTATACTTGATAATCGTTATGTTCTAAGATACAAAACCGAAGACGGTACAGTGTGATCAGACTAAATTGCAATATTTAAAATGTCATTCGAGTTTCTGCTCTTTCTATACTTGATATTCGTTATTTTCTAAAATACGAAGACGAAGACAGTACAGTGTGATGACACTCAATCGTAATATCTGAAATGTAATTTTCAGTTTCTGCTCTTTTTATACTTGGTAATCGTTATTTTCTAAGATACAGAACCGAATACGGTACAGTGTGATCACACTAAATTGCAATATTTAAAATGTCATTCGAGTTTCTGCTCTTTTCATACTTGATACTCGTTATTTTCTAAAATACGAAGACGAAGACATTACAGTGTGATGACACTCAATCGTAATATCTGAAATGTAATTCTCAGTTTCTACTCTATTTATACTCTATAATCGTTATTTTCCAAGATACAAAACGGAATACGGTACAGTGTGATCACACTACATTGCAATATTTGAAATGTCATTCGAGTTTCTGCTCTGTTCATACTTGATACTCGTTATTTTCTGAAATACGAAGACGAAGACAGTACAGTGTGATGACACTCAATCGTAATATCTGAAATGTAATTTCAAGTTTCTGCTCTTTTTATACTTGATACTCGTTATTTTCTAAGATACAAAACCGAATACAGTACAGTGTGATGACACTCAATCGTAATATCTGAAAGGTAATTTTCAGTTTCTGCTCTTTTTATACTTGATAATCGTTATTTTCTAAGATACAAAACCGAAGACAGTACAGTGTTATGACACTCAATCGTAATATCTGAAAGATAATTTTCAGTTACTGCTCTTTTTATACTTGATAATCGTCATTTTCTAAGATACGAAACCGGAGACAGTAGAGTGTGATGATACTCAATCGTAATGTCTGGAATGTAATTTTCAGTTTCTGCTCTTTTTATACTTGATACTCGTTATTTTCTAAGATACAGAATCAAAGACGATACAGTGTGATGACACTCAATCGTAATATGTGGAATGTAATTTTCAGTTTCTGCTCTTATTATACTTGATAATCGTTATTTTCTAAGATACGAAACCGACGACAGTACAGTGTGATGACACTCAATCGTAATATCTGAAATGTAATTTTCACTCTCTGCTCTTTTTATACTTGGTAATCGTTATTTTCTAAGATACGGAATCGAATACGGTACAGTGTGATCACACGAAATTGCAATATTTAAAATGTCATTCGAGTTTCTGCTCTTCTCATACTTGATACTCGTTATTTTCTAAGATACAAAGACGAAGACAGTACAGTTTGATGACACTCAATCGTAATATCTGAAATGTAATTTTCAGTTTCGGTTTTTTTTATACTTGATAATCGTTATCTTCCAAGATACAGAACCAAAGACGGTACAGGGTGATCACACTAAATTGCAATATTTAGAATGTAATTTTCAGTTTCTGCTCTTTTTATACTTGATAATCGTCATTTTCTAAGATACGAAACCGGCGACAGTACAGTGTGATGATACTCAATCGTAATATCTGAAATTTAATTCTCAGTTTCTGCTCTTTCTATACTTGATAATCGTTATGTTCTAAGATACGAAACCGAAGACGGTACAGTGTGATCACACTACATTGCAATATTTGAAATGTTATTCGAGTTTCTGCTCTGTTGACACTTGATACTCGTTATTTTCTAAAATACGAAGACGAAGACAGTACAGTGTGATGACACTCAATCGTAATATCTGAAATGTAATTCTAAGTTTCTGCTCTTTTTATACTTGATACTCGTTATTTTCTAAGATACGAAACCGAATACAGTACAGTGTGATGACACTCAATCGTAATATCTGAAAGGCAATTTTCAGTTTCTGCTCTTTTTATACTTGATAATCGTTATTTTCTACGATACGAAATCTACGACGGTACAGTGTAATCACACTAAATTGCAATATTCGAAATGTAATTTTCAGTTTCTGCTCTTTTTATACTTGATAATCGTTATCTTCCAAGATACAGAACCAAAGACGGTACAGGGTGATCACACTAAATTGCAATATTTAGAATGTAATTTTCAGTTTCTGCTCTTTTTATACTTGATAATCGTCATTTTCTAAGATACGAAACCGGCGACAGTACAGTGTGATGATACTCAATCGTAATATCTGAAATGTAATTTTCAGTTTCTGCTCTTTTAATACTTGATAATCGTCATTTTCTAAGATACGAAACCGTCGACAGTACAGTGTGATGATACTCAATCGTAATATCTGAAATGTAATTTTCAGTTTCTGCTCTTTTTATACTTGATACTCGTTATTTTCTGAGCTACAAAACCGGAGACGGTACAGTGTGATCACACTGAATTGCAATATTTGAAATGTCATTCAAGTTTCTGCTCTTTTCATACTTGATACTCGTTATTTTCTAAAATACGAAGACGAAGACAGTACAGTGTGATGACACTCAATCGTAATATCTGAAATGTCATTTTCAGTTTCTGCTCTTTTTATACTTGATACTCGTTATTTTCTAAGATACAAAACCGAAGACAGTACAGTGTGATGACACTCAATCGTAATATCTGAAAGGTAATTTTCAGTTTCTGCTCTTTTTATACTTGATAATCGCTATTTTCTAAGATACGAAACCGACGACAGTACAGTGTGATGACACTCAATCGTAATATCTAAAATGTAATTTCCAGTTTCTGCTCTTTTTATACTTGATACTCGTTATTTTCTAAGATACAGAATCGAAGACGATACAGTGTGATGACACTCAATCGTAATATCTGGAATGTAATTTCCAGTTTCTGCTCGTTTTATACTTGATACTCGTTATTTTCTAAGATACAAAACCGAAGACAGTACAGTGTGATGACACTCAATCGTAATATCTGTGAGGAAATTTTCAGTTTCTGCTCTTTTTATACTTGATAATCGTCATTTTCTAAGATACGAAACCGGCGACAGTACAGTGTGATGATACTCAATCGTAATATCTGAAATGTAATTTTCAGTTTCTGCTCTTTTTATACTTGATAATCGTTATGTTCTGAGATACAAAACCGAAGACTGTACAGTGTGATCAGACTAAATTGCAATATTTAAAATGTCATTCGAGTTTCTGCTCTTTTCATACTTGATATTCGTTATTTTCTGAAATACGAAGACGAAGACAGTACAGTGTGATGACACTCAATCGTAATATCTGAAATGTAATTTTCAGTTTCTGCTCTTTTTATACTTGGTAATCCTTATTTTCTGAGATACAGAACCGAATACGGTACAGTGTGATCACACTAAATTGCAATATTTAAAATGTCATTCGAGTTTCTGCTCTTTTCATACTTGATACTCGTTATTTTCTAAAATACGAAGACGAAGACAGTACAGTGTGATGACACTCAATCGTAATATCTAAAATGTAATTCTCAGTTTCTCCTCTATTCATACTCTATAATCGTTATTTTTCAAGATACAAAACGGAATACGGTACAGTGTGATCACACTGAATTGCAATATTTAAAATGTAATTTGAGTTTCTGCTCTTTTTATACTTGATACTCGTTATTTCCTAAGATACAAAACCGAATACAGTACAGTGTGATGACACTCAATGGTAATATCTGAAAGGTAATTTTCAGTTTCTGCTCTTCTTGTACTTGATAATCGTTATTTTCTAAGATACGAAATCTACGACGGTACAGTGTGATCACACTAAATTGCAATATTCGAAATGTAATTTTCAGTTTCTGCTCTTTTTATACTTGATAATCGTTATCTTCCGAAATACAAAACCAGAGACGGTACAGGGTGATCACACTGAATTGCAAGATTCCGAATGTAATTTTCAGTTTCTGCTCTTTTTATACTTGATACTCGTTATTTTTTGAGATACAAAACCGAATACAGTACAGTGTGATGACACTCAATCGTAATATCTGAAAGGTAATTTTCAGTTTCTGCTTTTTTTATACTTGATAATCGTTATTTTTTAAGGTACAAAACCGAAGACAGTACAGTGTTATGACACTCAATCGTAATATCTGAAAGATAATTTTCAGTTACTGCTCTTTTTATACTTGATAATCGTCATTTTCTAAGATACGAAACCGGAGACAGTAGAGTGTGATGATACTCAATCGTAATGTCTGAAATGTAATTTTCAGTTTCTGCTCTTTTTATACTTGATACTCGTTATTTTCTAAGATACAGAATCGAAGACGATACAGTGTGATGACACTCAATCGTAATATGTGGAATGTAATTTTCAGTTTCTGCTCTTTTTATACTTGATACTCGTTATTTTCTAAGATACAAAACCGAAGACAGTACAGTGTGATGACACTCAATCGTAATATCTGAAAGGAAATTTTCAGTTTCTGCTCTTATTATACTTGATAATCGTTATTTTCTAAGACACGAAACCGACGACAGTACAGTGTGATGACACTCAATCGTAATATCTGAAATGTAATTTTCACTTTCTGCTCTTTTTATACTTGGTAATCGTTATTTTCTAAGATACAGAACCGAATACGGTACAGTGTGATCACACTAAATTGCAATATTTAAAATGTCATTCGAGTTTCTGCTCTTCTCATCCTTGATACTCGTTATTTTCTAAGATACGAAGACGAAGACAGTACAGTTTGATGACACTCAATCGTAATATCTGAAATGTAATTTTCAGTCTCTGTTTTTTTTATACTTGATAATCGTTATCTTCCAAGATACAGAACCAAAGACGGTACAGGGTGATCACACTAAATTGCAATATTTAGAATGTAATTTTCAGTTTCTGCTCTTTTTATACTTGATAATCGTCATTTTCTAAGATACGAAACCGGCGACAGTACAGTGTGATGATACTCAATCGTAATATCTGAAATGTAATTCTCAGTTTCTGCTCTTTTTATACTTGATAATCGTTATGTTCTAAGATACGAAACCGAAGACGGTACAGTGTGATCACACTACATTGCAATATTTGAAATGTTATTCGAGTTTCTGCTCTGTTCACACTTGATACTCGTTATTTTCTAAAATACGAAGACGAAGACAGTACAGTGTGATGACACTCAATCGTAATATCTGAAATGTAATTCTAAGTTTCTGCTCTTTTTATACTTGATACTCGTTATTTTCTAAGATACAAAACCGAATACAGTACAGTGTGATGACACTCAATCGTAATATCTGAAAGGTAATTTTCAGTTTCTGCTCTTTTTATACTTGATAATCGTTATTTTCTACGATACGAAATCTACGACGGTACAGTGTAATCACACTAAATTGCAATATTCGAAATGTAATTTTCAGTTTCTGCTCTTTTTATACTTGATAATCGTTATCTTCCAAGATACAAAACCAGAGCCGGTACAGGGTGATCGTACTGAATTGCAAGATTCAGAATGTAATTTTCAGTTTCCCAGGTAGAAAATAACCATGGCGAAAGCATGGTGCAAGCTAGTTTTCTCAGTTTTTATCACGGTGCGGGCTTGTCACGCTAGATTACCGCGGGGTCGATCTGTAACGCTTGTCCAGACTCACGGCAAGCTAGCAAGCCTATGTTGCCGCGAGCTTAACAATTTAGCTAGCGACGATGCAGTTTTCATGGTTCATCGCTAGCTTAGGATTTTTATGGCTGAATAGATTCCGATTGGTATAAAATCAAATATTCAATAATTATATAAGGCAATTTTTATTTTTCTTAAAAATATAAGTATGGATACGCTCGTACAATAACATATGAATATTAATATTATTAGGAACATACTGACTTAGTAGGTACATATTACCTACTGCAGGACTTCTTATGATATAATTGTATGTATTGGGCTTTCCACGTCACATTTACCCCTTTTGACCTCACCTCCTTCGATTTGCATAGATTTTTAGAATGATTTTGCAACCGACCCAATAGGGTCCCTGGATTATTTTTCAGATTTTTTCAACCACCGGCGAAATTTAAAAAAAAAAATCGAAAAGTCGATTCCGGAAACGCCATTTTTAAAAATCTGAAAAAATTCACACTAATTTCATAATTTAAAATATGATTTGTAAGCATGACATGATAATGGGATCTCGATATTTACTATTTTTTTCGTAAGTTTTTAGGTTTTTCATGTCGGAATTAGAGTTCTTATCTTTTCAATCGGTCACAACTTTCTCAAATATTAATGGATTTTAATTTTTCTGAAACTTAGAGAAGTTGAAATCCATTAATATTTGAGAAAGTTATGACCGATTAAAAAGATCAAAACCCCAATTCTGACATGAAAAACCTAAAAACTTGCGGAAAAAAATAGTAAATATCGAGATCCCATTATCATGTCATGCTTACAAATCATATTTTAAATTATGAAATCAGTGTGAATTTTTTCAGATTTTTAAAAATGGCGTTTCCGGAATCGACTTTTCGATTTTTTTTTTAATTTCGCCGGTGGTTGAAAAATCTGAAAATAATCCAGGGACCCTATTGGGTCGGTTGCAACATCATAGTAAACAATTATCCAAATCGAAAGGGCTGAGGTACAAAAGGGGTAAATGTGACGTGGAAAGCCCCATATATTGTATTGTTATCATTGTTTCAATTGTTATATATTGTTATGTAATAATTGTTATAATTGTTTATATATTGTATTGTATATTTCTGAATATTTTTTCATCTCCTTAGTTTGATTTGTTTATAATTTATTCATTTTTGTTCTTTGTTACAACATACCATATACGAATTCATGTATGAAAAACATAAACTATAGGAAACAAAAATAATCAGCTTATACATATTGCGACATAAAGGATCCACGCGATGACGTGATAAAAGAAAACATAAACTCGAAACTATACTATAATCGTAAACAGAAACATAATAATCATAATTATATCATATAATATTAGAATTTACGTTCAAAAATAAAAAAACCTGCGCTTGAGAGTCTCTATTTAGTTTTCGCTCCATCTGAGATAATCTCAGGTTGTTTTTTCAAGCGCATCGGTCTCTGGCCATCCCAATCTTTAGAATTTGTAAAAGTCGTGCCCATCGCTGCATGGACTTTCGCCTCAGTAATTTGAAGACGAGACATCAAGGCTTCTATAAAAAAATGTAGTACATCCAAAATAACTTAAATATACTTAAATAGATATGGAGCACCTCACAATTTTAATTCATATTATATTGTTGATCGATAAAAAATGACCATTTCTCTTACCTACAATGCAGCTGCAGAAAGTTGGAACATCTAGTTTAAACACTATCTTTTTGTCCATTTTTTTTATTGCAGTATATTTCATAGCAACTTCTCGGCTTATAAGTTTCTTCATTACAACAGCCATATTTTTTGATAGTTTTTCCTCACGATCAACTACCATGATGATGGTAGATTTCTAAAATCCAGTGATATCTTGTTATGGTTTGATCTAAGTTGGTATATGATTTGAGTATAATAGAATTGTACCATATCTTTGCGAGCTTCTGAACTTTCCAACAATTTTTTTTCTAGTGAGTATAGGTCATCCAAACTTTTCACTGGAAAGTCGGTTCCATATTTTTCGGCCAGTGTTGTTTCTCCATATGGATCACCGAATTTTTTCAGCAGAAGATGTTCGATATTTCTCATTAATGTCGCCTGTGCTTTCATTTCTTGTTCCACAGATATAAGTTTTGTTAGAAGAATAGTATATTCTGGAATCAAGTAAAGTATACATGTTCGTCATTAACAAATAAGTGATAGGTAAAAAATACGACAAATTATTACCATTTTTTTTTATTATTCTCAACTAACTTAAGGGGTACATACACCTTTGAAATAAATTTTTTCCAATTACTGCTACGCTCTGAAAAAACATTCTAGAGACTCAGTTTTTCTACAGTTGATTAGTGCTATTTTGATACATAGTTCATGATTTTTCCAGATTTTATGTCCTCTGCTGAACATAAATTCAGTCCATCGAAGAAAAAGCAGTTGTCGTAGGATGCAGGTTGCTGCGTTGGATGAAATTTCTTTCACTTTTGAGGAAATATTCTTTATGAATGTAATTTCGGACCAAACCAATAATATTTGATGAATGTAATTTTTACATTTTTACACATAGAAATTTTTGATTGTAAAAATTTTTTTTCCATCATTCTGAAAAAAATGTTTTGAAACCAAAAATTTCTATGTCTAAAAATGACATTCATCAAATATTATTGGTTTGGTCCGAAATTACATTCATAAAGAATATTTCCTCAAAAGTGGAAGAAATTTCATCCAACGCAGCAGCCTGCATCCTCCGACAACTGCTTTTTCTTCGATGGACTGGATTTATGTTCAGCGGAGGACATAAAATCTGGAAAAATCATGAACTATGTATCAAAATAGCACTAATCAACTGTAGAAAAACTGAGTCTCTAGAATGTTTTCTCAGTGCGTAGCAGTAATTTGAAAAAAATTATTTTAAAGGTGTGTGTACAGTAATTTTCATCGATGGTGTCCCTGTGACTCACTATTTTTCCTAGCTTTTTTTCAAATCATATTTCCCTTCTACAAATATTTTATTTGCCAATGACCGGTGGCTTACTTCGTGACTCTTCTCCAACACGCAGCTGTCATATTCGTAACAACCTGAAGGTTCCACTGGTCACGGGTAAATAAAATATTCATAGAAGTAAAACTCGAATCTGGAAAAAATAGTGAGCCACGGGGACACCATCGATAAACATTACTGTACCCCCTTAACCTTACCTTCGTGAGTAATGTTAATACTTTTTCCAAAACTTTTTTTAATAATGGTAGGGTTGGATTGAGGATTTTTGGATGCATGTGGTTCATCAAATTCTTTCTGATCTATAAATTTGCAAACAGTTATTATGAAACAAGCTCAAGCATACTTAATAATAATCGAGTAATGAAAGAATTCAACAGTTGAAAAAAGTCAACCTGATGAGACGATCGCGCCAATATCTTTAGTTAATAATTCATCGAAAGAAAATGATATGTTTCCGTCTTCAAGCAACACATTCAATTTCGTAGGACTTATATCCAACGAGAAGAGGGATTCATTGATCTGGGATGAGGTATCGGTGGATGTCGATGGCTTAGTGTTATCATTATATTTTGTCATGGAACTCCTAGGATTTGGAATATCACCAATGATTTGATTTTTGACAGAGGCACTGGTTATATCAATTTCACGGTTATTGGGATTTTTGTCAAGAGCAACAATAGATTTTGGCTGCTCAACATCATCGGGGCTAGGTTCTTCATAAGAATGAGTAGATGTAGAAATCGTAGAGTTGACTGGCCTGACTTCTTTGTTCTTAACTAGTTTGCTCAGCAATTTATCAACAGTGAGGTTCATATTTGTCGATGAGTCCCTTGAGGTATCTGCGAAATAAAGGTAATTCAACAATAACAGACTTCAATAACTCGAAATATATGTCCTATTCCCAAATAGGAAGCTAATCTTACTAATTTCATTATCGGATGATGAATAATTCGCATCTCGTTTTGAAGAACCAGTGGTTTGGAAGGATCTTTTTTGATATTTTCTCAAGTTTTCAGTGTGATCAGTTTTAGATTTCAACTTCCTCGGTGACTTTTTTTGTTTTTGTTTAGTCTGTTTTTTAGTCTTGCTTTCAGGTGATTCATTTAATGCTATAAATTGAAATGTGTGATATAACTAACAGTTCAAAGATCTGGTTACTTTCCGAAAGGGTATAAGCCCCAAGGATAAGAACAGTTTATATACTAATTACCCGTTATTTATGGATATAGTAAGCGCACAGGAATGAATAGAACATTTATTAAGTTTTTGTGAAAAACTACCTCCAGAATTTTCATCGTAATTCATCGTTGATTTCAATTTTTGAAGGCTATTTTCCAACTGTCGAATTTTAAAAGCTTTTTCAAGCATGGCAGTCTTTTGCTTTGAATCAAAATCTGTATCTGACGTGAATAAGTTATCCTTCACAGCCAATTGATTCAGTTTGCGAACTGCGTCCTTATATGTTGCTGGTTGTGCGAGCAAATTTAAGTCAATACTTATCAAATAATCTCATGATAAATAAATCGATGGTTCGGACGAGTAACGTTGCATCTCGCGAGCTGTTCCGAAACCGCTCTGTAGCGCTATAGACTTTCCATACAACTACACAGCAATTTCAGAGTCACTTATAAGATATAACGTTCTTCGTCCAAGCCATCAAGATAATGAATTAGGGTAATTCCGGGTGAGGTGGCCATAGGGGAGAGATGGCCTTCGATGATATTTCTAATGCTCCTCGATATATTAGATTTATTAGAGTAGATCGGTACTCTGTACGAAGCGATCCATTCTATACAGGAAGTGTCATATATCGAATAGCATGAGAAATATCATCAAAGGCCATCTCTCCCCTATGGCCATCCCACCCGGAATTACCGTAGATACAATAAAAAAGGAAGACTTCAAGACCATTCTATTTCACAGGATGCAAAAACTCACATGATTGACCTTTAATCGCAATGGTAAATTTTACCCACGATGGGTCAGCAGTTAGTTCTTGTTGAACCATTTCATGAAGATTTGTATAAGGTGGCGGTGGAAACGGACAAGAATATTTTTTTTTCAAATCATCATAAGTGATCCATGAATATGGTACTATATCCACAGATCTTTGCACAGGTTTTCTACCTCGGGCTATGAATTGAATGATTTGAAATTTCTCAATATCTGCAGTTTCTGTACTGCTGTCACTTTCGTCGTGATTCATACCTGTAATCAGGGTTGGGAAAATTGATTACCATTTGCCGAATTCGACTTGCTGCACTAGTGCGCACTGAGTGTATTTCTGTCGCACTCGGACATAGGAAATAGAAGAGGATAAAAGTGCACTCAGTGCGCACTAGTGCAGCAAGTCGAATTCGGCAATAGATTTACAAAAATGTTCAATTACATATTACGAATGTCATGAATGATCAAATCGGTTATCGTAATATCAAAATAATTGAGAGCTCACAACTCTGCCTGTAATATAGTTTTCATTGCGGTGGACGTAAAATCCGATTTTACAACTTATTCTGTTTAGATAAAATCGAATTTTACGCCAACTGTATCGAAAAATATTGTTCGCAACACAGGCGTAATACTTTATACCCTCGTGTGATGCCGTAATTACTCGGGCCGGCTTCGCCGAACCTCGTGCACGGCGATCTCACGTGGGTATAAAATTTTACGCCCTTGATACGAAATATACTATTAATTAATTATTTATTTATTTTACTATTAACTCCTCCCATTCATTCGCGTAATTTGATTAAAAATTTGGATTATATTCGATTATGTTAGGTTAGGGAAATACAGGACTAGATTGATAGAATTTAATATTAATAGCACACCAACTTACTGATACTAATGTAAGGCGTTCTTGATAACGGCGATCTCTTGGAATAAGTTGAGAATGATTTGAGTAACGTTCCGTCTACGTTGTTGCGTCTGATGTATATTAAGTGATATCAAGCTTTGGACACGTTGGTTGTCGTGTGTTATATTCACGGAGTTGTAGGTTATGTCAAGCGTTCGTAGCGCCCCATCAGTGGCCACAATCAGAAACTTTGAGGAGGCTGACTGTGAATTCTGATTTGAAATGAAGTTTTATGGCAAATGCGTGAATGTAAAGAATATTTCAAATATCGCGTTACTAAAGCCAAAAGGGCGTATCTCAAATGATACGCCCTTTTGGTTCTGCAGAGCCAAAAGGGCGTATAAAAAAAAAAAAAAATTCTCTAATCAACCTAGAAATGTTAGAAATAAGGAAATATATTGAAAAAATGAAAAAAAACATTTTTTTTGAGATACGCCCTTTTGGCTTTAAAAAAAAAAATTCTTAAAACCAAAAGGGCGTATCGTTTTTTTTCAATTTATTATTAACCATGTAACATAATTATGGAGAAAATTCGAAAAAAATGTACAAATCATGATTTTACAACTCTATATTATTATACTCAACTATAATAATAAAGTTACAATACTATTATTACTCAATTTACTCAATATTATTTACTACTAATATTACTACTAATAATATTATTGAGTTGTAAAATCATGATTTGTACATTTTTTTCGAATTTTCTCCATAATTATGTTACATGGTTAATAATAAATTGAAAAAAAAACGATACGCCCTTTTGGTTTTAAGAATTTTTTTTTTTAAAGCCAAAAGGGCGTATCTCAAAAAAAATGTTTTTTTTCATTTTTTCAATATATTTCCTTATTTCTAACATTTCTAGGTTGATTAGAGAAATTTTTTTTTTTTATACGCCCTTTTGGCTCTGCAGAACCAAAAGGGCGTATCAGTTGAGATACGCCCTTTTGGCTTTAGTAACGCGATATTTAACCCTAGAACTACAAACCCATTTTTTCTACCTTTGAACTACAAACCGGGGTACATATTTACCCCATGCGTTTCTTGTTTGTAAAATCGTTCTAAAAGCAGTAATGAGACTCGTTAGTACATGAATCTCTTCGTCTTTTCATGCTGAAGAGGATGGTGTAAAGTAAATTTCATTTCATCGAGGTTTAGTCAGTGAAAAATCGATTTAAATACCTGAAAGCGCTGAGAAAACGGCCAAAACGTCATTTTTCGCAGTTTGCCTGGGGTAGATATATACCCCGGTTTGTCGTTCTAGGGTTAATAAATCTCCCTCAAAAAAATTTTGTAATCAATTGTTCAAATATACAAGATCACATTGATTCGTCAAAAAAATTCGAGATTCAGGGTGTCTACTAACAAGCCCATTCGTTTATCCAGGACACTTCAAGGATTTTCAGGGTAGATTTGAGAAATTTTTAATATCCGAAAGATTAAAATAGGACGTTCTGATTTCATATTTTTTAAATAATTTGTTGGTTACATTTCTTTTTGTAAAGAGTTATGAGATACCAAGGGATGACGAAATGATAGGGTAGAAAATATTTCCAGGACATTACTCGGAGGTTTAGGATTTTTCCAGGATTTCTAGGACCTAAATGTTATTTCAGGATATTTTCAGGATTTCTAGGACTACTAGTTAGATGCCCTGAAATTGTAACAGGCCGAACAGCGATTATTTTGATTGAAGCGAAATGGATTTTCTGAATTTATTGTAACACTTACATTTTGCTGAAGCTTAGCTGTTGTGGTTGATTAGTGATGTAGTAGAGGGATAGCGAAAACTTGTTTTTCGTCATTCGGTGCAAACTCCAGGGTGAGTTTCATCATTTTCAGTTTTACATCATCAATACATACATTTATCGTGGTTGGCAATGGTCTCTGGCGTAGTTCACATATATTTAAAATTGTGGATTCGATTGGATCATCATAAACGGTATCTTTTACCAGCCACAATGCTCCTTTAATCCGGATAGAATCATCCTGGCGATATATTTTTTTTATCACAAGAATTTTCTCATTTCTCAAAAGAACTAAATTGTTAGGTTGAGCCTTCGAAAGAAAACTGCCTTTGTATCTAACTTTGAAAATTTCAGACTCATCCTCTTTCAAAATTTCAAGATTAGTAATCAATTTGGCTGGTCCTTTGAATACAGCTCGCTCATGCAATCTACGACACAGTTGTGCAATTGTTCGGTTTGGTGACCGCAGATCTCTTTTAATCTTGCCTAATTCATTTTCATATGGGAAAGCATGGATCTCACTCAAACTGCAGTTCATATTTTTGACATCATCTATTAAATGAATGAGATGATGTATATTGACCGTAGCGAATTCTTCACCGTATATATTTATAGCATCTAGGAAAAATTGGTTCAAACACTCTTTTGCATATTCTTGATATCTAATAATTGTCGCCGTCATTTTAGACCAAAGGAGTCGAGAAGCTATGTGCATTAATATAAAATTATTATATACTTCTGGCCTCAAGGTGTACTTTAATACTATTGGCCCCAGATACTGTAAAAAAAGTTTGTGTTCAGTTCCTTTCCACTTGGGAACATGGGCTAGAGCTCTCGTCTGTCGTTGGAATTCATGCGGTATTTGTGAGCTTATACATTTCAAACGACGTGATATTTCTGTCTTGTTTGTTTGGCTTAGTTTAACAGCTGGTTTACCAGACATCCAATTGTCCAATAACTTCGCACTGCAACCGAGAAAACCCAAATGAAAAAAGTCTAGTATGAAGAGCTTAATCATATCGATATTTGGGACGATAAGCAAAAACGGCGAAGCTTTATTGTGATGATCAGGATCGTTGAAATTTCGAAATGTCTCGTTGGATCTTGGGTTTGCATCAACAGTTGAAAAAGTCATGGTGCCTCCGACTCTTCGGCCTACACATTCACATCTCTCACAGGCATTGAAACTTGTATGGCCTTTAGTGCACTTCAGAAATGCTCTCGCCGGCGTATCGCATATAAAACCTTTTATTTCGACAGTGTAGTTTACTCTTAAGATTGTGATACCATTTGCCAATAATATATTAATTTCTGAAATGAAATCTTTGGTATATTCTTCGACTAGTTTTGGTTTGGATTCACCGCAATATAAAGCAACAACAAATGGTTCGTAATTTGCTGCTCCAGAGTGCACTTTGCATAGTATAGGCCAGATGTGGCGTGAACTAGACTTTGATATCGAAAGTCCGTCGCAATTGAACTGCAGTTCTATTCGAGGCTGCTCATGTGCATTCGGATTTATACATAACTTTAAGCCTTTCTCGATACCAAGGTAAGTAAATTTCCCGAAAGAACCATTTCCATCTTCCATATCAATAATTGTATATTCAGCCCCAGCAGTACCTAGAAATGTCTTAGAACTTGCTGGTAGATCAGGCAATAATCTGCTTCGTAGAATTTTAAGAAGAGGATCGAGATGTGAATGCGCAATTCTACATTGTATTGCCCATTTCCGTAGCTGTTGTACTTCGGGATCGTGTCTGTTGTTTGCATCATCCATAGGCGGTAGGGGGTTAGGTTCATCGTCATCTTCAGATTCATCCTCACTAATCGGGTCAATGGGTCTATGATTTTCATCATTTATTTCATTTTCGACACCACTATTTTCTTCTTCATCGGCACTATCATCATTCCTAGAAACACTTTCGTCACTATCACTATCGGAGCTAACCTGTTCGTTCTGATCAGAACTCGAGGAACTGTGGTTAATAGCCGAATCGAAACCAAATTGATTTGCACCAAAACCGTCTGAACTACTGCTGTCCACTGCACTTCCATCATTCACATTTTCTAAGCTTTTTTTAAGTTTTTTGAGTGCTCGAAACCTACGGACCCGCATTCGCGTTGAGGTTAGCTTTCGTTTCCTTTTTTCGTCCATCTCGCAGAATGGCCACAACACAGCCCACTTCTCGCTCTCAAGCAGACTCACTTCGGATATACAACGCTAGATCGCGTCTAGCTACGTTGCCGAGGAAACTAGCAGACTGGCAAATACACGAAAAATATGGCTAGCGGCAATCTGATTCAAGCTCGCAGTCGCATGTCTCGCGTGCCAAGCTTAATCACGGCCAAATGCTAGCTCGGAATTGACTAAACTCAGTTCGCCAAGGTTATTTTCTACCTGGGTTCTGCTCTTTTTATACTTGATACTCGTTATTTTCTAAGATACAGAATCGGAGACGATACAGTGTGATGACACTCAATCGTAATATCTGAAATGTAATTTTCAGTTTCTGCTCTTTTTCATACTTGATACTCGTTATTTTCTAAGATACAGAATCGAAGACGATACAGTGTGATGACACTCAATCGTAATATCTGGAATGTAATTTTCAGTTTCTGCTCGTTTTATACTTGATACTCGTTATTTTCTAAGATACAAAACCGAAGACAGTACAGTGTGATGACACTCAATCGTAATATGTGGAATGTAATTTTCAGTTTCTGCTCTGTTGATACTTGATACTCGTTATTTTCTGAGATACAAAACCGAAGACAGTACAGTGTGATGACACTCAATCGTAATATCTGAAAGGAAATTTTCAGTTTCTGCTCTTATTATACTTGATAATCGTTATTTTCTAAGATACGAAACCGACGACAGTACAGTGTGATGACACTCAATCGTAATATCTGAAATGTAATTTTCACTTTCTGCTCTTTTTATACTTGGTAATCGTTATTTTCTAAGATACAGAACCGAATACGGTGAAGTGCGATCACACTAAATTGCAATATTTAAAATGTCATTCGAGTTTCTGCTCTTCTCATACTTGATACTCGTTATTTTCTAAGATACGAAGACGAAGACAGTACAGTTTGATGACACTCAATCGTGATATCTGAAATGTAATTTTCAGTTTCTGCTCTTTTTATACTTGATAATCGTTATCTTCCAAGATACAGAACCAAAGACGGTACAGGGTGATCACACTAAATTGCAATATTTAGAATGTAATTTTCAGTTTCTGCTCTTTTTATACTTGATAATCGTCATTTTCTAAGATACGAAACCGGCGACAGTACAGTGTGATGATACTCAATCGTAATATCTGAAATGTAATTTTCAGTTTCTGCTCTTTTTATACTTGATAATCGTTATGTTCTAAGATACGAAACCGAAGACGGTACAGTGTGATCACACTAAATTGCAATATTTGAAATGTCATTCAAGTTTCTGCTCTGTTCATACTTGATACTCGTTATTTTCTAAAATACGAAGACGAAGACAGTACAGTGTGATGACACTCAATCGTAATATCTGAAATGTAATTTTCAGTTTTTGCTCTTTTTATACTTGATAATCGTTATGTTCTAAGATACGAAACCGAAGACGGTACAGTGTGATCACACTACATTGCAATATTTGAAATGTCATTCGAGTTTCTGCTCTGTTCATACTTGATACTCGTTATTTTCTAAAATACGAAGACGAAGACAGTACAGTGTGATGACACTCAATCGTAATATCTGAAATGTAATTTTAAGTTTCTGCTCTTTTTATACTTGATACTCGTTATTTTCTAAGATACAAAACCAAATACAGTACAGTGTGATGACACTTAATCGTAATATCTGAAAGGTAATTTTCAGTTTCTGCTCTTTTTATACTTGATAATCGTTATTTTCTGTGATACGAATTCTACGACGGTACAGTGTAATCACACTAAATTGCAATATTCGAAATGTAATTTTCAGTTTCTGCTCTTCTTATACTTGATAATCGTTATCTTCCAAGATACAAAACCAGAGACGGTACAGGGTGATCACACTGAATTGCAAGATTCAGAATGTAATTTTCAGTTTCTGCTCTTTTTATACTTGATACTCGTTATTTTCTAAAATACGAAGACGACGACAGTACAGTGTGATGACACTCAATCGTAATATCTAAAATGTAATTTTCAGTTTCTGCTCTTTTTATACTTGATACTCGTTATTTTCTAAGATACAGAATCGAAGACGATACAGTGTGATGACACTCAATCGTCATATCTGGAATGTCATTTTCAGTTTCTGCTCGTTTTATACTTGATACTCGTTATTTTCTCAGATACAAAACCGAAGACAGTACAGTGTGATGACACTCAATCGTAATATGTGGAATGTAATTTTCAGTTTCTGCTCTTATTATACTTGATAATCGTTATTTTCTAAGATACGAAACCGACGACAGTACAGTGTGATGACACTCAATCGTAATATCTGAAATGTAATTTTCACTTTCTGCTCTTTTTATACTTGGTAATCGTTATTTTCTAAGATACAGAACCGAATACGGTACAGTGTGATCACACTAAATTGCAATATTTAAAATGTCATTCGAGTTTCTGCTCTTCTCATACTTGATACTCGTTATTTTCTAAGATACGAAGACGAAGACAGTACAGTTTGATGACACTCAATCGGAATATCTGAAATGTAATTTTCAGTTTCTGCTCTTTTTATACTTGATAATCGTTATGTTCTAAGATACGAAACCGAAGACGGTACAGTGTGATCACACTAAATTGCAATATTTGAAATGTCATTCGAGTTTCTGCTCTGTTCATACTTGATACTCGTTATTTTCTAAGATACAGAATCGAAGACGATACAGTGTGATGACACTCAATCGTAATATGTGGAATGTAATTTTCAGTTTCTGCTCTGTTTATACTTGATACTCGTTATTTTCTAAGATACAAAACCGAAGACAGTACAGTGTGATGACACTCAATCGTAATATCTGAAAGGAAATTTTCAGTTTCTGCTCTTATTATACTTGATAATCGTTATTTTCTAAGATACGAAACCGACGACAGTACAGTGTGATGACACTCAATCGTAATATCTGAAATGTAATTTTCACTTTCTGCTCTTTTTATACTTGGTAATCGTTATTTTCTAAGATACAGAACCGAATACGGTGAAGTGTGATCACACTAAATTGCAATATTTAAAAAGTCATTCGAGTTTCTGCTCTTCTCATACTTGATACTCGTTATTTTCTAAGATACGAAGACGAAGACAGTACAGTTTGATGACACTCAATCGTGATATCTGAAATGTAATTTTCAGTTTCTGCTCTTTTTATACTTGATAATCGTTATCTTCCAAGATACAGAACCAAAGACGGTACAGGGTGATCACACTAAATTGCAATATTTAGAATGTAATTTTCAGTTTCTGCTCTTTTTATACTTGATAATCGTCATTTTCTAAGATACGAAACCGGCGACAGTACAGTGTGATGATACTCAATCGTAATATCTGAAATGTAATTTTCAGTTTCTGCTCTTTTTATACTTGATAATCGTTATGTTCTAAGATACAAAACCGAAGACGGTACAGTGTGATCAGACTAAATTGCAATATTTAAAATGTCATTCGAGTTTCTGCTCTTTTAATACTTGATAATCGTCATTTTCTAAGATACGAAACCGTCGACAGAACAGTGTGATGATACTCAATCGTAATATCTGAAATGTAATTTTCAGTTTGTGCTCTTTTTATACGTTATACTCGTTATTTTCTGAGGTACAAAACCGGACACGGTACAGTGTGATCACACTGAATTGCAATATTTGAAATGTCATTCGAGTTTCTGCTCTTTTCATACTTGATACTCGTTATTTTCTAAAATACGAAGACGACGACAGTACAGTGTGATGACACTCAATCGTAATATCTAAAATGTAATTTTCAGTTTCTGCTCTTTTTATACTTGATAATCGTTATCTTCCAAGATACAGAACCAAAGACGGTACAGGGTGATCACACTAAATTGCAATATTTAGAATGTAATTTTCAGTTTCTGCTCTTTTTATACTTGATAATCGTCATTTTCTAAGATACGAAACCGGCGACAGTACAGTGTGATGATACTCAATCGTAATATCTGAAATGTAATTTTCAGTTTCTGCTCTTTTTATACTTGATAATCGTTATGTTCTAAGATACAAAACCGAAGACGGTACAGTGTGATCAGACTAAATTGCAATATTTGAAATGTCATTCGAGTTTCTGCTCTTTTAATACTTGATAATCGTCATTTTCTAAGATACGAAACCGTCGACAGTACAGTGTGATGATACTCAATCGTAATATCTGAAATGTAATTTTCAGTTTGTGCTCTTTTTATACGTGATACTCGTTATTGTCTGAGGTACAAAACCGGACACGGTACAGTGTGATCACACTGAATTGCAATATTTGAAATGTCATTCGAGTTTCTGCTCTTTTCATACTTGATACTCGTTATTTTCTAAAATACGAAGACGACGACAGTACAGTGTGATGACACTCAATCGTAATATCTAAAATGTAATTTTCAGTTTCTGCTCTTTTTATACTTGATACTCGTTATTTTCTAAGATACGAAGACGAAGACAGTACAGTTTGATGACACTCAATCGTAATATCTGAAATGTAATTTTCAGTTTCTGCTCTTTTTATACTTGATAATCGTTATGTTCTAAGATACGAAACCGAAGACGGTACAGTGTGATCACACTAAATTGCAATATTTGAAATGTCATTCGAGTTTCTGCTCTGTTCATACTTGATACTCGTTATTTTCTAAGATACAGAATCGAAGACGATACAGTGTGATGACACTCAATCGTAATATGTGGAATGTAATTTTCAGTTTCTGCTCTGTTTATACTTGATACTCGTTATTTTCTAAGATACAAAACCGAAGACAGTACAGTGTGATGACACTCAATCGTAATATCTGAAAGGAAATTTTCAGTTTCTGCTCTTATTATACTTGATAATCGTTATTTTCTAAGATACGAAACCGACGACAGTACAGTGTGATGACACTCAATCGTAATATCTGAAATGTAATTTTCACTTTCTGCTCTTTTTATACTTGGTAATCGTTATTTTCTAAGATACAGAACCGAATACGGTGAAGTGTGATCACACTAAATTGCAATATTTAAAAAGTCATTCGAGTTTCTGCTCTTCTCATACTTGATACTCGTTATTTTCTAAGATACGAAGACGAAGACAGTACAGTTTGATGACACTCAATCGTGATATCTGAAATGTAATTTTCAGTTTCTGCTCTTTTTATACTTGATAATCGTTATCTTCCAAGATACAGAACCAAAGACGGTACAGGGTGATCACACTAAATTGCAATATTTAGAATGTAATTTTCAGTTTCTGCTCTTTTTATACTTGATAATCGTCATTTTCTAAGATACGAAACCGGCGACAGTACAGTGTGATGATACTCAATCGTAATATCTGAAATGTAATTTTCAGTTTCTGCTCTTTTTATACTTGATAATCGTTATGTTCTAAGATACGAAACCGAAGACGGTACAGTGTGATCACACTAAATTGCAATATTTGAAATGTCATTCGAGTTTCTGCTCTGTTCATACTTGATACTCGTTATTTTCTAAAATACGAAGACGAAGACAGTACAGTGTGATGACACTCAATCGTAATATCTGAAATGTAATTTTCAGTTTTTGCTCTTTTTATACTTGATAATCGTTATGTTCTAAGATACGAAACCGAAGACGGTACAGTGTGATCACACTACATTGCAATATTTGAAATGTCATTCGAGTTTCTGCTCTGTTCATACTTGATACTCGTTATTTTCTAAAATACGAAGACGAAGACAGTACAGTGTGATGACACTCAATCGTAATATCTGAAATGTAATTTTAAGTTTCTGCTCTTTTTATACTTGATACTCGTTATTTTCTAAGATACAAAACCAAATACAGTACAGTGTGATGACACTTAATCGTAATATCTGAAAGGTAATTTTCAGTTTCTGCTCTTTTTATACTTGATAATCGTTATTTTCTGTGATACGTAATCTACGACGGTACAGTGTAATCACACTAAATTGCAATATTCGAAATGTAATTTTCAGTTTCTGCTCTTTTTATACTTGATAATCGTTATCTTCCAAGATACAAAACCAGAGCCGGTACAGGGTGATCGTACTGAATTGCAAGATTCAGAATGTAATTTTCAGTTTCTGCTCTTTTTATACTTGATACTCGTTATTTTCTAAGATACAGAATCGGAGACGATACAGTGTGATGACACTCAATCGTAATATCTGAAATGTAATTTTCAGTTTCTGCTCTTTTTATACTTGATAATCGTTATGTTCTAAGATACGAAACCGAAGACGGTACAGTGTGATCACACTAAATTGCAATATTTGAAATGTCATTCGAGTTTCTGCTCTGTTCATACTTGATACTCGTTATTTTCTAAAATACGAAGACGAAGACAGTACAGTGTGATGACACTCAATCGTAATATCTGAAATGTAATTTCCAGTTTCTGCTCTCTTTATACTTGATAATCGTTACTTTCTGAGATACAAAACCGAAGACGGTACAGTGTAATCACACTGAATGACGATACTCAAAATGTAATTTTCAATTTCTGCTCTTTTTATACTTGATACTTGTTATTTTCTAAGATACAAAACCGAAGACAGTACAGTGTGATGACACTCAATCGTAATATCTGAAATGTAATTTTCAGTTTTTGCTCTTTTTATACTTGATAATCGTTATGTTCTAAGATACGAAACCGAAGACGGTACAGTGTGATCACACTACATTGCAATATTTGAAATGTCATTCGAGTTTCTGCTCTGTTCATACTTGATACTCGTTATTTTCTAAAATACGAAGACGAAGACAGTACAGTGTGATGACACTCAATCGTAATATCTGAAATGTAATTTTAAGTTTCTGCTCTTTTTATACTTGATACTCGTTATTTTCTAAGATACAAAACCAAATACAGTACAGTGTGATGACACTTAATCGTAATATCTGAAAGGTAATTTTCAGTTTCTGCTCTTTTTATACTTGATAATCGTTATTTTCTGTGATACGAAATCTACGACGGTACAGTGTAATCACACTAAATTGCAATATTCGAAATGTAATTTTCAGTTTCTGCTCTTCTTATACTTGATAATCGTTATCTTCCAAGATACAAAACCAGAGACGGTACAGGGTGATCACACTGAATTGCAAGATTCAGAATGTAATTTTCAGTTTCTGCTCTTTTTATACTTGATACTCGTTATTTTCTAAAATACGAAGACGACGACAGTACAGTGTGATGACACTCAATCGTAATATCTAAAATGTAATTCTCAGTTTCTGCTCTTTTTATACTTGATACTCGTTATTTTCTAAGATACAGAATCGAAGACGATACAGTGTGATGACACTCAATCGTCATATCTGGAATGTAATTTTCAGTTTCTGCTCGTTTTATACTTGATACTCGTTATTTTCTAAGATACAAAACCGAAGACAGTACAGTGTGATGACACTCAATCGTAATATCTGAAAGGAAATTTTCAGTTTCTGCTCTTATTATACTTGATAATCGTTATTTTCTAAGATACGAAACCGACGACAGTACAGTGTGATGACACTCAATCGTAATATCTGAAATGTAATTTTCACTTTCTGCTCTTTTTATACTTGGTAATCGTTATTTTCTAAGATACAGAACCGAATACGGTACAGTGTGATCACACTAAATTGCAATATTTAAAATGTCATTCGAGTTTCTGCTCTTCTCATACTTGATACTCGTTATTTTCTAAGATACGAAGACGAAGACAGTACAGTTTGATGACACTCAATCGGAATATCTGAAATGTAATTTTCAGTTTCTGCTCTTTTTATACTTGATAATCGTTATGTTCTAAGATACGAAACCGAAGACGGTACAGTGTGATCACACTAAATTGCAATATTTGAAATGTCATTCGAGTTTCTGCTCTGTTCATACTTGATACTCGTTATTTTCTAAGATACAGAATCGAAGACGATACAGTGTGATGACACTCAATCGTAATATGTGGAATGTAATTTTCAGTTTCTGCTCTGTTTATACTTGATACTCGTTATTTTCTAAGATACAAAACCGAAGACAGTACAGTGTGATGACACTCAATCGTAATATCTGAAAGGAAATTTTCAGTTTCTGCTCTTATTATACTTGATAATCGTTATTTTCTAAGATACGAAACCGACGACAGTACAGTGTGATGACACTCAATCGTAATATCTGAAATGTAATTTTCACTTTCTGCTCTTTTTATACTTGATAATCGTTATCTTCCAAGATACAGAACCAAAGACGGTACAGGGTGATCACACTAAATTGCAATATTTAGAATGTAATTTTCAGTTTCTGCTCTTTTTATACTTGATAATCGTCATTTTCTAAGATACGAAACCGGCGACAGTACAGTGTGATGATACTCAATCGTAATATCTGAAATGTAATTTTCAGTTTCTGCTCTTTTTATACTTGATACTCGTTATTTTCTAAGATACAGAATCGGAGACGATACAGTGTGATGACACTCAATCGTAATATCTGAAATGTAATTTTCAGTTTCTGCTCTTTTTATACTTGATAATCGTTATGTTCTAAGATACGAAACCGAAGACGGTACAGTGTGATCACACTAAATTGCAATATTTGAAATGTCATTCGAGTTTCTGCTCTGTTCATACTTGATACTCGTTATTTTCTAAAATACGAAGACGAAGACAGTACAGTGTGATGACACTCAATCGTAATATCTGAAATGTAATTTCCAGTTTCTGCTCTCTTTATACTTGATAATCGTTACTTTCTGAGATACAAAACCGAAGACGGTACAGTGTAATCACACTGAATGACGATACTCAAAATGTAATTTTCAATTTCTGCTCTTTTTATACTTGATACTTGTTATTTTCTAAGATACAAAACCGAAGACAGTACAGTGTGATGACACTCAATCGTAATATCTGAAATGTAATTTTCAGTTTTTGCTCTTTTTATACTTGATAATCGTTATGTTCTAAGATACGAAACCGAAGACGGTACAGTGTGATCACACTACATTGCAATATTTGAAATGTCATTCGAGTTTCTGCTCTGTTCATACTTGATACTCGTTATTTTCTAAAATACGAAGACGAAGACAGTACAGTGTGATGACACTCAATCGTAATATCTGAAATGTAATTTTAAGTTTCTGCTCTTTTTATACTTGATACTCGTTATTTTCTAAGATACAAAACCAAATACAGTACAGTGTGATGACACTTAATCGTAATATCTGAAAGGTAATTTTCAGTTTCTGCTCTTTTTATACTTGATAATCGTTATTTTCTGTGATACGAAATCTACGACGGTACAGTGTAATCACACTAAATTGCAATATTCGAAATGTAATTTTCAGTTTCTGCTCTTCTTATACTTGATAATCGTTATCTTCCAAGATACAAAACCAGAGACGGTACAGGGTGATCACACTGAATTGCAAGATTCAGAATGTAATTTTCAGTTTCTGCTCTTTTTATACTTGATACTCGTTATTTTCTAAAATACGAAGACGACGACAGTACAGTGTGATGACACTCAATCGTAATATCTAAAATGTAATTCTCAGTTTCTGCTCTTTTTATACTTGATACTCGTTATTTTCTAAGATACAGAATCGAAGACGATACAGTGTGATGACACTCAATCGTCATATCTGGAATGTAATTTTCAGTTTCTGCTCGTTTTATACTTGATACTCGTTATTTTCTAAGATACAAAACCGAAGACAGTACAGTGTGATGACACTCAATCGTAATATCTGAAAGGAAATTTTCAGTTTCTGCTCTTATTATACTTGATAATCGTTATTTTCTAAGATACGAAACCGACGACAGTACAGTGTGATGACACTCAATCGTAATATCTGAAATGTAATTTTCACTTTCTGCTCTTTTTATACTTGGTAATCGTTATTTTCTAAGATACAGAACCGAATACGGTACAGTGTGATCACACTAAATTGCAATATTTAAAATGTCATTCGAGTTTCTGCTCTTCTCATACTTGATACTCGTTATTTTCTAAGATACGAAGACGAAGACAGTACAGTTTGATGACACTCAATCGGAATATCTGAAATGTAATTTTCAGTTTCTGCTCTTTTTATACTTGATAATCGTTATGTTCTAAGATACGAAACCGAAGACGGTACAGTGTGATCACACTAAATTGCAATATTTGAAATGTCATTCGAGTTTCTGCTCTGTTCATACTTGATACTCGTTATTTTCTAAGATACAGAATCGAAGACGATACAGTGTGATGACACTCAATCGTAATATGTGGAATGTAATTTTCAGTTTCTGCTCTGTTTATACTTGATACTCGTTATTTTCTAAGATACAAAACCGAAGACAGTACAGTGTGATGACACTCAATCGTAATATCTGAAAGGAAATTTTCAGTTTCTGCTCTCATTATACTTGATAATCGTTATTTTCTAAGATACGAAACCGACGACAGTACAGTGTGATGACACTCAATCGTAATATCTGAAATGTAATTTTCACTTTCTGCTCTTTTTATACTTGGTAATCGTCATTTTCTAAGATACAGAACCGAATACGGTGAAGTGTGATCACACTAAATTGCAATATTTAAAAAGTCATTCGAGTTTCTGCTCTTCTCATACTTGATACTCGTTATTTTCTAAGATACGAAGACGAAGACAGTACAGTTTGATGACACTCAATCGTGATATCTGAAATGTAATTTTCAGTTTCTGCTCTTTTTATACTTGATAATCGTTATCTTCCAAGATACAGAACCAAAGACGGTACAGGGTGATCACACTAAATTGCAATATTTAGAATGTAATTTTCAGTTTCTGCTCTTTTTATACTTGATAATCGTCATTTTCTAAGATACGAAACCGGCGACAGTACAGTGTGATGATACTCAATCGTAATATCTGAAATGTAATTTTCAGTTTCTGCTCTTTTTATACTTGATAATCGTTATGTTCTAAGATACAAAACCGAAGACGGTACAGTGTGATCAGACTAAATTGCAATATTTAAAATGTCATTCGAGTTTCTGCTCTTTTAATACTTGATAATCGTCATTTTCTAAGATACGAAACCGTCGACAGTACAGTGTGATGATACTCAATCGTAATATCTGAAATGTAATTTTCAGTTTGTGCTCTTTTTATACTTGATACTCGTTATTTTCTGAGGTACAAAACCGGACACGGTACAGTGTGATCACACTGAATTGCAATATTTGAAATGTCATTCGAGTTTCTGCTCTTTTCATACTTGATACTCGTTATTTTCTAAGATACGAAGACGAAGACAGTACAGTTTGATGACACTCAATCGGAATATCTGAAATGTAATTTTCAGTTTCTGCTCTTTTTATACTTGATAATCGTTATGTTCTAAGATACGAAACCGAAGACGGTACAGTGTGATCACACTAAATTGCAATATTTGAAATGTCATTCGAGTTTCTGCTCTGTTCATACTTGATACTCGTTATTTTCTAAGATACAGAATCGAAGACGATACAGTGTGATGACACTCAATCGTAATATGTGGAATGTAATTTTCAGTTTCTGCTCTGTTTATACTTGATACTCGTTATTTTCTAAGATACAAAACCGAAGACAGTACAGTGTGATGACACTCAATCGTAATATCTGAAAGGAAATTTTCAGTTTCTGCTCTTATTATACTTGATAATCGTTATTTTCTAAGATACGAAACCGACGACAGTACAGTGTGATGACACTCAATCGTAATATCTGAAATGTAATTTTCACTTTCTGCTCTTTTTATACTTGGTAATCGTTATTTTCTAAGATACAGAACCGAATACGGTGAAGTGTGATCACACTAAATTGCAATATTTAAAAAGTCATTCGAGTTTCTGCTCTTCTCATACTTGATACTCGTTATTTTCTAAGATACAAAACCAAATACAGTACAGTGTGATGACACTTAATCGTAATATCTGAAAGGTAATTTTCAGTTTCTGCTCTTTTTATACTTGATAATCGTTATTTTCTGTGATACGTAATCTACGACGGTACAGTGTAATCACACTAAATTGCAATATTCGAAATGTAATTTTCAGTTTCTGCTCTTTTTATACTTGATAATCGTTATCTTCCAAGATACAAAACCAGAGCCGGTACAGGGTGATCGTACTGAATTGCAAGATTCAGAATGTAATTTTCAGTTTCTGCTCTTTTTATACTTGATACTCGTTATTTTCTAAGATACAGAATCGGAGACGATACAGTGTGATGACACTCAATCGTAATATCTGAAATGTAATTTTCAGTTTCTGCTCTTTTTATACTTGATAATCGTTATGTTCTAAGATACGAAACCGAAGACGGTACAGTGTGATCACACTAAATTGCAATATTTGAAATGTCATTCGAGTTTCTGCTCTGTTCATACTTGATACTCGTTATTTTCTAAAATACGAAGACGAAGACAGTACAGTGTGATGACACTCAATCGTAATATCTGAAATGTAATTTCCAGTTTCTGCTCTCTTTATACTTGATAATCGTTACTTTCTGAGATACAAAACCGAAGACGGTACAGTGTAATCACACTGAATGACGATACTCAAAATGTAATTTTCAATTTCTGCTCTTTTTATACTTGATACTTGTTATTTTCTAAGATACAAAACCGAAGACAGTACAGTGTGATGACACTCAATCGTAATATCTGAAATGTAATTTTCAGTTTTTGCTCTTTTTATACTTGATAATCGTTATGTTCTAAGATACGAAACCGAAGACGGTACAGTGTGATCACACTACATTGCAATATTTGAAATGTCATTCGAGTTTCTGCTCTGTTCATACTTGATACTCGTTATTTTCTAAAATACGAAGACGAAGACAGTACAGTGTGATGACACTCAATCGTAATATCTGAAATGTAATTTTAAGTTTCTGCTCTTTTTATACTTGATACTCGTTATTTTCTAAGATACAAAACCAAATACAGTACAGTGTGATGACACTTAATCGTAATATCTGAAAGGTAATTTTCAGTTTCTGCTCTTTTTATACTTGATAATCGTTATTTTCTGTGATACGAAATCTACGACGGTACAGTGTAATCACACTAAATTGCAATATTCGAAATGTAATTTTCAGTTTCTGCTCTTCTTATACTTGATAATCGTTATCTTCCAAGATACAAAACCAGAGACGGTACAGGGTGATCACACTGAATTGCAAGATTCAGAATGTAATTTTCAGTTTCTGCTCTTTTTATACTTGATACTCGTTATTTTCTAAAATACGAAGACGACGACAGTACAGTGTGATGACACTCAATCGTAATATCTAAAATGTAATTCTCAGTTTCTGCTCTTTTTATACTTGATACTCGTTATTTTCTAAGATACAGAATCGAAGACGATACAGTGTGATGACACTCAATCGTCATATCTGGAATGTAATTTTCAGTTTCTGCTCGTTTTATACTTGATACTCGTTATTTTCTAAGATACAAAACCGAAGACAGTACAGTGTGATGACACTCAATCGTAATATCTGAAAGGAAATTTTCAGTTTCTGCTCTTATTATACTTGATAATCGTTATTTTCTAAGATACGAAACCGACGACAGTACAGTGTGATGACACTCAATCGTAATATCTGAAATGTAATTTTCACTTTCTGCTCTTTTTATACTTGGTAATCGTTATTTTCTAAGATACAGAACCGAATACGGTACAGTGTGATCACACTAAATTGCAATATTTAAAATGTCATTCGAGTTTCTGCTCTTCTCATACTTGATACTCGTTATTTTCTAAGATACGAAGACGAAGACAGTACAGTTTGATGACACTCAATCGGAATATCTGAAATGTAATTTTCAGTTTCTGCTCTTTTTATACTTGATAATCGTTATGTTCTAAGATACGAAACCGAAGACGGTACAGTGTGATCACACTAAATTGCAATATTTGAAATGTCATTCGAGTTTCTGCTCTGTTCATACTTGATACTCGTTATTTTCTAAGATACAGAATCGAAGACGATACAGTGTGATGACACTCAATCGTAATATGTGGAATGTAATTTTCAGTTTCTGCTCTGTTTATACTTGATACTCGTTATTTTCTAAGATACAAAACCGAAGACAGTACAGTGTGATGACACTCAATCGTAATATCTGAAAGGAAATTTTCAGTTTCTGCTCTCATTATACTTGATAATCGTTATTTTCTAAGATACGAAACCGACGACAGTACAGTGTGATGACACTCAATCGTAATATCTGAAATGTAATTTTCACTTTCTGCTCTTTTTATACTTGGTAATCGTCATTTTCTAAGATACAGAACCGAATACGGTGAAGTGTGATCACACTAAATTGCAATATTTAAAAAGTCATTCGAGTTTCTGCTCTTCTCATACTTGATACTCGTTATTTTCTAAGATACGAAGACGAAGACAGTACAGTTTGATGACACTCAATCGTGATATCTGAAATGTAATTTTCAGTTTCTGCTCTTTTTATACTTGATAATCGTTATCTTCCAAGATACAGAACCAAAGACGGTACAGGGTGATCACACTAAATTGCAATATTTAGAATGTAATTTTCAGTTTCTGCTCTTTTTATACTTGATAATCGTCATTTTCTAAGATACGAAACCGGCGACAGTACAGTGTGATGATACTCAATCGTAATATCTGAAATGTAATTTTCAGTTTCTGCTCTTTTTATACTTGATAATCGTTATGTTCTAAGATACAAAACCGAAGACGGTACAGTGTGATCAGACTAAATTGCAATATTTAAAATGTCATTCGAGTTTCTGCTCTTTTAATACTTGATAATCGTCATTTTCTAAGATACGAAACCGTCGACAGTACAGTGTGATGATACTCAATCGTAATATCTGAAATGTAATTTTCAGTTTGTGCTCTTTTTATACTTGATACTCGTTATTTTCTGAGGTACAAAACCGGACACGGTACAGTGTGATCACACTGAATTGCAATATTTGAAATGTCATTCGAGTTTCTGCTCTTTTCATACTTGATACTCGTTATTTTCTAAGATACGAAGACGAAGACAGTACAGTTTGATGACACTCAATCGGAATATCTGAAATGTAATTTTCAGTTTCTGCTCTTTTTATACTTGATAATCGTTATGTTCTAAGATACGAAACCGAAGACGGTACAGTGTGATCACACTAAATTGCAATATTTGAAATGTCATTCGAGCTTCTGCTCTGTTCATACTTGATACTCGTTATTTTCTAAGATACAGAATCGAAGACGATACAGTGTGATGACACTCAATCGTAATATGTGGAATGTAATTTTCAGTTTCTGCTCTGTTTATACTTGATACTCGTTATTTTCTAAGATACAAAACCGAAGACAGTACAGTGTGATGACACTCAATCGTAATATCTGAAAGGAAATTTTCAGTTTCTGCTCTTATTATACTTGATAATCGTTATTTTCTAAGATACGAAACCGACGACAGTACAGTGTGATGACACTCAATCGTAATATCTGAAATGTAATTTTCACTTTCTGCTCTTTTTATACTTGGTAATCGTTATTTTCTAAGATACAGAACCGAATACGGTGAAGTGTGATCACACTAAATTGCAATATTTAAAAAGTCATTCGAGTTTCTGCTCTTCTCATACTTGATACTCGTTATTTTCTAAGATACGAAGACGAAGACAGTACAGTTTGATGACACTCAATCGTGATATCTGAAATGTAATTTTCAGTTTCTGCTCTTTTTATACTTGATAATCGTTATCTTCCAAGATACAGAACCAAAGACGGTACAGGGTGATCACACTAAATTGCAATATTTAGAATGTAATTTTCAGTTACTGCTCTTCTCATACTTGATACTCGTTATTTTCTAAGATACGAAGACGAAGACAGTACAGTTTGATGACACTCAATCGGAATATCTGAAATGTAATTTTCAGTTTCTGCTCTTTTTATACTTGATAATCGTTATGTTCTAAGATACGAAACCGGAGACGGTACAGTGTGATCACACTAAATTGCAATATTTGAAATGTCATTCGAGTTTCTGCTCTGTTCATACTTGATACTCGTTATTTTCTAAGATACAGAATCGAAGACGATACAGTGTGATGACACTCAATCGTAATATGTGGAATGTAATTTTCAGTTTCTGCTCTGTTTATACTTGATACTCGTTATTTTCTAAGATACAAAACCGAAGACAGTACAGTGTGATGACACTCAATCGTAATATCTGAAAGGAAATTTTCAGTTTCTGCTCTTATTATACTTGATAATCGTTATTTTCTAAGATACGAAACCGACGACAGTACAGTGTGATGACACTCAATCGTAATATCTGAAATGTAATTTTCACTTTCTGCTCTTTTTATACTTGGTAATCGTTATTTTCTAAGATACAGAACCGAATACGGTGAAGTGTGATCACACTAAATTGCAATATTTAAAAAGTCATTCGAGTTTCTGCTCTTCTCATACTTGATACTCGTTATTTTCTAAGATACGAAGACGAAGACAGTACAGTTTGATGACACTCAATCGTGATATCTGAAATGTAATTTTCTGTTTCTGCTCTTTTTATACTTGATAATCGTTATCTTCCAAGATACAGAACCAAAGACGGTACAGGGTGATCACACTAAATTGCAATATTTAGAATGTAATTTTCAGTTTCTGCTCTTTTTATACTTGATAATCGTCATTTTCTAAGATACGAAACCGGCGACAGTACAGTGTGATGATACTCAATCGTAATATCTGAAATGTAATTTTCAGTTTCTGCTCTTTTTATACTTGATAATCGTTATGTTCTAAGATACGAAACCGAAGACGGTACAGTGTGATCACACTAAATTGCAATATTTGAAATGTCATTCGAGTTTCTGCTCTGTTCATACTTGATACTCGTTATTTTCTAAAATACGAAGACGAAGACAGTACAGTGTGATGACACTCAATCGTAATATCTGAAATGTAATTTTCAGTTTTTGCTCTTTTTATACTTGATAATCGTTATGTTCTAAGATACGAAACCGAAGACGGTACAGTGTGATCACACTACATTGCAATATTTGAAATGTCATTCGAGTTTCTGCTCTGTTCATACTTGATACTCGTTATTTTCTAAAATACGAAGACGAAGACAGTACAGTGTGATGACACTCAATCGTAATATCTGAAATGTAATTTTAAGTTTCTGCTCTTTTTATACTTGATACTCGTTATTTTCTAAGATACAAAACCAAATACAGTACAGTGTGATGACACTTAATCGTAATATCTGAAAGGTAATTTTCAGTTTCTGCTCTTTTTATACTTGATAATCGTTATTTTCTGTGATACGTAATCTACGACGGTACAGTGTAATCACACTAAATTGCAATATTCGAAATGTAATTTTCAGTTTCTGCTCTTTTTATACTTGATAATCGTTATCTTCCAAGATACAAAACCAGAGCCGGTACAGGGTGATCGTACTGAATTGCAAGATTCAGAATGTAATTTTCAGTTTCTGCTCTTTTTATACTTGATACTCGTTATTTTCTAAGATACAGAATCGGAGACGATACAGTGTGATGACACTCAATCGTAATATCTGAAATGTAATTTTCAGTTTCTGCTCTTTTTATACTTGATAATCGTTATGTTCTAAGATACGAAACCGAAGACGGTACAGTGTGATCACACTAAATTGCAATATTTGAAATGTCATTCGAGTTTCTGCTCTGTTCATACTTGATACTCGTTATTTTCTAAAATACGAAGACGAAGACAGTACAGTGTGATGACACTCAATCGTAATATCTGAAATGTAATTTCCAGTTTCTGCTCTCTTTATACTTGATAATCGTTACTTTCTGAGATACAAAACCGAAGACGGTACAGTGTAATCACACTGAATGACGATACTCAAAATGTAATTTTCAATTTCTGCTCTTTTTATACTTGATACTTGTTATTTTCTAAGATACAAAACCGAAGACAGTACAGTGTGATGACACTCAATCGTAATATCTGAAATGTAATTTTCAGTTTTTGCTCTTTTTATACTTGATATTCGTTATGTTCTAAGATACGAAACCGAAGACGGTACAGTGTGATCACACTACATTGCAATATTTGAAATGTCATTCGAGTTTCTGCTCTGTTCATACTTGATACTCGTTATTTTCTAAAATACGAAGACGAAGACAGTACAGTGTGATGACACTCAATCGTAATATCTGAAATGTAATTTTAAGTTTCTGCTCTTTTTATACTTGATACTCGTTATTTTCTAAGATACAAAACCAAATACAGTACAGTGTGATGACACTTAATCGTAATATCTGAAAGGTAATTTTCAGTTTCTGCTCTTTTTATACTTGATAATCGTTATTTTCTGTGATACGAAATCTACGACGGTACAGTGTAATCACACTAAATTGCAATATTCGAAATGTAATTTTCAGTTTCTGCTCTTCTTATACTTGATAATCGTTATCTTCCAAGATACAAAACCAGAGACGGTACAGGGTGATCACACTGAATTGCAAGATTCAGAATGTAATTTTCAGTTTCTGCTCTTTTTATACTTGATACTCGTTATTTTCTAAAATACGAAGACGACGACAGTACAGTGTGATGACACTCAATCGTAATATCTAAAATGTAATTCTCAGTTTCTGCTCTTTTTATACTTGATACTCGTTATTTTCTAAGATACAGAATCGAAGACGATACAGTGTGATGACACTCAATCGTCATATCTGGAATGTAATTTTCAGTTTCTGCTCGTTTTATACTTGATACTCGTTATTTTCTAAGATACAAAACCGAAGACAGTACAGTGTGATGACACTCAATCGTAATATCTGAAAGGAAATTTTCAGTTTCTGCTCTTATTATACTTGATAATCGTTATTTTCTAAGATACGAAACCGACGACAGTACAGTGTGATGACACTCAATCGTAATATCTGAAATGTAATTTTCACTTTCTGCTCTTTTTATACTTGGTAATCGTTATTTTCTAAGATACAGAACCGAATACGGTACAGTGTGATCACACTAAATTGCAATATTTAAAATGTCATTCGAGTTTCTGCTCTTCTCATACTTGATACTCGTTATTTTCTAAGATACGAAGACGAAGACAGTACAGTTTGATGACACTCAATCGGAATATCTGAAATGTAATTTTCAGTTTCTGCTCTTTTTATACTTGATAATCGTTATGTTCTAAGATACGAAACCGAAGACGGTACAGTGTGATCACACTAAATTGCAATATTTGAAATGTCATTCGAGTTTCTGCTCTGTTCATACTTGATACTCGTTATTTTCTAAGATACAGAATCGAAGACGATACAGTGTGATGACACTCAATCGTAATATGTGGAATGTAATTTTCAGTTTCTGCTCTGTTTATACTTGATACTCGTTATTTTCTAAGATACAAAACCGAAGACAGTACAGTGTGATGACACTCAATCGTAATATCTGAAAGGAAATTTTCAGTTTCTGCTCTTATTATACTTGATAATCGTTATTTTCTAAGATACGAAACCGACGACAGTACAGTGTGATGACACTCAATCGTAATATCTGAAATGTAATTTTCACTTTCTGCTCTTTTTATACTTGGTAATCGTTATTTTCTAAGATACAGAACCGAATACGGTGAAGTGTGATCACACTAAATTGCAATATTTAAAAAGTCATTCGAGTTTCTGCTCTTCTCATACTTGATACTCGTTATTTTCTAAGATACGAAGACGAAGACAGTACAGTTTGATGACACTCAATCGTGATATCTGAAATGTAATTTTCAGTTTCTGCTCTTTTTATACTTGATAATCGTTATCTTCCAAGATACAGAACCAAAGACGGTACAGGGTGATCACACTAAATTGCAATATTTAGAATGTAATTTTCAGTTTCTGCTCTTTTTATACTTGATAATCGTCATTTTCTAAGATACGAAACCGGCGACAGTACAGTGTGATGATACTCAATCGTAATATCTGAAATGTAATTTTCAGTTTCTGCTCTTTTTATACTTGATAATCGTTATGTTCTAAGATACGAAACCGAAGACGGTACAGTGTG
This sequence comes from Tenthredo livida, assembly GCA_963992785.1. Classification (NCBI taxonomy): domain Eukaryota; kingdom Metazoa; phylum Arthropoda; class Insecta; order Hymenoptera; family Tenthredinidae; genus Tenthredo; species Tenthredo livida. The sequence goes on along the minus strand of OZ023066.1, from coordinate 29,653,756 downwards.
ATCACACTAAATTGCAATATTTGAAATGTCATTCGAGTTTCTGCTCTGTTCATACTTGATACTCGTTATTTTCTAAAATACGAAGACGAAGACAGTACAGTGTGATGACACTCAATCGTAATATCTGAAAGGAAATTTTCAGTTTCTGCTCTTATTATACTTGATAATCGTTATTTTCTAAGATACGAAACCGACGACAGTACAGTGTGATGACACTCAATCGTAATATCCGAAATGTAATTTTCACTTTCTGCTCTTTTTATACTTGGTAATCGTTATTTTCTAAGATACAGAACCGAATACGGTACAGTGTGATCACACTAAATTGCAATATTTAAAATGTCATTCGAGTTTCTGCTCTTCTCATACTTGATACTCGTTATTTTCTAAGATACGAAGACGAAGACAGTACAGTTTGATGACACTCAATCGGAATATCTGAAATGTAATTTTCAGTTTCTGCTCTTTTTATACTTGATAATCGTTATGTTCTAAGATACGAAACCGAAGACGGTACAGTGTGATCACACTAAATTGCAATATTTGAAATGTCATTCGAGTTTCTGCTCTGTTCATACTTGATACTCGTTATTTTCTAAGATACAGAATCGAAGACGATACAGTGTGATGACACTCAATCGTAATATGTGGAATGTAATTTTCAGTTTCTGCTCTGTTTATACTTGATACTCGTTATTTTCTAAGATACAAAACCGAAGACAGTACAGTGTGATGACACTCAATCGTAATATCTGAAAGGAAATTTTCAGTTTCTGCTCTTATTATACTTGATAATCGTTATTTTCTAAGATACGAAACCGACGACAGTACAGTGTGATGACACTCAATCGTAATATCTGAAATGTAATTTTCACTTTCTGCTCTTTTTATACTTGGTAATCGTTATTTTCTAAGATACAGAACCGAATACGGTGAAGTGTGATCACACTAAATTGCAATATTTAAAAAGTCATTCGAGTTTCTGCTCTTCTCATACTTGATACTCGTTATTTTCTAAGATACGAAGACGAAGACAGTACAGTTTGATGACACTCAATCGTGATATCTGAAATGTAATTTTCAGTTTCTGCTCTTTTTATACTTGATAATCGTTATCTTCCAAGATACAGAACCAAAGACGGTACAGGGTGATCACACTAAATTGCAATATTTAGAATGTAATTTTCAGTTTCTGCTCTTTTTATACTTGATAATCGTCATTTTCTAAGATACGAAACCGGCGACAGTACAGTGTGATGATACTCAATCGTAATATCTGAAATGTAATTTTCAGTTTCTGCTCTTTTTATACTTGATAATCGTTATGTTCTAAGATACAAAACCGAAGACGGTACAGTGTGATCAGACTAAATTGCAATATTTGAAATGTCATTCGAGTTTCTGCTCTTTTAATACTTGATAATCGTCATTTTCTAAGATACGAAACCGTCGACAGTACAGTGTGATGATACTCAATCGTAATATCTGAAATGTAATTTTCAGTTTGTGCTCTTTTTATACGTGATACTCGTTATTTTCTGAGGTACAAAACCGGACACGGTACAGTGTGATCACACTGAATTGCAATATTTGAAATGTCATTCGAGTTTCTGCTCTTTTCATACTTGATACTCGTTATTTTCTAAAATACGAAGACGACGACAGTACAGTGTGATGACACTCAATCGTAATATCTAAAATGTAATTTTCAGTTTCTGCTCTTTTTATACTTGATACTCGTTATTTTCTAAGATACGAAGACGAAGACAGTACAGTTTGATGACACTCAATCGTAATATCTGAAATGTAATTTTCAGTTTCTGCTCTTTTTATACTTGATAATCGTTATGTTCTAAGATACGAAACCGAAGACGGTACAGTGTGATCACACTAAATTGCAATATTTGAAATGTCATTCGAGTTTCTGCTCTGTTCATACTTGATACTCGTTATTTTCTAAGATACAGAATCGAAGACGATACAGTGTGATGACACTCAATCGTAATATGTGGAATGTAATTTTCAGTTTCTGCTCTGTTTATACTTGATACTCGTTATTTTCTAAGATACAAAACCGAAGACAGTACAGTGTGATGACACTCAATCGTAATATCTGAAAGGAAATTTTCAGTTTCTGCTCTTATTATACTTGATAATCGTTATTTTCTAAGATACGAAACCGACGACAGTACAGTGTGATGACACTCAATCGTAATATCTGAAATGTAATTTTCACTTTCTGCTCTTTTTATACTTGGTAATCGTTATTTTCTAAGATACAGAACCGAATACGGTGAAGTGTGATCACACTAAATTGCAATATTTAAAAAGTCATTCGAGTTTCTGCTCTTCTCATACTTGATACTCGTTATTTTCTAAGATACGAAGACGAAGACAGTACAGTTTGATGACACTCAATCGTGATATCTGAAATGTAATTTTCAGTTTCTGCTCTTTTTATACTTGATAATCGTTATCTTCCAAGATACAGAACCAAAGACGGTACAGGGTGATCACACTAAATTGCAATATTTAGAATGTAATTTTCAGTTTCTGCTCTTTTTATACTTGATAATCGTCATTTTCTAAGATACGAAACCGGCGACAGTACAGTGTGATGATACTCAATCGTAATATCTGAAATGTAATTTTCAGTTTCTGCTCTTTTTATACTTGATAATCGTTATGTTCTAAGATACGAAACCGAAGACGGTACAGTGTGATCACACTAAATTGCAATATTTGAAATGTCATTCGAGTTTCTGCTCTGTTCATACTTGATACTCGTTATTTTCTAAAATACGAAGACGAAGACAGTACAGTGTGATGACACTCAATCGTAATATCTGAAATGTAATTTTCAGTTTTTGCTCTTTTTATACTTGATAATCGTTATGTTCTAAGATACGAAACCGAAGACGGTACAGTGTGATCACACTACATTGCAATATTTGAAATGTCATTCGAGTTTCTGCTCTGTTCATACTTGATACTCGTTATTTTCTAAAATACGAAGACGAAGACAGTACAGTGTGATGACACTCAATCGTAATATCTGAAATGTAATTTTAAGTTTCTGCTCTTTTTATACTTGATACTCGTTATTTTCTAAGATACAAAACCAAATACAGTACAGTGTGATGACACTTAATCGTAATATCTGAAAGGTAATTTTCAGTTTCTGCTCTTTTTATACTTGATAATCGTTATTTTCTGTGATACGAAATCTACGACGGTACAGTGTAATCACACTAAATTGCAATATTCGAAATGTAATTTTCAGTTTCTGCTCTTCTTATACTTGATAATCGTTATCTTCCAAGATACAAAACCAGAGACGGTACAGGGTGATCACACTGAATTGCAAGATTCAGAATGTAATTTTCAGTTTCTGCTCTTTTTATACTTGATACTCGTTATTTTCTAAAATACGAAGACGACGACAGTACAGTGTGATGACACTCAATCGTAATATCTAAAATGTAATTCTCAGTTTCTGCTCTTTTTATACTTGATACTCGTTATTTTCTAAGATACAGAATCGAAGACGATACAGTGTGATGACACTCAATCGTCATATCTGGAATGTAATTTTCAGTTTCTGCTCGTTTTATACTTGATACTCGTTATTTTCTAAGATACAAAACCGAAGACAGTACAGTGTGATGACACTCAATCGTAATATCTGAAAGGAAATTTTCAGTTTCTGCTCTTATTATACTTGATAATCGTTATTTTCTAAGATACGAAACCGACGACAGTACAGTGTGATGACACTCAATCGTAATATCTGAAATGTAATTTTCACTTTCTACTCTTTTTATACTTGGTAATCGTTATTTTCTAAGATACAGAACCGAATACGGTACAGTGTGATCACACTAAATTGCAATATTTAAAATGTCATTCGAGTTTCTGCTCTTCTCATACTTGATACTCGTTATTTTCTAAGATACGAAGACGAAGACAGTACAGTTTGATGACACTCAATCGGAATATCTGAAATGTAATTTTCAGTTTCTGCTCTTTTTATACTTGATAATCGTTATGTTCTAAGATACGAAACCGAAGACGGTACAGTGTGATCACAATAAATTGCAATATTTGAAATGTCATTCGAGTTTCTGCTCTGTTCATACTTGATACTCGTTATTTTCTAAGATACAGAATCGAAGACGATACAGTGTGATGACACTCAATCGTAATATGTGGAATGTAATTTTCAGTTTCTGCTCTGTTTATACTTGATACTCGTTATTTTCTAAGATACAAAACCGAAGACAGTACAGTGTGATGACACTCAATCGTAATATCTGAAAGGAAATTTTCAGTTTCTGCTCTTATTATACTTGATAATCGTTATTTTCTAAGATACGAAACCGACGACAGTACAGTGTGATGACACTCAATCGTAATATCTGAAATGTAATTTCCACTTTCTGCTCTTTTTATACTTGGTAATCGTTATTTTCTAAGATACAGAACCGAATACGGTGAAGTGTGATCACACTAAATTGCAATATTTAAAAAGTCATTCGAGTTTCTGCTCTTCTCATACTTGATACTCGTTATTTTCTAAGATACGAAGACGAAGACAGTACAGTTTGATGACACTCAATCGTGATATCTGAAATGTAATTTTCAGTTTCTGCTCTTTTTATACTTGATAATCGTTATCTTCCAAGATACAGAACCAAAGACGGTACAGGGTGATCACACTAAATTGCAATATTTAGAATGTAATTTTCAGTTTCTGCTCTTTTTATACTTGATAATCGTCATTTTCTAAGATACGAAACCGGCGACAGTACAGTGTGATGATACTCAATCGTAATATCTGAAATGTAATTTTCAGTTTCTGCTCTTTTTATACTTGATAATCGTTATGTTCTAAGATACAAAACCGAAGACGGTACAGTGTGATCAGACTAAATTGCAATATTTAAAATGTCATTCGAGTTTCTGCTCTTTTAATACTTGATAATCGTCATTTTCTAAGATACGAAACCGTCGACAGTACAGTGTGATGATACTCAATCGTAATATCTGAAATGTAATTTTCAGTTTGTGCTCTTTTTATACTTGATACTCGTTATTTTCTGAGGTACAAAACCGGACACGGTACAGTGTGATCACACTGAATTGCAATATTTGAAATGTCATTCGAGTTTCTGCTCTTTTCATACTTGATACTCGTTATTTTCTAAGATACGAAGACGAAGACAGTACAGTTTGATGACACTCAATCGGAATATCTGAAATGTAATTTTCAGTTTCTGCTCTTTTTATACTTGATAATCGTTATGTTCTAAGATACGAAACCGAAGACGGTACAGTGTGATCACACTAAATTGCAATATTTGAAATGTCATTCGAGTTTCTGCTCTGTTCATACTTGATACTCGTTATTTTCTAAGATACAGAATCGAAGACGATACAGTGTGATGACACTCAATCGTAATATGTGGAATGTAATTTTCAGTTTCTGCTCTGTTTATACTTGATACTCGTTATTTTCTAAGATACAAAACCGAAGACAGTACAGTGTGATGACACTCAATCGTAATATCTGAAAGGAAATTTTCAGTTTCTGCTCTTATTATACTTGATAATCGTTATTTTCTAAGATACGAAACCGACGACAGTACAGTGTGATGACACTCAATCGTAATATCTGAAATGTAATTTTCACTTTCTGCTCTTTTTATACTTGGTAATCGTTATTTTCTAAGATACAGAACCGAATACGGTGAAGTGTGATCACACTAAATTGCAATATTTAAAAAGTCATTCGAGTTTCTGCTCTTCTCATACTTGATACTCGTTATTTTCTAAGATACGAAGACGAAGACAGTACAGTTTGATGACACTCAATCGTGATATCTGAAATGTAATTTTCAGTTTCTGCTCTTTTTATACTTGATAATCGTTATCTTCCAAGATACAGAACCAAAGACGGTACAGGGTGATCACACTAAATTGCAATATTTAGAATGTAATTTTCAGTTTCTGCTCTTTTTATACTTGATAATCGTCATTTTCTAAGATACGAAACCGGCGACAGTACAGTGTGATGATACTCAATCGTAATATCTGAAATGTAATTTTCAGTTTCTGCTCTTTTTATACTTGATAATCGTTATGTTCTAAGATACAAAACCGAAGACGGTACAGTGTGATCAGACTAAATTGCAATATTTAAAATGTCATTCGAAGTTCTGCTCTTTTAATACTTGATAATCGTCATTTTCTAAGATACGAAACCGTCGACAGTACAGTGTGATGATACTCAATCGTAATATCTGAAATGTAATTTTCAGTTCGTGCTCTTTTTATACTTGATACTCGTTATTTTCTGAGGTACAAAACCGGACACGGTACAGTGTGATCACACTGAATTGCAATATTTGAAATGTCATTCGAGTTTCTGCTCTTTTCATACTTGATACTCGTTATTTTCTAAAATACGAAGACGACGACAGTACAGTGTGATGACACTCAATCGTAATATCTAAAATGTAATTTTCAGTTTCTGCTCTTTTTATACTTGATACTCGTTATTTTCTAAGATACGAAGACGAAGACAGTACAGTTTGATGACACTCAATCGTAATATCTGAAATGTAATTTTCAGTTTCTGCTCTTTTTATACTTGATAATCGTTATGTTCTAAGATACGAAACCGAAGACGGTACAGTGTGATCACACTAAATTGCAATATTTGAAATGTCATTCGAGTTTCTGCTCTGTTCATACTTGATACTCGTTATTTTCTAAGATACAGAATCGAAGACGATACAGTGTGATGACACTCAATCGTAATATGTGGAATGTAATTTTCAGTTTCTGCTCTGTTTATACTTGATACTCGTTATTTTCTAAGATACAAAACCGAAGACAGTACAGTGTGATGACACTCAATCGTAATATCTGAAAGGAAATTTTCAGTTTCTGCTCTTATTATACTTGATAATCGTTATTTTCTAAGATACGAAACCGACGACAGTACAGTGTGATGACACTCAATCGTAATATCTGAAATGTAATTTTCACTTTCTGCTCTTTTTATACTTGGTAATCGTTATTTTCTAAGATACAGAACCGAATACGGTGAAGTGTGATCACACTAAATTGCAATATTTAAAAAGTCATTCGAGTTTCTGCTCTTCTCATACTTGATACTCGTTATTTTCTAAGATACGAAGACGAAGACAGTACAGTTTGATGACACTCAATCGTGATATCTGAAATGTAATTTTCAGTTTCTGCTCTTTTTATACTTGATAATCGTTATCTCCCAAGATACAGAACCAAAGACGGTACAGGGTGATCACACTAAATTGCAATATTTAGAATGTAATTTTCAGTTTCTGCTCTTTTTATACTTGATAATCGTCATTTTCTAAGATACGAAACCGGCGACAGTACAGTGTGATGATACTCAATCGTAATATCTGAAATGTAATTTTCAGTTTCTGCTCTTTTTATACTTGATAATCGTTATGTTCTAAGATACGAAACCGAAGACGGTACAATGTGATCACACTAAATTGCAATATTTGAAATGTCATTCGAGTTTCTGCTCTGTTCATACTTGATACTCGTTATTTTCTAAAATACGAAGACGAAGACAGTACAGTGTGATGACACTCAATCGTAATATCTGAAATGTAATTTTCAGTTTTTGCTCTTTTTATACTTGATAATCGTTATGTTCTAAGATACGAAACCGAAGACGGTACAGTGTGATCATACTACATTGCAATATTCGAAATGTCATTCGAGTTTCTGCTCTGTTCATACTTGATACTCGTTATTTTCTAAAATACGAAGACGAAGACAGTACAGTGTGATGACACTCAATCGTAATATCTGAAATGTAATTTTAAGTTTCTGCTCTTTTTATACTTGATACTCGTTATTTTCTAAGATACAAAACCAAATACAGTACAGTGTGATGACACTTAATCGTAATATCTGAAAGGTAATTTTCAGTTTCTGCTCTTTTTATACTTGATAATCGTTATTTTCTGTGATACGAAATCTACGACGGTACAGTGTAATCACACTAAATTGCAATATTCGAAATGTAATTTTCAGTTTCTGCTCTTTTTATACTTGATAATCGTTATCTTCCAAGATACAAAACCAGAGCCGGTACAGGGTGATCGTACTGAATTGCAAGATTCAGAATGTAATTTTCAGTTTCTGCTCTTTTTATACTTGATACTCGTTATTTTCTAAGATACAGAATCGGAGACGATACAGTGTGATGACACTCAATCGTAATATCTGAAATGTAATTTTCAGTTTCTGCTCTTTTTATACTTGATAATCGTTATGTTCTAAGATACGAAACCGAAGACGGTACAGTGTGATCACACTAAATTGCAATATTTGAAATGTCATTCGAGTTTCTGCTCTGTTCATACTTGATACTCGTTATTTTCTAAAATACGAAGACGAAGACAGTACAGTGTGATGACACTCAATCGTAATATCTGAAATGTAATTTCCAGTTTCTGCTCTCTTTATACTTGATAATCGTTACTTTCTGAGATACAAAACCGAAGACGGTACAGTGTAATCACACTGAATGACGATACTCAAAATGTAATTTTCAATTTCTGCTCTTTTTATACTTGATACTTGTTATTTTCTAAGATACAAAACCGAAGACAGTACAGTGTGATGACACTCAATCGTAATATCTGAAATGTAATTTTCAGTTTCTGCTCTTTTTATACTTGTTCAGCGTTATTTTCTGAGATACAAAATCAAATACGTCACAGTGTGATCACACTCAATTGCGATATTTAAAATGCAATTTTCAGTTTCCGCTCTTTTTATACTTGATAATCGTTATTTTCTGAGATACAGAACCGAAGACGGTACAGTGTGATGACACTCAATCGTAATATCTGAAATGTAATTTCCCGTTCCTGTTTTTTTTATACTTGATACTCGTTATTTTTTAAGATACAAAACCAAAGACGGTACAGTGTAATTGAATGATTAAACGAACTTACCTGTAAGTGAAGTTCTATCATAATTGTATGAAGCGCCTCTTCCGAAAGATCAATTGTAGTACCTCCTACTTACACCGATGTCGCCACAGTTTTAAAGCTATAGTAAAAACTTTCCCCGCCGTGTATGCAACCGTCCTATCCGGCGGCCATCATTTCTTTCAAAGCACTGCCGTAACTATTTAGGGGTATCTAACTGTGTTAGATGAAAGGGAACTAACATTTTTGGGTGGGACTGATCTTTCGGAAGAGGCGCTTCATACAATTATGATAGAACTTCACTTACAGGTAAGTTCGTTTAATTATTCAATTGTATTTCGCGCCTCTTCCTTCAAGATCAATTGTAGATGTTTAAAGCCTGTTACGGCAGAATACTTGACATAAGACACTGACAACTTGTTTTATTCATTTTTAGAGTTAAACTTTGGAGTGAACGTATAAAAACTTATCTTTCTTATATAGGAACATATTATCTATATATATATATATACATATATATATATATCTTTCTTTCTTTTCTTTTCTTTTTTTTTTTTTTTTATTCATTTAATATTGACAGAGCAAACTGGTCTCTGTCGTTGGAGACTGGCCGGTTATAGAACCTTGCAAACGTCGCTGAGTTCTCAGTCCAACCTGCCGTTTTTCGGATTAGGTCCACATTCACACCCTTTCGTTTCGCAGCGGACGTCGAGGCATGACGGGTGCTATGTGCCGAAAATACGTCGGTATTTATACCGCTATTGCCTAGAACTCTTTTAACCCATCGACTTAAGGTCTGAGTGGACACTGCCCTGTGTGGTTTTTTGAAGGAGACAAATAGTGCCTCTGTGTTGTTACGTAGACCCTTCGTCCTAGAAATATATGAGTCCAATGCCGTTGCAGCACATATCGATACATCCTGCCGATAATAAGGTAATGACAACCATGGTTGGTTCCTTCCTAGTGCGGACGTCTTAATTCTATCTGGGATCTTGATGGTGATAGCCGAATTAGATCTCTGCACGTTCTTAACTTTAATGAAACCTAAGGTTTGCATTCTTTGCCCCGTAACAAGGGCCAACAATGTGATTAATTTCTGAGAAAGTTGTTCTAGCGATATTTTTTCGTTGGGAAACCAGCTGGAGAGAAAATTTAGGACTATCTTCGGGTCCCATGTTTCCTCATATTTTGGTTGTGAGGGCCTTATCTTGGCAACGGCCGTGAAAAATCTCCTAACCCTATCATCTTGTCCAACTTCGGGACCGAGCAAGAAGGCTACTGCTGATCGAGAGGTATTTAGCGACCCGTGAGACGCTCCGCGGTCAAACTCCTCGGTCAGAAACTCAATTATCGATCTGATCGATTTACAGAAAGGGCTCGTAGCTCTAGTGCGGCAAAATCTCCACCATTTTCTGAATGCCCCCTCGTACTGTTTCCTTGATGAGACGCTGAGGGACGCTATCATCATGTTTACCGATTCTGTTGGAATGTCTCTTAACTCGAACGCTCGCCGCATAACCTCGCCGCCACCAGGGTAGTCCTCTTCCATAACGGGTGTGGCTCCCTATTCATAGATCGTAACAGATTAATATCAGGTTTAAAATAGATAGGCTCCGATTCGCAGATTGACTGGAATAAGGGAAACCATGCCTGTGCGGACCAGTATGGTACAACCAAAATCCCCCGAGAGCCTTCTGATATAATCTTTTGTAAGACGCGCAGAATGATCGCGAACGGAGGAAATGCGTAAAAAAAATAGGGCTTCCAATCTATCGTAAACGCGTCGATCGCCATCGACTCTGGGTCTCTCCGCCAAGAGACGTATTTTTCACACTTCGCATTCCTACGCGTTGCAAACAGATCAATGTCCGGAGTTCCCAGGCTCTTCACGATTCTTTTGAAGGCCGTATCCGCTAATTCAAATTCAGTTTCTAGTTCGAGCTTGCGTGACTCCGAATCCGCTTCCTTATTATCGGAAGAAGATATATAGGATGCAACGATCCATATTCTTCGAGACTCACACCACGACCAAATAACCTTCGCTAATTGGCTTAAATTCGCGAATCGAATACCGCCCATTCGATTAATATATGATATCGCCGTCGTGTTGTCTATTCGTAACAGGATGTCGCAGTTGCGCACTTGATCCGCAAAACACTTTAGGCCGAGAAAAGCAGCTAACAATTCTAAATAATTAATGTGGAATTGCTGCTCTTCGATTTTCCAATGACCATTAGCTCGCTTATTTCCGCAACAGGCTCCCCAGCCTGATCGCGACGCGTCTGACGAGATGGTGAGCGTAAACTGTTTACTGCGGATAGACATATCAGTTGAGTAAATGTTGGTCATCCACCAATCGAAATCACTCCTGAGACCCCTAGGAATATTCATTAAGGCGTCATAATTGTCGCCGCTGCTTGTGAGCGCCAGATATTTCTGTCTTTCGAATTCTTTCACGTGAACCCAACCGTATTTTATAGCCTGGCAACAAAACCCTAGAGTCCCGATAAACGCCGCAAAGTCCCTTATTTTACATCTACTGGTGTTGCGAAATTTCTCGATCTGAATTCTAGTCTTTTTCATTCTTTCCTCAGGTAATTCTATTGTCATCTTTTTGGAATCAAACATGTATCCTAAAAAAACACATCGCCTGGACGGAAGCATCTGGCTCTTTGTCTCGTTTACAATGAACCCTAACCGTTGTAGCAGCGTACATGTCTCGTTGACATTTCTTGAACATTGGTCATAACATTCGCCGAATAATAAAATATCATCCAGATAAATGACAGAAAGATATCCCAAGGATCTCAAGTGTGCCATCACCGGTCGCATGAGTTTGGTGAATACATAGGGAGCGGAAGACAGGCCAAATGGTAAGCAATTAAATTCAAAGAGTTTGCCCGAAAAACGAAACCTTAAAAACTTCCAGTCTGATTCCGCTATTGAAAGGATATAATAGGCGTCTTTTAGATCTATCTTTGCCATGAACCAGCCTGAGCTAATTAATCTTTTCGCTGTCCTGTGATCTTCTAACTTGAAATGCTCTAGTTCAACGAACTCATTGAGTTTTTGGAGATTCAAAATTAACCTGTGGGAGCTGTCTGGTTTTGCTACAAGAAATATTGACGATACAAATTGGCCCTCAACTTCCTGGCATTCCTGAATAGCACCCTTTCCTAATAGTTCATTAATCTTTTCCGAAATTAGCATTGTCTCGTTATTCGTCCAGCGAGGCTCTCTGGGGGGTGATAGTTGTACCACCCTGGATATGAAGGATATTTTGTATCCCCTAACCCATTGTAAGACTACTAGATCTGAAGTTAACTCCCGCCATTGTCTAAAAAACCACCTTAGTCTTCCGGCTAGCCTACTTACTGAAACTAAATCTATTTCTGTCCTTGGTTCTGGTACCCTCCTCGGTTCTGATACCCTCCTCGGTTCTGGTACCCGCCTCGGTTCTGGCCGCGTGTCGGCTTCTGCGATTTCCAATTCCTCTGGTTGCCAGAGTACTGCTGTTGCTGCTGCTGCTGTTTCCCACCCAACGCCTGCAGAGTTCTCTTGTAGAACGAGCGATTGGGCGGGCCCTTGGAGTTTTTTGACGTTGAACTTTGAGCTTTTGGTTCTGGTTTCAGATCCTTGGACGACCGCTCTAACATCTTTGCGGACTTGAGCTGCTCTTCGAGATTGTTACCGAACAACCATTCGTTGACAGGACTAGAATTGAGCGTGTCTCTGAGAGTTGCGTTCAGATTTGATGAAATCAGACTTCTTCTGATTAAGGAGTCGTCGTGTTGTATATCCGTCAACAGTCTCGCAGCATCGCTTAGCATCTCCAAGAGCGCTAAATCCTCTGGTCGATTTGTTTTCAAGATGAATGTCAAGGATTTTCCAATCGACGCAAGGCACGCTGCAGTTCTCTCTTGTCTAGTGATGACTCGAGCATCTTTCTTCACAATACTCTCCTGTAGTGAGGCCTTAACCTCTATATTCAGCTTCGGAGGGTCAATGTCAGTGCAGTTTGCTGGGGGTGGATATTTTTCTAGTAACCTTTTTTTGTCGTCGACCGGGAGACCTTTTATCAAAATATCTTTCCATCTTATTGCTAAATCCTTGTGGATTTCTGGTGCGAGAATTCGCTCTTGGATGAGTCGGCTACCCATCAGCTCAAGGACCTTTTCATCCAGCTCGTCGCTCTGGTTCGGTTGTTGGGAGTCTAAGACTGTTGCGTCTATGGCAACCTGAGAAGTTGCAAATGTGGGTGGGATCACTTGAGAATCTACTGTTATAGTAGACTGAAGTGCAGTATCTACAGATGGAGTTGACTCCGGGGTTAGATTTTCTCCTGCGGAGAACCCAGTCTTGGGTTCTGTAGCTGCGGAGGGCCCAGTGACTGCGTAGAACCCTGTTCTTGGGTCAGCGACTAGAACTGTGGTACCTCCTGTGAGGAACCCAGTCATTGAGTTGGTAGCCTCACATAAAGTCAGATTCCTAAAAGCCTCTCGTTGCTGTGTTATGACAGACTGTACAGTCTTCCCACCGTAAATAGACTCCGCCGAACTACTTTCTGTCTCCTCGTCTCCTATTGCCAGAAGAAAAGTACTCTGTAAGCCGTCTGCTCGTCCAAAAATTACTCAGTAAGCCATCTGCTTATCTACAGTACTCAGTAAGCTATCTGCTTATCTAGGTACTGGATTACGTTGCGTAACCCAAACCAAGAATATTTTTGCCCTTGTAAGTATACCACTGTGGTAACGAACATTCAATATTGAATATTAAGTAATCCACTTGGGGCTTTCTCTTAGTCTTTTACCCGCATGGCGTGTTGGTTCGTCGTAGCATCTTCCGTCACCGGATTGATGCGTACTTAACCTGCAAAAATGAATTAACTTACTGCGTCACTGTTTTCGGTGCCAGCGCTCCTGTTGCTTCCGAAACTTCTTCTCTGCACGTTTGAAACGTTTATAGCAGCGATTTTCTTTTTCCCCCTCGGTTTGGTGGCGTCTTTTTCCCATTTTTAACGGTGACGCATGTGGCTTCATCGGCACAAAACAGAAGAATGATGGCCGCCGGATATGACGGTTGCATACACGGCGGGAAAAGTTTTTACTATAGCTTTAAAACTGTGGCGACATCGGTGAAAGTAGGAGGTACTACAATTGATCTTGAAGGAAGAGGCGCGAAATACAATTACACTCAATTGCATTACTAAAAATGTAATTGTCAGTTTCTGCTCTTTTTAGACTTGATACTTGTTATTTTCTGAGATACAAAACCGAGGACAGTACAGTGTGATGACACTCAATCGTAATATCTGAAATGTAATTTCCAGTTTCTGCTCTTTTTATACTTGATAATCGTTATTTACTAAGATACAAAACCGAATACGGTACAGTGTGATCACACTAAATTGCAATATTAAAAATGTAATTCTCAGTTTCTGCTCTTTTTATACTTGATACTCGTTATTTTCTAAGATACAAAACCGAAGACAGTACAGTGGGATGACACTCAATCGTAATATCTGAAATGTAATTTTTAGTTTCTGCTCTCTTCATACTTGATAATCGTTGTTTTCTAAGATACAAAACCGAATACGGTACAGTGTCATCACACGAAATTGGAATATTTAATATGTAATTTGCAGTTTCTGCTCTTTTTATACTTGATACTCGTTATTTTCTAAGATACAAAATCGAAGACAATACAGTGTGATGACACTCAATCGTAATATCTGAAATGTAATTTTCCGTTCCTGTTTTTCTTATACTTGCTACTCGTTATTTTTTAAGATACAAAACCGAAGACGGTACAGTGTAATTACACTCAATTGCATTACTAAAAATGCAATTTTCAGTTTCTGCTCTTTTTATACTTGATAATCGTTATTTCCTGAGATACAAAACCGTAGACGGTACAGTGTGATGACACTCAATCGGAATATCTGAAATGTAATTTTCCGTTTCTGTTTTTTTTATACTTGATACTCGTTATTATTGGAGATACAAAACCGAAGACGGTACAGTGTAATCACACTGAATGGCGATACTCAAAATGTAATTTTCAGTTTCTGCTCTTTTTATACTTGATACTTGTTATTTTCTAAGATACAAAACCGAAGACAGAACAGTGTGATGACACTCAATCGTCATATCTGAAATGTAATTTTCCGTTTCTGTTTTTTTTATACTTGATACTCGTTATTATTGGAGATACAAAACCGAAGACGGTACAGTGTAATCACACTGAATGGCGATACTCAAAATGTAATTTTCAATTTCTGCTCTTTTTATACTTCATACTTGTTATTTTCTAAGATACAAAACCGGAGACAGTACAGTGTGATGACACTCAATCGTAATATCTGAAATGTAATTTTCAGTTTCTGCTCTTTTTATACTTGTTCAGCGTTATTTTCTGAGATACAAAATCAAATACGTCACAGTGTGATCACACTCAATTGCGATATTTAAAATGCAATTTTCAGTTTCCGCTCTTTTCATACTTGATAATCGTTATTTTCTGAGATACAGAACCGAAGACGGTACAGTGTGATGACACTAAATCGTAATATCTGAAATGTAATTTCCCGTTCCTGTTTTTTTTATACTTGATACTCGTTATTTTTTAAGATACAAAACCAAAGACGGTACAGTGTAATTACACTCAATTGCATTACTAAAAATGTAATTGTCAGTTTCTGCTCTTTTCAGACTTGATACTTGTTATTTTCTGAGATACAAAACCGAGGACAGTACAGTGTGATGACACTCAATCGTAATATCTGAAATGTAATTTCCAGTTTCTGCTCTTTTTATACTTGATAATCGTTATTTTCTAAGATACAGAACCGAATACGGTACAGTGCGATCACACTAAATTGCAATATTCAAAATGTAATTTTCAGTTTCTGCTCGTTTTATACTTGATACTCGTTATTTTCTAAGATACAAAACCGAAGACAGTACAGTGTGATGACACTCAATCGTAATATCGGAAATGTAATTCTCAGTTTCTGCTCTTTTTATACTTGATAATCGTTATTTTCTAAGATACAAAACCGAATACGGTACAGTGTGATCACACTAAATTGCAATATTTAAAATGTCATTTTCAGTTTCTGCTCTTTTTATACTTGATACTCGTTATTTTCTAAGATACGAAACCGAAGACAGTACAGTGTGATGACTCTCAATCGTAATAGCTGAAAGGTAATTTTCATTTTCCGCTGTTTTTATACTTGATAATCGTTATTTTCTAAGATACGAAACCGAAGACAGTACAGTGTGATGACACTCAATCGTAATATCTGAAATGTAATTTTCCGTTCCTGTTTTTTTTATACTTGATACTCGTTATTTTTTAAGATGCAAAACCGAAGACAGTACAGTGTAATAGTAGATGGGTAAGGGGGGTTCTGGATCAATCTAGGTCAAATATTTTGATCCAGAACCCCCCTGTGTTCTGATTGGTCGAAGCCCCCCTCCCACTCGCTGCGAGGACGTCCCCCTAACGGTAATCTATAATTTCACAATTTTAAGGACGTCCCCCTAACGGTAATCGATGATTTCGCAATTATAACGGGATCTTTCGCAATTTTGATAACCCCCTGTGTTCTGATTGGTCAAAGCCCCCTCCCATTCGCTGCAAAGACGTCCCCCTAACGGTAATCGATGATTTCGTAATTTTAATAGGTTCATTCGCAATTTTAACGGGATCTATCCGCAAGGACCGCCCCCCTAACGGTAATTTCGCAATTTTAATGGGTTCTTTCGCAATTTTGACGGAATCTAGCTGCAAGGACCGGCCCCTGTACGTATTCAAGGACCGCCCCCCTTAGGGTAATCGTTGATTTCGCAAGAACCGTCGCTCACGTGCGAGTTTGCGCCCCTTCGACGGGGGATCTACCGCGCAAGGGAGCCGATCACGTGCACACCTCGTGTCTGAATTTATGCGACCTGATTTCTGAATTTCTAATTTCTGAATTTCTGATATCTGATTTCTGAATTATGCGACCTGATTTCTGAAATGATGCAAGCCCCCGATAGATGCGAGCCCCGATTGATGCTAGCTTCGTGTCTGAATTGATGAGTCAATTGTTATCCAAGCCTCGGCGTTGTTATAAACATTTATAGAATATCAAAAAATACCACCCCAACTAAGCTAGCGCACGACAAAGGCTAACGAGTTAGATAAGCTACGGAAAGGAATTAAAAATGATTGTGTGTATATAATGCATATGCATGAAGACTGTAAATTTACAGTGAATTCTTTTTTATTCTTCAAATTAAAGAACACACAAATTACAGAAAGCTTAAAATTTATTGAATCATTTGACATTGTGAGCAGTCCCTAATCATGGGAGTAGACTCATCGAATTCTCCGCTCTGCGATCCATAATGTATTCGGCATCTCCGACAGCCTGCGATATCTGCATCCTTCTTCATAGCCTCCGATAGTTTGTCCCACACCTCATCGATGATACTCGAGCCGTAAATAAGTATGAAGTCTTTGGTCAAATAGGCGATGTCTTCAGCCTTCATTCGTTTCAAACCCCCTACTTCAATGGACATGATCAATGATTTATAAAGTGATGGTCTGCACTCCTTCAAATACCAAGTTTTCAATCGCTGTACGTTTTCGAAGGCGCAATGATAATTGGGAACGTTTCCGTGCCAGTCCTCGTGCCAATGAAGCACCTCGTAGTCTCTCATCCATCGAAAACTTGGGCAGTCCAATTCTTCTAAATCGATGACAGGCTTGGACTCGTCGTTGATAATTTTTTTAATCCACTCTTTCTTCTCCTTTCCCTTGACGTAGATATAACTTACATGCTCGACAACTCTTCGTACAACTTCCTGCACCTTATCGTAAGACATAATGCCAGCATTCCATGGTATTCCATGATGATTCCGCGTCAACCAAGCATTGACAGCTCTACATTTGGCAGATAAGATTTTCCAAGCACACGGCGGTTTGAAAAGGATGCGCGTCAGGCCTTGCTCGCCTGTCTCATACGCTTGAATGGTAATTGCAGCGAGTTCTTTCAGTACGAATTCGTTGACAGGATACCGGAAACCTTGTACATCCAATATCATCTCCATTGTAACAACTTATTTTCTCTAGACTGGTACGATGTGGATTTCAGAAAAATCGAGCGTTAACTAATTTCAAAAATGTTCAGCCTCACTTTTTATATCGTATATCCCCTCTCAACGGTTACCGTACACATAGCTGAAACTATGGGAATGATTGAGGCGACACATATATTTGTTGTAAAAATCTTTATTTGTCGAAGTACATAATTATACCAATTTCTTCACTCCACCACTTATGGGATTGTATTCAACTACCCGATCGTGTAAGATCAAACAGTATGCCGACGTATCGGCAGGGAAGTTATCTTTAGCTTCAAACTCGAGACGAACATCTACAGGTCCAAACTTGAGCGACTCGTTCTGTTTCGAGCAGTCGATGACGAATAGGGGAGCGTACTGTAGAAATTCACTCTTTTTCAGCAATGGTTCAGGTTCCTTGCCGTAATAAGAGGTTTGGAAATTGGCGTACATTTCATATAACAGAGCATACTGATTATGACTCATATTGAGATTGAGGTTCCCATAGGGATAGCATTGAGAATTCAAGAAGAGTTTAACGTCGGTGATGTTGCAGTGATCAAAATGGCTAGCGTTTCGATTCAGCTTATTCTTCCGACTTGTTTGGAAACCCAGTATAACGTAGCGAGGTTTCTCCAGCTGAGTAGATGTCTTCACCGTCCAAACGTGCTTCGAGGTAGTGGGAAGTACAGGATACTCGTATAATTCCCAATTACGAAAACTCATGGAGATCGCCGGATCTTTCTCGATAAAATTCAATAGCTGTACTTTCCGTTGATCCGCGAGCTTCACGTATGGTAACAACCATTCGACTTTATCGATCAGGATTTTGAATTCTTCTTCTTGAGCTTGTAGAACTGCGTTCACATCGGTCTTCGAACGGGTCAAGATCAACTCGTGTTTGGCGTTCACGATTATCTTGCGATAGTCTTCGGCGAACCCTAGCATCATCTTCAGCGGTACGCATACTTCGAAATTACCAGCGGCATCCACATGGCTTGCGTTCACATTAAGCCAACCGGCATTCTCCATCATCCAATTCTGTCCAGGTCTCAGAGAAGGGTCACCTTTCATAAGACTGGTGAGACCGACGTTTTTGCTCCTGTCGATCTCAATAGCATTTATCTCGTAACGCATTTCTTCAAACAGATGACAAACACCGTTGTTGACCAGTGTTGCGGTAGTCGACGGAGTTCCATCGGCCTTGACTATCTTTCCATACACATGCAATGAACTCTTGCACGGTAATACGCACAGGTCTTGATGTTGAACAGCGATACGAATCTCGTCACTGTTGTTGAAACTCGATGAGGCATAAGGTTTGTGTGTGTGAACCTCGTAGTGTGCGATAGACTCGTCAAAGACGACGGGTGTTTGAATGTCTAAGATTTCCTCCTCCATGGTATGCAGCAGATGAAACAAATGCAAACGAATCGTAGCCTTATTTTGCGAAAATTCCTCTTCCAAAAGGTGTGATCTTCAGACCTAAGCTTTCCAGAAGCAGCACGTTCTGAGGTGTCAGCTCTTTGAGAACCGGTTGACGACTGACGTGTTCGGGGCATCTTACCTTAGTATTATAGTCACTTCTGTTATAAACTATTCCCATTATTGGGCCTTGATATGCAACCTTATAGTTATAACCTCTCCACGGAAATTAACCAAATCCCCGTCTTGATCGACTATACGGAGTTGGATGTGATCTATGATCCGCACGGTGACTGGAAGGTAAATGACGTGAGACGGCACTTCAATGATCTTATATCCAGGTGGAACAACGGGAAAAAACTCATGAATCGTGTGTACTTTACGCTCATTGACGTAGGCACCCGTTGTAATGTTGCACTCGACTCGAAGTGCGTTGACTTTAAGAATAGTTACAGGAAGGTCAGACTCATGAACTCGATCAGCTTGCAAAACACGTGGAGTGAAACCCAATAGGCTGCCTATAGAATCACCTGGTACAAAATTTACTGGGTGATTGCATTTGATTTCGCTACGCAGGGTATTATTATTCGGTTTGATGTTGATGCTGATACCCTTATTCGACAAGACACCCTGTACATAACTCTCTATATCCTCTATTTCATAGCTACCGGTGGGTATGGTGACTACTTCTTTACCCACATAAATCTTGTTGTGGCCAACATCTACATTAGGAATCGCATTAAAAGTCAGTAATTCAACGAGACCCAGGGAGTAATTCTTGAAAGGGGAAAGTTCGATGGGAGGAAAGTATTGAGTCTCGAGAACCGAGGAGTTCCCCGATACGGTTAGTGTGAACGAATCGTTCATGACTACTGCGAAAATCAAACTGACTTCGAGGAATTACGCTGCATGTTTATATAGAAACTCGAGACACAAGTGACCACAGTTGAACGTATCGTAGTCTTGATATCTTTTATGGTTATATTTGACGCTACCAACACCAAGGTATCTGACGAGGTCCGACGGTGGACGAAGGTTACCGAAACTGTCAAAGTAAACTACTTCGTCACCGATCTTTCGGTACGCGACCCAATGTGTTCCAGGACCATCTTTATCATCTAGATTGACGATCGCCGATTCAAGCCTAAGCGGCCCATCTTTGGGTAAATCGTTTCGCATAAAGACGCCGCGGAAATGTGGAATGTCCAGGGTCGTCGCGTACTTTAACAGATCCGCGTCAGTTAGCGCTCGTCGCGGTAGCGTCACTTTTAGTTTTTTGGTTTCAGGTGAAGACCCAAGCCTTTTCTATACGGTTTCAGATGAAGCCCCTTGCCTAGAGCGATAGCTTCCATGGTCTTGTTGTGCCGTTGACTTTCTTCCAGTTGCCTCTTGGCGGAGCCCGCGTCATTTACCGCTTTCGCAATACCTGCTGCACCACCGGCCAGCGCGCCCGTAGCACTGAGCCCGGCAAAAAGGGGTATGAGGAACGGTAGAAAACCACCAACTTTAGCTGGGACAGGTAGAATCCGTGGAGAACGTACATTGCGTTTACCACTGGCTTTCCGAACAGCGTCTCTCGCACCCTTCAATGCAGACTTGATGGCGACTTGCGCAGTTTTTCCTCGAACCACAGACCGTTTGGCGGCATCGATAACCGTTCTCAATGCCACCGGCTTCCGCATACCCATACCGAGCTTGGTTTTCGCTTTCATCGCGTTTGTCACTGCCCAGGCAGCTGCTTTCTCACCGATATTTGCGTCTGAAGCCAAAACCCGTTTCCAGGCTCTCTCAGCCAAAATCTTATCTGCCGCATTTCTAGCTTCAAGATTTTCTCGATTCTTCGAGTAGGCGATATCGTGATCCTTGCAGGCTGCGTCAAGCGGGTTGATACCTGGATCACCGCGCGCGAGTCTCTTCGCTAATTTGGTGCCAGGTCCACAGTATTGATAACCAGGCAGATGTAACTCTACAGGAAGACTGTTAATGATTCTGTTGACCAGACCTTTCCCACAACGTTTACGACTGACCGTTTTAGCTTTGTGCACGATCATGACTGCGCTCTGACTGAGTAATCTCCTTTATAAACATGATATTTATACCATTTACCGTTAGTCAGAGTCGAGATGAGGTTCGAGACGCAACCCCTCAAGCTACCTGTAATGAATTTCGATAAATTTGTGCGAGAGAATGTCGCAACTGACAAACGACACGGCGATTTGCTACCGAACAGCGTGCGCGCGGTATTTTGCGGTCCGTCCAACTGCGGCAAGACTAACGCGCTGCTCACCCTCATAGCACACCCCAACGGATTGAGGTTCGAGAACGTCTATATCTACTCGAAATCATTGAATCAGCCCAAGTACAAGTTTCTGCATCAGTTACTCGAGGACGTAGATGGCGTTGAATACTTTCCATTTGACGAGCATGAACAGGTAGTCGTGCCAGACCAGGCATTACCCAATTCGATCATCGTCTTCGATGACGTGGCTTGTGAGAAGCAGGATAACATCCGAGCATTCTTCTGTATGGGAAGACATAAACACGTGGATTGCTTCTATCTCTGTCAGACCTACGCCCGCATCCCCAAGCATCTCGTGCGCGACAATACCAATCTTTTGGTACTGTTCAAGCAAGATGAGATGAACTTGAGGCATGTGTACGATGATCATGTGAATACCGACATGACTTACACGCAGTTCAAAGATTTGTGCTCTGTGTGTTGGAACAGCGGCAAGTATGGATTCGTTGTAATAGACAAGGACAGTGAGTTGAATGACGGTAGATATAGACAGGGGTTCGACTGTTTTGTGAGCATAAATTGAGAATATTCCGGAGAGCAGAATCAGTAGCCTCTCAGATACAGCTGCGTCAACATGCAAGATACGAAAATTCATGAACAAAAAGCATTGTTGCGTCATATCGCTGAAGCCAGTAGAGCGATTCGACGTAAACACAGAATGATAAAGTCGGGAAGGGAGACCGCTGAGCAGACGATGAGCAATGTTTTCAAACCGGTAGTAACTCCGCTGCAACAACTGGTGAAGGTTTCTCAAGCTATTGCCAAGCCCATCAAAGAAGAGCCGATCAAAGAAGAACCGATCAAAGATGATCCTCGAGAAGAGGATAATTCCTATTTAACTGCAGATGAGGATACCACTATACAGCCGACGGATGAGTTTCTGGAACAAGATCAGAGTAGCAACGAGTATCTCGAGATGCTACGAGATGCGAATAGAAAAAAAGATCTGGATAACGTGTACGGTGTACGCGTACTTGCTGACGGCAGGTTGATGATGGGTAACGCACCGATAAGTTTTGAGAGTGACTCTATTCATGCGAGTGACACGCGTTATACAAAGACCGAAGGTTTGTTGGAACTACTATTCAAAAAGATACCCGATGAGACCCACGTGACTCCAGATGATATCAAAAATTATAAACAAATCGTATTAGCCACCAACGCACATCGAAAATACTATAGAAGTGATGAACCTATTCGAGCAGTGGATAACCACAAGTTTCAGAAGTTCATCGCCCACGGACCACTTTCACGCACGGGTGAAGGTGTGCTTCCGCAGCTCATGGTCGCTCAAGAGGGTAGAGGAACGGATTACGTTCATTGGGACGACCCCAACGAGCTGGTGGACCGTCTTCGTTTGCTTATGGCATCCCAAGCAGCTGGAAATTCGAGTCACACCAACGAAATCGTATCGATAATCGAAGAATTGCGTGAAGCTGGTATCATTTATTAATCAACCTCCCATAGTTTCCACAGTCATTTCCAAAATGAGCGTCGATGTGTTTGGACGTCAGTTGGACAAGAGCGCCGCCCCAAGCAGTCGCGGCCCTCCCGGTATTGGGTTTAAATTCACCACCGACGGACATTACGATATAGATAATAAGCGACTGTGCAACGTTGCCAATCCTGTGCAGCAAGGCGACGCTGTTACTATGAACCTCATACGAACTCCTCGACTCTAAGACGGGTAAAGATACGACGAGTGCTATGGAATCTGTACTCGTACAGGGACGTACCCCGAAGAATTTACACGTTGACAGAGGCGGAGAATTTTATAATTCAAACTTCGATTCTCTCATGAGACGATATAATATTCAACTATACTCAACCTTCAGCAACTTGAAGGCATCGATCTGTGAGCGTTTCAATCGTACGCTGAAAAACAAAATGTGGATACAGTTCAGTCTACAAGGAAATTACAAGTGGATAGACATTTTATCTGATTTGGTTTCGGCTTACAACAACTCTAAACATCGGACTATTCGCATGAAGCCAAAGGACGTTTCCCTTAGAAACGAACGGACATTATTGCAGACTGTATACCAAAAAGTTCGAGTTAGATCGGTTAAACCGGCAAAGTTCAAAGTTGGAGATAAAGTTCGAATAAGCAAATATAAGAATGTTTTTGAGAAAGGATATACACCAAATTGGACGACTGAAATATTCACGATCATCCAAGTAGTCAATACTGATCCAGTAACGTACAAGCTTAATGACTATCAAGAACAGTCTATAGCGGGTGGCTTCTATGAACAGGAACTTCTGAAAGTCAAGAATTCCGACATCTACCTGGTGGAGAAGGTGCTCAAGAGACGTGGAAACAAGCTATTTGTAAAATGGTTGGGTTTCAATAATACACACAATAGTTGGATAAATAAGTCTGACTTGTAAGGTTTATTAATAAAGAAACATAATGTTTGACAAGTACGTTTATTTAATTCTACACAGTCCTATCGTAACCCCACGGAAGCGTGTCCGTCGTATCAGGAAATATGATCCTCTTGTCGTCATTCCAGCTCAGCGCTATCTTCCTCTGCGACACCGTATGGACCTGGTGATTCTTACTTTGAATTAAATTTTGACTTTTTGTCAGATTTTGATGCTGCAGAGCACATTGTATGTAATCATCGAACGTTATGGTTTTCAGTGTTGCCCCTTTGACTCCCTTAGCCCGTTTCTGCTCTCTATTTTCACCTAAAACCTTGAAGGCATATAATTTAGCTCTTAAGCCTATAAACTCTATCATTATCCTCCCGTTATTTTCATCTTTCATTAGTCCCAATACTTTTTTATTGACCAGCGGCATCTTGTAAATATTTTCCGGAGGATAGTCGGAAGTATCGAATCGGTCCAAATCGCGTTTCATCAGCTCGTATATATCGGGTACGGTAAAGTGATATATAAGACTATCCGTATCGGTATACATCAGTTTAGCTTGGTTACCAAATCTGTTTCTTATGTAATTATAATGGAAATCATAAATATACGTTTTAGCAAGATCCATAATCGAAAATCCCGCGTATATAGGTTTATTGAATTCAATCTCAGTTCGATTTAATTCAATTATTGTCATATCTTCACCGAATGTAGTGCAGCTATGAAAATTTGGCTTCGCGATAAGCGCTCTTGCTCCGTGCCTACCGTCCCATTTTGTAATTAGCCGCACATCTCTGTGTTTTCTAACATTTTCCATAGTTTTCCCGAAAACAGCGTTATTCATGAGTTTATAAAAATTCTTTTCAAAATCATTGTTAGACTTTTTGCGCAATTCAGTATTCAAGTTGATATATTTCTTGAGCCACGGTGCTTGCTTGAATTTGATTACTCGATGGATTTTCGTTAACTTCATACCTAAACTCAAACACTGCTTCAAAACCTTGTAGTGTATGACGTATTGCTGTTTTGAGAAAAGGGTAGTTGTTAATTTAGAATTTTTGCAAGTTGGAAGAGGTGGGATGTAATGCTCCGGACACAACGGTAAGTCTTTGTGAGAGTCCTGAAGTTCTCGCGGATATTCTAAATCTACCTCAAGTATGTAACCTATGAAGGATTCATCCGAGACATCTGAAACATCGAGTTGTTCGAAATTCGACATCCATTGAAAGGAACTATACGGTAAGAAGTGACTCATAGCTGCCCCATATAAATTATTAACATCGAAATACATGAGGTATGATTCTTCTCGACCCGGATCGAATGCTGTCCCCATGTATCTGTTGTTAGCTTTAGCGTATCTGTTCGAGCATTGGGCTACACCGCCGCGAATGCCTCTTTCTATAAACATCAACATATCAATGTCGACGAGGAGCTCGAGTTCAACACCCGTGCACTTGAGCATCGCATCAAACGAGAGGCCCGGCGCCGTATAATAATGTAACGGATCTAAATTATAAGTGGACCAACAATTACTTCTGAAATTTTGAAAAATATCTGCTAAAAGAAGCACATCCGTTTGCAGATACAAGTCGGAATATTGGCCCAAGCTTTTGACTTGAAAAGTTTTCCAAACATCACAAGCGTGCAAATAATTATCCTCCGAAATACCTACATCATTTAATTTTGAATAAAATTTTTCTATGGGAGGTAACTGTGTTTCTTCAAGACTCTCCCAACTGTCTACGTACTCGTACGGAAATACACCTTTCCTCGTCAATAACTGAAATTCTTCGACGCTTCCGCAATGCTTACGCGTGATTAATTTCTGCTCATCGTTTAGATAAGACGCTAATTTTTCTAGACTGCCTGGCATGAATCTGAACGAATCAATAAACCTGAAATGTATAGATGTTCCTTTTACACTCTTTGTAAAGGAAATATATCTGTCCTTGTTGATCGGTAAGAGACTTATCGAGCCTTCAAAAGATGTCGCCAACGTTTCAATCAAGAAATGTGAGTCGTAACCCGATAAGTTATGAAAGACCACCGGAATGACGTGCGAATCTTTGTAATTTAAATTGCAACCTATATGCGCTGCGCCACGATATTTACCTGTGAAATGGCAACGATCACGATGTTTCACCTCTTGAGGTCTGAATGGTTTTTCACAAATGTGACAAGTCTTAGCCGAATGAAATGCTTGTTTCTGATCATGATTCAACGATTGCATAGGTACGACACGCTTGAAATAAGGCTGCAAAGCTTGAGCCAATTCTCCCAACTCGTTGACGAACCATTCTATACAATCCTTTCCACGATTAATTCTG
Source organism: Tenthredo livida (assembly GCA_963992785.1). Lineage (NCBI taxonomy): Eukaryota > Metazoa > Arthropoda > Insecta > Hymenoptera > Tenthredinidae > Tenthredo > Tenthredo livida. Next base: position 29,627,211 of record OZ023066.1, on the reverse strand, counting down.
AATTTGGAAACTGAATCGTCGAAGGTGCAATGTAAATAGTAGGCAATACTGTATGGGACATGCTTTTCATATACTCTCCTATTCTCAGACTCAGATGTATCGTTAACCGATTGTAAGAGACATTCCAGATCAGCGTAAATACAAAACGGAACATTTTCTTTATGTTTAAAGTTTTTGAATTTCAAGATCTTGTCTTTTTCGTCCGGTAATATCACTCTACATTTATTTAAATTCGCACAATCAATCTTGTGTTTGACTAAACAATTTTCATTTTGAAAATGACTCAAACATCTATCACAAAACCAGGTACGACATTTGTGTTTCGAAATTTGTGAACTCAACAGTCGAGATAAATTTTTGATCCATGCAAAGTGATATATTGTTTTGTTGACGTCATCAATTTGATTCGACTCAATGTCAGTTTCTAACATAAGAACATGTATGGTAGGTGTATCTGATTTCGCTCGATTCAAATAAACTGGTACTAGTTCATGTTCATCTATACCGTACACGTTAATCGCTAAACCATTTAATTTCTCAAATTTTGAAATTTCGTTCAGACTCATGGGAAAATTCAAACCTTCATACCTCAGCACTGAGCTAAAATGTGGATAAGAAGTCGTTCTATTCACATGATTATCTGCTGCTGCTGGATGAAGAGCTGCTGTGACTGACCAGAGAAAACAGTACGGATCGTTGTTCATTATATTTACCACCGCCTTTTTATCCTGTATATACTTCGGCAACTGTATGTAAGTAGATATACCTCCTCGCAGTGGCACATATTTGTTGATATTCACAGCCATATTTATAATTTCGGTCAACGACCATCCCGAATCCTTTTCCTGGAAGTCTTCGATCTTGACTAACAATTTCTCCTTCACGTTCTCGTCAAACCATTCGTCAATGTTCGTCGCTGGGAGAATAGCTTCATTTTTGGTATTAAAAAACTTAATTTCTTCGATAATTTCACCGCCTTTTACAGTTTCGAATTTGCAGGACAACACTGCATTTACTTTTAAGTTTCCTTCATTTCGAAGAACATTCTTCAATCTGGAGATTATTAGTTTTTTCGAATCATTTAGAAAATGTTTCAGATCTTTGTGTTGTAGATTCGCTATGATTCCTGTTCTTATTCTTCCTTTGAAAGCTGACTCTAAATCCTTCCACTTTATTCTGTCACTTCTCCGTAGTCTCCCTACACCCTCCCCTCTTTTTCGGCACTGTTCAAACCGCGCTTTCAATGATTTTAAGATTCCTATTGTTGTCAAAATTCTTGTTTTTGCTCCAACTGTGGAAGCGGATTTTCGTAAGATTTTATTCAAGAGTCTGATGTTCTGAGTTCCAAATTTAATCCATTTCTGTGTTTCAATAGTCGATGATTTCTCTTTCAGAATTTTATAAGCATTTTGCATAATGCTGATAAGTCTAAGACATTTAGTCGCATCCATTTCGTGATTACTAACAACTATTATACACTGCAAAAGTCTAAGCGTTAATGGTTCGTAAGTACCGACGGAGGATCATTTTATAGGTCAGCCCCACCGACAAATTCCAAGAACTGTCCCTCACATCTTATCGTAACCCAATCATCTTTACATCCTATGAACAGTTTTACTATAATACTGTACTATACAGTAATACTATAAGACATATATATGTAAGTGAAGGTTTGTATTGAAATGATATTACACAGGTTTTGTGAGGATATTATTCAGATGATACGTTTATTAATCTTATTTTTTCAAATCAAGTGTAATTTACATATAGATGGTGGTCAATCAAATTGAGTACACAGAGTAAATTACACATAGTTGAATTCGAATTGATTAAATTGTCCGCCGAGGTATCGCATCAGAAGTTTATCCTCTTCACACGCTACCGTCATCTTCTGGAAAAGATCCGCATCGTCGGTCAGAACTTTCGTCATCCGAGCTGGTAGAAATACGGAAAAGCTGTCATCCACATCGACTACGAATCTGGCACCGAATCTGGTCTGAACTTTGCGGATGTTGCAGATGTGAAACTCCTTGAACACTTCCAGGTCTGCTAATTTTTTCGTTGGGAGAAACTCCTCCAGACGACCGATTTTGTTAATCTTCGTGAGGTACATGTTCTTTTCAAATTTTGATATTCCTTAGTCTGCCTGTGATTTGATTCAGATTAGACTTGGCTTCGATTAGACTTTTCACTTCTTCAATATTTCTCAGCAGTATATGTAATCGTATTTTCAATTCTCTTCGCTGCTCTTGCAGGTTATTCTGCATTGCTCGAAGATCGGTTAGAGACTAATTTTCATCCCGTATTTTTCGCTCTTTTATAGAGACTCCTCAATTCAGACACGAAGCTAGCATCAATCGGGGGGCTTGCATCATTCCAGAAATCAGGTCGCATAATTCAGAAATCAGATATCAGAAATTCAGAAATCAGGTCGCATAAATTCAGACACGAGGTGTGCACGTGATCGGCTCCCTTGCGCGGTAGATCCCCCGTCGAAGGGGTGCAAACTCGCACGTGAGCAACGGTTCTTGCGAAATCAACGATTACCCTAAGGGGGGCGGTCCTTGAATACGTACAGGGGCCGGTCCTTGCGGCTAGATTCCGTCAAAATTGCGAAAGAACCCATTAAAATTGCGAAATTACCGTTAGGGGGGCGGTCCTTGCGGATAGATCAAGTTAAAATTGCGAATGAACCTATTAAAATTACGAAATCATCGATTACCGTTAGGGGGACGTCTTTGCAGCAAGTGGGAGGTGGCTTTGACCAATCAGAACACAGGGGGTTATCAAAATTGCGAAAGATCCCGTTATAATTGCGAAATCATCGATTACCGTTAGGGGGACGTCCTTAAAATTGTGAAATTATAGATTACCGTTAGGGGGACGTCCTCGCAGCGAGTGGGAAGGGGGCTTCGACCAATCAGAACACAGGGGGGTTCTGGATCAAAATATTTGACCTAGATTGATCCAGAACCCCCCTTACCCATCTACTTGTAATTACACTCAATTGCAATACTTAAAATGAAATTTTCAGTTTCTGCCTTTTTTATACTTGATACTCGTTATTTTCTAAGATACAAAACCGAAGACAGTACAGTGTGATGACACTCAATCGTAATATCTGGAATGTAATTTTCAGTTTCTTCTCTTTTCATACTTGATAATCGTTATTTCCTGAGATACAAAACCGACGACACTACAGTGTGATGACACTCAATTGTAATATCTCAAATGTAATTTTTAGTTTCTGCTCTTTTTATACTTGATATGCGTTATTTTCTGAGATCCATAACCGAATACGGCACAGTGTGATCACACTCAATTGCAATATCTAAAATGCAATTTTCAGTTTCTGCTCTTTTTATACTTGATAATCGTTATTTACTGAGATACAAAACCGTAGACGGTACAGTGTGATGACACTCAATTGGAATATCTGAAATTGAATTTTCCGTTTCTGTTTTTTTTATACTTGATACTTGTTATTATTGGAGATACAAAACCGAAGACGGTACAGTGTAATCACACTGAATGGCGATACTCAAAATGTAATTTTCAGAGTCTGCTCTTCTTATACTTGATACTTGTTATTTTCTAAGATACAAAACCGAAGACAGAACAGTGTGATGACACTCAATCGTCATATCTGAAATGTAATTTTCCGTTCCTGTTTTTTTTATACTTGATACTCGTTATTTTTTAAGATACAAAACCGAAGACGGTACAGTGTCATTACACTCGATTGCATTACTAAAAATGTAATTGTCAGTCTCTGCTCTTTTCAGACTTGATACTTGTTATTTTCTAAGATACAAAACCGAGGACTGTACAGTGTGATGACACTCAATCGTAATATCTAAAATGTAATTTCCAGTTTCTGCTCTTTCATACTTGATAATCGTTATTTTCTAAGATACGAAACCGAATACGGTACAGTGTGATCACACTAAATTGCAATATTCAAAATGTGATTTTCAGTTTCTGCTCGTTTAATACTTGATACTCGTTATTTTCTAAGATACAAAACCGAGGACAGTACAGTGTGATGACACTCAATCGTAATATCTGAAATGTAATTTCCGGTTTCTGCTCTCTTTATACTTGATAATCGTTACTTTCTAAGATACAAAACCGAATACGGTACAGTGAAATCACACTGAATGGCGATACTCAAAATGTAATTTTCAGTTTCTGCTCTTTTTATACTTGATACTTGTTATTTTCTAAGATACAAAACCGAAGACAGTACAGTGTGATGACACTCAATCGTCATATCTGAAATGTAATTTTCCGTTTCTGTTTTTTTTATACTTGATACTCGTTATTTTTTAAGATACAAAACCGAAGACGGTACAGTGTCATTACACTCAATTGCATTACTAAAAATGTAATTGTCAGTTTCTGCTCTTTTTAGACTTGATACTTGTTATTTTCTAAGATACAAAACCGAGGACAGTACAGTGTGATGACACTCAATCGTAATATCTGAAATGTAATTTTCAGTTTCTGCTCTTTTTATACTTGATAATCGTTATTTTCTAAGATACAAAACCGAATACGGTACAGTGTGATCACACTAAATTGCAATATTTAAAATGTAATTCTCAGTTTCTGCTCTTTTTATACTTGATACTCGTTATTTTCTAAGATACAAAACCGAAGACAGTACAGTGGGATGACACTCAATCGTAATATCTGAAATGTAATTTTTAGTTTCTGCTCTCTTCATACTTGATAATCGTTGTTTTCTAAGATACAAAACCGAATACGGTACAGTGTCATCACACTAAATTGGAATATTTGATACGTAATTTGCAGTTTCTACTCTTTTTATACTTGATACTCGTTATTTTCTAAGATGAAAAACCGAAGACAGTACAGTGTGATGACACTCAATCGTAATATCTGAAATGTAATTTTCAGTTTCTGCTCTTTTTATACTTGTTCAGCGTTATTTTCTGAGATACAAAACCGAATACGGCACAGTGTGATCACACTCAATTGCAATATTTAAAATGCAATTTTCAGTTTCCGCTCTTTTCATACTTGATAATCGTTATTTTCTGAGATACAAAACCGAAGACGGTACAGTGTGATGACACTCAATCGCAATATCTGAAATGTTATTTTCCGTTCCTGTTTTTTTTATACTTGATACTCGTTATTTTTCAAGATATAAAACCGAAGACAGTACAGTGTAATTACACTCAATTGCAATACTCAAAATGTAATTTTCAGTTTCTGCTCTTTTTATACTTGATACTTGTTATTTTTCAAGATACAAAACCGAAGACGGTACAGTGTAATTACACTCAATTGCATTACTAAAGATGTAATTGTCAGTTTCTGCTCTTTTTAGACTTGATACTTGTTATTTTCTGAGGTACAAAACCGAGGACAGTACAGTGTGATGACACTCAATCGTAATATCTGAAATGTAATTTCCAGTTTCTGCTTTTTTTATACTTGATAATCGTTATTTTCTAAGATACAGAAACGAATACGGTACAGTGCGATCACACTAAATTGCAATATTCAAAATGTAATTTTCAGTTTCTGCTCGTTTTATACTTGATACTCGTTATTTTCTAAGATACAAAACCGAAGACAGTACAGTGTGATGACACTCAATCGTAATATCTGAAATGTAATTCTCAGTTTCTGCTCTTTTTATACTTGATAATCGTTATTTTCTAAGATACGAAATCTACGACGGTACAGTGTAATCACACTAAATTGCAATATTCGAAATGTAATTTTCAGTTTCTGCTCTTTTTATACTTGATAATCGTTATCTTCCAAGATACAAAACCAGAGACGGTACAGGGTGATCACACTGAATTGCAAGATTCAGAATGTAATTTTCAGTTTCTGCTCTTTTTATACTTGATAATCGTTATTTTCTAAGATACGAAATCTACGACGGTACAGTGTAATCACACTAAATTGCAATATTCGAAATGTAATTTTCAGTTTCTGCTCTTTTTATACTTGATAATCGTTATTTTCTAAGATACAAAACCGAAGACAGTACAGTGTTATGACACTCAATCGTAATATCTGAAAGATAATTTTCAGTTACTGCTCTTTTTATACTTGATAATCGTCATTTTCTAAGATACGAAACCGGAGACAGTAGAGTGTGATGATACTCAATCGTAATGTCTCGAATGTAATTTTCAGTTTCTGCTCTTTTTATACTTGATACTCGTTATTTTCTAAGATACGAAACCGAAGACAGTACAGTGTGATGACTCTCAATCGTAATAGCTGAAAGGTAATTTTCATTTTCCGCTGTTTTTATACTTGATAATCGTTATTTTCTAAGATACGAAACCGAAGACAGTACAGTGTGATGACACTCAATCGTAATATCTGAAATGTAATTTTCAGTTTCTGCTCTCTTCATACTTGATAATCGTTATTTTCTAAAATACAAAACCTAATACGGTACAGTGTGATCCCGAGTCGAAATTTTTCCGGGTCTTCCGACGTCCTTTCAACGTTCTCAACCTCAATTCTTTTGATGTTGAATTTTTCCGCCGAATTTTCAACCTGTTTTCAACCAATCTTAACCTGATGGTGCTTCCACGTCGAAAATACTACAACGTCTACCAAGAAATTCAACCTATTCTCAACGTTTATGACCTTTTCCCTCGATCAACGTACATTAAGTCTCTTTCAACGACTTAATTAGGACATTAGTAATTAGACACAATTTTAAAATTGCATTGATTATTACATCAAATCAAAATACAAATCACCATATTAATAACCCCACTAATTGAGTAGTAAATTTCTAAATGAATGAACATATTCACCAGGACAATTGATGGTTTTTATTTTTTATTTCATTAATCTATTTTTTTCAAGTAGTAGTTTAAGATAATTACATATCCAAGATTCGGGGGATAAATGAACTATGAATCAACTGCTATACTCAATGTTTAAGAATATTTATATTGCGATTACATAACAATCGAGTCCCTTTTTCATTGTTCTCCCTTATAAAAAGAACATTTTATATTCTAATAATACACTTCTAGTACGTATGATAATGCTCAATATTGGTACATGAATGAGGGTTATACTTGGAGGATATCTCAGGTCTAAAACCAATTAGTAGATTGAGTATAAAAGATGATAAGAAATATAAACAATTATGTTGTCTCATGTCATAAAAATATTGAATATTTTCAACGCATTGTTAGCATGCAAAACAACAAATATATATATGAGTTATTCTGCCCCAAGTGAGACCGGTCCAGTTCCTCACCCCAATCAATATTTTTGATAATTTATTTTTCAAAAATATTGATTAGGGTGAGGAACCGGACCGGTCTCACTTGGGGCAGAATACCTCATATACACGGGGGTGGAAATGACTGCAAATGTAAAAGAATGAGACGGAGCTTCCATAAATTTCTTTGATTGTGAAAAACAAACTAAAACCTTTTGAGCTCCTTTCATGGTACATCTGCATGAATGCCTAAACAGAGGAAATTCACTCAGAGAATATTTGAATTTTCCAATCGAATCAAAGCAAATGCCATAAAATACTGAATCATTTTTTTTAATCCGCAGAATGTAGTAAATTTTGTCAGCATATCTATGATTATGAGAATTCTCTAATTAGAAACAGTTGTATTATCATAATAAACGTGAAATAATTTCTGAATTTAAGCTCACATAAGTTGCACGAGGAATGAAAACGTTTCTACTCCGTATCAAATAACATCTTTTATGAAAAAAAGCTGGACGCAACCATAGCCATCTCTAAGAAGATTTTTCTCGTATCACTAAGAACAACTTATGATTCAATTCTAATTGGCAAGTGCAATATACACTAAGATGTCCGTGAGAAAACACAACTTTGAATCTGACTAGACGCACCCCCTACAATGATTGCAAAAAAAAAAAATGAAAAAAAATTTCAGGCGCAATTTGATCCTTCTATCTCAATTAGAAGTGTCCAAATAATTTCATAATTGAATAACATTGATGTTTTTCATTCTTCCAATTCCATTTTTTTATGTAGCCAACAGAAAAATAAATTTTTTAATGAAATGAAGAATTGATCCATTCAATAACGAAATGGACAGGGAACTGAAACTGGACCAGATAAGCACTGCTTTCTATGTACTCCCACTTATATGAGAGACGTTTCAACTATTGAATGATTTTTACTACATTCTGTTAGCTACGTAAAAAATTGGAATTGAAAAAATGAAGAAATTCAATGTTATTCAAATGGGAAATTATTTGGACACTTAGGCACGCCTTGTAATTGAAATAGTAGGATCAAATTGCGCTTGAAATTTCTTTTATTTCTTTTTTTGCAATCATTGTAGATGGTGCATCTAATCGGGTTTTTCAACGGACACCTTAATGCACACGCTACGAATTTACAAAAGTTTTAGTAGTGAGGTGTTACTCGGGAAATATTGAACCATTTTGATAATAACTTATTTCAGGTAAAGGTTGAAAGAATATTTTTTGGTGGAAATTTTTTCGGCTACAAAAATGTTCTCTTGATATTTTCTCGAGAAATCACTTGTTTTCGAAAGAAATAAACAATTAACAAAAGAATTGGAATTGCCTATCATTACCCTTCACCATTCGATTACTAATATTTTCTTCTCCAAAGATTCTCTATCAGAAATCTATTACTCGAGTTCATGGCTATTAATTGGGAGTCCAATGTATGATTGCTCATCTACATTCATGCAAACACATACTGATATGATTTGGTCCAATGGCAGTGCGATGATTTCATTCTGTCGATAGGACCTGAATAAATGAAGCAGTGGGATATATTGTTGATGCTCAGCAGCATCAGTATGTACTCCAAAAACACGATGACATCTTAATTTCCGAGTTATCGCGTAATGCATTGGTTGACACTCGCATTCATCTACACATTCGCAATTAGGAGTCACTTTTATGAAACAATTAATGGATCCTATTCTCTCTTCATCATGATGGATATATTTAACATGAGAAGACTGAGTTTTCGAATCCCTTAAATATATTTCAGAAATAAATAATTTAGTTTGTTTTAAGAGACGTTTGTATATTTGGACTGTACCCGCCGGTACTTGTGATCGATCCATTGCTTCTTGGATCTGAGCTGGGAATTCTGGGAGGACTTTTGAATAAGTTCCAACACTGTAACAGCTGGTCGATATTTTCTCACAGATCTTCACTTGTTTTTTGCGACGAAAACAATAGTTTTTTATTTGACCCTCTGCCAGACGATCAAGATGACGCCTCATCGTGATCAATTGCATGTGTGCCGTTGCAATTTGAGAATCTATGTGCCTTGTTCCATGTATGGTTTTCAAAAATCGACCATTTAAGTCTTCGTACGGGTAACAGGTATAACCCCACAGGGGTCCCAACTGTCGTACACATTCAGCAAGATGGAGGATTTGATGAATGTTTATGGAGCAGAATTGTAACCCATATAATTCCTCGAATCCTCGCACAAATTGTTGGAGCAAATTTTCAGCAACCTTGATCATATCAATGGAGATGGAGTCTGAGCTGAGAATGGAGATAGCAGTTATCAAGAGCGAGTAATTTTCGAAATAATCAGCTCTCATTACTCCTTGTAAGATTGGTAGGGAATAATAAAATGCCCACATCTTGAGCTCCGATGCCTTCCAATTACAAAGATCTTCTACTGATCTTGGCATGCGATGGACGAACTTTGGGGGTTTTATTGATTTCAATCTTGCATTTATGATGTTTGTCACATCAAGTAAAGAAAATGGCGAATAACGATGCGAAGAACCAAACCAAAGAGTCAGCAATTTTTGGATCACTCCTCCATCAACAGCATGCATGCGATCAATCGCTGTCCCACGAACAAAATCAGGCATCAACTTCGAAATCACGGAAGGACCTTTCCAGCCTAACACCGGTCTGTTGTTTCGTAGAGCCTCTTTTCCATGCTGTATCGCATCCTCGTATGTCCTCAGTGGTAGATCTTCTGCATACCGATATACATGAGTTGTTCCTCCCGTTGGTAGACGATATGTTTCTCCAGGCCATTCACAGTTCGGACACCCGAAAGCTCCATTGAATTGAATTAAATTCAAGACATCACTTTTAGCTGGTAGATCGCAGGTACCGAGTAATAGCAGACCCTGCACATTGATATTATTTCCTTCTGGAAGAAGAACGTCAATTCCAGCAGCAAGAGTTTCAAATTGAGTTGATAATTTTCTCAGAAGATTATCAGTTGCCATCTTTTTATCCCCAAACATAAGGCCAGCCAACAGTGTATTTTCACGTTGTGTTCGATTTGAGAAGGGTAACTCGTTGATGGACAAGTACACTGGTGTCATCGAAACTTTCGATGATTTAAAGACTGGGATACCATCAATATACCAACTGAGTGTGATGTTATGACAGTTGGCGGTAAATCCGAGGTCTGTCAAATTTTCATAGCACCGACCATCGTAAACATCGCTGACTGTATCTGGTGGAACTTGGCGTCCAAACCGATGTTGTAAACTCTCATAAAACCCTCGTCGTTTATACATTTCTTTTAATTGATCTAGGAAGGGCAACTCGATGAAATGAGATACCTTTGAAGTTTCTTCACAAGCTGGACAAATGGAATTTGGTCTTTGCAATTCATGGGAACACGCATAACATTGATAATGTTTTTTATATTGAGAAAGCTCTGTGAAATTGAAATAGTTTTTGAATTTATACAAACTATTCTTCTTCAAATCCCTCTCAACACAGTGCAGATTCAATAAGTCAATTATATCACCCAGGCATGTTTGATCAAGAGTATGTTTGAGGAAAAGTGATAAGAGCATAAGCATACTTTCTCGTACACTGATGGGAGCTCCATCATACAATGGTGGGTCTTCATCGGGTTCTGGATACTCTTCTGGGTTTATTGCATCCGCGACTTCATCTGGATTAATCTCATCTTCACTCTCACTTGTCAATTCATCTAAAGTACACTGCGAATTACTCGTGGAGTTGATATCTTCTGAATCATTGTCGCTGTCGCCATTCCTACTTCTTTGACCGTCAGCAATATCATTGGTATCAGAATACAACTGTCGCTCCGATCCAGAGGAACTTTGAACTGATTCTTCAGAGTCTGAATGTATATCACAGCTCATAGGTTCCTGAGATGCAAGTAACGGACTCACAGTACCATTATCCCCAAATCTGTGAGAATAAAATGAAAAAAATTCATTTCATAATTATGGAATTATTATTTTTCATGAAAAAACATTCCATCAGTATTCGAAAATGTTATTTAGCGATTTCGGTTTATTGCTCCGAACTGCTCTATGCTACTCAGAGCAGAGCCGAACATATTTTGAATCAAATGATCGGCGAAATTCGACAAAACTCGGTTAGTGTCGGCATCGTTCGGCTCTGCTCCAAACAGCGTAGAGCAGTTCGGAGCAATAAACCGAAATCGCTAATTGTTATGTGCTATTGAGCGATGGAGAACAAAATATGAAATAATTGAATTAATAATAGTCCCAAAAAAACAATTAGCCCACAGAAAACTTCTTCTAAATTATTTGAAACGTTCCCCAAATTGTAGAAATGTCGAGACAAATGAATTGTGGTCATCCAATGTGAAAAAAAAATTCTAATAGATGAAACGATGGATTAGATAGTGAACTAATTTCAAAAATTCGATAATAACACAGACACTTACCTGGGATTCGAATTAAATCTCGCATTTGTTTTTACGTTTTTCAAATAATCCTTCTGACGTCGTGTAGATGAATCTGAGAATTTTTTTCGTGGCATTGTAATAAAATGATAATTTAATCAACTAGAGAATTTTTAGATCACAAGCGCGGACTTATGGTCGGAGCCTTTCCCTGCGGGGGTGAAGCAAAATCATAGAGCGCTGTGTGCATGACCTTGAGCGGCTGCGAGTCTTGACGCCAGCGCTACCAATCAGATCAAATCCTGTTCCTACCGTTTATGTCATTTTTCGTCGCTCGTGGCGCTACATGTCTTGACGCCATAGCTTGACGAACATATGCGAAGTGCTGTGTCCGAGGCTGTGTCTGTGACCTTGGAATATTGGTTTTTTACTATGTTTGTTACTCAGTGAAAATTTTGGCTTCGGTGGAGGAATGAAAATGCCTCATGCATTGTCACGGACTTATGGACTGAGCGCAACATAGAACTTATCTTACTGGAAGGGGAATAGGACCTGTCGGGCTGACGCCAACATGTTAAGACAGAGATATATCTCTTTCTTCTTTCCTAACGCGGCGTCTTTCCTTTCTGCGCAGGCGCACACCGCCCTAGTCGTAGTCATTCCTAACCTATAACGTTAACCACGAATAACCATCGTCAGATTGTTTGCTTGGATGATAATTTTGAATAGCATATTAATTTATAACCGTTGTCAGTAAATGTATAACTTAACTATTTCTGTGATACATAATGAATTACAACTTTACGCTAACCCTAACCTATCAATCTTCGCGCGGTACTATTTCGGCGAGGGGTATGCGCGGAGAGGGGACTGCACGTTAGGAAAGGAGAGAGAGAGATATATCTCTGTCTCAACATGTTGGCATCAGTCTGCCGCTCATTGCGCAAATAGGCTATTCCCCTTCCAAGAATATAAATTCTATGGACGAACTCCGCTATTTGACCACACTCGCCTTCTGCTATTTGACGGGCTCAACCCCCACTATTCGGCAGCGTTCCCCTTAACATCAGGGCCGTGAGTGACGCGGAGTGGCGTGAACTGGCTGCGCAGAAAACCGTCCACAAGGAGTGGGGGGCCCCTACTTCCGTCAAATAGCAAAAATGGTCGTCAAATAGCAGGAGTTCGAGTGTTAAGTTCTATGCTCAGTCCTTACTTCTCAAGTCCGTGTGCGTTGCTAATGCCGATAAAGCCTCGTGCCCGAATTTCCAGTGAATACCTCGTGAAGAAAGAACCGCAGTGTTTATTAGTGTTTAATTAGTGTTTAATTAGTGTTTAATTAGTGTTTGTGTTTCGATATTTTACAGCACACAATAAGTCAGACATTTTGCATGCCATTTTGTCCTCGACGCTTTCACGCCGCGGCAACGTCGTGTTTTGACCAGTGAGCTAATTATTGCAAGAATCATCGAACAAAATTACAACGATGTGAAAAAACCAATGCACATTATCTGGTTTAATTAAACACTCAGATTTGAATCAACCAGCAATCATGGCACCAAAAAAAGCTCAAGAATTAGGCTATGCCCTCATTTTTTGGATAAGAGAGAAGCTCAGTGATACTGTGTGCCTTTCAAAAGTTCCACCGTCTGGACGGAAACCAAATGCAATCGTTCAGTTGACATGGGAGGATCACATCACTGGCAAGAGTACAAAAGACATGGCTAAAGTTATAGCTATAAATGGTAAGTCGTAACGTTTCTTCAATTAGGTTAAAAAATGGATTTTTTTTTCGATATTTGAGTAGATTAGAAAAAAATAATTGAGTCGTATTTTTTCATTCGCTGTGTCTATTCGCACGGAAGAGTGAACGCAATAGGTTCACGCAGGTCACGCAAGGTTCACGCCAGGTGGAAGAGTGAACGCAATAGGTTCACGCAGGTCACGCAAGGTTCACGCCAGGTGGAAGAGTGAACGCAATAGGTTCACGCAAGGTTCACTCTAAAAAAAAACCGCACCGCATTGAACGCGAGCGGAAAATATTTTCCGCATGTCTCATTCGTGTGTGCATAGGCAAATTGGAGTGAACGAATAGCGTATATAGCGTGAACGTAACATAACCTGAGCGAGCTTGGCTTCTATCTCTCTCGATCATGCCGATGTAGCTGTACACGGGTACACACACAACTACGCGCAACGAATAAGTCTCGTTCACGGGATCGACTTCGATATATCGATAATCGAATACCTTTTTCGTTCATTGAGTTTCCGGAGTCGTGTTCACATTGAAATCAAAATGATTTTTTCAATTATTTGAGATGATCTGGTGAAACATCATTTTGATTTCTCAACACGAATATAACTCCAGATGATTTTTGTGTCATGTTTAGGTTTATTCATTTTCATTGACGCTTCGAATGATTACTCACCGATTGTAGAATTTTTAAAATCGTTCCAGATGATGTATATGTACGAGATGGCCAAGAATAACTAATAATATATAACTGTTCATATTTTGATTATTGCAATATCCAAAACTTATTGTTATTATTACTTCTTTATGTAATAAAGGGAGAAAAATAGTGAGACATACTGAATTATTATTTTTTGTTCAACCTGCACCCAAAGTATGCTTTGTCGTAGAATATAGGTAATCTTACATGTGGGTATATGATAAAACTATATAAATCAAAACGAACGATAATGTTACAAATAAAAGACAGTTCTCCGCAGTTCATTGTTCCGAATACGATATTATTCAGACACAACAACCGACCAAATTACGATTAGTTATGATAAAACTATAGTTGCGTTCGTTTTATAAATCGAGGGCTGCCCCGGGCTGCACTGAACCAATCAGCTTGAAGCTTAGACTAGTATACTACACTATAACTGGTGATTGGTTCAGTGCAGTCCGGGGCAGCCCTCGATTTGTAAAACGAAAGGACCTTATATAAATCAAAACGAACGATAACGTTACAAATAAAAGACAGTTCTTCGCAGTTCATGGTTCCAAGTACGATTACATTCAGACACAACAACCGATAAACTCGATTATAAGAGACCAGCAACCTGCAGTCTATAGCTCCATGGACCAAAGTCTGTCAGTGTTCTTATCCTACTGCGGTGCAATTTTTTTCAGCGAGTGCTCCTGCATCCTTTGCAAAACCAATCTGCCGCCTTGGGTTTACGCTTCACCTGTACACAACCGTAATGGTACCACAGGAGGCAACTGTCACAACAGACACAGAATTTCTCAACTCGCTCTTTACAAGTTCCACATGTGAACTTTTCGCTCTCACGTTTTCTAGAGACAATATCTTTCAGCCTGGAGAATCCCTGGCTCTCGAAGTAACCCTCCACGATACTGAGGTCGACCGCATCGTCCACAACAGCATCGGTGAGTGTTTCTTCATTCAGATGTTGAAGGTCAGATGTTTTGATCTGGTATTCTCCAAGCAACACGTTTTCCATAATCTCGGCCCGGATCAACCAGCTCAAGATCGTTCTCGCTTTCGACTCGGAGGATCTGTTCTTGAAGCTGATCCCCTGATTGTGAGTCTTGCGTTTTGGGAGTCCCAATGTTGTTTGAGAAGCAGCTTTTGGTCGTCCACTAATTTTTACCGATACTCCCAGTTCAATGTCATGAAGATTCAATTTCGAAGAGCACCCAGTTGAGGATTCAGCTAATGGAATAGGAGACGACAGATTTTTTTCATCTATTGACAAATTGGCCACCATGGCGTTTAAACCAGAGTGAAGACTTAAGTCTGTGTTCTCATCACACAATTGAATAGCAGTCCTTGAGACCTGAAAGTGATTTGCGACTCCAGGTTTATCATCATTACGGTTTTGGGTGGTGTCATTTTTCATACTATCACATGGTGAAGAACCTGCTCTGCTCACCCATACATCATGCCCTTCTCTCCAACAGGTTTGAATTTCTCTGAGAATATTTAACTTGCTTGTAAATTTTGCATCAGAGCACTGGGATGCAAGTTGTACCATGTCGCTCATTGTCGCCATCATTAATTTTCTTTTTTGAGATGTTGTCAAATTCTTTGGCGTAGTCACTGCGTCAATAACATGAGGTCTAGATGAGACTTTACTAGATTGAGACTTGGGTGTGAGTTGCAGCAGTTGGTTGGCTTGCTTATTATAGTCCGTGGTCCATCTCTTTGCACAAAGCTCTCGTTCAAAAAGCGGTAAGCCAAATCGTTCTCGCACAGCAAAAATATGTCTACATGGTAAACTGACAGACTTCCATGTAGAACACTCACACGTGGAATTAGAGACTCTGAGCATAACGTCTTGTGACCTTATCAGGCACTCATTAGTGGCAGTGATTGTGTGAATTGTTACTGAAAAATGTCTTTGGATCTCTTTAAGGACCTTGGTAAATGCGTACTTTGTTAAATATGTTTTATATTGCTGCTCCGCTGTACCGTTCTCATAAACTTTCACATCATTTTTTAACAAATTTTGAATTTTCCTATAGCTCATCTCGCAATCTTTGCTGTTCAGCCATTTAAAGAAATCCGTCACAAAATCGGTCAGAGTGCTGTTTCGTTTCACAATTTGTTTTATTTTGCTATTGATGGATTCCAACCGGTTATTAGTATTATTTCCCAAGTTTCCTTCCCTCATGTTGAACTTTGTCCATTCTGTTCTTATGCTGTGCCAGTTTTTATTGAAATAATTCAGAACTGGTTTTGGCACTGTTCGGCAGAATTCTTGATACGCTGCTTCATACGCTATTTCCGATGAACTTTTAGCCAATTGATCCAGAAGTTTGAGTGATGCATTCCTTTCCGGTATGGATATTTGCATTTTGTTGGTAGAAACTTCACGGCTAAATGTCCTCAAAGTGTGGAATAAGCATATATACATGGGGATACCAGGAAACAGTTCTTTGATCACATCTCTTTCTGTCAAATCCTTATCTCCCATCATGCATCGCATATGGCTACATGCCGGTTGGTTTGTTTTCTTGAAACACTCCATGAACCATCTTAATGTTGTTCGCTCTTCAGTTGATAGGATACCAACACCCACAACTCTACTCTCACCATCAGAATCTTCGATGATCAAAATCATCAATGTGTAGTTGCGTTTGAAGAGTTTGTATGTACCATCGATAAATACAATTTCTGGCCAGGTGTTCATAGCACTTCGCATTTCTTCGGTTGAAAAGTATAATCCTTTGAATTGCCTATCTTCGTGAAGAATTGACACATCAGCTCCTACAAACACAAGACGACACCGAAATCACAATGATTGTACATTTTGTATGGGTGAATATATTGCTGCTTACCGTAATCTTTTTCTAAAAGAGTTACAGCTTTATCAAGTTGGTCATCGTCTGCGTTTTTCAAACTGCTAGCTAGATTGACTAAGTCTTTTCGATGAACGATCTTATTATAATCAGTTGCAAGTTTATGTTGCAGAAATTGTTTATTGCATCGTAACTGTAATAATTCTTTAGCAACTTCTTTCTCTTTCTCGTCGAGCCGTCTGTTTTCAGGTAAATGCTCATAGTAAGCCTGTAAGTATAAAATTGAAACAACAAAGATGAAAGCAATAGCTAAGTAAAAATGGAAATTAAAATGATTATATCATCGAGAAAGAACTTAGGCCATAGTCTTCTATATTTCTTCGTGTGCGATCGAATCTGAATAGAATAATAATGATAATGATAATAATGATAATAATAATATCATTAATAACAATATTAACCATTATAAATGTTCTATTATGTCCAAAGGATGGTTAAAGAACAGTCTGGATGCATACAGAAAATACATTTCATACTCAGAAGGTAAGCATAAAGAGTATAAGAGAATGATAGACGATGCATAGGCAGAGATTACAGCAACCCCAAGGAACAAAATGAAAGGAAATATCAATTTCAATATTGTAATTTCCGCGCCACGCTAATTTCAAAAGTGGGTGCCTAGTAACAAGCAGGCAGTCAGGATTGAGCCATGGCGATGCATGGTTGTGGCATATTAACGAAAACTTCCGATCGCTTCGCTTCGGCACAGTGCGCGTTGAGCTTCAGAAATTCAAATTACCTCTGATCCATCATGGCCTTCGTGGTTGTCATTAAAGTTCTTGATTTCCAAGTGTTCTCCGTCCTGGGTAACTCCAATAGAAATTGATGCTCGACAGCCATGATTGAAGGTTCTGTAAAAATCAATCCAATTCCAATGATTTCACCCAGTAAACGAAACTGGATTGGCGAATCCGATTTTTTGAGATTCCGGATTGAAACGGATAGGAAAGAACCGAAATTTACATCAATTTGAATTCTTTTTAATTTATTTCAATCTGGAATCTCAAAAAAACTGATTCGCCAATCCAGTTTCGTTTACTGGGCAGGTTTCTGAAGCATGAATTTGAGTGAATATTATCGGTCTCATATTTCTTGGCGTGACTGGTATTATAACTTGTATTGGCTTGTTCCACAGACTGTGTTGCAATTTCCTATTTTACTAATTGGACTTTGATGGGGATTATACATTTGCAGTAGATGGACGGTGTTCAAGCCAGCTCTTTGGTGGCGAAAAAATAAAGTAATGTCAGTATTTCATTAGAAACTCTGGAAAGATTTGCTAGTGATTATCAGAAGTTAAATTAGATACTTGGCACAGATGATAAATACAAATGATATTCATGAGAAGTATGAACCTGCTGTTTCGGATTCCTGTAGATTGGGTCGTTCGCTTTGGTCCAAACTTGCAAGCATACTGGATCTCATAATATTTCAGCCTTTCAGGTATTTGTTTCTTCACTTTGCATGACGATAATAGTTTGCTATTCTTTATTGTGAATTGTTGTCTCTCTTGGTTTTGGTATTTCTTCAAGAAACCTTTGAAATCTTCGAAACTAGAAAATTTTTTGCGAATTTCAAGCCTTTCTTGACACGCCATCTGGGAAACAATGAAAAATTATGTACCGTATTTACGCGGAAATAAGCCGCACCATTTTTCGCTTTTTTGACCTCTCAAAACCCGGGTGCGGCTTATTTCCGCGTAAATCCGGTATTATAAATCATTTATCTATGTTGTTTCTGCAATTTATGAGACCAAATGGAAATTATACTTACGTTCCCCACGTTTTCACTTTCCCACATTCAGTCTGTCACTTTACACGAACTACTATTTGTCCACAAACTTTCATGCCAAAATCTTCAGAGTTTGTTCACGTATTTATAGACTTTTAACCCGAAGGTAAAATGCGTAAAGCCCGCGGAGATTATTCTAGTCACCTCTGTCCCCAAGGCATGGGCTCACGAGTCACGCTGCTCTGCGTTAATTATAATATTCTACCCTCATTGTAAAATGTAGCGCCTTATAGATCTACTCTGTAGCGCTACATATACATGACCTTGAGCGGCTGCGAGTTTCGACGCCAGCACTCCGAGTGGCGGTAAAAACATTTCCAGTAGGAAAAATCCGGCACTTGTATAGGCTAGTTTCGAATTGCATATACGCGCCAAGAAATTCTACCCAATCAGATCAAATCCTGTTCCTACATTTTAAGCCACTTTTCGTCACTCGTGGCGCTACATGTCTTGGCATGGCGTCCCTCATCACTGGGGTTCCCCGACTTCTCTTACTTGTGAAATTTACGTAGAAGTGGTCAGCCGTGTGTCCTTTCACGTAACAATAAAATATATAAGAAATATCTCTCTATATTATAAAGATATCTCGCCGCCGCCGCCGCCGCCGCCGCCGTGTCAGTATTTCAGATTCTTTTGTTTTCCCCAGAATTCTTTTGTTTTTCCTATAATTCCTGGGTTTTCCCAGAATTCTTTTGTTTTCCCCAGAATTCTTTTGTTTTTGCCAGAATTCCTGGGTTTTCCCAGAATTCATTTGTTTTCCCCAGAATTCCTGGGTTTTCCCCAGTATTCCAGATTCTTTTGTTTTCCTGGACCTAGGACCTTCAACCTTTGACCTTTGATATATGTTCGGGAGTCACAAAACAAACGCCGCCGCCGCCGCCGCCGCCGTGTCAGTATTTGAGGGAATTCTGGGTAATATCCTACCTAACCTAACCTAACCTAACCCTAACCTAACGCTAACCTAACCCGAACTCAACCTCACCCCAACCTAACCTAACCCTAACCTAACCTGAACTCAACCTAACCTAACCCTAACCTAACCTAACCTAACCCTAACCTAACCCTAACCTAACCTGACCCTAACCTAACCTAATGGTTTTCCCAGAATTCTTTTGTTACCCCCAGAATTCCTGGGTTCTCTCAGAATTCTTAGGTGAAAAAAGCAACAGAATTCTGGGGGTATGATTAGAACGGATTATTTGGGTCTCAAAACAAATGATACGAATCAAAGTATGGGTGGTTGGCGCGTGAAACCTTTCGATAAAAGCATATAAATGAGAGCATCCAAATATTGAACATATATAGGACCAAATTGTTCACATTTGAATTTTCTACATATTTTTGGTTCAAGTTTTGTTCGTATATTAAGATTTAGAGATTATCACCCTTATTCATAGACATAGAGATTGTGGTTGAGAGCAATTGTTTTGTTGAAAGCAGTCATTCAAATTCTGGCAGTCTATTATTTGACAGTTTTTGACAGTTTCATACTGAATATTTGTGACCTACAAAATTGAACGTATGAAGATATATGCTAAAACTATACCGGAATCGTAATGGAAAATATTAGTTGAAAAGGTAAGTGTGTACGAGATAATTTTGTTAGAAAGTGAATAGGAGAGAATTTTCGAAAATAGTTTTAGGTTCGATAAACCGATTTTCGATATTTCGTCCGAAATTATTATGGATAATTTTAAATCAAATCACGTAATTGAAGAATCTATTTTAGGGGATGGTAATTGTTTATTCAGGTCATTTTCCTATTTTTTGTATAACGACCAGGAAAAGCATAGGCAAGTTAGATTAAGGATCGTTTCCAATGTTTATAAAAACTGGTCGGTTTATGAACCATTCATATTAGGGGACGAATCTTATGGAACTCAAATTACGGATAGAGATTGTTATAAGTTATGTATGACCAAAGATGGAGTTTTTGGGGGGGAGGTTGAGTTACAATCTTTTGTGAATATTTACAATGTTTATCTAATGGTTTATGTTAATAATTCTGAAGTACCAAAGGAATATGGCCCAAATCATAGCAACAGTAAATTGATACTTTTTTTAAGTGGTATTATCGATAGAGGTCATTATGATGTCATAGAATGTTTGAACTCCACTTTCTGGAATGATTATAAGAGCTATTGTAATCGTAGGTATCATAGCGATAATAAAAATATAATTAATAACAAACGACGAGTTGAAAATCTGACCGTGTTAGAAATATTAAATAAACGGTGCATGAATAAAATCGAAAATATGACCATCGAACGTTTGGGGAAAAAAAGGAAGAAGGATATGGTGGAAAATATGACTAAAGAGCGTTTAGAAAAGAAGCGGGAAAAAGATGTGGTACGGAATATGAATGAAGAACGTTTAAATAAAAAAAGAGAAAAAGACATGGTACGAAATATGGAAGAAGAACGTTTAAACAAGAAAAGAGAAAAAGATGTGGTACGGAATATGGATGAAAAACGTTTGAACAGAAAAAGGGAAAAGGATATGGTTCAAAATATGGACGACAATCGGTTGAGTAAAAAAAGGGATAGCAACATGGCAAAAAACATGACGTGTGAACGCATTAATAAGAGAAGAAAAATGCAACAAGTTATTAAATTATGCCCCAATAAAGTGTCCTACTTGGATCTTGGAGCAATGGATTATATTTGTCCATATTGTTCGGCATTATTTTGGTCTGCGGAATTTTCGAAAAAAAGTTGCTGCCATAATGGAAAAGTGCATCTTCTACCGTTGAGTGATTATGATGAAGATTTAAAAGATTTATTGTTGAATGATAAAAAGTTTAGGGAATTAATTCGTTATTATAATAGTCGTTTTTCCTTTGTAACATTTAATGCTAATGTCATAAATGAATCTAAAAGAGGAGTATACAATTTGAAAATTCAAGGACAAGTTTGTCTTATAACTCCAAGCAGCATTCATACAAAAAAAGGAAATATCCCTTATTGCGGCCAAATTTATATTTATGATGATTATGAAGCAACGGAAAAAAGGTTAGAAGAAAATAAAAATTTAGTCAAAGAACATATACAAATAATATCAGGAATTTTAAACAATAACAATCCATACGCTAAAAAATACAAAAATTTATTCGAATTAACCAAGGATCAATCATTGCCAGAGTATTATTTGTATTTTGTCCGTAACATAAATTCAGATCAACATCGTTATAATGTACCTACCACTGCGGAATGTGCAGCTTTGATAGCTTCTAAGGATGGTGAAATTCCACGTTTCGATTTATGTATTTATCCAAAAAATCTTCCGAAAGGTATTGATTCTTTTTCATGTCTTAATAAATTATCATTTCATATCGACCCAATGACGTTTCCAATAATGTTTCCATGCGGGGATTTAGGATGGAGTCCAACATTCAAACAAAATAATTCCAGTAATAAAAGACTCACAACTCTTCAATACTATTCCTATCGTTTAGCTTATAGACAGGGTGATAATTTCAGTCCTATTTTATTTTGTGGTCGGTTAACACAGCAGTATGTTATTCAAGCTTATATAATAATAGAAAATAACAGGCTCAATTTTTTGAGGTATAACCAGAAAAAATTACGCATCGAATGCTATCAAGGATTAGTTGATCACATAGCACGTAATGCTATGAATGATTCAAATAATTTCAAAAATAAGGAACGTCTAGGAAATATATTCGTATTACCATCTACCTATTTAGGCAGTCCTCGAAATATGCAGCAAAATTATCAAGATGCTATGGCTATTGTTAGGGCAATCGATCGTCCAGATTTATTTATTACCATGACGTGTAACCCGAATTGGCCGGAGTTAAAAACAATATTAAATAAATTTCCGACGGGTACAACGTGTAACGATATTCCAAATATTACAGTGCGATTATATAATACTAAATTATGAGCTTTGTTGGCCGATGTCATTAGTGGAAAAATTTTCGGGAATATTTTAGCATATGTTTATACAATAGAATTTCAGAAACGTGGATTACCACATGCACACATGTTATTCGTATTAAATTATACAAATAAATTAATAACTCCAGATGCAATTGATAAATACATCAGTGCCGAAATATCTTCTAACGATCCCGAATTGCAAGAGTTGGTTATAAAGGATGTACAATGATCAATATTAATAGGACCGTTAGGAATTTCCGTTACTTTGGGGCCGAATTCGTAATACCCGAGGATGCCATGGGGGGTTGGCGCGCGAAGCGCGCAGGGGGGCGGAGCCCCCCTAGTATATATATATATTTATATATACACGGTAGGTATACACAAAATATACCAGTGTAGTTTTATTAACAATAAAATATGATATAAAAACGTTTCTGTAAGACATGCACGATTTTCGCGTTTTTTTGACCCATTAGGCGGGACTGAAGTGACCGATTTCAGACGAGCAGGCAAAAAAAAAAAAAAATGAAAAATGCCCGCTACCCCGAGCAGCAGGCGTTCTCAGGTTCTTTTTGCCCGCTAAAATATTTCTCAATATTTTCACGAAAATTATCAATAATGGAGATAATGGGTCAAGAAATCACGAAAATCGATACATGTGGCACAAAAAATACGGTGTTCACCACGGGTGAGGGCTTTTTTGCCCTCGTGTGTTTGCATTACTCATCTCCGGCCCGCAATACGTATTCGCCTTCGGCTCGTGCTTGCTCGCCTCGACTCGTAATACTATCTCCACACGCGGTCAAAAAAGACCTACTTCTCGCCTTGGGTACACAATATACTATCATTACAGATGTCTGATCGAGAATTTCGTTTGAAAAAGGGGCAGCAGTTCCGTAATTATCAAGAGCTATTGGATTTCATGAAAAATTACACGATCCAACAAAGTCAATTTTACAGCGTACACAAGAGCAAGACCATCGAAGCTGCAAAAGTGCTTAAAAAAATTAACAGCGAGTTAGTGTATTACTCCTTACACTACACGTGCCACTGTAGTGGTGTGTTCAAGCCCAGAGGAAAAGGGACGAGAAAAACAAAGTATGTAATCAATATTATGTCTTCCTCGGATGTCTAGACTTTCCAAAATCCATCATCACCTCGTACAAATTCAATCACTGTAATAGGGAAATCGTTCAATAAAATCTATGAAACTATAGTATATTGTGAAACAAGGATACAAATGCTGGCTTTCCAGGCTTAGAATCAACCTGTAATATGAGTTGTGGGCGAGTGTGCCCGGGCAAACTGAAAACGAATATTGCAAACACGCGAGGCATTAGTATATCGCAATATACCGTGAATCTCAGACGAAACTATATGGCTCGTGTCTCTGTAATCAGGCAAGCCATATGGCATAGCCTCGCGAGGGATCCCATTATGGGTCACATTACAACAGATGCAGGTTGAAGCAGAAGGCGTCGGAAGTGATTCTGAAGGGGCGACAGAGTTTGAGATTCCGTGTCTTGAGTCTGTCGAGCAAAAGTTTTCAGCCTTGGAGGCATCAGAGTTGATTCCGATGATACGACAAAGTTTGTTGTCGTTCCTAAAGCGTCAGAAGTATCAACAAAAACTAGCTCTGAGATGGAAGATCTCTAACTCCATTGTCTAATCGAAATCACTTTCAACACCTTCAGAGCTGACAAGAAACTTCCTCGCCCCGTCGAAATCAACTCTGACACCTCCGCAGCCGAGCAGTTTTGCTCTGGTGACTTGAGGCAGAAAATGACAAACTCTGTCATCTCATTGAAATCAATTTCGCCGCCTTGAGTCTCAGTTTCAGTCTGTGTCTGCGGTAGTATGGTGTGACCCATAATGGCCATATAGTTTTGTCTGTGGTTCATGATACTATTGATAGGCTGCTACCTATGCCGGCGGTACAATGTTGAAGAGAGGTTTGCAAACTTGGGCAGACTTGTATAACCTTGATCAGTACCTATGTTCCATTATCCTGACAAATCTATGTTTTTTTAACTCTTTTTTGCAGATCTATGAAAACAGGTTGTCCATCGTATATTAAAATAAAAGTCTCTGCGAGTGGAACATACCTAGAGGTGGATTCTTTCAACGAGGAGCACAACCATCCAGAGTTGGAAGAAGTGACCACGGTATGTATCTCCATAACTCGAATATTATTATTGCTCGTGCATGTACCCTCATGAAAAATAAATTAGCTGATCCATTAATTGATGTCAGTAGGGTTAAATGACAAATATGTATTTCAGTCTTACTGTTATGATAATTCAAATAATCTGTTAACATTGTATGAAGATATTCAGTATGGTTGACTAATAAGAATCTCCAAACATGA
The DNA here is from genome assembly GCA_963992785.1 of Tenthredo livida. Classification (NCBI taxonomy): domain Eukaryota; kingdom Metazoa; phylum Arthropoda; class Insecta; order Hymenoptera; family Tenthredinidae; genus Tenthredo; species Tenthredo livida. The sequence goes on along the minus strand of OZ023066.1, from coordinate 29,602,156 downwards.
CTACATCAGGAAAAAACAGAGTCAGTGAAGACCCTTTTTCCAGTCAATCTGACATCAAATGGATATTTAGGTCAGCCAGTCAAATGCACTAGCCGCTCTAAATTATATTCATTGCGTATAACTTTTCTAGGGAAAGTATCTTGACGATTGTGCTGATCAAACAAATGAAAGAATACAATCGGGTGGTGATATCCTTCAGGATAGGGTGCCTGACATAGAGCTGCGTGAGAGGTCTCACGATGATCTAGATATTGCTGGCCTATCTATATATATTGCACAAGAGGCACATAGTGACGAGAAAATATCCACTGTTGATATCAATGCTAAGGATTTGAATGTGACACTACCAGTTCTTTCAATTGCTGGAGTTCCTAGCAATTTACATCTAGTAAAGACAAAGATGTCAGGAAAAGAAAAAGAAACATGTTTGATATCAACTGAAGAGCCTCACTTTGAAGAAGATTTGGTAGCGGTATCAGAAGCATCAGAATTTCTGTCTGAGGACAGAACGGAAATGCCAGAATTTATTGCTGTTCAGAAACAGGCACAAGCACCATCAGCCAGTGGACCATCACCGAATGAAGAGAACCAATGTGGACCCGTGATATATTCCATCTCAACAACACATCCATCATCGATTGTGGTGGCAGATACAATCAACAAGATGATTGACATCGCTATGCCACCAATCCCACGGTCTCGAGGTCGTCCCAAAGGAGCAGCGCTCACTGCTATTGGTCTCCCCAGAAACCAAAAGCAGGGTAGCTTCAAGAACAGATCCTCCGAGTCGAAAGCGAGAACGATCTTGAGCTGGTTGATCCGGGCCGAGATTATGGAAAACGTGTTGCTTGGAGAATACCAGATCAAAACATCTGACCTTCAACATCTGAATGAAGAAACACTCACCGATGCTGTTGTGGACGATGCGGTCGACCTCAGTATCGTGGAGGGTTACTTCGAGAGCCAGGGATTCTCCAGGCTGAAAGATATTGTCTCTAGAAAACGTGAGAGCGAAAAGTTCACATGTGGAACTTGTAAAGAGCGAGTTGAGAAATTCTGTGTCTGTTGTGACAGTTGCCTCCTGTGGTACCATTACGGTTGTGTACAGGTGAAGCGTAAACCCAAGGCGGCAGATTGGTTTTGCAAAGGATGCAGGAGCACTCGCTGAAAAAAATTGCACCGCAGTAGGATAAGAACACTGACAGACTTTGGTCCATGGAGCTATAGACTGCAGGTTGCTGGTCTCTTATAATCGAGTTTATCGGTTGTTGTGTCTGAATGTAATCGTACTTGGAACCATGAACTGCGAAGAACTGTCTTTTATTTGTAACGTTATCGTTCGTTTTGATTTATATAAGGTCCTTTCGTTTTACAAATCGAGGGCTGCCCCGGACTGCACTGAACCAATCACCAGTTATAGTGTAGTATACTAGTCTAAGCTTCAAGCTGATTGGTTCAGTGCAGCCCGGGGCAGCCCTCGATTTATAAAACGAACGCAACTATAGTTTTATCATAACTAATCGTAATTTGGTCGGTTGTTGTGTCTGAATAATATCGTATTCGGAACAATGAACTGCGGAGAACTGTCTTTTATTTGTAACATTATCGTTCGTTTTGATTTATATAGTTTTATCATATACCCACATGTAAGATTACCTATATTCTACGACAAAGCATACTTTGGGTGCAGGTTGAACAAAAAATAATAATTCAGTATGTCTCACTATTTTTCTCCCTTTATTACATAAAGAAGTAATAATAACAATAAGTTTTGGATATTGCAATAATCAAAATATGAACAGTTATATATTATTAGTTATTCTTGGCCATCTCGTACATATACATCATCTGGAACGATTTTAAAAATTCTACAATCGGTGAGTAATCATTCGAAGCGTCAATGAAAATGAATAAACCTAAACATGACACAAAAATCATCTGGAGTTATATTCGTGTTGAGAAATCAAAATGATGTTTCACCAGATCATCTCAAATAATTGAAAAAATCATTTTGATTTCAATGTGAACACGACTCCGGAAACTCAATGAACGAAAAAGGTATTCGATTATCGATATATCGAAGTCGATCCCGTGAACGAGACTTATTCGTTGCGCGTAGTTGTGTGTGTACCCGTGTACAGCTACATCGGCATGATCGAGAGAGATAGAAGCCAAGCTCGCTCAGGTTATGTTACGTTCACGCTATATACGCTATTCGTTCACTCCAATTTGCCTATGCACACACGAATGAGACATGCGGAAAATATTTTCCGCTCGCGTTCAATGCGGTGCGGTTTTTTTTAGAGTGAACCTTGCGTGAACCTATTGCGTTCACTCTTCCACCTGGCGTGAACCTTGCGTGACCTGCGTGAACCTATTGCGTTCACTCTTCCGTGCGAATAGACACAGCGAATAAAATAATGGAGAGGTCCATTTATAGTTGTAATTGCTTTGTAGAGACACGTCGGAGGATGGGAGATTTCGAGAATCTCGAAGCTCATTTATTAATGGAAAATGTTAGGGTTTTAATTAACAGTCTCCGGCATACGAAGTAGATCTCATCGTTTATTTGAGGTTATCCCCAGAGGAGTCGTTTTCGCGAGTAAATTCACGTGCTCGTTCCGAGGAAGACGGTATTCCCTTAGATTATTTGAAAGTTCTTCATGAAGTCCACGAAGACTGGTTAGTTAAAAAGAAATTTGCGACTCTTCCAGCACCAGTCTTGATCCTAGACGCCGAAGCTTCCGCAGACGACGTGTATATGAATTTTTGTGAGGTTATGAAACCTTACGATTTCTAGTTTAGACTCAGAGGAAACGCGGAACGATGCGGGATGGCTCGGAACTACTCGGATAAACTCGGGACGATTCGGTTAAATCAAAGATGGCTTCATTAAGCGCGGAAAGATTCAGAAATAAACACCAATAAAGAGATATTACAGGGGAAATAAATAATGATGCGAAATTGAATTAAAAAGAAAAAAAGAGATTAATTAGAAGATAATGAAATTTATTAGATGAAAAGATAATAAAAAAAAAAAAAAAAATTTGTTTAATTAACAATTAGTAACGATTTTTTATCATTTTTCCCACGACGTGCTTCGTTAACGTTTTCAAATCTCCGTATTTCTTGCAATCCGCATTTTCGGAGATCGAAAGCAAGGGGGCTGTACAGAGGTAGCACGAGCCGCGTCCTCCTCGTGTGTCCAACTTATCCACGTAGCTTCGATGGAGTTGCACTATCCCCAGGGTTTCATGCTTAGGAATGCTGTTAGAAATAATAGAGATAATTCATTTTCTTTAATAAGGATTTCCATTACATAAAAATAAAAAAAAAAAAAAAAAAACAAATATAAGGTAAAGGACCCAGTACCGGAACGACGAAGGGTATATGACTGATTTTTCTTATTTGCAAAATACTTAAGTAGCTGATGGACAAAAATGAATTAATTCACCGAATGGAATAGACATTTAGCTATCCAGGCGTAATTACATTGATTAGTTTTACTAAAATTTAATATATTGAAATTTTGTTTTACGAATGAGTCTAAAAGACCTAGTATCGGAACACCTAAAAAGCCCAGACCCAGTATCGGAACATAGTTAACCCAGTACCGGAACGGTCAATAAAATGAGTTTATTTCAATGAAAGGATTATGCTTACCTTAAAGTGATTGAATAATATAGCAGTTAATTAGAAGAAATAATTAATGATAAATGAGTTGAGGCAATAATAATTAGTGATAGAAGCATTTAACATCGAAAAATTCTATTATAAAAGGGTTTTATTATTCTTTTATAATAAATTAATTTTTCTTTTATTTTTTTTTTCTTTTTATTTACAACCTGTGAATAAGTAAATAATTGATATATAAAATAAATGCCATGTACTCCATTATAGTGAGTTTCAATAATTATTTAATATGTACAAATATAAAATGCATTTTATATTTTTGAATGATTTAATATTTTATAAGATAAAAAATAAACAAACATTTTATCAAGTAAATAATAATAAAATAGAAATGAATGATTTTGAGGTTATACTAGAATTAAATAGTTTCGGAATAAAACATTTGACACAGAGATTAATTTTTACCATCTAAATTAAATTTAATGTATATTTCATGTATTTTTCATAACAAACGTACTTACTGCATTAAACATTCAATCACAAATTAATTTTTTGGCCCCACTCGATCTGTACACTGAATAAAATGCCCTGCATGTGTCATGCGATAAAAGCAACATGGATGGCTGTTCCGACACTGGGTACAGCTCATTTTTAGGGGACCAATAAAGGAACGGTAGAATTTAAATGAAAAGGGAATTTTGCTCATATTATAAATAAATTATTCTGATTTCAAAATACTTCTACAAACACATAAAAAAAAAAAAATATCCGAAAAGTTTTTTTATGCACTTTCTACAAGCTTAAGATCATCGACTGATTTCTTAACAAAACCATTAAGGAACTTGGAAAAGTCGTACATCTGAGACTACTGCTATATTTGACAATTTTTATTTCATACTTCGAATATACTTTCAATTCACATTTATATATGTTATATAAATAAAAGATTAAGGTATCAAATGAATCAAGATTCGAAAAATTCCATCGCGTACGAGATTAAATATAAATTATTGAGTGTCAAATCGTTCCGATATTGGGTCTCGTTCCGGTACTGGGTCCTTTACCTTATATTAATTATATCACTTGTACTTACTAGTCTATATAGCAATTAATGCATGTATAAACCTCCGAATTACGGACTTTGACTCCAGATCCTCTGGCACATCTTACGCGACTCCACTCTTCCTCAAACCAATTTTTCACCTCCGAAATGTGGGTCTCGGTAATTTTATTTAAATTTAATTGGGCAATCACAATTCCAAGACGGATAGCGTCCTCGTTTAATGACTCCATGTCTACGAATGACGCTATCTTTACCCGAGAAAAAATGATTAGATATATTCGGATATAATTATATCTAATCATCCAGATATGATTATATCCGAAAATTGGCCCGATATAATTGTATATAACTATATATATTTATATATATTTGTATATATTCATATATAATTATATCCAGGTGCTTTTATATAAAAAAAAAAAAAAATCCTGCACAGGGATTTGAACCCAAGTCCGCTAGAATACTTGTGACTGGTCGCACGCTTTACCGACTACGCCAATTTGCTATTATATAATATACATTATATTTTTCTATTTGTCGAAACCTATGATCAAGCTGTCGAATTCAGAGTTAATAGACATTTAATTGAATGAATTTTTTGTTTAACAATAATGTAATAATTGCATGTAATCATGTCTTACCTGCGATATGAACTTATGTATAATCGTGTAACGACCTATATCTGATTATATATGGGCATATCCATGGAATTTTTAACTTTTGAGGTACAAAAATAAATTTCGGAAAAATTGACGGCACACCTATAAAACTAGAATGATCTGTGTTCTTGAGTCTCAGTATACACGAAAAAAATTAAAATAATTCATTTTCAAGGCTCGGTCAAGTGCTGATGGAGGAAAAATCAAAATTCAATTTTCTTTTTCAAATAATCTTTGAAAAACTATTTTTGTGGTCGAATTCGCACTCCGGTTCGACGGCGCCTAGAGTCTTACGCGTATAATAAACGAAAAAAATAGAATAGAATAAAAAAAAAAAAAAAAAACTTGAAAGAAAAATAAATTGAAAAAAAATAAAACGAATAAAAATAAATAAAAATAAATAAAAAATAAATACTCGTGCTGTTTAAAACGACATTTCTGATACTGCACGTGAAAGATATGTTTGTAAACATTTTTTTAACAAATATGAAAATTGATGATTTATGAAAATATTTACTCGTTTGTATTTATCTCTTCGAAATATGCATAAAAATAGCGACCAATTTGATAATATAATTCTTATAACGAATGTTATCGATTACTATTTCTTGGAATGGGATCGCAATCATTATACAGGTATGCCAGCTGAAATAGTGATTTTTTTCTTCGAATTATTCTTCAGATAGTAATTTTCAAAAGCTTGCAACTTTTTTCAGGTCGTGGGCACACTTTCCGGTCGGGTACCGTTTTATAGCATAAGATACGTAGAATAAGATACTTCAAGGTCGATCGTTCAAATGGATCGGTCAAAAAGTTGTAATGAGAAAAATAAAATCATCTTCGATTCAAAAAATTTCGTCGTCGCTATTTCATTAATTTGTATTAGAGCTCACCTGGCCGGCACATATATCTGGCTCGCATTTTTCTAATATTCACGTGCTGACAATTAATGAAAAAAAAAATCAGGTTGCTATCATCATCGGTCAACAAGTTATAGTGGTTGAAAAAAAAATAAATGCTCCATCCTCACAGTGACTTGTCATTTTCGCTAGGATTTTTGTACTCATAACATGCGGAAATGAATTTAAATATACTAGAACATCACAGTTAGCTTCAAGAAAAAGTATTTGTCAGTCGAAAACACCCTTGGGGTATCCAATTTGTACTTGGAATGGAGACAACTACTATCCCTTACAAAAGTTGAAAATTCTATGGATATGCCCATATAGTTTCACACAAGCTTTACTTTATTAGATCGATCATATATAACTATATATGAACCTATATATGATTTTATCTTGATCCGTATGAGCTTCAACTGATTTATATCTGTTTATATCTAATCATATATGGGCCTAGGTCTGACTATATATGGTTCAACATGAGCTTCGGCAGATCATATCCAATCATATATGGTTGTATATAGTCCTATATATATATTCTATATGGGCCTATATATGATTGTATATAGTTCTGAGCAAGTTTCCATCGGTTATATCTTATCATATATAAATATATATACATCCATATATAGTTATATATGGAAACATATATAATTTGATATGATTATATATAAACTCATATATAATTATATATATTTATATCTGAATATATCTAATCGTTTTTTCTCGGGTATGCTTCTTCTTATTAGCGATTGTTTCTTTTCTCCATTTGTTTAAACATTTTTCATTGTTTGAAAGATATTTTGTTAAAATATTCGATATATGTCGTTTGAAGGATCCTCTTCTATTTCAATATCGATTCCCGCCGAAAATGTTACATAAAAATCTCACTAGGTGTCGTTGTAGTATAATCAATTTATAAAGGAGTATAGATAAAAGGGATCCGAGTGGAAAACTTTAATTATAGGTTATGTTTTAAGTAAACAAATAATAATCCAAGTTTTTCAGCTCCCGATATTCTGATAGTAGGATTTTCTAATAAAATAATACAAATGATGTTCTGAGACGAAACGAAGGAAGCTTGACTCATCCCATCCTGATCTAATAATCCGGTTTCCCTACTTCCTCCCAGATAAGGCTGCTCCAATTTATATTCCTTACACTTATTCGATATAATAATTTAATTTATTAATTTACTAATCTCGAAACTATTCAGTTTATATCCAAAAGGATTAATTTATTATAATTCAAAAGAGATCTTAAAAGAAATTTAGATTCTGAAAGAGTTTTGAAGAACTCTAATTTATGACCTAATATTTCGAGAGAATAATATTTGTCCTCCTGTCTAGATCGTTTTTGATTTATTTCGAAGAGGTATGGGGTTGGACCCCTTTTTGGACTTCTTGGGAATCCTTGAGTTCTTCTATCCTGATCCTTTATCCCTCCAACCACTTCCAAAACGCAGGACTCTCTACGCGGAAACTAAGGAATCCTTCTTCTTGTTCCGGATCATCCTCTTGTTCCTGGTTCCTGGTTCCTGATTCCTGATTCTCCGATTCAAGATTCGAAGAACATTTTATACACGGAGAAAAGTATTTCATGAAACTTTACTGATCTGTTGAGCAAAGTTGGGATATAGAGACAAGTTGGGGATTTTTTCACAACTTTGTAGTAATCAGTGACATACTGAACGTTATAAAATACATGACAGTTCGGTAAACTTTAATATTGTACAGTAAAATTTACATATGAATCATCAAATAGTCTCGAACTAGTCTCTATATCCCAACTTTGCTCAACAGTTCAGTAAAGTTTCATGAAATACTTTTCTCCGTGTACTTATCACATTATACACTTTGGTTTGATTAGATTCACTATCTCCTCAAGGTTTTCTGTGGTTTACCTTGAGGCAGAGGGTGAATGCCGGATAGTATTTGGGGAAACTTTTAACTTCTTGAGCCACAGCTCCAATTCTCCCAAATAGAACACATTGATTTTACAACTTGTTGATCCTTATGATGATTTTACACACATACGAATTTTATTGTACTCACCTCGAGAGTCGGGACGACTCTTTTACTAAGGGGGGGGGGGGGGGGGGGTAGTGTTACATTGGGTAAAATCACCCTTATCCTATCAATTTCATACACACCATTGGAGAACCTACTTAATAACTTATTAACTCAACGTTTATCTTAAAACGTTACAATATTATTAAATTTGTCAATATGTGTATCCAGCAACATACCTGGACGACGAGTTCTTGACAGAACCTCCAAATCTTCAGAACATAAATTCATATACTCACGATTAGTGCTGTTCGATTATTGAATTTTGTAATCGATTATCGATCACCAAATTAAACCGATCAAAATCGATTAATCGATTAATCGATTAATAACCGGAAGATCGATTAATTATATGATTAATCGATTGATTGATCGAAAAATCAATTAATTATTCGATTATTGGAATGATTAATCGTTTAATTATTCAATTAATCGAATGATTAATCGATTAATTATTTGATTAATCATTTGATCAATTATTTGATTGTTCATTCGATTAATTATTCGATTAATGTCTGGTTTATGCCTGGTTTAACTGTTAAAGCAGCGCCGTAACTTGACTTAATATGAATATTGACCAATGAGGAGACTGCTTTAGCCACGCGCCAGGTAACTGGTGTGATTAATAATGATAAATCAAATAATTATCAAATTGAGCCATACGATCATTTGCATAGCTAAAATCATGCGATTGATCATTTCAATGATCGCATTTCCGATCATAATTCGAATAATCATTTGATTAAATCATACGAATAATCGGTTAAATAATCGATTAATCATTTGATTAAATCATACGATTAATTGTTCAAATAATTGATCTCCCGATTATTAATCGATTAATCGTTCGATTAATCAATCTTTCGATCAATAATCGATTAATCGATTAATCGATATTTACACTTCGCGAAATCGGTCCTTTGAGTAATCGATTAATTGATTATTAATCGATTAATCGATTGTTTGGAACAGCACTACTCACGATTCATTATGATATCTATTTTGATTTCGTCCTCTTCGCTCCGTTACACGTCTATTCCCAGATCAAACACTCTATGAATTATATTCAGTAATTGATATTTAAATGATTCCCAACCAATTATTTTATCTATTCCGCTTATTATTATCTCTGAGTAGTACTACCACGGTTCACATTAATGAACTGAAGTGGTCTCGTGATATGTCACACGATGAGTGTTTTTATTTTGTTCTGACCGACTGACCATTGAATAGACCGAAGGCAAAGGTCGATCGTATTTGAGTGACAAACCGAATCGGCGTAACCTTATGCTTTTAAATGGGGCTTACGCGATTGTAAATCACAATCGTTGATATGATTCTTGAGTTGCCTGCACACAGGCGTTCGAACTTTTCTACGGCATGCGTCCATGTTCACGGAGTTTTGGTACAGTCAATAAAATGCTCCGATCATCGTCAAAATTTTTCCATATATTCATCGATATTGTCAATGCTCACTGCCAAAATATCGAGTCGATTCACTACACCGTGTTTGATGAGTTGATTTGTGCCAATGTGAATGTAACAGTGCATGTACATTGTATATGTACTGCGAACTTTGCATTTTCGACAAAGCATGTTTTTCCTAGTACCGGCATCGCCGGCCTAGTGATCGCGTTGATCGAATTTCGACTGTCTAATAGTCGAGCAGCGAACCAGATATTTCGCGATCATGTTTATCGGCCGCCTTTCGACTATACCTGACGGTTCGAGACCGGAGTTACTGCGGTGTCGATGACATACCACCCGGTATATGATATACGGTCCGCAATCCAAGTTACTGAGATGTAAGCGAGGAATTACGTTACAATTGTAACTATATGTAAATCGATTAATTCATAGAACTAACATTTTTTCTGACTAACCGATTCGAAAATATCGAAAAATTACTGTCGACTGCCCTATCGCAGAAGTATTCTTTTGCGCTCACGAAACTCTCAAGATCTCAACTGCTTGAACAATATATTCTATAAAAATTCGACAGCTTTTATGATGATCTGTACGGATAACTTGATCTGAATATCAGTACAATTCAAGAACGATTATGACAATAATGATAATTATAAAGATAATAAACTGCTAGAAATAAAGGAAATGTTCTTGGGTATAAATCAAACATCAGATTCTGGAGATGTGGTATATATTATTATTATTTTTATTATTATTTTTATTAGTATTATTGGTGAGTTATTGCGGACATCAGGGTTCCGGCATCTCTACCATCGCCAATATGGCGTCCCACTCATCTTCTGAAAAAGACAACAATATATCAAAACCCATATCCACATATTTTTTTATTTTTTTCAACACTTGTACATTTAAAATTGTATCAAACCTTTCATAAAAGCGGCAACGATCGCCTCCAAAACAACGTCGCTGATGTGTTGTGAAAAGAAAACAGAGGTTATCAGTTCTCATTTACTGATTATCAATTTCAATTCTATTTCAAACACATTATAATCATTCAGACAATATTTTTTTCGGGGATTCTTTCTTCTTCTCAAAACTACTCAGCAGAATATAACACGGCGCCTTGTTTTCCTCTCGTATTTCTTTTTGAATTATCGATCTCAGTTTTCTTTCAAATCATGGGAATTTTATTTAAATTTGTTTTCGCTTTTTTTTTGCGACAAGTCTACTACTCAACAGAATATAACATGGCACCTTGTTTTCCTCTCGCATTTCTTTTTGAATTATCAATCCCAGTTTTCTTTCAAATCATGGGAATTTCATTGAAATTTGTTTTCGATTTTTTTTGTGGCAAGTCCTATATCAGTTTGTGAAATTTACATAACATTATATATTTTTTTTATATTCTTCACCTGATTATTGATTTTAAATTTGTTATGACTTATAGTAATTAGCGACAATTTCCTCCCGGCAAAGTTCCGTACTTTTCGTTATTAATTAAGCAGTTGAAAAGGTACTCACTTTCAGTCCTGGTGGCCTGGACGCCTACCCCATTTTTTTTTTTTTTGTTCTCAGAATCTGAAACCCAAATTAATAATCACCAGAATATCAACACTGAATTTGTCTGATCGTTGTTCACATCTACATATATTTATGTACACGTATGTATGATGTATATGAGGTATTCTCTTTAAAACGAGTCAGGCTCGGACCTCACCCTCTTGAAGATTTTTGATAATTTTTTTTCTACCATCAGCAATCTGGAGACAACATGTGTGATAATTCCCGATTTCTTGTTTGATTAATTTTCTCAACTGCGAATTTCGAATTTTGTCAAGTAAATGGCATTCAAATAATTTTAAGTGAGCTCTGGTTGGTCAAGTTGTAGAAAAACAGATGAATGAAAATTATCTTCGAAAAATGTGCTTTTGACAGATGTATCATTTAAATTTCGTGACGTATCTTTTCTCAATATTTTCACGTCGAATGTCTACAAGTCCGATGTCCACCGTGTATGTCAGTTTCAATTTTTTCCAGAACATCCTGGATTAGTTTACATTCGAATAGAAAGAACTTAGAGCGATCTCGTCGTGGTGAGATCCTTCTTTCTAGAATCTTTTCTTACACTTATTGGACATTTATCGCAATTTTCGCGTAAGCACGTTTTTCGACGTTGATTCTCACATGTATTACATGAATGTATATATATATGTATATGAATATAAGTATCATGAATATATGAATATGTATATGTATATATTTTTATTTCAAAGAGCAAAGTTTGAAATATTCAAATACTATTTACTCGATGGAATTAAAAATTTGTCACTGAAACAACGTTTCGAGATAAATTTTGTAATAATGCACATATGTTGCTTCCAGTTTGCATACAGTGTATCTAAAAAATATTCCTAGAATTTAAATCTGAATAATGAATATTCCATATTTTAGTGGGAGTCGACTTACTTTTGGTGTTTCTTCTCCCCATGACTTCAGCGTTGTGATCGATACGGCGTGATCACCGTGAGGCACGTTCAATATATCGGAGTATTCTCTAGTTTCTTTTGTCTTTCCTCACTCTATGTGTGCTTATTCGTTTACATAGAAATACGACAGAACGCGCATATATAAACATGTCACAGATGAGGCTGACTGAGGAATTGTTTGTACATGGACGTGAGTATTATCCCTACTCTATTTGCGCGTATAGTAGTCTTTGCACGTGAACCAATCAGTGTGAATTTAGACATCATGTCGAAAGCTAAGGAGATCCTAGAGATGAACGGTAAGTCGAATCTATTCCTCAAATAATCAAGAAAAATTTCACACATCCTATAGGATAAGTATAGGAAATACTTTCAATTCAGTTGCAAATTGACTGTTTTTACACCCCAATAGTAGTAGGCAACCGGAGCTGTTTTTAGGCTTTATTTCTCGAACATCCTCAAATAAACGTTCGTCGAGTAATAAATTGATTTCGCGGTGTGTTGAATTCCGCAAAGAACGATGTATTGGTTCCTTTAACATGGTTGAGTTGACACAAATTGACACAAAATGGCTCACTTATGAATAATATAATACTTCCAGATCGTTTGTACGGATTGAAAATTTCAACACGCGGTGAGTCAGATATACATTTTGAGAAAAACCTTCGGGCTAACAAAATTCAATTACCCGTAATTCGAACCTCACTAAATTTGCTCCAGAATCTGTAACTGCAACTATTATTAGTATGAGAATGATTATTAGCGATATTGCCAATATATTTACCTCACGAAAAAAAGAATTGTATTTCAAAGTGCTGGTCGAATTTATTATTCATGAATTCAAATATTTTTCATTACATATTTCAGAATCAATGGCTGGTACGTCGGCGGAGAGAGGGGAAGAGATGGGGAAGATGGGGAAGATGGGAAAAGAGGAAGGAAGAAAGAGAAAGGAAGACGAGAAAGAGAAGCAGCACGGCAAGGAGAAGTACGAAGAAAGGAGAGCGGGAAGCAACGCAGGGGACGTGAGAGGCGGGAGGATTGAACGTAAGTCATATCTGCAAACACGTGCATGTATACTTATACCGTGCCATCGCGATGAAACCGAACGATGACCGCACGATAGTTCAACCAACACACGCTCGCATTGCGTACATGAACTTCTGCTGAAGTCACTGGCAGCGAGTAGTAGCTCAGGTACGTAACGCGAGCGTGTGTTGGTCGAACTATAGTGCGGTCACCGTTCGGTTTCGTCGCGATGGCACAGTACAGGAATTTATGTGAAGTCAGTGACGGCGAAAAATCAGAATTCTGATTTTTCATGACTTTTTCCTCGTACTTATTCAGCGATAATAAGCGGCGACAATTGAAATTTTTTTCCGTCCATAACCCTTCGATTAAACACGCTATTCGAAACCCTCAGTTTCACACTCCGGTGCGAATGCGCACCAGCCGACTGCAGTGCTTCACAACTCTGCTCCAACCAACCAATTTTCATTCATTACCAATGAAATAGCGATAATAATCTAGATGAAAATCTAAATACAAATTACAAACATTTTCAAAACTGGAATGATAGAGGCATTATTTTTTTTTGCAAAAACATACAATGCACAATCTGTTCCATTTAGACTCAAAGTGCTGGACGGATTTATTATTCAATGAATTCAAATATTTTTCAATACATATTTCAGAAAATAGAGAGGAAAGAAGCGAGAGAAAGGAAAAAGAGAAAGAGAAGCGGCACGAGGAGAACAAAGACGGGCGGATGGGAGGAAGGAGAGGGGGAAGCAACGCGAGGAAAGTGAGAGGCGGGAGGGTTGAACGTAAGTCATATCAATGCCCGCACTATAGTTCGACCAACACATGCTCGCGTTGCGTACATGAGCTTCTGCTGACAGTCACTGGTTTATTATGGATACAATGAATGAATACAAGTTTATTCATTAGACAATTTGGAAGAAAATTGATTCATTAGGCAATTGGAAATTGGAGTAGGTATTATCGAAGTAACCCTAAAAAAAACAAATCAACGCGGAATATCATGACAATGCAATATTTATTCGAATATGTACGATTTAGGTCTGTTAGTCAGTCACTTTTTGTCGGATTGGTAATATTTTTCGAGTCAGGTTGTATTTCGTCATATTTCAATTCTATTTGTCATATTTCAATTAAATTTCCGGATGCAACCGCCGCATTAGGGGGCTTGACCACTAACAGCCCTGTTATTCGAGTATGTTTGATTCCTCAATCGCAAAAAACTCGGTTATCAGCCAAAAGGTGCACGCGGGTAGAAATTCGCATCGAAAATGAATTCACGTCCGGCTCTTTCGATGGCCAAAATATAATTGAATGTTGGTCCGGAGCCATCTGCTGGGAAAACTATTCTACTTTTTTTCTCGTGGTGGGGGTTTCGTGAAATATTTATTAGAGTATTTGATTTTTCACCAGCATACAGAGGGACGAGGGCCGGCAACAGCGCCAGAGAGTGGAGGCGGAGGCAGCAGGAGGAGCGGTCGCGACAGAAGGCCGTGGCCGACACTTTCGTAACGTTTTTGAAATCGCTGATGAAAAAATAATAAATATAATAAATAATATATCGTGAGAACAGGTTTTATTATTACTGTCCCTACTATACTTTTTTTCATAATCTAAAAAACTCATGCATCAACTAAAGTCAAGCTATAGTGTTCTAAAAAAACAAATAGTCACATTCGTACAATATACAATATACAAATGATAATAATGATAATGACAACAATAAGGAAACACACGGGACAGATTGGACACATGAGACATGAGACATACATCCTGAAAAATTTTGGGGACAGACGGGACAGACGTTTTTCGTACTTTAATATATGGGGCATTCCAGCTCAACTCAACCGGCCAACGGAAGTGACCTATTCGATTTTGTTCTCGAAATAATATATGGTAGTTCTACATTAAACATAACATGTCTGTGAAGATCAAGCCTTAAATCAAAAATCTGCCCACCCTGCTAAAAATCTCTCATAGAAAAGCGAACAAACATAAAGGATTGCTATGCGACTTCATAAGATTCTATATGGCCTATCTGCACTTAAATTTGCTCAGATAGATCACTTATATTATTCTATCAGTTTCTATCAGTCTTGTTTTCTATGTGACTTTCCTGATAACGAAACAGTGAGTTTTTATAATATATAATGTACAATTCCACAACCACATGATCCGATTACAAATTTCAGATTAGAAAATACCTCGTTTTCTTAGAGTTTCAATTTCATTTTAGAGGTATCAGATCTTTGCTGAAAATCCGCATACCAATATTCGCTGAAACTATCGTAATTTATTCGTTGCATTCCAATATGAGCTTCTACTTGAAATTTCCACATTTCAGACGTATTCGTTTCATCAGTGCTAATACGTGCGCATGGTATGTGTTTCTTACCGTTTATCCGTCAAGCATACGTAGGAGACTAAATGTGCGAGATAGACTACGAATCTATCAGTTTCGAAGAGATTCTATGAAGTTTGAAATGTATCAGTCTTTTATCGCATTTCAGTTGAGCAAATGTAGTAGACCTGATGTGTGGCTGAGAGCAATAAGTTCTTTTTCGTTTATCACCGATCATAATTTCATCACAAATCTATGGGATCCTATGAGCTAGGAACTTGATCCGTTTCCTACCGTCTTTTCGACGAGTACACGTATGAGATTGAATGTGTATAAGACTATTATGAGTTAGAATGCGTGTTTGACTGATCACGAATCTATCAGTTTCCATAAGATCCTATGCGATGTTAACTGTATCCGTCTCTTACCGTAATGAACTGAATGTGCACAATACTACTTCACGTTCTTATTCGATTCTCGCCAATTATGATTGCACCGAATTCTATGAGATCCTATGCGAAGTGAGCTGTATTCGCCTCTTACCGTATCTCCGGCGCCCACGAATAGCAGATTCAACGCGTGTCAAAGTGCTATAAGTTCCTAGTCGTTTTTGATCGATTATGGTTGTATCAGATTGTATGAGATCCTTTGTGAAGTGAACGGTGTCCGTCTCTTACCGTAATGAACTAATGTGCACGCTACGCTCTCGTCATCTGTTCCAGGACCACCGCTACGTCGGTTTTGTCCTCCAGGTCGACCGCTACGTCGGTTTCGTCCTCCAGGTCGACCGCCCCGTAGCTTTCGTCCTGCAGGTCCACGGCTACGTAGTTTCCGTCCTCTAGGTCCACCGCTGCGCAGTTTTCGTCGTCCAGGTCCACGGCTGCGTAGTTGTCGTCCTCCAGGTAGACCGCACCGTAGTTTTCGTCCTCTAGGTTGACGGTTACGTAGGTTTCGTTCTCCAGGTCAACCGCACCGTAGTTTTCGTCCGCTAGGTTCACGGTTACGTAGATTTCGTCCTCCAGGTCAACCGCATCGTAGTTTTCGTCGTCCAGGTATACCGCTCCATAGTTTCCATCCTCCAGGTCCACCGCTGCGTAGTTTTGTCGTCCAGGTCCACGGCTACGTAGCTTTCGTCCTCCAGGTAGACCGCACCGTAGTTTCCGTCCTCCAGGTCAACAGCATCGTAGTTTTCGTCCTCTTGGTTCACGGTTACGTAGTTTTCGTCCTCCAGGTCAACCGCATTGTAGTTTTCGTCGTCCAGGTACACAGCTACATAGTTTTCGTTCTCCAGGTAGACCACACCGTAGTTTTCGTCCTCCAGGTCAACCGCACCGCAGTTTTCGTCCTCCAGGTCAACCGCACCGTAGATTTCGTCTCTTAGGTCGACCGCACCATAGTTTTCCTCCTCTTGGTCAACCTGGAGGACGAAGACTACGGAGCCGTGGACCTGGACGACAAAAACTACGCAGCGGTGGACCTGGAGGACGAACACTACGTAATCGTGAACCTAGAGGACGAAAACTACGGTGCGGTCTACCTGGAGGACGATAACTACGTAGCCGTAGACAAGGAGGACGAAAACTACGGTGCGGTCTACCTGGAGGACGAAAACTACGTAGTCGTGGACCTGGACGACAAAAACTACGCAGCGGTGGACCTGGAGGACGGAAACTATGTAGCGGTGCACCTGGAGGACGAAAACTACGTAGCCGTGGACCTGCAGGACGGAAGCTACGAGGCGGTCGACCTGGAGGACGAAACCGACGTAGCGGTGGTCCTGGCTCAGATGACGAGAGCGTAGCGTATACATTTAATTCATTACGGTAAGAGACGGACACCGTTCACTTCGTATAGGATCTTATACAATCTGATACAACCATAATCGGTGAAAAACGACTAGAAACTCAAAGCACTTTGATACACGTTGAATCTCCCATTCGTGGGCGCCGGAGATACGATAAGAGACGGATACAGCTCACTTCGCATAGAATCTCATCAAATCTGATACAACCAAAATCGGTCAAAAACGACGAGAAACTTATAGCACTTCGACACGCGTTGATTCTGCTATTCGTTGGCGCCGGAGATAAAGTAAGAGACGGATACAGTTTACTCCGCATAGGATCTCATAAAATCTGATACAACCATAATCGGTCAAGAACGACCAGGAACTCATAGAACTTTGGCACACGTTGAATCCGCTATTCGTGGGTGCCGGAGATACGGTAACAGACGGATACAGTTCACATCGTACAGGATCTCATAGAATTCGGTGCAATCATAATCGGTGAGAATTGAATGAGAATGTGAATTTTGCGGGCTTCACTTCGCCGATAGGTGGCTACAGACGGAAAAATATTTCTCAATAGCACTAAACTGGATCAACGTTTGTATATAAGGGAGAGGCGATAGCCATACCAATATGTCACTGAGATGCATCCGGACTTGCGAGCGAATGATTAACATAAGTAATAGGATGTTTAAGGTTGGGATAGATTAGGTCAGCCGAGAGAAGATGTATAGAACTGGAGCGCAGTTGCGACAAGGAACTGATACAAAGGTAGGTGGATATGGCTCGTAGAATCGTATGGATATTGTAGAACAATCGGGGTACGGAACGGATAGAAACCACCAATTGTTTATAGGATCTCATAGAACCGGAGCGCGATTGCGGTAAGGTACTGATACAGACGTATGTGGATATAGCTCGTAGAATCGTATAGATATTGTAGAACAATCGCGATGGGGAACGGATAGATACTACCGATTACTTATAGGATCTCATAGAACTGACGCGCAGTTGCGGTAAGGAACTGATACAGGGGTATGTGGACATGGCTCATAGAATCGTATAGATATTGTAGAGCAATCGCGGTATTGAACGAATAGAAAAACCTGTGCAGATTGTTTATACATTCTGATAAGAGATAGACCAAATAAGATACATCATTCTCATAGAAAACTGAACTATCTGAATATGAAATACATTCGTTGGAACACATAATATTATTGCAAGGAATGACCACAAATAATTGATCGAAATTGTATTTGGAAATGAGGTATGGATATTTATACCGCCATAACGGTAACCGCTACCGGAATTCCGGTGACAGAAACCACCTAAGAACCGATACCTTTTTTTTTTATAGGTTTCTATAAGAGATTTTTAGCAGGGCAAGTTATGATTTTATGAAGATTCGAGTCGCCTCACATTCAAATATTCACTGCTACTAAACGATGAGTCGACTCAAAAAGGTGTCTAATGAATTATGTCCGGTACAAAGTGTAGTTTGGATGGAAATTCAATGAAAAATTTCAAGCACTCTTTTTCTCTAAAATTTCTCGTAAATCTCAATTTTCTCGGGAGTGCCCTAATCGATTGGGATGAATTTTGCACACAAAATTTTCGGTGAAAAACTACAAATTTCGACACCCGAAACAATATGCCCGGACGTCAACTTCCGGAGTTGTGCAGTTCTTGAATAATCATATAATTACCATTTCCGAGGAAATTTTGGTTCGCACGAATAAATAATTTGCATAAATAAATTGCACTGAAAGAAATTTGGGCGACTACCGTTACCATGGAGTGACGCAGCAGTGTTAAACAAATATGCGCTGCGAACCTGGTTTTGAATCTGCTACACGCTCTACTAGGGTGACTCAGTACACCAAGCCGGGCGAGCCACAATCCCAGTGATAGCTCACCGCGTTCGTGGGTGAGAAAGTCACCCGACGAAGTGTACCTATGATCCCGGAATCTGAGTAAGTAGCGTCTCAAGGCAAGCGAGTGCAGCGCCACTAGGCCTATATTGGTAGGTCGCCCAAATTTTTTTCAATGTGGGTATGATGCAAAGCATAGAAAGCTTGGATACAAATATTTAGGAAGTTGCTATTAGACATCAATAAATCAATTTAGTAATTGATAATCTTTTTAGTTATCACAAACCTAAGTTATTCGTCAATCGTGTCGAATAGCACTTTCTGTTTTTATGAATCACTGATTACATTCAACTGGATACGAGTTCACATGGAAGGCAGGGGCCAATGCTTGCACTCGAGTGTACAGTAATGTTCGTTCATGGGTTGGCGGTGGCTAACTGTTTTTTGCGGACTTTTTCGGAAACAAGACTCCATCGTAGTCGTATTTGATGTGCTGATGGCCGAAATTGTAATAATAATAATTGTGACCCCTTGTAAAAATAATATAATATTACTTTATTGATGGTATCCGAAAAAGTCTGAAAAAAATAGTTAGCCAACGGCAAACCCATTCATGAACATTACTGTACACTCAGGTGCAAGAATTGGCCCCTGCCTTCCATGTGAACTCGTATCCAGTTAAATATAATCAGTGATTCATAAAAACAGAAAGTGCTATTGGACACGATTGACGGATAAATTATGTTTGTGATAATTAAAAAGATTATCAATTACTAAATTGATTTATCGATGTCTAATAGCAAGTTCCTAAATATTTGTATCCAAGCTTTCTATGCCTTGCATCATACCCAATGTTATTTATTCGTGCGAACTAAAATTTCCTCGGAAATGGTAATTATATAATTATTTAAAATCTGCACAACTCTGGAAGTTGACGTCCGGGCATATTGTTTCGGGGACCAAAATTTGGAGTTTTTCACTGAAAATTTTGTGTGCAAAATTCATCTCAATCGATTAGGGCACTCCCGAGAAATTTGAGATTTTCGAGAAATTTTAGAGAAAAAGAGTGCTTGAAATTTTTCATTGAATTTCCATCCAAACTACACTTCGTACCGGACATAATCCATTAGACACCTTTTTGAGTTGACTCATCGTTTAGTGGCACTGAATATTTGAATGTAAGGCGACTCAAATCTTCATAAAATCATAACTTAGGCAGATTTTTGATTTAAGGCTTGATCTTCACAGACATGTTATGTTTAATATAGAACTACCATATATTATTTCGAGAACAAAATCGAAGAGGTCACTTCCGTTGGCCGGTTGAGTTGAGCTGGAATGCCCCATATAGATTGTATATAATTATATATAGGGGAACGTGGGGCAGAACGGGCAGCGGGGCAGAACGGGCACCAAAACAAAAAAAAATAATGTGGTCGGAAACGATTTTTTATAAAATATGGCGACGTATTTTGGATCAATAATGAAAAAAAAAAAATTGAAATTTTTTTTCAAAAACGTAAAATAAAACGGAAAAAAAATAATTTCTTTTTTATTTCTATTTTTTTCATTATTGATCCAAAATACGTTGCCATATTTCATAAAAAATCATTTCCGATCACATCATTTTTTTTTGTTATGGTGCCCGTTCTGCCCCGCTGCCCGTTCTGCCCCACGTTCCCCTATTCATATTTATTTATACAGAATTGTATAGAATTATGTACAGACTTGTGTTACGTCCTACTCCACGCTCCTCTCTCCAACCTTACTATCATATCTCCTTACACCCTGTCTTCCTACCTCGCTACCTTTCTCACGCTGACCTGCTGCATCGGTCAGCAATCCTCTAATCCCCACCTTGCCTACAATCGTCCTCTTTACTGGCAATCCTCATTATGCTATTCTATTAGCGAACTCACTTCCCAGTCAACCTCCATCTCCTTCACTTCTACTCTCCTTTTTAATCACACATTCTTTACTTCTCAACGATCCTCTTTACTGATAACAAGGGACTCCAAAATTTACTTCACCTATTCCACCTACAGTACTTATTATTAAATATTAGTTGGTTGACCTAGTTACTTTTGTTCTAACCATCAACAAATCCCTCAGTTATATTCTGATATTTAAAACAGGGGACAAGACCCCAAATAAAGACGTAACACTGGTGGCAGCGGCGGTCCCCCTGTTACTGAGGGTATTTGAAAGAAAAGTGAACGAACGAAACCAATACCACGACAATATAAACTTCAAACTAAATGAATTGTGACATAAACCAGTGAACTAGTGAAAAAAAAGAGAAAACAAGTGGTGTGAACCTATAATCTGTTCCCGACTAAAAGATCTCGAAAGACGCAAAAACTAATAAAAAAATCCAACTACGACAGACACATCAACCTACAACTTGTGAAACAAAACATAGTTATCAAATATCGAGAAACTGCACAACTGAAAACCTAGACGGACATGCAGGTCTACTACACACCGCGTTACGATCAGTGATTATCATCAACCTGCCGATAATAGATTCCTGCCTAAAACTAAAACAGACACGAAGGGTTACTGTACTTCGCGTTACGATCAGTGATTATTATCAACCTGCCGATAATATATTGCTGCTAAAACAAAGAGCAGAAATCGAATATCATCAACTCACTTCAAATGCGCCTTGCCCCCCAAAGGCTCATCTGAGCCGCACAAAGAGCGAACTCGCTACAGCGAGGTATTCCAGTTACGACTTCACGACAACTATTTACCGATGAAAAACTGCCTGGATCACACTCCTCGAGATGTTACCTTTTCACCATTTCAACAAATTACTATAATAGGAAAGCTATGCAGACCGGAAATACTACTCACCCTACAACTTTCATAACATTCTTCGGTTTGTAAGCCCACTAAATGTAACCAAATCACTTGACTTTATCACATAATTAGTTGTAAGCCTTAACTTGTGAAATGCCTGACTCAAAGGAAGCTAACGTTCCGTACCTACCGTGGGAGTCATTATTGACATGATTCCAACATTCAATGGATCTAATGTAACGATAAGATTCTTCATTTCGAAAGTAGAAAACGCAAAGAAACTGATAAATCCGCGAGATCTGCTTACTCTGACAGTAATCGTACGTTCGAAAATTGAGGGTCATGCCGAACAAACATTATCACGACGTAACCTTGATTCTATACAAACAATTATCAATGATCTGAAAAGATACTATGAGCCTAAACGACGATTAACAGACGTACAATTAGCAATAAATAACGCGTACCACGAACAAAACAAAAACGCACTAAATTACGGTACTAGAATAGAAGAATTTGTAGAAGAAGTTTACGAAATAATAGAATACGAAGAAACCAGCGAACAAGCATAAATTCTGACCGAATATATCAACGAAAATGCATTACTATCATTTATAAAAGGCGTATCCGATGATTTAGAACAAAGAGTAGCTAACGAAAAACCCCGTACGTTACGCGAAGCAATAGATACCGCAGTAAGCGCAGAAAAAATAGTGCTAGAAAGACGAAAGTTGAGAGAACAAACATATAATGACTTACATGACGATGACAGTTACTCGAAACTGACACCGCCTTACGATCCGTCGCCGACCTGCAGCTACTGTAAGCGAGCTGGCCACTCGTTAGATTGCTGTGAACGCAACCAACAATCCCGGATTTACTCTGATCAAAACTACCCAAATGAAAAATACGAACCAATTGACAGATTTCAGTCATATAACGGTAGAAGTGAGTACACAAACGCTGACCACGCGAATAACAATGATTTTCATATAAACTATGAACAATCCTACGACACACAACTTCCAAACCTTACGGACGATTTATTCGCCCCTCCTACGGATCCTCATGGAAATCCTGTATCAATTCTTATGATTAACGCCATAGGACCAGAACCAAAAACGAAAACTTCACCTAAAGAGACGAATGATAAATACACTATCACTACCACTACCAACAAACAAACTACAAATACTGCCACACCAACACCCTCGAATAGTTTAATTATCGAAACAACCTACAAAAACACACATGACCAACGTCACGACGATTCACTATCACGAGGTAGTTCAAATTCAACACCGCGACGCAGGTCAACGGTAGCTAATCTGCACCCGGACTACACAGACGAATCGGACAATCACTTACACAGTTGTCAGAAGTACAGTGCTACGGTCTCATCTAACGTAAACAAAATAATCCGCAAAGAGACACACACCAAAGAAAAAAATGCTGTATCAACGATTGCAAAATCGGAACATAAACTCCCGAGACTTGACCATAAAACAAATTCCCAATACAAATCAACCGACATCCGAGGTAAAACCTCAAGAAAGAATAACACAAGACCTGAACCATATCGCGTTCACTCGACAATCAGTGAAACTGCAAATCTCACACGAACGAGTCTACCACTCTCATTGTTGAGGAAATCAGAAGTTCCGGCGGCCGAAGATCCACAAAATCGCCCACCACCTCATCCTTCACCTTTTCCTGATTGAACAATCGCAACTGACACTGCCCAATACGACGGAAAATATACCGGGAATATTCAGTGAATGAGAACGATCCCCTTCCTACGACCAAACCAACACAGGCGCGCACCGCGTGCGTGAGGCTCGGCGGGCGGGGCTGAGCGACCAGTGGTGCTTCTACCGAATCTTCCGCGCTAGGCCGAGTCCGCATAGCCCACCTCGATACTTAACCTAAAAAGCAATCATCGCACTGAACACGGAAAAGAATGAACGCGAATGAAATGGATTTGCCTGATGTGAATATTTATTTTCGAAATTGATGAACGAATTTTGAATCAAATATCAATCAATTGGATTTAAGTATTGATTATCAGTGTTTAGGATTGATATTTGAGACGAAGTGGAACAGGTAAGTGAAGAGTACATCATTGAAGACAACATGGTCAAAAATTGTTTTATTTATTGATTTATTTATTTATTATCAGAAAAATGAAATTCATCAACGATTATTGGTTAATCGAGGGATCCATTGCTGTTGAATTATGGCGTACGTCCAAACTTATCGGAGATTGAATGCTTGGGAATCAAAGAAAGGCTACCGATGAGCCACTGTCGGACGTAGTAGACTTTTACTCAAACCATTTTTATTTCTCAACGACTACTTCTATCGGAGACCCGAGTGCTGACATGTACCTGAGCGAGGCTTTATAGCGTGCGGAGGGGATTTGTCGCAGGCGTTTGTAGTGCGTCGACAATCAGGTGTCGGAGAAGAATAAATTCATACGAGTTGAAGAAGCTGTTGCCACACGGGAAAATGTTGTGCACCGCAGCAGTTCGCCCCAGAACGTCAGCAGCTCAAAATGACGAGCTCTGTCGATACCACGTTGTGAAGCGCCAGGCGCTCGACGCTGAGTCGCTGCAGTTCGACTCAGGTAGAGCTGCGCGCTAAAATGGGACTGTAGAAGTCCCACCTTGTGCCGAATGTCTGTTATACCCTTGTTATACCATAGTATTTACATTGTTGTTAGAGAGGAGCGCCTGCCGCTCCGCTCAAGTTGAGCAACTGTGAGTCAAAACTCGCACCACTACCGTTCAGCAGCATGTGGAAGCGCTGCCGTCGCTTCACAAGACCGCTGCTGTGCTAAAATTTTCCCCGTGCATCCCAGGACATCGTTACTTCCTCTGAAACAGCAAGGTGAGAGTATAACTGACTATCATCAGAATTTATAAGTCTTGTAAGTCTTTTCGATATCCGTTAACTTTGTATCCTCCGTACCCAGTGACTGATCGCCCGCTAACTCTCGAGGAGAAATATCGCCGATGTCGTTGTCCAAGCTGACCTCAGGGATCAGACTGCGAAGAGTGATCGAAAACCAAGCAGGGATCGAGGAAACGAGAGCTAGCAACAGCGTTGGCGAGGCTTGGCAGCGTGCCGAGTAGCTTCGTTGCAAGGGTTCGTAGCCCGTTGACGATATTCATCGAACATTTCTTACTCGTCTAACGACCATTCAACGTTCATGTCTCGTAGCAGGCGAAGAAGCCTATTTGCAGATGTCCCCAGTGCGACGAGGCAGCGTACGAGGAGCTTCGTTGCCAGAGTTCGCAGTGCGTCGGCAAGCATTTTCTATCAAATTTTTGTGCGGCAAGGCTTCGCCAGAGTCCAGAGAAAGACTGCATAATATCGTCGTGCTACAAACGCTTGCAAAGAAGCTCCTCGTACGCTACCTCATCGCACTACAAACTCCTGCGACAAAGCCCCTCCGCACGTTATAAAGCCTCGCTGAGGTACATGTCAGCACTCGGTCTCCGATAGAGGTAGTCGTTGAGAAATAAAAATGGTTCGAGTAAAAGTTTACTACGTTCGACAGTGGCTCATCGGTAGCCTCTCTTCGATTCCCAAGCATTCAATCTCCGATAAGTTTGGACGTACGCCATAATTCAACAGCAATGGATCCCTCGATTAACCAATAATCGTTGATAAATTTCATTTTTCTAATGATAAATAAATAAATCAATAAATAAAACAGTTTTTGACCTTGTCTTCAATGATTTACCCTTCACTTACCTGTTCCACTTCGTCTCAAATATCGATCCTAAACACTGATAATCAATACTTAAATCCAATTGATTGATATTTGATTTTAAATTCGTTCATAAATTTCGAAAATAAATGTTTACATCAGGCAAATCCATTTTATTCGCGTTCATTCTTTTCCGTGTTCAGTGCGATGATTGCTTTTTAGGTTAAGTATCGAGGTGGGCTATGCGGATTCGGCCTAGCGTGGAAGATTCGGTAGAAGCACCACTGGTCGCTCAGCCCCGCCCGCCAAGCCTCACGCACGCGGTGCGCGCCTGTGTTGGTTTGGTCGTAGGAAGGGGATCGTTCTAATTCACCGAATATTCCCGGTATACAGAAATGCCTCAAGTTCAAATCATGGTTTCAAAACCATGATTTTGGTCAGTCAACATTATGGCTCATTCTTGCTGGAAAACTTTCTATCGTATCAGTATCAACATACGTAGAATCACAATTTTTTTGAAGATAAATAGGTAGTTTTGATGGTCAAAAACGTGTTTGTTCGGAAAGCCCTCATCCGCAGTTATAAATTTTGACCTAAAATTTTTCTAATGATTTCTTATTCATACAGTGTATGGTTTTCTTCAAAATAAAATCAGTTGGTAGATTGAATGGGTATTCCATGGACCATAATATGGCAATTGACCAATAAGGCATTTTTGAGACAGTGGTTAATTTGTATGTCTTCGACGAAGAAATCATTACGATGAACTATTATCGATTGGCTCACATTTAATGTATCATAAACAGTACTTCTTGAGGGGACCAGAACAGCTTGAATTTTCAAAAAGATCGGTTTTTCGTTCTTTGCAGTTTATGTTACCTGAAGATCTTCTACATCTGTGAAAAAATTGAGTTTGACGAAATCGTCAAGGTTTCGAAGTTACGGCCAAAAGTTTGTCATTTGACCGTCGCGATCTGGCGCGAGTGGCGCTGGCGCTTGATTTTGATATTGATCACATGTTGTATGATCGCCATTACTTTTCCGATACTATTCATGGTTGCGTGAGCATTTCCTCGATTTCCAGTGTTTCGGATTTAAAAAAAATAAATAAAACCAGTACTTTTCAGTACTAGAAAATTATAAATTCACCTAATATATTGTTACATTGGGTAAAATCACCCATATTCAATCAATTTCACAAACACTATCTAGTAGCCTATATGGCAAAAAATATCTTTCAAAATATAAGAACCTCGGTTGCTGCGTCAACAACGATTATTGTAAAACAAATCAGTCTGTCTTTAGCTTACTACTGAAGCAGACCTGTATTTTCTGAATACACAAACTTATTGCAAACTCATATAATTTCCTCTACGATTCATTTCATTTCTCTTGGAGAACCTACTTTAATCAACTTAAAATCACAACGAACCTAAAATCGTTACATTCATGTCAGAATCGGGAATTTCGGAGACCGATAAAGTGAATATTTTGTGGAATCAACTACACTGAGAAAAAAGTCTGGTTGACACAATCAAATTTTGGTTGTCATAACCAAAATCGTTTGTTAAGGGGGTATCTACACCTTTGAATTTTCAAAAAATCGTTTTTTTTTTATAATTTATTTGGAATGCTAGTGACCTACTCTACCTGCAAATAAATCGGTGTCATAATATCTAGAGGATTTGAAAAGTTACAGCCATGACAGTGCCAGATTGCGAAAAAGCGCCGCGGCGCGGCGCGCGAACCCTCAGATTGGTGCCATAAGTATTGTACAACACCGCCAACACCACTTACACCATTGCTTAATTTTATGACGTTTTTATATATTTCGATTTTGAATTTGATTCTGTGATCTTTTAATTCTACGTAATTATCATTCTTACACATATTTAATTTTCAATATTCTTTTGAATTGTGATCATTGACAGAACACATGGCTGCGATCTACATTTTTTCGAGGTTAGGTGTCCACTTGTTTGTAAATATTATCGTGCTTTCATTACGAATTCAAACTACTGGTAATTTCCATTATCGAATAAACACAGTGTTTATATACCTGACATGAGACTTCGGAATCGAAAGAAGATGATCCATCAAAAAGTGCGTTTGAAATCGATGCCAGAAAACTACACATTTGGATTTCTAAAAAGATGAGTATTTCTACAATACATATATTAATTGCAAGAGTTTAATAAATATTATAAGAAAAAAGGTATGATTGATGAAAGATAAAAGAATTTTCGTAGTATTGACAAAAATTGTGCTAGCATCTTCTGAATCTCAAAAATATTAAAGATCAAAAATTTTAGAGAATTTTTATGTTGAAAAATTTTGATCAGATTTTTTCTAAAGCAATTAATTATTTGTCTAACAGCCTCACCGGACACCTAACGGACACTGTTGTTGTACAGAACAGGTCAAAACTCACTACGAACCTCCCCCTGGCACATGTGTGTAGACTCGACTCGACTCATAACTCATCGATACGAGAGCAGCTGCGGATCCAGCATATTAGTCATAAGCAAAATCTTAAAACTTAATTTCCTGTAACTACATTTTCTTCTCTAGGAAAAGTATGAAATAAAAAAAAAATTTTTGATAAAAAAGTTTAAAAGTTGATTTCTGGAGAATGAATATTTTGAACGGTTGTCGTAAAGAATCAGGAGCATCGCTGGACCGATTCTGGTGTTTGTGGTCTTTAAATTTGTAGAATCGAAACCTCTATCAGATGAACATAGAACTTTTTGATAAACCCATTTTTAGTTGAAATATTAGAAAAATAAGCAAAATTTTTTTTCAAATTCAGAAAAAAAATCGAAAAAATTCAATAACTCAAGTAATTTTTGCAATATCAAAAAGTTCTATGTTCATCTGATAGAGGCATGTCTTATGAACAATTGAGAACCAAAAATTCCAAGATTGGTCCAACGCTGGGTCTGAT
This sequence comes from Tenthredo livida, assembly GCA_963992785.1. NCBI lineage: Eukaryota > Metazoa > Arthropoda > Insecta > Hymenoptera > Tenthredinidae > Tenthredo > Tenthredo livida. The sequence goes on along the minus strand of OZ023066.1, from coordinate 29,573,407 downwards.
TCTTTACGGCAACCGAGTGATTTTGTATTTTCCTGTCTTCAGCGCAGCCACTATTAGACTGGAAGTAATACATGCTGTAAGATATGGATAATGAAGGTCAAACCCTCCCCAAACATGATGATTTTTTTCAATTTTATCAGAGTCTTCAAGTTGAAAAAAAAAGAAAAATTGTTTTTCAGAAATTCAACCCATCTAAAGGTGTATATACCCCCTTAATATACGTACAATCAAACATTTTGTTGAGGTGGCCAAAAAATTTTGTCGGAATAATTTGCTTACAAGAACAAATAAGTTTTGTTCACTGAACAAATCGCTTGTTTGAATTATATTAACCAATAATTTTGTTGCAGGAACTAAACAGAAATCTCATGAGTACATAGTGCTGGTTACAAAAATATTTTGTTATTGGTAGAAAATTATATAGTTCAGTGCACAAAATATATAGTTCGCATATCAAATGATTTTGTTGACTTAACAAAATAAGATTCTAATATTAGATCCTGAAAATTATGAAGAAGTATGTAAACACAGGGTGAATTCCCGACGTCCGTCCGCCAAGAGTCAGAGTCAGGTGGCCGAAAGACGAAATCGGCAAATCTTTTAGTGACCACTTGATTTGCGATCTAGTGACAAATAATTTCCGATTTCGACTATGGGGCACCTCAACACGTTTTTTAGTAAACGGACGTCAGGGATTTTCACTGCGTATACATTCAGGCGAGGGAAGGTTATTCTTCCAGGCCACAATTTTTCAGAAAGTTCACAGTTCACAGTTCACAGGCATTGTCCATTTATCGAATCGAATGAATATTACAATGAAAATTTGATAATCGGATTTTTGCAAACAGCTGTAGCATGTGCAGCACTACTCCCGTCGATTAGCAATCATGCAATGACCTGTCACGCCAAGTTATACTATAGAATATCGCTCACGGCGCATGCGCGATGGACAAGGTCGTGCATTTAGTTCTCGCAACCAAATTATAGTTTCAGATAACGAAATATTTGGTCAACAGGCAGATTGAACCAAAAATATTGTTTGTGTAACAAAAATTATTCAACAAAATTATTTTGCACTAGCAACAAAAGGAAAACAGCCGATTCGGTTCAGTTGACGAGATTTTTAGTTAAGTCAACTAAAAATTTGGGAAATCGGACTAACAAAACGATTTTGCTGCCTCAAACAAATTATTTTTCTGGGTGTATAAACGAAGAACGAAATGTCTCGTCGACGGGCTACTGCTACTACTGACGAACCAGCTGGAATCCAGCAAATACCACCACCTCAAGTCGACATGATGGAGCGACTTTTTCAAGCCTTAGCCGCCCAACCACAAGCAAGCCTTGCTGCCCAAGCAGCACAACAAGAAGCCAATATTGCGGCACAGAAAGATCGAGAAGAGCGAGAAGCCCGACTTCGACCCGAAGAAAGGGAAGAACGCCGAGCTGAACGTGAGGCAAATCTGTTAGCCCAACGCGAGGAGAGAGGAGCAAATCTGACGGCTCAGCGAGAACGTGAGGAGCGCGAGACTCTTTGACTTCGTGAGGAGAGAGAAGCCAACCTGGCAGCTCAGCGAGCAGATCGTGAGGCAAATTTGACAGCCCAGCAGGCCACCCTCTCCCTTTTCATGAGACGTCTCGAACCACAGGAAATGATCTCACAGACTTCGACTCCTAGACGATCCCCGATGAGGATCGAGGAAGTCGTTGAGCCAGGAATCATTCGGACTGTACATAATCATGGGGAAGAAGAACCTTCCCCAACTATTCGTCGACCACGTACGGGTGAAGCGGCGACTTTTACGTCGCACACTCGTACAATACCACACAGCGACCGAATTGAAAATTTAATTCGGGACGCACAAAATGTACACCATGCTGACCACATGGCTGGCGATGATACCCTATAAAATAGAACTATTAATAAAACTGTACTTCTTAATTTGTCTTGCGCCGGGAGTAGTCGCGACAAACAATTAAATAACACGAATGTTATACATAACGCCACCGTATCCAAATCTTCTAACCTAAAAGTAAACTTCTTTGACGGGACAATACCATGGGCAGATTACGAGAGACAATTTCAAATAATAGCTCAAGTCAATTCGCGGTCTTCTATTACTACACTCAGAAAAATAATTCGTTGTTGACAACAAAATCGTTTTGTTAGCAATGTTTTGGTTGACTCAGCCAAATGTTGATTGTCTGAACCAAAATGTTTGTTGAGCTAACCTAATTCGATATTTTCTTTTTGTCATCAGGGAAATAATTTTGTTGAATATTTATTGTTACGTAAACAATATTTTTGGTTACGTGAACAATATTTTTCGTTGGATGTACTTGCGAACCAAAACTCTGGTACACGGAACCAAAGTTTAGTTACCCCTACAAAATGCGTTTGTTTGGCGCAGATAAATGATTTGTCGTGAACAAGAAAATCGCTTTGTTAGCAATGTTTTGATTGACTCGACCAAATCTCGATTGTCTAAGCCAAAATGCCTGATGAGCTAACCTAATTCGCTATTTTCTTTCTGTCGTCAGTAACGAATAATTTTGTTGAATATTTATTGTCACGTGAACAATATTTTTTGTTGGATGTGGTGGCATGCGCATATTCACACTATGCGCGATCACTCTTGCCCATATACCAGAAAGTGTTGCCGGTATTCGTGAGTACAGCACATGGCTGCGGAATTTTGCCTTGTGAATTGATTATTAAAAGTTAAAACATGGATATCGAACCGCGTAAGATCTTGAAATCATGTGGGCTAGAACATTTTGTTATATCTACGTATCTAGGCCCGAAAAAGCGCGATTCTAACCTCACTTTGCTCGGTGATATTTATCGCTCGCCTTCGGCTCGGATTATAAACTGAAATTCGTCGGAAAATACTTCATCGGCCTACTGACATAATGTACTTTTCATTGGGATAATGTTAAAATTGAAATAAAAATTTCAGACAACGAAATATATGGGTCATTCCATGCCATCCCGATCAAGATCTGGCGGTGACATTTTAGATCTGCTTCATAATTTATTATTTCAAACTATCCGTCAGAAAATGCACACACAATTTTTTACAGATTTTTTCAAGCGTCCGTATCTGAGATATGATTTTCGAAGTTGAAAAAAAAAACACCCATTTTATAAAATGTGAAAAAATTCAGGAAAATCTAATTGAATATTACAAAATTTTTTAGCCCTACTAGAAGATGGAGGTTTGATTACAGGGAATGATATAGTTAAAAAATAACGAAATAAAATATTTAAAAAATCGGAATGTATTTTCGACATATAAACAAACAAAAAGGTTCATCATCATATGGTCCAAAAAAGTATATTTTCAGAATTACAGATGGATCAATGTTTTCAATCATGTTATTAGGTATTGGCCACTGATCTCTATAACTGACTGAATGGCGTATCCCGTGTAAAATTCTTGTGCCGAATTGAAGCTGTGTGACAGCCATATTGCTTGTAGTAGATTTGTCAATTTGAGCGGCAAATTCAAATAATGATATAGAATTTTCTGTTGAAAGCGATGGAACTTGGGTGAAAATCGAATATTATTATAAGAATTCTGTATTGCAAACGTTTAGGTGAAGTTGTAATTCCATTTTTAGTTGATAAAATGTGTATTGGAAATAATCTTCATACGACATGTGACAGAGTATTTTATAAAATCGTTGTATTGAAAAAAATAACATCAAAAAATAATAAATTTTCTTCAAAATGTATAATATCCTGAAAAAAATTGATGGTATTCAAAAGTTCCAATAAATTATTGATTGAGTAGATTACGATCACGTGACATATTATACATTTATAACAAAAAAAGGGTATATGAGGTGGTATATAATTTATTATGTACAATTGTAAATAGATTTTTTTTGTATTTGATTAATTATGATAATAAGAAAAATGGGTGTTCCAAACAGACGTATGCAATTTGCTGTGAAAGTTCGGCTCACTATTTGTAGATGCAAATTGCATCAATTCCCAATATTCAGTCGGAGTCATCCACGAATTTTTCCAAAACATCTGGCAATCCTTTCTGGTCGAGCTATTAGGAAAATGTGAGAGTAAAATAATAAAACTTCCATTATTGCAAAAGGGACTAGCACAGTTTTTAATAATATGTATCACATAATAAACACTCAGGTACTGTTACAATAAATTTAAAAGAATTAGGAACATTAAAGAATAGCAATGCATATGGGCAAATCCACAGAACTTTTTACCCCCAGCGAACACCGATAAAATTAGAAATATTTCGTAAGATAACAATACTACGTACTTGTAGGTTTTTAGGCTAGTTCTACATAGTATTAGACACGTATTTGCACAATTCAATCTACTGAAGTATATATGGTGAAGTTGTAACAAACTTTGAAAAAGAAGAAAATGTCGAAATCGCATGCGAGGCTGGCGAATTTTTTTGAACCTTTAATGATATTCTACGAGTGCCCTTCCAGTTACCATTTTGATTCAATGTGTTTCAGTTTCTCCTTCATACCCCACAACATCATCCGTTCTGCCTCAGATGTGCTTGTCTCGCAAAATAAATTATTCGGCTACAAAAATGCGAGGATGAATTGAAGTTTTTTTTTTTCTGCAAAGTTAATTCCTTTACACGTACGCCCTCTGATGTATCGATGAATCAGCAATGCTGACACATCTTCAATTGAAAGAGGCATCTTTTGCGAGGTGTCGCATAACTGTGCCATCAATAGTGTCCATGCAGTAACAATTCGAAAATGATCATCAGAAACGTAAACTGTGTATAAAATTCAGTTTTTACAACGGCACGTCAGAAATGCTTCTTGGTTTCACATTCTCATAATTGTAAACTACAGTTTATCATACGTGTTAATTGACAAAAATAGTGGCGTCACAAATCTATGTATGAATCGAATATAAAGTCATCAACCCTAGAATGGCACACACACTGTAACAAAATAAATCGGTGTGGACTCGTACAAACCACATGTTGGTGTCAATTCAACACGATCTGAAAGTCAATCGCACACCGTCTGAGATTTTTTGACACCCATAGGTGCGGAATTTTTTAATTGAATTTCAATTTTTTTTTTCCATTAAATAACTTGGACACCGTTGATCTCCGGAATTTTTCACGAAGGAAACTTTTTTTTCTTTTACGCGAGGTGTCGAAAGTCCTACTTTCCCTGGAGGTGTGGTGAAAATCTATTTCATGTGAAAATTGTGTTTTTTTCCGATATTACTATACCATAATTATTACGCCCCTGTCTGAAAATAGTTAACGGACGTGGATTATTTGTCTCGTGAGTCATGCGAAAACATACACCAAACCTGAGATGTGTGCTCGCAGAATGGAAAAAAAAATAAAAAATCTATCCAAGTTAAAAGTTTTATGGATTTGCCCATATAGGTATAAAAAATTAGCAAGTCATTAGTTGCATCATGCGTAAGTATAAGAAACATAAAAGGCTCGCAAAACATGCAATGTTATTGATGTTGCCATATAATTTGACAGGTTAAATGGTGTCTAATTTTGTCACCAACAGCAGCATCCGATGCTAATTTAGTTGCAGCAAACACTCCTAATTTTATATAAGCCGTGCAAACATTTTTTGTTAACAAATATATATGATTTGAATCTCCTACAGCATCACCGTACAAATGCTCGTTTAAAGATGAAAAGATAGTGCAAGGTGGTTGCAGAAGGTCAGTCATAATTTTGGAGCACAGAACTGCCGGGAAGTTTCGATCATGAGGAACCGTGCAGTCAATTTTGTTTAGCGCGTGTCTTCCCAGATAACCAAGTGCGTGCAAATTTTACAGCAATATGACAGAAATTCGTGCAGAATATTGTTAGCAATATCAGGGCAAGGTGCGTCCTCTATTGCAGTAAAAAATGAGAGCAAATTATTTCAACAAAAATTGTCAGCAAAACATCAGCAACATGTGAATCCCAAAAACTGGTCGGGATTGAGTTTGGAGCGAATAAAAAAACAAAAAGAAATCGCTTATGGGTAGTTTTTGTTCGGGATCATCTCGTAATTCATTGTGGATTCCATTTCAGTTGAATATATTTCCGAAAAAATCTTCTGATCCGGACCGGGGCACGAACCTGGTTACTAGAATCTCTCCTGCTATGAATCCGGCACGCTGTCCACTCACCCGCGACGTCGCTGTCATATGGTGGAGACTAATTGTGCTTATATCGTGTGGCTGAGGAAGTTTTTATATTGATAATGAACTAAATTGACCTACCTGGTACATATATTTGATAATCATTATGTCATAATGTCATCCTATGTGTGTTCGCTGGAAATTCTCATGCATAGAAAGTATCCTCAGCTAGTATTTGACAAAAAGGTTTGGAGCAAGTGGAATAAAGTGCTTGTACAGTTACACTTGGCATCTGAGAATTTGTTCTACCGAAGTTACAAATTTTTTAATTGAACAATAACAAAGTAACTGAGAGCGACTGCTCATAGTTTAAAAAAAAAAATCACAATTCCATTTACAGTGATAATAACTTCAGAACAAAATCTTAGGCGAATTGAAGTTCCCATATACATATACAGGGTGTCACAGAATTTGTGACAGGGATTTCACAGGGTAAATCCTGATCAAAAACGGAATTGAAATTTCCTTAGCCCTTTTTTCCAGAAGTGCAAAGGTTTCCCGTCATAATTATTTTAATTTCAGTCAATGACGCGCGGCTTGTGAACGGCCGTTTTTTTCGCGGCAACCATGGAGTGAGAGATGCGCACGCAACCGAGTGGTAATCACATCGACAAACGGCCGTTCATAAGCCGCGCATCATTGGCTGGACTCAAAATAATTACGGCGAGAAATCTGAGCATTTCCAGAAAAAACGGCTAGGAAAATTTCGACCCAGTTTTTGATCAAGATTCACACTGTGAAATCCCCGTCACGAATTCTGTGACACCCTGTATGTATTGCCAGCAATTTGCTTCCAACTTGCTGTCAAAATATAGTTGTTTCTGGTTGCTAGCATATTTGCAGCAAAATTTGCTGACATAATAGATGATAGCAATTATTGCTGTACATTTGCTGTAAATTCTGGTGTGTAAAAAGTATTTTCAGCAAGTAGTCGACAAAATGACAGCAAAATTTGCAGCAAGTGTAATTGACTGTTTGCACATTCACACTTGGTTATCTGGGTTAACATGCTTTCTGCGTGAAGACAGATCCTAACAACAGACTCACTAGGAAATATCAACCCTCCGCGAGTTTTGGCTTCCACGAGACGATTATCCTCAAATTCAGCTCTCACCTGCGACTTTTGAAACAGAGCTTCACAACATTGCTCACACCTTACAACAGGCTGATTTTTGTCTACTAATTTTCTCACGACCAACCCGCTTATATTTGCAACACAAGATCGCGAAAAACCAGACAAGATCACAGGAAGTTTGTTTTTGAATTCGACAAACTCACGGAGAAACTCATGCATTTCAGAACTTTCATCATAATCGCTATCCAACCCATATTTTTTCGTTACCCTGATATTGACCATAGCGTCGTAGACAGCTGGATCGTACCGATCAATTTTTGTAGAGCGAGTACAAGGAACCGACAAGATTTTCGTGGAGTCCATGGCAGTAGCGTTACCATTAACAGCTTTAACCTCGTGGTGAATCAATAGCCTCTTATATGCCGATATGAATTGTGCAGAAGTTGGGTTAGGGCACCACCCGCCACAACTTCGAATCGCACAAAAAAAAAGTTCGAGGTGATCTTGACTGAATTTATATGTGAGTAGATACTTTAACTGAGAATTCACTGGTTTGACGTAAGTGTCAAAGATCTCAATAACTGATAACACGGCAGTAATAAAACCCACAAAAGGAACATATCTCCTACTTTTCGTAATTAGTTTGTTCTCTAGATCTGTGATTTTTTTCAGATAGTCTATCTCCGTCAAAATTGGAAAGCGCCAAAAAATTTCGTTACACCTTCGTAAAGGAGCTTTGAATCCCTTGCCAAAAGGATTTCTCGAATTCAAGAAGTCAAATACACGGTCAACACACCGAATGAACCGAACTGTAGCCTCACTGTCTTGGAACTGCTTTAGATGAAGTACTTGAGCACAAAATTTAATTGAATCTGTCACACTGCTGCTCAAAGTCTGAGCCGCCAAATAAACCTTCATCTTCATTTTATAGTACTTTAGATGAGCCCATTTAAGCTTATTTCCAGATCTTAACGTTACCCCACCTAAACCCTCTTCTTCTTGTAACTTAGCTAATTCTTCTATGAACCTCCATTCGATTCTATTACCATCACCATCTTTCAATACTTTATATTCCGCCAGACAATTACGAATCAATTTGAGCATGTGACATGCATCAAATAAGATGTGTACTTTTTCTTGGGTAGAAGGGTGCAGAAAGAAAGGCATGCAATTTTCCATTCCAAACTTAGCACCTAGAACTCGCATAGTGGAGAAATGTTGTGGTGGACCATCTAACGTGATGGAAACAACACAAACACCGATGTCATGTAGTCGAATCAAACTATCAGTCAAAAGGCCAGCATTGGTCGCGGAGTCTATACCATCAATCAGGAAATAGCCAATAGGTATTTTCCATGAGCCATCTAAAGACACAACCATTAAAACAAGCGCATCTTTCGCAAAAGGCAAGGTATCAGTTGATTGTGCTTCACTACCAATATCTACATAGCCTCTGATAGTTCCAACAGAAACATTTTGCAACCCGCTTTTGATGGAAATCTCGTCGAGCATTAGGCTACACATAACATTCTTATTGTTCTTTTCTGCTTCATCTACTTTCAACTTTAAAGCATCGAAGCTCTCTGACGTGAAGCCAGGCTCACCACTGATGGAGGAGTACTATGATCGCAAAGTGCTTGGGTCGGGTAGAGCCTGACAAAACCTATGCCTGACAAAGCCATATGCTTTTGGCGAATAAAAGTGGAGGGTCATAGCAAAGGAGCGAAATGCTGGCGGATATTTTTCTCTACTGATACCTGATCCAGGATTTCTACGCTGGCATTTCCATGCTTTTTTTTTACTACCCGCTGTTAATTGCCAACATTCTTTGTATTTTTCATGAACCTTTCCAAGAGTTGCGACACATCAGAATCAACAATAGAATCCAAGCATGCCAGACCAGTTTCGGAAATTGCCCTAGTTCTGCGTAATTCACTTACAACGTCTTTTAAAGTGCGAATTTTTCTTCTCAAGCGACCAATATGTTGCTTCTGAACCTTGGATTCCTTCTGCAGCGTTGTCAATTGGTTTTGTTTATGAAAAAGCTTACGCTTCAAAGTCCTTGGAGATGTTTCATAACTTTGATCATGCTGCATAATTTTTGTACGTTTTGCAGTGTTTGGTGTATTCTGAGTGTCTTCACATTTACGAATTTTAGGTGTTTCAGGTACGGCAGTTATTCCAATAGCTTGCTCTCGTAAAACTACTTGTGGCTCTGAATCTTCATGAACACTGCAATTTTCATCAGCTAAATTTTTAGGGGAATCGCACATTTCCGTACAATCTCCTACCGGCAATAAGATACTTTCACAGTCCTGCAAATTGGTACGTTCATCTGTGATATGTACTCGGCTCGTCGCATTACTGCTAAGTCTACGGTATTTCACTGCAGGTAATGGTTCCAGTGACTGACGCTTCTCTGACCCGACATTTAATTGTACACCTATGTAGAGATAAAAATCTCGTCAGTCACATCCAGATTGTGTAATTGAGACGAAACAGAGCATTCGCAAATAAAAATTCTTTTACAGCTATCAATTACTCTAAATACAGTACATTTTTTTAATAGCTTCAACTTACTTTTCTTTTCGGTTTTATACTTCACAATTACTTTAGAACAACGACTTCACTTTACTTTAACTTCCGTACTGTACCTTCCAAAGGCTTGAATATAGAAGGTACCACATTATGTTTGAGGCGTTGGTAACTAGTATTCGGTATACTATAAAAGCAATTTTTATCAAAGTGCTCGCTGCAAAGAATGCTCTGCTTATTTGGAACAAAATTTTGTAATTTAGAAGCTTCGATCCACTTTTTAAGAAGCTCTGGATCCCCCAAAGAAAACTTTCGGAATGAAAGGTGTTTGTCTTTTGCCTTGGTAGAATGACAGTACGCACAGGTGCGTTTAGGTTCTCCAAATAAAGTTGGAATACTTCCAGGAAACAGCATCACCCGGGTGTCTTTTTTATCGAAGCATTTCTGTTCGAAATGGTCCGAACAGATTCTACTACTGCTTGTTGGTGTGAAAAAAGTTGCCAAATTCATTTCTCGCAACCACACTTCTAGAATTTCAGCATCTTTTAACGGAAATCTACATAAACAGGATTTACTTGGTCATTTTAATGAAAAAGGCATTTGAATACATGTCTAGAATATCAATTCCAAATGAATTGTGGGCAAAAATGAAGTAAACATAACCTCTCAACTGTACACTGTGACGTGGATTTTACTTAGTCCTCGAACTAGACCGGATACTAGCCTCCGAGAACCATCCACTCGACAATTGGCCAAACTTAATTACCTGAAAATGATGCTGGGCGCCGGGCGGATAACCGCCACGTTCAAAAATATAAACAAAATATAACCTACGGGTACGTAAAGCGTCGGCTAGCTACAGTACCGCGGAGAGGGGTCAGGATCAAGTGAAGGATTAGCGGGACGTAAAATAACGACTCGAGCGTTTGAATTTCAACAAAAGAAACGTAGAATTTATTCAATAAAAATAGTGGCAAAATAATAGAAATAATAATTTGAACAATCGAGGATATTTCCTCTCGGATAAAGAACGGCCACGGGTCGTGTAAAAGCGACCTGGCCACGTTTGGCGAGTTTTACAATAATAAATAAACTACTAGCTTCCACGTAGGATAGCAATAACAGAGACAAATCATGCAAAAATAAGTAACTCGACAAACTCGGTCCTCGTGGAACAAAAATTACAAATTAAAGACTGAAATATGCCCGCCAGGCACAACAACTAATCCACAAAATTATTACTTAAAATCAACTTAAACTAACTCTGCCTTCGTAGGCGAAACGAAAAGGCTAAACAAAATTCAAAAGGTAATGACGATCTGAATCTCTCCGTGAGAGAAAGAGAACGCGACCGTAACGGATTAAGACTATCTTTCTCGCACTTACGTGCGGAGCTCACAACTCTACAAAAGCACTATCACGCGATATAAAACTCAAAAATCTTACTAAAAAAAAAATCAAAACTCAAAACTCTATTATTGCGTGAGACACTGGTGACGGCCTACCGACTCGGAGGTCGTCTTAATTTGATTTCCAACAATCTCTAAAAGCCTCGTGGCTCGCAAAATAAGGCAAGATGGCTGATGGCCGTTTGCCGAATTCAAATTAGTATGAGTCAAATTGGCTACCGCTTACCGTTGTCCAGCCAAAATACAAGGCCTCGTGGCGTCTCGACGACGAGCCCTCGGATGCACTAAACTCGAACTCAACAAAGACTCAAACGCTTTCCCGCAGGAAATTCACACAAAATTCAGCCTCGTGGCTACTACAGAAAAAGTCAATTTCTACAATTAGAGCGAGCACTAGAGCTCGGCTCTCTACCTGCGAGGCAGGCCTACGGCAGAGTGATCAGACGGCATGGTGCCGGTACTTAGCGCCCTCAATAGGCGATCGATTATCGATTTTGCAAATCTACTGCGAGATCCTTAAATATGGCGACCTATCGTCACGGCGCGCAAAATTCGAAGTTCACCACGGTGTTTGTAGCTCGCTAAATCGGAGGATCACGGGCTGCAGATTCTTCTTGGTGGCGGGAATCTCTTCCACCACCGATATCCCACGTTGCAGAATGCCCTTGGCACTCCCCCGTGTCCTCTCGTTCAATCGTTGGAGGTAGTCTGGCCAGTACTATCCTCCGGAGCTTTTAGGTGGCGTTCGTCGAAAAGGATCCCAACAGTCGATATTTGGCGTCGGACGTTCGTCTGATCGGGTCTCCGTTGCAATTTTTAGCCGTCGTCGGGGCCTCGTCTCCCACATAATAGGAAAAAGGTAAAGAAAAACAAAAAGAATAAGAACTAAATTCTACAGTCTAAGATCGGTCACGGTCGCCTCTCGGAGAGTTTATAGCCTCGGGGCTAACCTAAACGCATTCATGCTTCTGTCATGCATCCACCCTTCGTAACTATGGTCGTCTAAGGGTTCGGGAGTCACTTGTAACACGCGTTGCAAAATGCAATGTAAGAACACATAGATCCCAGTGTAGTACTTACTTATGAAGTGTCCTGCCTTCCACCCCACCTTTTTTGCCGCAATATGAACATATTAAAACCATTGCCACTATATTATCACTTAATAATTTTACACTAACTCACTCTCAATTATTTCTCTGAACATAAGCTTATGGGTGTCGCCATATTGGAATTGACAAAAGTACTACAAGCAACATGGCTTCTAATAGGCACAAACTGCCCATTGGAATACGCCATCCAGTTAGTTATAGAGATCAGTGGTATTGGCATTGTAGGGATTATTATATTAATACCTGTGCACATAAACATATCAAGCTGTAACTTCAATTAGAATATTTCGAATAAGTCAGTTCCCTACTGACTACAATGTATGTACGTGAGTAAAACATCCTGAACTATTGTTGGAAATTCAGTATCGCACACCGACTGATAAGTTTCACATACCCATGACCATGAAGTGCTCACCACCAGATACAGGGCAGAGCGAAACAGCGTATCGGAGCGTACCGTAATCAAACATAATTACATAACTTATAGAAGATCAGAACGTACCTATGTGTCACAGAACCTTAACGTGTGGCATCCATAGGCATATCAAGAGACTTGGTAGAGTCTCGCGCCAAGTACATTAAAAAAAAAATTTTTTCAAGCGCGAGACTCAACGAGTCTTTATACCCGAGAGGCAACTACCCTAACCTATACCGCGAACTAGTATCTTCGTTTTCTTTCACCTCACAACATGCACAAATTGAAACTCATTCAATCTAGGATGTGGGCATGAAAAGCTTTCATCTGAGCCTTCGATCGATTAAATCGGTGTCCGGAGTGCTGAGATATTATTAACTACAGATTCTGATACCCCGTTTCCTCGTCCAATGTTTGTTCTTCTCCTTAGTGTTCTTCAGACCAAGATTCAGCCAATTCAAACCATTCCCATATAAAATCACTAGACGGGAAACCACACAAAAGTTGTATAGAGTGGCGTAGGTACGAGAGTCAAGAGGTAGATGGCGCTGGTATCGCAGACAGAGACCTTAGAAATATATGCTCTAAGACAGAAACCGTCTGCAACACTAGCAGACGCGTCTTGTCATTATTTCATGTTTTTAAATACAAATAAAGGAAATAAGAGAGAGTACGAGCAATGCTTAATACAAAATTTGAACATACATAAACTAGTGAATACCCACCAAAAGCCCCTCAGGTACGAAAACCTTACGCCAAGTACCTTTAAGTGATTGTTACGTGCAAGCGAGATGTGGCGAGATTGCCGTCCATGCTAGTCGTAATTTAGAATTCGGAAGTCACCTGAGCGGTTAAGTAACTTCCGTTGTGGGTCTTTGCTTTATTAAACCACTAAAGTGGACCTGAAGGATTGAGTGAAGGGATAGTAACTCGATATTGATGATGCCAGTTCGACACAATTAAATTATATATATATATTCTTGCCAATCAGTATTATATGATAACAATTTAGGATTTGAAATAGTAGAATTGATGATGCGAAGTAAAGTTACAATTGCGGTTACAGTATAGTTGTAGTTATAATTATAGTTATAGTTAGGAATGGTGGATAGGAATTTAGATGGTATGAGCCAGTGGAAACAGTGATACCTGGCTGCGCGGTGCGTCAACTTTTTGTAACCCGTCACCAAGGAGGCCGATTGGTTGAAGATCACGTATAGCCCTTGGGGTGTCTTGGCGGTTGCCGTGTAGTGTGCTCCTGTACCAAGCCGGTCTTCTGTAGTCGGATAAACCTCCAGTGACAAGGTGTGACGATCCCAAGTGCACGGTCACTTTCCGAAAATAATTCTGACTGCACGAGCAAGGGATACGGGGTCTTTTTATCCCTTGCTAATCGGCCTTTGGCGGGGGATGGAATTTCCTTGGTCAGCTTCCAGGGAACCTCTGTTTCGCCCGCGCAGTTTGGCTTACTCAGCCGCTAGCTCATACCTGTGTTGAAATTGCTGAACCGGCGGCCTAGATTCTACCGTCGCGTGGTGTATAGCGACACACTCCGGTTCGTTCGTAACAGCATCCTCCCCGAAGACGCTATCTTCGGTGGTAACCGGGGGTTGCGTCTGGTCTCCGAGAACAGCCGGATGGTGTCCGATCTAAATAACCGTGAAGCTATCCATGGACGGGGCTCTCGGTGGTGGTGGCAGGATTGCTCGGGGTGGTTCCAGCCTCATGGGTGGAAGTGAGCTAGGCATTTCATACAGCTCAATTCTAGGGGTTGGTAGGTGGTGGATTATTTCTGGCCTTGCAGGTGCTCCTCCTTGGTCTCGCGGTCCCCATGGTCCAGGTCGTACTCGCGGGGGCGAGGGTTTGGTGAACCATCGATAAGCCAGATACATGAGTACTAGTATCGTTACTATTGCGGTACAGCTCATTCCACTGTAGACGATGATGTTGTGCCTGGCGCCTCTCTGGTGGGTTTGGAGTTCCTTAGCCTGGTGTTCCAGCTCCTTGAGGGTCATCGCGTTCTCGCTGTGCTCCCAGTCGTTGTTGTTTTCCCCAGCAGATGCAAGGATCTCGTTCACTAGGGGCGTCATCTCTGGTTTTTGTAGGTCGGGTGCGACTAGAGTGAGATTGAGAGAGGTCATTGGAGTGTACGTATGGGCCTCACCTGTTGTTAGGGTTTCTTGGGCAATAAGTCTCGTTGCCCCTGTGGTTGCCGTGCATCCTGGCCTGATCTGGAGGATTCCCGCGTCTGTCAACACTTCTTTTCCAGTGACATGTTTTTTGCAGTTAACCTTGATCTCGGTCGGTTTTATGCTCGAGAATAGCCAACTGTTGATGGTTTCCAGACGGGTCCAGTATACAACGTCTGTGGTGAGAGCACGGAGATCACAAGTGCTCCAGGGTGCGTCCTGTGGGTTACTCAAGAGCGTCGTCTCGCAAGTCGGTCTCTTCTTGATGCTGTAGATTGGAAGCGTCATCTGGCAGATGTACTGGTTATGATGGGACTTACATCCCTGCAGATACCGTTCAGTTGGGGTGATGTACCATAGTCCATCCGTGGTAATCGCCAGATACGGGTTTCGTGGTTTCACGAACACTGCCAAGGTACGATTAGTCGCTGCAGGTTGTTTAGCTGGCAATGGGTGTAGCAGGTAGAGATCGTACGATCTCTTATCTAGCAGCGGGATGCCTATCTGCAGGATCAGATTTCCCTTATAGAGGCTAACCTGCAGGTCGCTTACCCCGTTCAGTGTTTCGGAGCGAAGTTCTTGCTCTGTCAGCGGGAAGTCGTAGTTAGTCCGTTGTCGTATTAACCGTGCTGCGTTCGTCAGTTGCTGGGAGGAAAGGATCGCCGGATGTAGTGTCCCTTGCCTCGCGAAGATGACTGCGGTGGCGAGGATGATTATGCTCATGCGGTAGTCCTCGGTGTGTCTCACCAATTCATTTAGCCAGCGTTCTACTAATCCCTCGTACTGTAGTCGTTGTATGCCATTTGCATTCGCGTTAGAATTCTGGGCAAGGATATTGGCCTGGTAGGCTAACATCGTGGTCTGGTTGTTAATCTCTGCCAAGTTCCGGTGTATGTCTCCGAATTCCGACCGCAGGATGTGCGTTTGGTTGTCGACGATCTCAGCTAGATGTTTCTGGTCCGCGTACAACTTGTCTATTTCGCCATTGTAGTACGCAGCGTCATCCTGGTCCAGTGTTCCAAACAGGCTCTTACTGAGACTGCCGATAAAGCCTATGGGAGCTCCGCGCTTCGTCCTGGACACCGGGACGTCTCCATCCCTAGGTGTATTACGTAGCATCTCCTCGTATTTGTAGGTGTCGTTCAGCTTCCCGGTCAGCATGGGCTCTATTTTAGTGTCCGAACAGGGGGCGTCGTTGAACTTTGCACATAAGTCCCTTAGGTATTTCATGTGCATTGGGATGTTCGGTTTCTGGTCCAGGAAGTCTTGTATCTGTAGATGGGTGACGAGCTTCCAGGTCGTGTGGGACGCTCGTAACGTTCGCGTCCGTTCATAGTAGATTCCAGGGTTGTGCGGCAGCCTGGAGATTTCGTAATCCTCATTTTGTTCCTCCGACTGCCTCTGCGTGTTCCCCAGAAGCACACAGGCTACGAACACGTAAAGTGGGTAGTACTTAATCATTCCTGCCTGCAAAGGTGAGTTTGGGTTGATTAGATGCCTAGCGAGGTGGTGTTTCGTTGGTGGTGAAGGGAAGAGGGGGGTGGAAAAGCAGGACTAGTGTGAGAATGGCTATTTTGCTTTTGGCCCTTCGTTCTTCTTCTTCAGCCTATCAAGGTGTTTCAGGCGCCGTTTGCCGTCCGGTCCTATTATGATGGCAGTATTTAGGTCCAGCATCTCGGCGATTTCGAAGGGTCCATCGTAGTGAGGGTCCAGTTTGCGCCTAACTTCCCGTCTAGCATAAACTTGATCGCCTACACGAAATTGGATAGGGTTGGTTTTCAAGTCGTAACGGCGTTTTGAACTCTGCTTAGCGGAGTTGAGATTGTTTCCTCCTATTTCCGCTAACTCGTTTAATCTAGTCACCAGGTTTTCCATATACTTAGTCGTGGTCGGCAAGTGCTTGGCCAAGGGCAGGGTCTCGGGTGTTCTTTTCAATTTTCCGAAGGCCATCTCGTGCGGGGTGAAGTTCGTGCCTTCATGCACTGCCGAGTTGTAACAGCGCATGGCATCAGGCAATAGGTCGTCCCATTCCACGTGGTCGTCGACGAAGTGTCTAAGATAGTCAACAAGTCCCGTGTGGCTGCGCTCCAGTGACCCATTCGTCTGTGGATGATATCCAGACGTCATCACGTGGTTCACTTTGTTAATTTGCAGGAACTCCCTCATGTTGTCACTCGTGAAGCATTTCCCGCGATCGGTCAGCAGGATCAAGGGCGTGCTGTATGGCTTGAAGTATCTCTGATCCAGGGCCCGAATTACTGACAATGATGTTTGGTCACGTAACTCGAAGGCGTGTCCCAGCTTAGTGAGTAGGTCCAGCACCGTCAGGATGTATTTATTCCCTCGGCTGGTAGTTGGTAGTGGTCCTACAATGTCTACGGCAATCTTTTCCCAGGCTTCTACTGGAGTATCGGTGATGATCATCGGTTCCCGGGTCGTGATGCGTGATACCTTTCGTTTCTGGCAGTTCCCGCAGCATCGGATCACGTCCTGGACCTCGTTTCTCATCCCAGGCCAGTAATAACGTTGTCGTAAGCGTCGATAGGTCTTGGTGACTCCCTTATGTCCTCCAGTTTTCCCTTCGTGCCATTCCTTGACGATCTGCAATCGTTTCTCTGGTGGGGGTGTTTCAATTTCCCCCGTACAAAGGTAGATCAAGCACGGGTAGTCCCGAAATAACTCCTGGATCAAGGATTTGACGATTACCGGCTGTAGGTTGTCGATCCCGTCGCCTTTCACAGCCAATCTTATTTCGTTGGTCCCTGTATTTTCCATAGCGTTCTTTAACGCATTCAGTCCGTCAATTAGGTCGTTAGGGGCCATCCTGTGGTAATACTGCTCCATGCTGGCTATGGAGAAAACCTTTCGTTTATTTCGTGTGGTTACCACGACGTGTCCTATTCCCTGCATCGCCTCCTTGAGGGCTTCTGGACTGAGGAAGCCCATTCCCTGGAGTTGTTTAGCTACAGGCGTTGTAAGTAGGCAGTCCGTGGAAATGAAATGCGCATAATTGCTCTTTCGCATGGTTAATGTTTCCGGGGTTAACTGTACTTTACATTTACCATGGATGGTGTTAATATGTTTACGGGATTTATTGGATTCGGTGGTTACGCCTTTCCGATCGTCCTCGTCGGTTGTGTCATGTCCTGAGGAATCATCGGAACTACTCAGATACAGAGGCGGGTTAAGTCCAGGTGCCCTGCATTCCTCAGGCACAGCTTCGTCTTCCGAAGAGTCTGGGGAACCAGCTGGTGATCCGTATGGGGTCGACCGCCCTGTTGGTACCAATGAGCGTCGCGGTGTCGGTAGAAAGGAAACCCTATTCCTCCGAGGTCTTTGTACTGGCGTCGAAGGTCTCGGCTCCTGCGTTGAAATATTAGCAACTTCCATACCTTGTTCCGTAGGTGGCTTAGGTTTCTCCGTGTTTCGCGGCGTACGTGGTGAAGAATTATCAAACGACCGAGCAAGTTCCCTGATATGTTCCCGTGCCTTATCCAGGGTCAATCCTTCAGCGGCGCGGATCAAGGACGCACCCTCCCGATTGAGTCGTTGCTGCGCGGTCTCTGCGCGTTGGTGGTCTGACAGGTTTCGTGTGCCATTCGGGTCCCTGTCAGCATCCGAGTCCTCCTCGCCAGTAGTGTCGAGGTTGAGTATGCTGAGATTCAGCGTCTCCTCAGGTCTCGGAAACCGTTTCTGCAGGAGGTCCTCAATTACTTGGCTGGTAGCGGGATCCGTCTCCTTCAGCATTTTATGAAACTGTATTCTGTCGGAGGTTAGCTCGCTGGGTTGATTGGTAGTCAAATCGCAGATAGTAAGGTCATGGCTGGTTCGAGTCGTGGTATCGCGTGAGTCGTTGTTGGTCCCAACATCATCCTTCCCGAGAATTTCTGAAACAGATCTGTCACCTTGTTTCGCGATTCCGGCAGCTGGCGGAATCGTTTGCTTGAAAGTAGAGTCGGTCGTGTCGGTTTCATTCGGGTAGGTGATGGGTGCGATTCTCCTATGTTCGCGCAGCCGGCTCGCTATAGTGCTGACATCAGCGTTCTGCTCAGGTTTCGTCGTCGGCTTGTACTCTGGATCTCCGGTCTTGTTTTTCATTCGTAAAGGCAGACAGTGGGCCACCGGGTTACGAGATAAGGCATCGGCGTTAGCGTTTGCGCTTCCAGCCTTATATACGATCCGGAAGTCATACTCCGCCAATCTGAGCCTCCAGCGAGTCAGTCGGGATGTTGGATCCTTGACGTTATGTAACCAGACTAGGGCTTGATGATCGGTGTACAGAGTGAACTGTCGTCCATACAGGTACGGTCTGAAACAGTCTATGGCAAATATTACCGCTAAACATTCCTTTTCTGTTGTTGAATAATTTTCCTCAGCTGGGGATAAAGTCCTTGAGGCATAGTTTATTGGCCTTTCCTCCCCCCTTGCGCCTTGGCTCAGTACAGCGCCTATGGCGTAATCAGATGCGTCGGTTGTCACTACAAATGGGTGATTGAAGTCAGGGTACTGCAGTACTGGTTCGGCGCACAAGGCATCTCGAAGCTCCTCAAAACTTTTCTGTTGCTCCTCCCCCCATGCGAACGTTGCCTTCTTCCGCAGTAGATTATTTCTTGACGGCCTCCAGAGTACGTGGATTTGGTCTCACGCCGTCTCTGCTTAGAATATGACCCAAGTACGTTACCTCCTTACGTAGGAACTCGCACTTGTCAGTTTGCAGTTTCAATCCGTGTTCCCTCATTCTTTGCAGGAATCTTCTGACTTGATATCCATGCTGTTGCAGATTTGAGGCGAACGTATCTACGTCGTCCAGGTATACGAACAATTCAATGCTCTGCAGTCCACAGAGAACTAGATCCATTAGTCGCTGGAACGTCGCAGGGGCGTTCTTGAGCCCAAACGGCATGCGTTCGTACTCGTAATGACCATTTGGCGTGGAAAATGCAGTCTTGCATTGGTCTTCCGGGTCCATACCTATTTGGTGAAATCCATTGGCCAGATCGAAGACTGAAAAGTATTGGGCCCCTCCGACTCTATCTAGAATATCTGTAATATTCGGGAGTGGATAGCTATCGCCCACCGTCTTTTCGTTGAGCGTTCGGTAGTCGATCACCATTCTCCAGCGTTTGTTCCCTTGCGAATCAGGCTTCTTTGGGACAATCCAGAGAGGTGAGTTATACGGCGAAGTGGAAGGCTTTATTATGCCATTCTTCAACAGTCCTTCGATCTGCTTTTTAATCTCCTCCTGATGTACGACTGGGAACCGGCACTGCTTGGTGTGTACAGGTGTCTCGTCGGTGGTAGTGATTTTGTGGGTCACGGTATTCGTTTTTCCTAGTTGGTCTCCCGGAAGGTAGAAACAATCCGAAAATTCTTCAACGATCTCCAGAACGTGCTTCTTCTCCTCTTCATCGAGATGTTCTAGCCGGAGCGCTTTGACGATTCGGTCCACACGGTCTTCGTTCTGGTGGTCAGTAAGCTCATCCTCCGAGCCCGTATGCACCACAGCCAGATCGTATGGCTCGAGTTCCTGTGGACTAATAACGATTTCTGCAGGTTCTTCAGTAGTGTTAGTTGCCATTACGTAGCAGACTCCGTTGTGGTTGGTCACTGCAGCCTCTCCAATGTAGACCCTGGGTGGCGTTGTGATCCTTGGTAGGTACCCTTCCCGTATCCCCTCATTATGAACTGGCATAGGAATCTGCGTCTTGCTCCTGCCCTCAAGGCGCAGAGTTTGCTGGCGGTACTCTTTTTCCACGGCGTGGATCTCTCGCCGGTTGCAGAAGGGTATTGGTCGTATCGGTTCCTCGCAAGATACGATGGTCTTATGATGAAAGGATATCTCAGCCTGATGTTCGAGAAAGAACGGCGCTCCCAGCAGTCCGTCCCCGCCTATGCTGATACTGTCATAAACATAAAACAGGCTCTTTTTACCTAATGTCGTAATGGTGGTCGTACCCAATGTGTAGAGCGGCTCCTCCGATACTCCTAAAATCTCGGATCTGCATCTGTCGATGATGGGAGCCTCGTCGCCTAGTGCATCGATGTGCACTAGATTGACTCCAGCGCCGGTATCTAACGTGAATTGTCCTTCGCCCCGCCCCAGCTCCGGGGCTCGGATCTTGATTCTTGGTGTTGGGGCCTGCGCAATATGGCAGTGGGAGTGGTGTCCTTCTGTCTCTCGTCCTTGAATCGCACAGCTTTTATTACTTCCGTAGGCTCCGCGTCGTGACGTCCGCCCTCGTAGTTTAAAGAATTCGAGTTGGAGGCTGGTGAATCCCGTGAGGCACTCGCTCCTCGTTCGGCTGATCCTAGTTGTTGGATTCGGTCCTGCATTTCCCGTTGTTTGTGAGCTAGGGTTTGGCATATCTCTACAACATGCCCCTTGCGTTTACAGTAAATGCAGTACGGATCTCGATCTTTAGAGTACTCACGTCTTTGGGTAGAGTTATCTCGCTCTCTAGATGGAGAACGAGAGTTACCTAGGTTCAGCGTTCTTAATCCCGCGTTGAAAACTCTGGTCAGGGTGTTCGGGCTGAAATCCGAACGTCTAGATCGTGATTGACGCTCCGATCCGGAGGGAGTACTACTGTCCTCGGTGGTGACGACGATGTTGTCCCTTCGTCCCTGATGTCGGTTTTCGGGTTCTCTTCTCGACTCCCAGGATGACCTGCGAGCCTGGTCGTATCTTGTCGCACTTCGATTCGGGGAATCTTCTCTGTCGTAATCCCGATAGTTACCCAGCGCGCATCTGCGATTCCGGCGCGCCCGATCTTCCTCTATTACCAGGTCATAGGCTGCGTCCAGCGTTCTAGGCGATTTCGGGGCTATGGTGTAGTATATGCGATCGGGTAACCCTCGGATGAAGTTATCCAATGCGGTTCTTTCCATTTGTGTCACGTTCTCGTCGCTGTTGGTGTAAGCCCCCTTGATGACTGCACGAGCCTTGTTGACCAACTTGGAGGTGCGTCCGATGTAGCTTGATAAGCTCTCCCTATCTTGAATCTGCAGGCGTCCTAGCTCGGCTATAAACGGAGCCGGATCCCTGCCAGGGGCGTATCGTTTCTTCAGGTGTTTCATCAATTCGTCGACGGTGTTAAATCTCCTGCCTTCTACGCTGATTCTGGCAGCGCCGGTGAGTCGAGTGATCACCTGCTCGACGTATTCGCCTTCTTCTTCCGGGCCAACCAGAGTAAGCCCATCGCTGATTTTTCGCAAAACCTGGCCTAGTGGCGGCTTTTCACCATCGAATTCTGGTATTCGATCCACGGCCTTAAACAGTGTGTCTCTGCTCCTGTAGCTTTTCGTATACTCGATCAGGGTTGTAAGCAGTTGATCTGTAGTAGCCATGTCAGATACTGATTCCAGGTTCGACAGGTGTGGTGATAAGGGATAAAGATAGATATGAGGAAGGATTTATTGTAAATTTAGGCCGACTGCGTATACGGTAATTAAAGAGTCGAAGGTACTTACGTCACGTAGTCGGGTCAAGCGTTTGTTGTCACTTGATACTGTTTACGTCCGTCCGTATGAGGTATGCGCGCGTCAGCGGTTTGATGTAGTAACACAGAGTATCGCGCTAGAAGTCGGTGACTTGTTTGCGCTCTGTCTACTGTTATCTTAATTTGGAGATCTTCATTCAAAACTTCAGTTCTAAGCGTACCCCACACTTAGCACCAATTCTGTTACGTGCAAGCGAGATGTGGCGAGATTGCCGTCTATGCTAGTCGTAATTTAGAATGCGGAAGTCACCTGAGCGGTTAAGTAACTTCCGTTGTGGGTCTTTGCTTTATTGAACCACTAAAGTGGACCTGAAGGATTGAGTGAAGGGATAATAACTCGATATTGATGATGCCAGTTCGACACAATTAAATTCGACACCATCTAAATTCCTATCCACCATGAGCCAGTGGAAACAGTGATACCTGGCTGCGCGGTGCGTCAACTTTTTGTAACCCGTCACCAAGGAGGCCGATTGGTTGAAGATCACGTATAGCCCTTGGGGTGTCTTGGCGGTTGCCGTGTAGTGTGCTCCTGTACCAAGCCGGTCTTCTGTAGTCGGATAAACCTCCAGTGACAAGGTGTGACGATCCCAAGGGCACGGTCACTTTCCAAAAATAATTCTGACTGCACGAGCAAGGGATACGGGGTCTTTTTATCCCTTGCTAATCGGCCTTTGGCGGGGGATGGAATTTTCTTGGTCAGCTTCCAGGGAACCTCTGTTTCGCCCGCGCAGGTTGGCTTACTCATCCGCTAGCTCATACCTGTGTTGAAATTGCTGAACCGGCGGCCTAGATTCTACCGTCGCGTGGTGTATTACGACACACTCCGGTTCGTTCGTAACATGATAGCCACCAACAGAAATGTTTCGATAGGTTAATTATCTTGAATCCTACGATCTTGAGCTTTTGAGGTTATGCGAATCGACTGAAGTGTAAGATTCATGGTAATAAATAGAATAACAATTGTGAACGGATAATTTTACGATTAGGATTACCTTGTATGACACAAGACTGTTGGATGACTATTAACTGACTATGACCTCTAAATTTTATTCACTTATACATTGTAGATTTGGCTTATTTCCATTCATGAATGCAATTATCGGAGGAAGCGGTTTTTTGGGGATTCAATTATCTAGCAAGTCACCGCCTGAGGAAGTCTGACAAGAGAAAATCGTGAGAAAATGTTGAAGTTGAAAAATATGAGGATAGCATGATTTGATACAGGAAACGGCAAGGAGCCAGACCAATAAACCCGAGTTCAAGCGTTGGATTGCAACGAATTCCACTTCAAGTTCCATGTTAAGCTAATCTCCGAAAACTCGTCTGCTCCGACTCCAATTGTGAGTCAACATTATGCGTAGGATTCCGACGAGTTTTATAATCTAACTCCCTATCATCTAGCCAAAACGAGACTGTAAGTCGACGTTGTGTGTTGGACTCCGATAGGCTTTATTCTACACTCCACGTCAACGTAGTGCGACCTTTGGTGCAGATAATTCTGTAATTCTTGTTTTACAAACAGCTTAGATTTTTCGTTCAGAACTATTTCAAAGTCTGTATAAATAGTCTATGATTACACGTAAATTAAGGGGGTATCCACACCTTTGAATGGGTTAAAATTCTGACAAAGATATTAATGTTTTACAGCGAATTTGAGAGTCTGATCAAATCCAAAAAAATCATGAAGTTTGGGGAGGGTTTGACCCTCATTATCCATACCTAACATTCAATATTACTTTGAGTCCAATAGTAGTTACGCTCCATATAGATAAATACCAAATTACTCGGTTGTCGTAAAGAATCAGGAGTATCGTTGGACCAATTCTGGAGTTTTTGGTCTTCAAGTGTTCAGAAGAGGTGCCTCTATCAGATGAACAGACAACTTTTTGATATCGCAAAAATTGCCTGACTCGCTTAGTTTTTACTGAGATTTTTCTGATTCTTCAATTTTTTTTCTCTACTTTTTCTATTATCCCAACGAAAAATAGTGATATCAAAAAGTTGTCAGTTCATCTGATAGAGGTTTGGATTCTACAAATTTGAAGACCAAAAACTCCAGAACCGGTCCAACGATGCTCCTGATTCTTTACGACAACCGGTCAAAATATTCATTCTCCAGAAATCAACTTTCAAACTTTTTTATTTCAATTTTTTCTTTATTTCCTATTTTTCCCAGAGAGGAAAATCTAGTTACAGGAAATCAAGTTTTAAGATTTTGCTAATGACTAATATGCTGGATCCGCAGCTGCTCTCGTATCGATGAGTTATGAGTCGAGTCGAGTCTAGACACATGTGCCAGGCGGAGGTTTGTAGTGAGTTTTGAGCCGTTCTGTACAACAACAGTGTCGGTTAGGATGAGGCTGTTAGAAGAATAATGAATTGCTTCAGAAAAAATCTGATCAAAATTGTTCAAAACATAAAAATTCTGTAAAATTTTTTATCTTCAATATTTTTGAGATTCAGAAGATGCTAGCACAATTTTTGTCAATACTAAGAAAATTCTTTCATCTTTCATCAATCATACCTTTTTTCTTATAATATTTATTAATTCTTGCAATTAATATATGTATTATAGAAATACTCATCTTTTTGGAAATCCAAATGTGTAGTCTCCTGGCATCGATTTCAAACGCACTTTTTGATGGATCATCTTCTTTCGATTCCGAAGTCTCATCTCAGATATATATACCTACACTGTGTTTATCCGATAATGGAAATTACTATTGGTTTAAATTCGTACTGAGAGCACGACAATATTTACAAACAAGTGGACACCTAACCTCGAAAAAACGTAGATCGCAGCCATGTGTTCTGTCAATGATCACAATTTAAAAGAATATTGAAAATTTGATATGTGTAAGAATGATAATTACAAACAATTGAAAGATCATGAAATCAAATTCAAATTCGAAATATATCAAAACCTCATAAAAGTAAGCAGTGGTGTTGGCGGTGTTGTACAATACTTATGGCACCAATCTGAGGGTTCGCGCGCCTCGCCGCGGCGCTTTTTCGAAATTTGGCACTGCCATGGCTGTAACTTCTCAAATCCTCTAGATATCTTGACACCAATTCATTTGCAGGTAGAGTAGGTCACTAGCATTCCATATAAATTATTAAAAAAAAAAACGATTTTTTGAAAATTCAAAGGTGTAGATACCCCCTTAATAGTACAATCCATATATTCACCATATAATGTCAAATT
This sequence comes from Tenthredo livida, assembly GCA_963992785.1. Lineage (NCBI taxonomy): Eukaryota > Metazoa > Arthropoda > Insecta > Hymenoptera > Tenthredinidae > Tenthredo > Tenthredo livida. The sequence continues at coordinate 29,547,793 of OZ023066.1, read as the reverse complement.
TCAATACATAATTTTGTTAGAATTTGATATGCAACCTATGTCTGTATGTTCGTCTATCTTAAGCTTTCTTCAAGAGATTCTCATTTATATCTATTTATTCATTGTAGACTCAGCGTATAACCATTTATGAATGGAATTATTGAAGAAAAATCTTTCTTATGGATTGTTTAATTTTGTAGCTGGTCGCCGTATAAGACGTGAGGATGATAAAAGAAAACGCTTGGGTTGCAAAGTATCGGCATAGTGTGATTCGATACGAGAAACGGCGAGAGTTAGACGAAGAGAGCAGAATGCGAGTGTTTAAATTCATAAACTTCCATTTTATGCTCTACGCTAGTCTTGCATGAATAGGCTCAATTCTAAATATTTTGATACCTTCTGTTCAAACCCGAATAGGAAGTTGACGTTATGAGTACGGGACGCGTACATGATCTTTTTCCAGAGGACCTAGTTGTATTAAGAAAAGAAACTACCTACGAATTGCAATACATATATCTAATATTTATATGTATTTAGTCATGAGCAGCAACTATAACCCTGCGTGCAAGTAACTCCGCCATTGCCGGTCCCAGGCCCAGATGAGACAGGAGGGCTGCACGCAGGGTTAGATGTTGTAGGTATAAAAAATTATTGTAGTGGAACAATTTGTAAACGCTATGAAAGTACATTACGCGTCACTCTACAAATTTGAGACTCGGGGAAAATTATAAGCACACGCGTGCTCGTTGCTGTTGACGTTCCTGATTATCGAGGGACTTCGGGCGGTATGACATAGTACAAGACAACCGAGCGAGCACAATTACTAGGTGGTCAAGCAAAATTTGACAAAAAGTAGTGAAATCAACCACAAAAAGCACCTTTGGTGCAAAAACCTTTTGCCAAGTCCATTAATGTGTGGATCACTCCACCAAAAAATAATCAAAGGTTGTGCTCGTTTGCTCGCTGTGCTCGCTCACTCGATTGGTTGATGATTATCAACATACAAAAGCATTGAAATCAGATACAACTGCCAAGTACCTGTAGAATAATAAAAGTTTGGAATTGAAAGATTTATTCAAACTACATAACGTTGTACTCGTTCGCTCGCTGCGCTCGCTCACTCTATTGGCTTATGATTATTGGTTAAAAAGACAATTCGGATGAAGAAATTGAAGATGTCAACATTTATCTAAAAATATTCATAACGAAAAAATAATTTGAACAAAATAAAAAAAAAAAATTTGGAGGTAGTGGTACTTGGGGGGCCTTTTGTAGAAAAAGAAATGTAAAATATCGATCGCGAACCATGTCAATGTCATCTGATAGATATTCAAACATTGGCCCGCCAACGTACCACGGACTCCAAATTTTTTTTTTAATTTTGTTTAAATTATTTTTCCGTCATGAATATTTTTAGATAAATGTTGACATCTTCAATTTCTTCATCCGAATTGTCTTTTCAACCAATGATCATAAGCCAATAGAGTGAGCGAGCGCAGCGAGCGAACGAGTACAACGTTATGTAGTTTGAACAAATCTTTCAATTCCAAACTTTTATTATCCTACAGGTACTTGGCAGTTGTATCTGATTTCAATGCTTTTGTATGTTGATAATCATCAACCAATCAAGTGAGCGAGCACAGCGAGCGAACGAGCACAGTAGGGTATCTATGACAACCAAGATTCACGAGAGCCAAGATTCAAACTGTTCACCTGTCTGGCGTCAGGACCCGCGCCTTTACCTTTTTCTAGAAAGTTCTAAGCCGCGCTTTTATGTCCGATTTTTATGACCGATGTTATGGGATACTTAATTGTGCCAATCAATCATCAGATTTTTTCTAGGCGGTAATCCTACCGGTTTTCCCCCCTGCCGGTTATCTGCATTCTCGTACCTGCGGCGAGTGACTCCGCGATTACGTCACTATAGTGAGTGCAAGTTCCCCAGTGCAAATCTACAGTATCGTGAACCAGTGATCTACGGTAGGTATATAACCGACACCGTGATCGTGAGGCGTCAGAATTCGATACCGACAATTTGTAAGCGTGATCGTGAGGTGGCAGAATGAACCTTTTCCACCAACGATTTGTGAGCATGATTGTGAGGCGTCAGAATACACCTGTATCAAAGTAAATACTGCGCTCAACGGAGAATTTCTGTTAAAAGAGAGAAGTGATACAAAATGCTTTAACACAGCGAATAGGCAGCTTCTTTTAACAACAAATCTGGAGGAATGGTATTCCAACCATGTTGTCGCACCCATAATTACCCAGATGGAAGAATTTCAGGAGAGGGATAGTGGCTGGGTAATGAGTAGACTGATTAATTGAGAAGTCAATGTGAATAAATGTGTACCTCTGATTGGATCGAGTTTTGTTGAATTACCTCGTGCGGTTAAAGTTCGAAGAGCAGTGATAAATGTTTGTTCGCAAGACGATGCATGCTTCGCCTGGGCAATCGTTTCAGCTTTACATCCTACAGCGATTAATCCGAGTCGACCAAGTTCGTATCCACATTTCTCAGGGATATTAAATCTAACCGGAATTTCATTTCCCATGACAATCAAACAAATACCAAAGTTTGAGAAAATGAATAAAATGTCTGTAAATGTTTTCATTCTAAATAAGAAACGTTATAGTGGTGTCTTCAAAATCCAGCCATTGCAATTAACTGATGACAAAAAGGCGACTCACATTAATTTGCTCATGGTTCAAAACAGTGAAGGCAAATCACACTTTTGCTGGATCAAACATTTCTCTAGATTGCTATCGGAACAGATATCAAAACATCATGATGAAAAATTCATATGTGATAGGTGTTGACATGTGTTTTATAGTGAGGTACGGTTAAGTAAACACAGCGGTGATTGCACTAAATTGAATGACTGTGCAATACAGCTTCCGGATGAAGAAACTGAGTGGTTGCAGTTCAAAAATCATGTACGGAAAGAGGTTGTGCCATTTATAGTGTACGCAGACTTTGAATGTCTGCTTAATGAACTACCAACTGAAGGGCTGACTAATGGGGAGTCCCATGCATATCAAAAGCATGAAGCATTCAGTGTTGGATATCATTTTCATTGTTCATTCGATACTTCACGATCAAGGTACGCATCATATCGAGGCGCCAACCCGTCAGAATGGTTTGTTAAGGAACTACAAACAATTGCAATCGATCTGGAAACAACCTATCAAAATCCAGTTGAAATGAATAAATTAACTCAAACAGAAAATTCGGAGTATAGGAACGCAGCAATCTGTCACATCTGTGGGAGTCCAATTACTGATACAAGGTTACGCGTTCGCGATCATTGTCATTATACTGGTAGATATAGAGGTCCCGCGCATAACGCGTGTAATTTGAATTATCAAGACGATCGGATTATTCCAATCGTACTCCACAATATGACTGGCTACGATGCACATTTCATTATAACAGAACTCATGACAACATTCGAAGGAAAAGTAACAGCATTGGCGCTCAATAAAGAAAAGTATATTGCATTTACAAAGGAGTTTAAGGAGGGCAGTAGTTTCAAGTTGAGATTTATCGACTCATTCAAATTTTTGAATTCCATCTTAGACGAACTTAGTTCATATTTGGGGATCGAAGAGTTGAAAATATTGAGAGAAAATTTCAATGACATTAGTTCAGCTCAATTCAAACTCTTGACGCGAAAAGGTGTGTTCCCCTATGATTACTTGAACTCACTTGATAGGCTAGATGATACTACTCTACCACTGCGGGAAGAATTTTATAACAGATTAACAAATACCAATATTTCAGACGAGGATTATTTACACGCTATTAATGTTTGGGAATCGTTCAGCATAAAGACGTTTGGCGAATACATCGATTTGTATTTGAAAACAGATGTTTTGCTCCTGGCAGACGTATTTGAAAGTTTCAGTAAAAGTTGCTTGAGGACGTATGATTTGGATCCTGCATACTATTTCACTCTTCCGGGACTGACGTGGGCTGCAATGCTCAAGTATACGAAAATTAGTTTAGAGTTGTTGACTGATATAGATATGTTATTATTTGTAGAACGAGGTATACGAGGTGGTTTGAGTCAGTGTTCAAATAGGTATGCATGCGCTAATAATCGATCTATGAAGTGTTACGACGTTCATGCACCTCAAAAATATTTAATGTACTTTGATGTAAATAATTTATATGGTTGGGCAATGTCTCAGCCTTTGCCTACAAGTGAATTTCGATGGCGTGCAGATATATCACAATTTGATGTGCTACTGATTCCCGATGACGCTTCAATAGGATATATCCTGGAAGTTGATTTAGAATATCCTGAGGAAATGCATGATCATCATAAAGATTTGCCATTCTGTCCCACCCATAGCAACGCTCCAAATACAAAAGATGTTAAGCTGCTTGCAACTTTGCATCATAAAACACGATATATCATTCACTACAGAAATCTCAAACAGTGTTTGAACCATGGTTTGAAATTATGTAAAATACATCGAATTTTACAGTTTGAACAGTCGGCTTGGCTAGGTTCATATATTGCTTTAAACACAAGTTTGCGCACACGTGCCGAGAATAATTTTGGAAAGAATTTGTTCGAATTGATGAATAATGCAGTATTTGGTAAAACAATGGATAATGTGCGCAATCATGTGGACATAAAGTTGATCAGTGAGTGGGATGGACGATATGGGGCAAAATCTTTGATCGCAAAACCAAATTTCCATCGGCGCACAATATTTTCTGAAAATTTCGTTGCGATAGAACTGCGTAGGTTAAAGGTGAAAATCTTCAAACCAGTGTATGTGGGGATGTGCATATTAGATTTATCTAAAACCTGCCTATACGCGTTTCATCATGAATATATGAGACCAGCGCAGGCGCTAGCTCACGGCCGGCCCCGGGCGAATCTTGGAAATCGGGCCCCTTAACAGAAATTTTGTAGGTATTTAAATTTTAAAGTGGGGCTTTGCGAGATTTTTTGGTGGCAAAAGTCGCAATAATGTCGCTGAAATTCAACTCATTACAAATTTCGTGCTCAATCGACATTGCAGCCAAACCATTCAGTCGATCTTGGCACATAGTGGAACGTAAGTAAGTTTTTATGAGCTTCAGCTTTGAGAATGTTCTTTCACCCGACGCGGAGGTTACTGGTAGTGTTAGAAAAATTCTTATTGCCACGGTGAAATTTAGATATATCTCATTCAGACCTTTGTCAATAATGTGCGATAACATAATTAGTGCACTCAAGTTGGTCATTTCAGCTATTACAAAGTACGCCTTTAGGGATTCCAGTTCTTCGGCGAGCTCTCGACCATCAATGTCACTGTTCTCGTCTTCCCCAGTCAGAAATTTTTCTAAAGCCGTCGATTTAGCCAAAATTTGTTTTCCATCCGATCTCACAAAATTATTCGAGTTGCGGATGATACAGAAAGGTTCACAAACGTTTTGGGTCATTTCGAAACGTTCGCGTGAGCTAGATATCGCTATATCGCATAATTTATTGAGAAATTCAATTTCTAACCGTTTCATCGGATCGCTAGGTCGTTCGTCAGGTTGGGACTCATAATAAAAGAATCGTCTTGTTCGTGGGGTAAGGTAAAGGACCCAGTACCGGAACGACGAAGGGTATATGACTGATTTTTCTTATTTGCAAAATACTTAAGTAGCTGATGGACAAAAATGGATTGATTTACCGGATGGAATAGCCATTTAGCTATTCAGGCGTAATTACATTGATTAGTTTTACTAAAATTTAATATATTAAAATTTTGTTTTACGAATGAGTCTAACAGACCCAGTATCGGAACACCTAAAAAGCACAGACCCAGTATCGGAACATAGTTAACCCAGTACCGGAACGGTCAATGAAATGAGTATATTTCAATAAAAGGATTATGCTTACCTTAAAGTGATTGAACAATATAGCAGTTAATTAGAAGAAATAATTAATGATAAATGAGTTAAGGCAATAATAATTAGTGATAGAAGCATTTAACTTCGAAAAATTCTATTATAAAAGAGTTTTATTATTTTGTTATAATAAATTAATTTTTCTTTCCTTTTTTTTTTCTTTTTATTTACAACCTGTGAATAAGTAAATAATTGATATATAAAATAAATGCCATGTACTCCATTATAGTGAGTCTCAATAATTATTTAATATGTACAAATATAAAATGCATTTTATATTTTTGAATGATTTAATATTTTATAAGAAAAAAAATAAATAAACATTTTATCAAGTAAATAATATTAAAATAGAAACAAATGATTTTGAGGTTATACTAGAATCAAATAGTTTCCGAAAAAAACATTTGACACAGAGATTCATTTTTACCATCTAAATTAAATTTAATGTATATTTCATGTATTTTTTATAACAAACGTACTTACTGCATTAAATATTTAATCACAAATTAATTTTTTGGCCCCACTCGATCTGTACACTAAATAGAATGCCCCTCATGTGTCATGCGATAAAAGCAACATGGATGGCTGTTCCGACACTGGGTATAGCTCATTTTTAGGGGACCAATAAAGGAACGGTAGAATTTGAATGGAAAGGAAATTTTGCTGATATAAATAAATTATTCTGATTTCAAAATGCTTCTATAAACACATAAAAAAAAAAAATATCCGAAAAGTTTTTTTATGCACTTTCTACAAGCTTAAGATCATCGACTGATTTCTTAACAAAACCATTAAGGAACTTGGAAAAGTCGTACATCTGAGACTACTGCTATATTTGACAATTTTTATTTCATACTTTGAATATACTTTCAATTCACACTTATATATGTTATCTCAATAAAAGATTAAGGTATCAAATGAATCAAGATTCGGAAAATTCCATCGCGTACGAGATTAAATATAAATTATTGAGTGTCAAATCGTTCCGATATTGGGTCTCGTTCCGGTGCTGGGTCCTTTACCTTACGTGATTCGGGTAAAGTTTGCGAAATGCCTAGCTCTTCAGCCATTTGTTCAGCAGTGGCTGTGCAAGTTTTGAAACCGGATTCTCGAAAGCCTTGTAACTGAAGAACAGCACCATTAATCATGTCGATCGCAGTATGCTAATCAATTTTCGGACATTGTAAAGCTTTACTGATTTTGTTGATCACTTGCAGTACATCATACCATACTTCCAATCGAATCAGAAAAGACAATGACTCGATTTCGAGACAGAGGCCTCTCAGTTCCGACCTCAGCTTTGCATCTTTACCTTGCGATATTTTACAAAGTTCCCGCAACGCATCCCTGATTTCTGCTATTTGGAACCTTACTGCTTTCACAGCATTTATTTTCCCCTTCCAGCGAGTTTCAGGCAATAATTTGACACTGATAATAACGTGCTCCTTCAATATTTGCCACCTTTGGGTTAAAGCAGCGAAGACTGCGAATAGCCTTTGAAGAACGCCGAAGAATAGTTCAGCAGTGACGGACGAATGTGCGGCATCTGAAACTACTAGGTTGAGGTTGTGACAACTGCAGGAAACGGAGAACGCCCTTCTATTATCTTCCATCATTCTGGCCTGAACACCGCTATTTTTACCCTTCATATTACTGCCATTATCATACCCTTGACCCCGACAGTTCTTTAATTCAAGATTGTTAGATTTCAGAATATCCAATAATGTTTCATACAGTCCCCGACCAGTTGTATCGTTTACAACAACAAAGCCTATGAAATGCTCGCATATTTCTACGCTGTCTTTGGATAGGGTGACAAATCGAACAACGGCAGTCATTTGTTCTTTATGACTAATATCGGGAGTGCAGTCCAAAATTATGGAGTAATATTTCGCGGCTACCACTCGTCTACCGACTTCTTTGAAAATGGCATTACCCAGTATGTCAACGAATTCATTCTGAGTTTCCTTTCACAAATAGTGAGCGCGTTGGAGGTCCCCACTTTGAACTGGACGTACATGTTCGCTCAAAATAGGATCGAATTTTGCCATCAACTCGACTTGGCTCAAGGAATTACCGTTGTTCGGCTCGTATAATCGATCGACAGTACTTCTAAATGCCATATTCCGCTTAGCTAAGTGCCTGATTATTTCAAGAAGTCTTTCAAGTACTTGTTTCCAATAGGTTTCCTCTCTTTGTATTGAATCTTGATTCTCGTCATCAATGGTCTTTTTGCAATCTGAACGGACTTTGAGTTTTTTCCAATTCGTCATGCATTCGATATGCATTTTGGATTTTTCATGCGAGCTCAAGCTGTCTTGCAATTGTCGCCAGGATCTGAATCCGGTCGATTGCAATTGGGTTGAGATGTTGCGGGAGCCGAATAATTTGCAGCAAAAACAATAAACGGAATCGACACTCTCTGAATAAATTAACCAGGATCTTTCGATTTTTGCGCCATTTTTGAGGGTTCGATGACAATTTTCCGTGGTAAATCGGCGGCGATCTGTATCGAAAGGAAAAACTGTGTTCCGATCTATTTTTGTAGGCCCCAGCTTTATCAATTCTATGCGTAAACTGTCGATGATGTTATTCAGCCACTTAGCAGGATCTTGCCAATCAATATTTAATACTGTGGTATCTTTTTGTATACCTTGTTCTATCACGTTACTTATATCGCTAGCTATCGTCATATCTTCAATATTCACAGACTGAGCGTCCAAATTTTCATCAGAATCTGATGCGACTCTGGAAGGGGGACAAGCGGGGTCCAAATCACCCGTGGTTTGGCTACATTCGCCACTCTCATCATCAGACCTCAACCGCTTAACAAAACTTCGAAAAAAAAGCTGCACTTCGTTTATCCGCCTCACATCGAGCTTTTTGTAATTTCCGCTTTTGGAACCCTGATAACTCTTTGGGCTTGTTCATAATGACTAACCACTATGACTTGAGAAATCAAACACTCACAAAGATAAATCCACAAAAATAAATTCGAATCGTAACTTTGTGTATCAAGAGACTCGGTAAGGTCTCGCGCCAAGTACATTAAAAAAAAAATTTCAAGCGCGAGACTCACCGAGTCTATATACCCGAGAGGCAACTATCCTAACCTATACCGCGAATTAGTATCTTCGTTTTCTTTCACCTCACAACATACACGAATTAAAACTGATTTAATCTAGGATGTGACCATGAAAAGCTTTCATTTGAGCCCTAGATCGATCAAATCGGTGTCCGGAGTGCTGAGATATAATTAACTTCAGATTCTGATACCCCGTTTCCTCGTCCAATGTTTCTCTTTAGTGTTCTTGAGACCAAGATTCAGCCAATTCAAACCATTCCTATATGAATCACTAGACGAGAAACCACACAAAAGTTGTATAGAGCGGCGTCAGTACGAGAGTCACAATATAGTGAGCGCCAGTATCGCAGACAGAAACAAAGAGAGAAGCCAGCACGGGATGGAGAGAGAGAGAGAGAGAGCAAGTAGTACGTCGGATTTCTCTGTCTAGTCATGCATGGACCAGCAAATAGCGACGTACTACTTGCTCTCTCTCTTTCTATTCCGTGCTGGCTGTATCGGCCGACTCACGCATTCTATCTCTTATATCTCCATAGACAGAAACCGTCTGCTACACTAGCAGACGCGTGTTGTCATTTCATGTTTTTAAATCCCAAATAAGAGAAAGTACGAGCAATGCTTAATATAAAATTTGAACGTACAAAAACTAGTGAATACCCACCAAAAGCCCACGGGTGCGAAAACCTTACGCCCAGTACATTAATGTGATAGTCACCAATAAAAATGTCTCGATATTGAAATTGAAATTTGAGACTTTGGGAAAATTATGAGCACACGCGTGCTCGTTGCTGTTGACGTTCCTCCTTATCGAGCGACTTCAGACGGTATGAAATAGTACAAAACAACCGAGCGAGCGTAGCGAGCGCGCACAATTATTAGGTGGTCAAGCCAAATTTTACAAAAAGTAGTGAAATCAACCCCAAAAAGCACCTTTGATGCAAAAACCTTTCGCCAAGTCCATTAATGTGTAGATCACTCCACCAAAAAATGATCAAAGGTTGTGCTCGTTCGCTCGCTGCGCCCGCTCACTCGATTGGTTTATGATTATCAATATACAAAAGCATTGAAATCAGATACAACTGCCAAGTACCTGTAGAAGAATAAAAGTTTGGAATTGAAAAATTTGTTCAAACTAAATAACGTTGTACTTGTTCGCTCGCTGCGCTCGCTTACTCTATTGGGTTATGATTATTGGTTGGAAAAACAATTCGGATGAAGAAATTGAAGATGTCAACATTTATCTAAAAATATTCATAACGAAAAAATAATTTAAACAAAATTGTAAAAAAAAAATTTGGAGGTAGTGGTACTTGGGGGGCCTTTTGTAGAAAAAGAAATATGAAATATCGGTCGCGAACCATGTCAATGTCATCTAATAGATATTCAAACATTGGCCCGCCAACGTACCACGGACTCCAAATTTTTTTTCACAATTTTGTTTGAATTATTTTTTCACTATGAATATTTTTAGATAAATGTTGACATCTTCAATTTCTTCATCCGAATTGTTTTTCGAACCAATAATCATAAGCCAATAGAGTAAGCGAGCGCAGCGAGCGAACAAGTACAACGTTATTTGGTTTGAACAAATTTTTAAATTCCAAACTTTTATTCTTCTACAGGTACTTGGCAGTTGTATCTGATTTTAATGCTTTTGTATATTGATAATCATCAACCAATCGAGTGAGCGAGCGCAGCGAGCGAACGAGCACAACCTTTGATTATTTTTTGGTGGAGTGATCTACACATTAATGGACTTCGCGAAAGGTTTTTGCACCAAAGGTTTATGAGTATACTAAAACAAGGTTAAATATTAATCAGTAACAAACGTGATCGGCCCTAGCCCGGGCGTGAAGTTGGCAGCTTATAAATGAGGGCCTCGTCAATTTCCGAGAGTTCTCGAATTATGAGTGATTTATCAACAGAATCTAAAGTAATAACTAAGAAAAAACAAATATTTGCCGAGAAAATGTTTCAGAAAGGTTCATTCGTCGAGAGAGTTTTGCTCCCTGAGAGTAATGCATGAACAGAATAAACCAATATATAGGAGAAGCTTCAAAATCGTCTACGCATACAGAAATGCGAATAGTACAGCAGTTCAGCTAAACAGGGTAGAGCGTAGCAGTGAATCCACAGTCCATACAAGCAATGTGGGATGATATTGTAGTCTCTGGCACGACGTAGCTAGACGCTTGAACTATGAGCTAGCGCATGCGCCGCACCTGAACGAATTGTGGTCGGGAGCCGTCAGTCCCGTTAGTCGAGTCAACACCCCGCGCGGACCCGGGGCCGCCAGTAACCTGCTACAGCAGCGTGAGCCGTACAATATTTCGCAGAAGGCCCAACCGTTTCATATCATCTTTGTAATTTTTTGATATTTTTTTTTTTTTTATCTACATCAATTGATCTCAGCGTTTTCATGCACAAAATGTATTATTGCAGTCAATGTTATCAAAGAAAGAGAAAAAAATTCCTGCATTCCTCAGTCTTCGGGCCCCCTCGGGCACAGGGCCCCGGGCGTTCGCACGCTCGGCCCATGCCTGGCGCCGGCGCTGTGTACCGTATAAAAAGGATAATAAATTTATGCATCAGTACTATCGTTCACTTGTCATATATTCCCCAAAACCCATGTTAATTATATCGCTATATTTATGTGTGTAGTTATTGCACAGTAACTTGTTCTTATACCAGGGATTGTCAATCACTTTTTAGTCACTTTTAAGTCACTTTTTCTGGTCCGAAAGACACTTTTCTCACTATTTTCTTAGGCTTTTGCCGCTACCAGCCCTGAACCTGCACCGGAGCCGCGGTGGATATGTATTGTAGCTTGGTTTCGTCTTCAAAATATTTTGAAAAATCGGACAGGTAGCCATAATCTCATAAGGATGGACTTTTTATCGAACACCCTAATATTTCCACCTTTTGTTTAAAATCTAGGGTATAGTGTATACCGGAGTCACGTTAAACGTCTACAACTATGCGTAGAAAATCGCGGTGGACATGTCAATTGTAGGGAATCGCCTCGCGTCGTACCGTATCAAATCACTCGGAATCGAGGTGTTTCTTGTGTTCTTCTACAGGAACCTCATGGCGATATGTATGCGTAGTTGTTGGAACACGATCTACGAGACCTGTTGGAACACAGACCGTTAGACATTAGACGCGGAATGTGGTTCCAACCGGATGGAATGTCTGCTCATACGGCCCGAGTGTGCATGGACATATTGAGTGAGGACTATCAAGATCGGCTGATCTCACTTGATGGCCCAGTAGAGTGGCCATCACGGTCACCCGATCTCACCCCGTTCGACTTCTACCTATGGGGGAAGATCAGAGACATTGTGTGCCGGAATCCACCGACGACGATGGACGATATGCGTCAGCGGATCATCAACGCTTTCGCGACCATCGGCCTAAGGGAGTTAATCACGATGCGTCGGCAAAGCCATACCAAACGACTGCAATTAAAATCGCGGTAGACATGTCGAGCACAGTATCAGGTTCTTTAGCACCGTATTATCTTACGCGAGGTGTTTCTTGGTTTCTTCTACGGTTACCTGAACGCCGATATGTATGCGTAGTTTTTTGAACACGATCTACAAGGCCTGTGGAGTCACGTGAAACGTCTACAACTGTGCGTAGAAAATCGCGGTAGACATGTCGATCACGGGATCAGGTTCTTGATTCAGATTCGCGCAGTAAACCACCCATACAAGTGTCGGAAGACACAGCAGCTTATACAGCTTATTGCGAGTGGGCTCTTAATAGAATCAATGAATATCAGAGATTTGTGAATAACGTACCATTCACGGATAAAGCGGGCTTTACAAACCTTGGGATTTGTAACCGCCAGAATATCAAGCGTATAGTGTATACCGGTGTAACGTTATACGTCTACAACTGCGCGTAGAAAATAGTGGTAGACATGTCGAGCACAGGATAGATGCGTTTTATTTGACCATTACAATGTTGGACAATCCTACCCTGCATTTACAATACTGTATGCAGGGTAGGCAGAGAGAAAGCTTAACCTAACTTAAAACTAGGTAAAGTGAGAGAGAGAGAGGGGTACATATAGTACGAGCAAGCAGACAGGTTGTATATATAGGTATATAAATATACCTACATATATAGAAACACCCGCATTCGCACGAGGGACAAGGGAAACCGCCGAAAAACCTTGTCCAGGTGTAGCCGGATCCAAGCTCAAACCACCGTGAGTCAAGTCTGCGCCTGAACGGCGTGACCCGTCTTACATTTTTCGCAAGTTGCCGCTCAGGCCTTCTTTGACTCGCTTGGGGATTTGAACTCGGGTCCTCCCGCTCCATAGTCTCGAGTGCTAGCACTACGCTACTACTGTCGGTGGGATCAGGTTTTTTAGCACCGTGCCACCTTATTCGAGGTGTTTCTGGCTTTCAATAATTCTTTTTTCCTATATCAACGCTGCCAGTCAGATTTCTGTGTACTTGGTTCTTTCGCGTCAAAAAGTTTGAATTTCTGAATTATCGCTTTCGTCTTTACCTGGCAAAATAGTTCTAACACCAGTATCCTTTACATCCGTGTAGGCGTTGATCGAGAAACCACGAGTCGAATATTCCGCTTAATATTGTATTATATCATTTTCGAAAAATGATAAAAAAAAACACGAATGCTTCGAATTTATATCGTGCAACGTATGGTGAACCCTCCGCCGTCAAGGCAGGCATTCCAGTCTGGCGCAAATCCTATTGCTGTATGAAACCTTTAAAGCACCAAGGCGACCTCGCGGACAAACAGTAGCCGATGATCGATGGGCCGAAAATAAAAATTATCTAAATATGAAAAAAAAAATTGTGTCGTTTATTTCAAAATTTTTTTTTTTCTCATTCATACTCGAGGTGTTTCGTGAAACGTCTGCAACTGTGCGTAGAAAAAAAATATATATATAGGTAGTTCTAGTCACAGACTGGTACACACCGAGATGAAAGTTGATCGTTTGGGTAGTATAATCATAGCGGGGGTATAACTTCGTCCGGTCAATAGCATCTGACAGCATGTCCAGGACTATTGGATATAACGTATCGGAATCGCACCCCCCAAGCGAAAACTCTATTTAGATTTTCAAGCGGCTCAGGTATCCTCATCCAATAACGGCCTTTCATAGATTCGTGAAATTGGCATGTCCGTAACAGATCGATATTTTTATTCCTTCTTAGACGAAATTCCATTTTTTCGAACGTTTACAACTGTGCGCATAAAATCGCGGTAGACATGTCGAGCACAGGATCAGGTTCTCTAGCACCGTAGCACCTTACTCGAGGTGTTTCGTGAAACGTCTGCAACTGTGCGTAGAAAATCGCGGTTGACATGTCGAGCACAGGATCAGGTTCTGAACTAAATCTCTCTACCTATGGGTTAAAATCGAGGATGACAAAAAAAAATATATATATTCCTCATTGGTGAAATCCTGCTTCTAATACTGTTTTTGACCTAGTTACGACTTCATTATTCGTATTTTTCAGTGTAAATCGCAGCGATGCCAGGGTGAACTCGAACCCACGAGCTAACGAAATCGCGAGTCCAAATTCCATTTTATCAAACGTTGACAACTGTGCGTACAAAATCGCTATCGACATGTCGAGCACAGCATCAGGTTCTTTAGCACCGTGCCACCTTACCCTAGGTGTTTCTTCATTTCAATATTTTTTTTTTTTCATACACGGAGAAAAGTATTTCGTGAAACTTTACCGAACTCAGTTCAGTAAACTGGGGACATAGGGACATTTATGTAAAGTTTCACTTACAGTTCAGTAAAGCGAAGTTCAAGAAAACCTCATGCATTGAACGTGAAATTTTGATAAATTTAAAAAAATATCTACCGAACTAGAACTGTAATTAATACTGCACTTGGTTGTGGAAATTTTAATGCGCACAATTGTAGAATATAATGAACGTCAGATAGAGATTACCGAACAGTTCAGTAAACCGCGGTTGAGGACAGAGCAGAAAATTTAGCTCGATTTACATGAAACGAATGAATGAATGACTTACAGTCGATGAAACTTTACCGAATAGTTCGGTAAAACGTCAAGTCCTGTGCAGCAAAAAAAAAGTAGAAAAATTTTGAGTAACGAAAATGTTAGGTTTTACTCGACGGTTGCCCACGTTTTACCGAACTGTTGGTTAACTTTGACAGGTATTATACTCACACCATCTTACACATTCTGTCGGTGGCCGGTTACCCCTATTTGTCGTGTTAACATCTTAACCCTAATACTAGTACGCTTTTAGAACGAACCTATCACCTATGTGGAACGCATCGCAGTGGTCGTGTCTACATGTAAGCCTATACGCTCATAGTTTCCAACACTTATAGACTACGCAACGCACGCCTATCGCTGATGTTTTGGAATTGGAACTCTCTTATATACTAACTGGAAGAAAGTTTAGCGCTTGTGAGAAAGAAAAGGCGGCTGTGAGACATCTGGTGGCGAACTAGACTATTATGTCTAACAATTCATGTATGTGATCCATGGCCGAGATACAGTTGAATATTTTCAATATGGCCGACGCGTTACCTTACGTACTCCCCGTATGTTTCATACGCCGCGTCCTTAATCCCAACTTGCTCCGGCCATAAGTTCGTGTATTCGCTATGTGCATGTCTACATGTAGCGCAGCAAGTGGCGAAAAATGGCGAAAACAGTGGCGGCGGGAAATGGTCTGATTGGTTAGAATTCCGTGACGCGTATAGACAATTCGAAACTACACGGAAAACAAATTGTTGCTGAATTTACTATATGGAGCGGCTACATAGGGGACAACACTTTTTTTTAGTAGATATTACTACAATTCTAGTATTTGGTACATAGGAGCAAGTAGATTTCAATGTCCTTATGAGTAAATGTTACCACAATTGTTGTCATTTCTACTGAAAAAAAGTGTTGTCCCCTATTATAGTAAATTCAACAACAATTTTTTTTTCCGTGTAGCCAATAGAAGTGCCGGAGTTGTCCCATATAAACACAGTAAAATATATTCATATATTCAGCAATACTACACTAATTTTTTTATTCCTCCAGACAGATATCAGCAATGCTGATACTAAATTTTCACATTCACAGCAGTCATTGCGTACCTCGGTTCGCCGACCGTAGCGCTGTCTCGCGGATATAACTGCTTCTGTGTAGGCATGGCACAGATAGGTACCGGCATGATTATTTAATTAGGATTATGAATAGTGGTATTGGAATGAGCTCGGCTTATATACAATGTGGCTTCCGAAGGACCTTATTTATAATAAACAAAAACTAAGTATTTTGAGCACTTATTATAATACCAGTTACCCCGGCGGAAATGAGTATTAATTTTTATCATTTCACAATTTTACAACTGATATCCATTATTGAATACAAAAAGTCAACGTAAATCGTCAGTATGTATAAAGTTCAATACCTCATTGAAATAATTTTTTTTTTCAATGTCCGGGGTGCGTAATAGTTGTATTCGACCCTGCGTGACTACGGGAGTGGTGGGAGATGTTTCACGTCTTTCAGTTTACTGAACTGTCCAGTGAAATTTGAGGTGCCAGGAGGGAGAAGTTACATTATAGTGCTGTAAAGTTTCATATAGGGCAAATAAACTTTTCTCTGCCTATCGATGTGAAACTTTACCGAACTTTTGAGTACCTTTTCAATTCCTCAATAAGAATGATTCGTCAACGTTAGTCATTCTTTAACTAATCTTAAGGGAATAATTCACGTGAATCTTTTAAAGTTTGCTACGATCTTCATATGAGAATTTTACTGTACATTATTAAAGTTTACCGAACTGTCATGTATTTTATAACGTTCAGTATGTCACTGATTACTACAAAAATGTGAAAAACTCACCAACTGGTCCCTATATCCCAACTTTGCTCAACAGTTCAGTAAAGTTTCACGAAATACTTTTCTCCGTGTATCCACGCTGACAGTTATATTTCCGTGTACTTGTTTTTATTGCGTCAAGAAGTTTAAATTTTTGAAGAAAAGAAGAGATATTTGGTCGATTAATTGTATCAATAATAGACATGGTAGATCAGTTGTTCCGAGGGGAGAACCTGTCGCACACCCAAATCGATTCGAATCGCGAATTTGTTTACGTCTGCGAACCAGCGACTAAGAGAAAGGAGTATATTAGAGTATTTCTTTTTTATTCGAAGTATTTTTCCAGACAGAATTGCCTCGCGTGGTAACGTATTAAATTGGGGATATAGTGTATACCGGAGTCACGTTGAACGTCTACCACTGTGCGTAGAAAATCGCGGTAGACATGTCGAGCGCAGGATCAGGTTCTTTAGCACCGCGTATTGCAGTGGTAGCTCCACGTGCCAGCGCGTATTCCCCAGAGTCAATTTCCTTACATTCTGGCGGTTGAATATATCGAGGTTTGTAAGTAAACAAAACTCTTTTCAAAAACCTCCGATCTTGATTGACTTGACCGAGAGCCCACTCGCAATAAGGCCGCTAAACAACCTGATCCCGTGCTCGACATGTCTACCACGATTTTCTACGCACAGTTGTAGACATCTAACGTAACTCCGGTATACACTATACCCTCTATTACCCTTTATTTGAATGTAAAGGTGGAAATATCAGGATGTTCGATAGAAAGTCCATCTTAATAAGATCCAGGCTACCTGTCCGTTTTTGAAAAATATTTGAAAGATGAAACGAAGCTACAGTACATATTCACAGGGTGAATGTCAGAAATGTTTATGGGATAAGCCAGAAATAATACTTGATAACAGTATCAGCTGAGCAACAAACCTAGTCGAGGTCAATATAAGTGGACATATCCCTAAACCGCGGCTCCGGTGGTTTGGATTCCACCTGAAAACGTAGAGCCAGTAGAGGTACAAAGTTGCGGGAAATAAATGTGCGTTGCCACTCGCGCCGTATGAGCAGGCATCCTGTTTGAAAAAAAAATACTCTCATATACTCCCTTCTCTCAGTCGCTGGTTCGCAGACGTAAACGAATTCGCAATTCGAATCGATTTCGGTGTGCGACAGGTTCTCCCCTCGGAACAACTGATCTACCATGTCTATTGATGATACAATTAATCGACCAAATATCTCTTTTTTTCTTCAGAAATATAAACTTATTGACGTAAAAGAACCAAGTACACAGAAATCTGACTGGCAGCGTTGATATGAAAAAAAAGGATTATTGAAATCCAGAAGCACCTCGAGTAAGGTGGCACGGGGCTAAAGAACCTGATCCTTTGCTCGACATGTCTACCGCGATTTTCTACGCACAGTTGTAGACTTGTAACGTGACTCCGTTAACGCATCCCCACCAACTCCTGGTGGGCGATCGGCGCGAAAGCGTCTATGATCTACTGACGCATGTCCTTCCTCGTCGTTGGTGGATTACGGTAAACTATATCTTTGATTTTTTTTTGGCGATTCATTTATTTATTGAAAAAAAAAAGAACCCACGCGATATAAATTTGATGCTTGCGTATAGTCATTTCCCATACACGAGGAATTCTCATTAAGCGCAATGATAATAAAACACCGGCATTACCGACTTTGCATGAAAGATGACCAAACTTGATGATTGAGAGGAAGTAAAAGTCACAACCAGGTTTCAAGAAGTATTGAAACCAAGAAATACCTCGACCAAGATAGATAGATAGATAGATAGATAGAATATTTATTGAGCGCTCTGGGACGGATCCCCTCAAGCGCTGGCACTTTGGATTACAGTTTCGCAAAAATTTCACATTTGCCTGTGATACATTGTACTTAAGGTATCATAATCTTGCTAGTTTTTATACAACTAAATGATTAATCTAATATATTATACTATGAATTTGATATATACTAAGATATGGTAATTATATAAGTTTGGTTTTGACTAGTCCTACTCATAACGTTAAATCTAAGACTAGTTTGCCCTTATTTATTTATTTGTGTGTTTTCGTGTGTGTAGGTACAAGAGTGTATGTGTGTCGTGTCTGTCGGCCTATATAAGTATGTGTCTGTTCGAGGCTGACTGGGGTGGGTTAGATATGCCATGGAGGCCCACTCCGCGAGTCCCGGCATTTGCCCTTCGTCCACAGGGAAAACCATGGCCCAAATAACCTAAGGAAGGACTCAGTCTAGGTGACTAGATTAAAGGACACTAGCTTGTGTCTGACCAGATAGTAAGTGATTGAACAGGTGATATTTGAAAGTGACTAGAGTTTTACAGTTACGGATGCCAAGCGGTATGTTGTTCCAGTATGCAGCGCCTCCATGTGTGAATGAGTTTTTGAAATATTGAGTCCTACACGGTTTGATAGCTAGATTTTCGGATGGTGCTCTCGTGCTTCTAATCCCTACTTCTGTTTTATGCTTGAATTGACTTTTCAGGTACAGTGGTTCCTGAGTCTTCAATACATTGTACATCATACAGCCTAGTAGATATTCTTTTCTAGCGTTCACTTTCAACCACCCCATCATTGTAAAGTAGGGGGGGATATGTTCGTCCCTACGGATATTATAGATAAATCTAACGCATGAATTCAGGGCTCTTTGCAGCGAGAGCGTCAGTTCGTCAGTCAGGTCGAGGTGTATGATGCAGCAGTAATCGATCAGAGGAAAAACCAGAGTTGATATTAGCTGTATGCGTAACTGTTCGGGCAATAGTTTGCGGCAAAGGCGTAGTTGACACGCGGTGCTGTATATTCTTTTAGTATTTATGTGAGGCCTCCAGGTGAGGTCGCTCGTCAGCGTGACTCCCAGTATGTATAGATTCGATGAATATTCAATCCCTGTTTCCCGTACTTGAATACGCGGCATCGTTCTGAGATTGAGAGAATTTATGGACCTGGTGCTCCCAACCAATATCACTCTAGTTTTACCGCTGTTCAATTGTAGCCCATTGTCGTCTGCCCATCCGCAGACCGCATCGACGTCTCTGTTGGCCCTCTCAATTCCACTGAGGATGTTGGCTGGTTCACACTCGATCATCAGCTGGAGGTCATCGGCGTAGAAGTTGTAGCTACAGTTACATAAGATATTGCGAAGATCTGGAACATAAATGATAAAGAGCAAGGGTCCCAGAACCGATCCCTGGGGCACGCCCAGCGTCTTATTGACCCATTCAGATAATGCCCCGTTTGTTCCCCTGACAGCCTGCCGCCTCTTGGTGAGATACGAATGAAGAAATTTTAGGACCAGTGGTGAGAAGTTCAATTTCCTCAACTTTGTGAGAAATATGGAATGATTGACCTTGTCGAAAGCTTTGGAAAAATCAAATGAGACCATAATGACAACCTTTCTTTTGTCTATCGCCTGGCGGCAGTACTCTACGACCCTAATAAGCGCAGTATGAGTACTGTGTCCCTTCCTGTAGGCCGATTGGAATGGGTCATACAGGTTTCGTTCCTCAAGGTAGTCAGAGATTTGGTCTGCTACCAGCCTCTCGAGACACTTAGAGAGTGCGCATAGAATAGAGATAGGTCTGTAGTCGTTGCATGACATTGGAGACTTTTTTTTGGGAAGAGGCACAATGACAGAATCTTTCCATAAAGAAGGGAACACCCCGTGTGAAAGCGAGAAATGGAACAGGTGCTCTATGATGGGTAGGAGAACCGGAAGACTTTTCCTGAACACATCAATTGGAATACCGTCTATCCCAATCGCGTTCGATTTGGAGTGGAAGACGGCTTTGAGGACCTTTTTGGTTACGAAGTTACAGGAATGGAACTTATTATCATCGAATGGTTCCTCTAATGCTTGACTGAGGGTTTCAGGCGCCAGTTGTCGACCGTAGCCCACCTGTATAGAATCGGAAGACGCGAAGTGTTTGTTCAATTCAGAGATCGAGAAATGTAAGTTACGCGCCGAAGATTTCGATTTGACGAGTCCTAGCCTCCTGAGCTGTGACCATACCTCTGATGAAGATTTCGAGGTGCTGAGAGTCGTGGTGTAAAATTCATTTCTAGCACTATCGATTTTGGTTCTGACCAGGTTCCGAAGACGTTTGAACCTGTCGTGCAGTGTCAGGCATCTCTTTCTTCTCCAGGCTCTACGTGCCTGGTTGCGCTCGTTCATGAGAGCTCTAATTTCTGCTGTCAGCCAAGTCGCAGGAGCCCTATTTGGTTTAGTCTTGGCACTAACTAGGGGTGCGTGCCTATCCAGGCAGGTAGTCACGGTGGTGTTCATGTACTCAACTTTCGAGTCAATGTCATCGCTACAGAAGAAAGGTTTCCAATCAACTCTACACAGATCTCCTAGGAAGTTGTCAATTGAGAAGTTTTTGAAATCTCTGTATGAGATTTCTCTTGCTTCCTTTTCTACTCCTATATTCAGTACGATATAGATGAGATCATGCGCTGAAAGAAATGATACGTCCAATTGCCCTGCTGTTACTAATTCGTCAGGATTGTCAATAATACAGTGGTCTATCCACGTCGCACTATTCTTGAGATTGTGCGTCGGCTCGAACGGGACTAGATGAAGATTAGAACTATTTACAAAATTCCATAACCGGTCACGCATTTTATCGCTGTCATATGCCTCTGGCCTGAGGTCGAGGTTGAGATCACCAATTACAACATGTTTGGAGTAATGCACGAAGAGTTGCAGAAAGGAGTTCTCGAAATCACTCAAATAAGCCGTGTCCGGGGGGCGGTACACTACGCTTAGCATTAGCTTCTCTGTCCGAGAGACCGCGATCTCCGCGGTGATGAACTCTGGTTTACGACAGTATTCTCCCCCTGAATCCTGAAGGATTCACGTCCGAAGATTACACTTTATATAGAAGCCTACGCCTCCACCCTTCTTGCCTGTTCTGTCACATCTGTATAGATTGTATCCCTCCAGATCACTGAAACTATCTGTTATGTTAGGAGTGAGCCAGGTCTCGGACATACAGATTATGTAATAATCAGAGCCGGTAAAATATTGTCTAAATTCAACGAAGTGATTAGCAGCTAAAAGGTTTCGGCAGTTGACATGACAGATTTCAAGATGTTCGACATTAGAACCAGATTCAGTATTACTAGCCATAGTGTGTTCTACTGATCTTGTCCTTAAGTTTGTTTATTAATAATGGGCACTTCTTGCCGTCCAGAGCAGAGTGCTTGTCATCTGCATGTTTTGCCCTACAGCAGTTGTAGCATTTTGGGCACCCATTGTCACTATTTTTCCATCACCAAGGAGAGAACCGGAAAGAACCTGATCCTGTGCTACACATGTCCACCGTGATTTTCTACGCACAGTTGCAAACGTTTGATGAAATGGAATTTAGACTAGAGAAAAGACAAGAAAAATATTCCGTTTGTTACAGACATGCCAATTTCACGAATCCAGAAAAGGCCGTTTCTGGATGAGGAGACCCGAGCCGCTTGAAAATCTTAAGGACGTTCACCAGTGACAGTCGGAGAAAAAAGTTTGACGCATGCTTGGCTGAGTTCGACTGTCGCACAGTATACCGCGCCGCTCGCCCTAGGCCGGAACTATTGGCGTAGACTGTCGCACTAACACAAATAGGTCTGCAGCGCACCTTGTACATATACACCAATACAAGCATCGTGCGCCTTTTCTCTCCCCCCGTATCGTCCCGCCACCCCGCCGTTGCCACGACTTCGGTGCAACACGCTCGAAATTACCGTCGGATTGAGAGCTTCGAATTATCATTATGTCTAAACGACACGGCTAGGCAACCCAATTTTTTAACATTTTGTTTTCAACATTATCATGTATTATATATTAGTTTTTCATCGAAATCTATAGAAAATTGTTATTGCTATAAATTAAAATGTCCCTTTAGATCATGATTCGGCTATACCTTACATGTTAAAACTCGAAACTTTAACAGTGAATATCTCCACTTTGGTACGGGCACGGTTCTTCAAATTTTGTAAGTGCATTGGGGACACTATAAATCGCGTGTGGTCCAAATCTCAAGACAATCTATAGAAAATCGTTTTACTGGTGAACGTCCTTAAGAGAGTTGTCTCTAGCGGATGCGATTCCGATGTGTTGTATAAACTTGATAATGTAGTGGAAGTAAAAGTCATAACGAGGTTTAAAGGAGTGTTAAAACCAAGCAACACCTCGACCAACATTTATAACCACCATTCATTCGCCACGCATATTGCAGTGGTAGCTCCATCTGCCAATGTGTATTTTCAAGAGTCCACTTCCTCACATTTTTTCGATTACAAATCTCAAGACTTGTTTTATCTCGATGCACAGTTTTAGAGGTTCGAAGAAATGGAATTCGTTTAATCACAAGATTGAAACACCTCCAGATCTATCAAGCGATTTTCAGGATGAAATTCGCGATGAATCTACTGTTGCGTCTCACGAAGACTCTAATATAATGCTTTCTCTTCATCGTTTGGACGCAGACATGAACAAATTCACAAATCGAATCCATTTGATTATGCGTCAGGTTCTCCCATCGGGACGACTGCTCTACAATGTCTATCAATCCGACTGTTAATCTGGACAAGAGCTCAGACTTGGAATGAAAAAAAAAAAAGTATCAAAACTAAGAAGCACCTAGATTAAGGTGGCACGGTGCTGAAGAACCTGATCCTGTGCTCGACATGGCCACCGTGATTTTCTACACACAGTTGTCAACGTTTGATAAAGTGCAATTGAGACTAGAAAAAAAAAACAAGAAAAACATTCTGTCTGTTACAGACATGCCAATCCACGATATAAATCGGATGCTCGCGTATAATTATCATTCGTGCGTATTAACAGTCCGTGCATGCGTATATGTTGTACGTTGTCTGCCATGATGATGACTGACCACGTATTCTAGCGTTACTATAGGAGCTATCATTTTTGGACGAGAGCTCAGACTTTGAATAAAAAAAAAAAGTATCAAAACTAAGAAGCATCTTGCCTATAAAAAAAATGTTTTGAAGAAAATATTGCTTCCCTAAAGGAGTTAAGTTTTATGGGAGTCTTCTTCAGTGTCATAGTCATTACTCTCATCATCTTGCACATCAACATCATGTACGATGTCATCATGATGATGATCATCACTGCCACTAGCAGCAACAACGGCGTTATCATGGAGATGAAGAACCTGATCCCGTGCTCGACATGTACACCGCGATTTTCTACGCACAGTTGTAGACGTTTAACGTGAATCCGGTATATACTATATCCGTGATTAAATACGGTACGACGCGAGGCGATCCCCTACAATTACCAAGTACACAGAAATCTGACTGGCAGCGTTGATATGAAAAAAAAGGATTATTGAAATCCAGAAGCACCTTGAGTAAGGTGGCACGGTGCTAAAGAACCTGATCCTGTGCTCGACATGTCTACCGCGATTTTCTACGCACAGTTGTGGACGCTTAACGTGAGTCCGCTATACACTATATCCTTGATATTCTGGCGATTAAAAATTCCAAGGTTTGTGAAGCCCGCTTCATCCGTGAATAGTACACGGAGAGAAATTTCTCGTAGAAACTACCATACAATTATTGCAGTTTGTTGACAGAACGGAGATATAAACAGACCTACCATACTTTTCTCGTGGTTCGTCCAATAAAATATTGTCTTAGCTGTGATATTATTGTAACTCGGACAAGATTTCATCGGATGAACCACGAGAAAAGTATAGTAGGTCTGTTTATACCCCCGTTCTATCTTCGAACTGCAATAATTGTATGGTAGTTCCCACGAGAAATTTCTCTCCGTGTACGTTATTTATGAATCTACGGTATTCATTGATTATATTAAGAGCTCACTCGTAATAAGCTGTAGAAGCTGCTGTCTCTCCCGGCACTTGTATGGGTGGTTTACTGTGCGAACCTGAATCAAGAACCTGATCCTGTGCTCGACATGTCTACTGCGATTTTATATACTAATGTGCTTGAACCACGACTCTGGTGGTTTGAATCACGAATTATTTGTCGCAAATAAATTTTTATCAATCGAACCACGTGATATAAATTCGATGCTCGCGTATAGTTGTCATTTACACGAATTATCGTTTCGCGCATACGAATATGCTGCATATTATCGGCCATGATGATGACTGACCACGTATTCTATAAGAGTGATAAGATACAAGATTCTATATTTATTTTCAATGAACGACGAATTTCCAGTTTCGGCATTACCGATTCCACCTCGGATATGATCAAACTTCATTATGAGAAGAAAAAAAAAACTATCTTTTGCAGACATACCAATTTCCCGAATCGAAAAGAGGAGGTAAAACTTCCGTCGCACAGTTGTAAACGTTAAAAAAATTGGAATTATGAGAAAATAAAAAAAAAATATCTTTTACAGACATACCAATTTCCCATATCGAATTGAGGAGGTAAAATTTGCGACGCACAGTTGTGAACGTTAAAAAAATTGGAATTTTGACTCGCTATATCTAATCACAAGCTGGAACACCTTAGGATCTATCTAGAGATTTTCAGGATGAAATTCGCTAAGAATCTGCTGTTGCGTCTAACGAATACCCTAATATACTCCTCTCTCTTAGTCAGTGGCGTATTTTGAGATTTGGCGCTCTGGGCCTATAAGGTTTGCCGCCCCATGAATTAACGAAAAAAAAAAATCTTTCAATAATGAAAAAAGCCCATACAAAAGAATAAACACCATTCATTTTATTAAGTATTAAGATTTAAATTTTTTTGCGGTGCACAAATTGGCCGACAAATTCGTCAATGACACTATCATAATTAATGGATGTGGTCAAGTCAGCTTCTATATTAAGGATGGCTAAACTGTTCAAACGTTCTTCGCTTATACGGGAACGTAGATAATTTTTAGAACGGAGAAGATCCGCCGCATATGCAGAGCATACAACATTGAGGTACGTTTCAAATCAACGTCTACTCTGCGTGGCTTGTTGACAGAAACCAAGCCCCGACATACTGCGCA
Organism: Tenthredo livida; assembly: GCA_963992785.1. Classification (NCBI taxonomy): domain Eukaryota; kingdom Metazoa; phylum Arthropoda; class Insecta; order Hymenoptera; family Tenthredinidae; genus Tenthredo; species Tenthredo livida. The sequence goes on along the minus strand of OZ023066.1, from coordinate 29,521,947 downwards.
AGAAAGCAAGGAATGTGTGTACGGAATTCCATGCCAATGCGGGGACGTGTACATCATTCAGTGTTTTGAAGGTGTCCATAACGGCTAGCAACATGTCTTCTGCTTTGTGACCAGTGTTTGGCATGAAGCAAAGAAATCGTTCAACTGGTTCAGCATTATCTTGAACAAATCTCACAATTGAAGAAAACTGATCTACATTTGTAATATCAGGGGTTGAATCTACACTGAAAGAAAAGTATTTAGCCTTCTCAAGTTGTTCCATTATTGTTGTTGTGACTTTAGCTGCCATAATTTTCATTATTTTTTTATACGTTGCAAAAGACAAATATGACGTGTTGCCTTTCCCGGGATTGCCGAAACTTTGTATATGTTTTGCCAGAAATGGATCGAATTCGGAAATCGCTTCTAACAGCATCATAAAATTGCCGTTATTTGTAGATCCAAATTCGTCTGTCTTGCCACGGAACGAAAGACCGCACGTAGCTAGAGATTTTACAGCCACAACAACTCTAAGCAAGACATTGCGCCAGTACTTTCTTTCATCTTCTAACTGCTCAAATAATGTGGAGTCAATTCTGGTTTTGACTTGTCCGCGCATTTTCATTTTTAAAACACAATTCTTGTGCCCCAAACTAGTTTCATGTACATGAAGTCTGTCATATGCATGTTTGCAATCACTGTAGCCTTGTCCCGAAGCAAGTGGACTTTTTCCACTTTCAAAAGGACGATAAAGTCCGCAAAATACAGACCCAAATGACTTCGAGTAAATTAAGTAACTCCGAGAAACTTTTTTCCAGTTTATAAGATTTGTTTCAAATAAATCTTTGTGTAAAAAGCGATATCGGTCATCGGCTCTTCGTTTAGATTTCGAAAAATTTTCGTCTTCAATATTTTGTTCAAAACCATTTCTTGAAAAATAATCTATTGAGTCTTCATTTACTAGCCACAGAGCTGGATCATTTTCGACTGCAGAAGAATTTGTGCTTTGAGGTTCACTGGTGAAAGCAGAATGAGTTAAATTTAAATCACTTGAGGATGCGGAGGAAATCACAGTATCAGCAGCAGTGTTAGGATCGTTAGTAATATTAGTAGCTACTTCATCTTGCATAATTAAATTGGGTGCTTTCAAATTGTTATTGTGTTTATTGTCACCTTCAATCACAGTCTGCAAGAAATGCAAGAAAGCAATCGTTCATTGCTACACTTTATAAAATGAAGAAAAACATGAGCCTGAATCTAGCGGCTGGAGCTAGCAGCTGCACGGAGCGCGCGAAGTTATTGCAAGTGAAGATCGAGTTTAAATTTCGCATACATACTTACGACTGACATTCGAACTGAGAAGAAAATTAAAATCCCGGGAGACAATCTTTGAAAAATGATTGAATATTGGTAATCGCTCACTAACGGGCTGGCGGCCGCTAGCTCCGGCCGCTAGATTCAGCCTCATAAGAAAAACAATAAACCGAAATCCTATTAGGTAGGTAGCTATACTGAAGTACCTATAATTAGGTTGAACTATCTCTGATTGCGGCCCGATAGCACAAGTGCAAAGTAGAACCTATGCTTGAATCTTCAAACAACAATGTATATAAACTACTCTCAAAAATAGCACAAAAAGACCATATAGTTACTTACCTATGTTCAATTAGAATGAATAATTTACTAACCTGGACCGTGACCTCTGCTAGGTCCTTGAATCGAGTCGAACTTGTCGTTCCGTCATTATTTTTATTGAAAAAGCTATCAATCTTATGTGTTTGTTTGACAAGTTTTTCTTCCATATGTTTTTTTTCCAAAGCTTTTCTTTTGTATGCGTGGCCGCTTAGTTTTTTTTCAGTCGAATCCATGTCAGTAACAGTAAATCAAATCAAAACATGAACTGCAAACTGCTTAACATGATAAAATCATTCGTGAACTCTGATAAGTATAAGTATTCAGAGTATTTACCAAAACCTAATAATTTGATGCGCTGACTAGAAACAACTTGAAACAAGTGAAGCGCGAATAGCGTGCGATTGTTGCCACCGACAACCTCCACCGCCGCCTGTGCTGCCTCTCTCGTCACCCCGCGCTGGCGTATTCGGGATATGAATAAAAACGACACGAGGAACGACGAAACATCTTAACTACCCAGTCCCAAGTCGCGACGAAGGCGCCGGCCGGCAACACAATCGCCTCGTATATTGTTATGTTATCAACCAAAGAATAAGTTTCAGTTTTTATTGGTAATTAGGGAGGATTTTTAGAGTTCTTCAGGCAAGTCAAGTCAAAAAGCAATAAAATGAAAAATAAGTAACGATTATGAAAGGTGCCCAAAGTTGAGTGTGAGGGGCGGCTGGCGCCGCCCCTCGCAGCCTGCCGCCCCGGGCCATGGGCCCCATTGCCCTAGGGTAAATACGCCACTGCTCTTAGTCGCTGGTTCGCAGACGTAAACAAATTCGCAAATTGAATCGATTCGGGTGTGCGACAGCTTCTCCCCTCGGAACAACTGATCTACTATGTCTATGAATCTGACTAATAATCTGGATCAATAGAGTGAAAATAGTTATATGCCTAAACCGCGGCTCGGTTGGTTTGGATCCCACTTGAAACAGCGGAGCTATTCTAGGTGCAAACTTGTGATAAATGAATGTCTTTTGCCAGTCGCCCCGTATGACGCAATTATATTTGTTTTTAGGAACTCATACAAGAATAATAGCGTTGCACTGAATGGAACGTGCCATGTTCGAATCCTTCTTAATGTTACAATATATCTTGCCAAGATCCCTCGGGACAACTGCTCTAACATGTCTATTAATCAAGAGTTCAGACTACGAGTCGGTAGATCGTGGTTTCAAGTCCACCCTGCCACCACTTCGATTTTCGATAGGAAATATCATATAATCATATAATCATGTGCCACAACAGTGGCTCTGGTGGTTTGGATCTCACCTGAAATAGTAGAGCCAGGCGAGGTGCAAAGATTAGAAAACTAAAGATGTAAGAATAGCCTCGACTATAGGGAAAATAATGAACTAAAAAAGGTCGAACCCCAATCGGAGTGCCTAGGAGAGCCCAAAACCAACCACTATTTCAGTCCGACATCCTCAAGTGTGACGTTGCTAAAGAATCTGATTATAATATGTGTCTAAATTTTGACCAAAGAGATTCGATACTTCCACAACGTTCGAACTACTCGATGTATCGACTATAGTTTTCATTGTTCATTGAAAATAAAAACCTTACAATAGTTATGAATCATTATGAAGTGATTCAAAGGCATGACTCAGTTTGCTTGCGATAAACTCAACGCTACATTGCAGAGGTAATTCCGAATAGTCGGAGTATGTTTCATTCATCAAATATCCATGTTTGAATTTAATGAATTAACGTTATTTTCGATCGAGTATCCGTAAAGTACGCCTTTTCGGTCGTGTTTCGCGGCCGTGAAGTATGACTTTACGGACACGTTCGTAAAGTCTTTTACGGCCGCGAAACACGACGAAAAAGTCGTACTCTTACAGATACTCGATCAAAAAATGTTTTTACAACCTCGGCCGTAAGATTTTACCGCCTCGTGAGGATTGTGCGTTCCTCGGACTGCTCCGCCTCGGCTTCGCCTCGGCTTAGCCGGTCCTCGGACGCGTCATCCTCACTCGGCCGTAAAATCCTACTTTACGGCCTAGGTACGAAAAATACTATTTCCTTTTTGTTGTCTCGCATATTGAAAGATAATTGAAAGACGAGTTAATACTACCAATATTTCAGTTCGACATACTGAAGTGTCACGTTGCTAAAGAACCTGATTATAATATGTGTTTAGATTTTCATCACAAAGATTCGATACCTTTACAGCGTTTAAGTGACTCGATGTATCGATTGTAGTTTTCATTATTCATTGGAAATCAAAACCTTATAATTGATAGGAATTATCAAGAAGTCATTCAGTTTGCTTGTGATAAAAGTAGTGTAAGTAGACGGCTCCTAACTCAGGCGGATACTAGATCACCCTTATATTCTCATGTATGACAGCGCCTTTACTTTGACCTCCTTTTTTTCTCGGAGTTCTAACTCGTGCCTTTATACAATCCGTGCAGGTAAGTGCTACCGTAATAATTACCCCTGCTCCACCGGTTATTCCAGTAATTCTGATTTTTCCAAACCCCTAGGCCTTGCTCCTTTTTTCTCGGGGGTTCTAACCTGCGGCTTTATCCAATTAGCGCCGCATCCGTCGCTAAGTGCTGGCACGCTGCCACCCATCAGGGGCTTGCTATCTGCTATCGATAAATACTACTAATTTTCATAATTGGTGACTCCTCACTTTCTGCAACACTATAATTACGATACCAACAGATTTTTATAATTCATCCCTATGCCGCCGGGATCGGATAAGTCGATTTTCAGGTCCCTGATTACACAGCATATTACGTGCAGTCTTACAGAGTCACTTGTCACCCCCTGCAACAGTGTTGCAGAGATGTGTCTTACAGATTGTTTTTCTGCTACACTATAATTACCCTGTTCCACCGTTTATTCTGATTATACGGCATATAATATGCAGTCTTTCTGTTCTACTAGATATCTCATATCCTGCGCAAACATAAGGTGGAAAAAATCTTGTTCGTATAGCTTTGAGGAATAGTAACGAGAGGACGAGCTAGGTGGTCTACATGGTTTAATCCTTGGGTATCATCATCATGGCTTCTCCCCGATGGTGAGGATTGAACAGGCATGTAGAGACTCGGGGTTCGATTTCCTGACTCGTCCATTTTTTGCAAAAAAATAAATCATACGAATATCCAGTGCAAGAAGCAATCTGCGCGTTTCACAGAAATTTCTCACAGGCGCATGTATTTTAGCAACAGACCTTTACTACTAACGGTTCCAACAGTTGATGAGACATCAGATGCTCTGAACTGAATTAAAACTATTCTACAGCCTAGATTTCATAAATATTCTAAAGGAGAGGAGTCGTATGAAATTATAGAATATTGCATTTTTCATACTGATCATTTATTTTGACAATCGATACGTTTGAAATCATGGTATAACGGGAAGCAAATTATATTGATTATATATAGTTGAATTCAATTCGATTGTAAAGCCCGCCAAGGTGACGCATGTGGAGACGGTTTTCATCGGCAGCCAGTATCATTTTCTGGAAGATGTCATCATCCTCCACCAACGCCTTCGTCATACGTGCGGGTATAAACGCGGAAAATGTGTTGTCTATGTCGACTGTGATTCATTGACCAAATCTTGTTTGTACTTTTCGCAAGCTGGTGATCGGATAGTGTTTATGTACCTCGAGATCTGCCAATTTCTTCGTCGAAAGGTATTCATCGCATCGACCCAACTTGTTGATTTTGGATAAGTCCATGACGTTGCTCATCAAAAAAAATGTATGCTGTGGAATAATTCAACAAAAACCTCCCCAAGTGTTTCTAAATACTCGAGTGAAGGGTAGAGACTAGCGATCTGAATGTTAATCTGAGTCTTTTAAACCCTTGAAATCGGGTTATAATTTTTACATCTAACCGCCCCCATCACCTAATACAATTTACCTGTCCATCTCTGAGTATGAACCACTTTTGTGATATTAATATATCTATAGTTATAATTCTTGCAATTATATATCAGTTCAAAAATCAAACTCCCCCCTATCCCCCACCACATTTACCTCGAGGTGCATATATGAGACCTCAACCATCAGCATCAGTTCTACCAGTTCCAATCACCAGTCGATAATACTACATGTTCGCAGCTTCGATGGCATCTTCATCGAACAACTTTTCAACGCATGCAGCAGAGCACCATACTGAACTGTGTGACGAGAACGGACATTGGGTACGCCGCGCAGCACCTGAGATGATTGAAAGAACGCAGACGTTAACCTCTTGCAATCCCACCTGTAAGCGGACTCAACCTTTGCGGAGATCGGAATCATCTATATCGAAGAAACAACGTACGTTCCAAGAACCGAAAGTTGTACCAGAATCAACCTGTATCTTGAAACGACAGTTTCAACTCAACAAAAGTTGCTCTAAGAGTTTAGAGCTAGGACTTTTAATAACAAGTCATTTAACATGTGAAATTGTGATATCCATTGTCGACAACTTGAGAAATAAAAAGATAGTTTTCAACCATGGTACGTGGCAGAGATTCATATCCAACCGGGAACTTATAAGTAAATGGTTCGGGTTTGGAAATCTAACAGACTCCGCGAAGCAATACACTGTGATCTCTGATCATGATTTATCAGTTGAATGTTGTAAGTTCTATGATATAAATGCGCTGATTTTTTCTTCACCGTTTACGCCAAACATTACGATCCTTCAAGTTACGTGGGACCAACTCCTGAAGCAGATTCCCGCGATTTAAATCATCACAACTGGATTCATTATAGAACGAGAGGCGATAAAAAAAGAGGGTAACAACGTTTGCTGGCAAACTTTGCATCGCGATAGAGGAGGAGGCGCTCAACGAACAACAGTGTCGGTAGCTACTGATGACTTCAGAAGATTTCGATGAAGATTCGATCATTGATTGCGAATTAATTGGAGCAGGTTCAGAAACAGTGATCAAATCCATTTCAAGTGAATGATGAATATGCACTATTGTTTGAGATATCAGATTACAAAAAAACTAGAAATACAATGATGTTGCATATATTTCAATTGACTGTGATTATACATAATTGATAACAATACTCAAAACTATCCATTACTAAATACTATTATATAATCATGTATATTATATAGTGTAACGTGTCAGGCCACCTAGGCCTGGGCGTTAGCATTTGAGCTCAACAGTCGTTGCGAATCGACCAATCATCGACAAGCAACGAGCAAATCATCGAGAACGTTCCATCGCAACGTCGAGCTGAGTGACGTCACGACTGATATAAAAGCCGTGACGCTGCTCAGCTCAGCAGCAAATCTACGGCAAAGCGCCTAGAGTTTGGCTCACCACTCAAAAGCAATACACGGCTGATCGCCTGATTGACTCACTGTAATATCACTTCTCATACTTTGTTGTCTGACACTCGTAGCAAAGAGCTCGAGTGATCACTAAATTCAAATCTTTATTTCGTTTGGATATTGGCTATAACAGCAATATACCTTTAGCTTCACATTATAATCAGAAAATCATTATTATAGAAAAATAGAAATCATATAAAAGTCACAGAATAGAAAACTTATTATTGTGCAAAACTTTTAGAAACAATATTTCGAATCGAGAGAGCAAAAGCAACTTTGTAAATATAATTTTAGTTGGTTGCAACCTTAGCTTAAGTTTATTGAATAAATGATATTTTTTTTGTTTGATTAAGAAAAAGCATAATTTGTCGCAGCCTCCCTTCTTCGCCAATTTCCAGGTCTTGTAAATTCAACTTACTAACTATAGCGTAGAGACAGCTTCGGCAAGGTCTAACCTTGTCAAAGTCTGAGACAGACTTTGTCTGCACTTGCAGGCACAGTTCTGAGCGTAGGTTTGTTTACTAACTGGGAAGAAGACGGTAGTTGCACGTCTGCGTGTACCTATTCGTCAGGGAGACGGCTGATGACGCAGTGCGTTTGAGGTCCGTAAGATTAGCGTCAATAGTCTAATTATTAAGAGTGGTCCCGAAAAACATTAACCGAGCAATAGAACTCACACTAACGGCACGATTTGTGATATCTTCAATATCGCAAACCTGTGAAAAGTTACAATAGATTCCTTCAAAATATTATTGATAAGATAAATATAAGAAAAAACAAAATAAAACCCCCTGATTATATATATAATCATGTTTATTATATAGATTCATCTAAGATATTATTGATAAGATAAATATAAGAAAAACAAAAAAAACCCATGATTATATATATTTACTAAAAATGGTTTATTGTCCACTGTCCCCCGGTATTAATTCCGAGAATCTGTAACAGAATGAATAAAACAAATGAACAGCCTTTCAAAAAATGGCATTAATGAAAAAAAAAAATTGAATTATGATGTTTTGTTGTCTTACGTGAATGATTTTAGAGTATGTATATGAGGCTTCCAACTTAAAGGAGTAACAATTACCTTCACTTTGGGAACCATATTCTAGGTTGGCTTCTCGAAAAATGGAATAATCCGGGGTAATAGGCACTGCCAAATACATGAAGCCAAAAATTATTATCCCAATATAATAAATTGGTGAAAATTTTCCAAAAATTGTGATGAGCTTACGGGTAGTTGACGCAGTGGTGGTGGTGATGATCAAATCACGTTGTATCGACGCATCCTGATAAATGTGCATTACGTTATTGTATGTAGTATGCGTATCAGGATTGTGACGTGCCGTTCGGATTGGTAGTCCGGGCTCCAGATCATGATAACCAGAATACTGCATTGTCGTGTTGACATCCCTCGAATTTTGCTGATCTATTTGAATGTGATGTAATAGCCGGTGCGATAAATCAGAAGTTGGTAACGGATTGCCTTCTATCGCACACACTATTAAGACCATCATGGTTGCAACGGAGATAGCGTAGAAATTCATTTTTTTCGAATTCGTTTGAGTTTTACTTAACTAGTTTTTAATTTGTTTAACTTGAAGCGGCGTGGACCGAATAAGAGCAAGAACTGTTGTTCTGTCTGCAACCTGCAGTCAATATATTAGAATAATTGGGTGAAAAAATGTACCTACGTCAATGCTAATTCAACGAAAATACTCCCTCGCTTAGTTTGTTCGATCACCATCTGTAGTGAAAAACAACACGTGATGCGACGGATGATGAATATTGAACTGCTTCATCTACGTTTATGCCGACTCAGCGAAACTACACATCGTTGGATCGTAAGCTGCGCTCGAGCAGTGCATTGGTATTGCTTGTACAAAATAATGCGTGGGCGTTCATTCAGAAAAAATATTTTACACGTGCCATGCATAAGATGATGGATATCATTGGAAATTCTCATTCAGTAAAAATAAACAATGCTGATTCAGCAGATTATTACACTTTGTTTGATCACGCGATCGCATTAGATGGTTGATATTTATTACACATCGTTCGATTGCAAGGTGTTGTGGAATATTTGACACGTGCGCATCAGATGATTGACATCACTGAAAATTTCTATTCAGTTAAAAAATGAACAATGCTGATTCAGCAGACTATTGGACTTTATTCGATGGCGTGATCGTATCACATGAACAATATTATTCAACCCATTTAGGTGACAAAAATGTTCACATACGTCAATGCTGATTCAGCAAACTACACCTTATCCGAGGGCAAGCTGCGCTAGAGCAGTGCATCAGTGTTATCTATTAACTTGAAAGATCCATAACTGCAACGCGCTGGTACTAGGAGCATGTGTATATTTATCTCACGCAATTATATTTCAAGTCTCTTCGCGGACAAACTGGTTTCCATGGAAAATCATAACTCGTTGCAGACTTCGTATCAAACTGGTTTACCGGTGAAAATGAGTATAGTTTCTATAAAGGGGGTAATGATTAACCCAGTCGCGGAAGAATCCATTCAGTTGGTTTACGTGAATATCTCACAATGGAAGGCAGCAGCAGCAGCAGCGATAAGAATGACAGAGACGTATGTATCACTCAAAAGATTTATTCTTCTATAATTGTTTTCACCTGCAATAGGATTTTAATTATTTTTGGAAATCAAACTGATGGATTCCCCTGAATCCCATCACCTAGTCATTTTCAATATTCAAGTAAATCATGAAAGTTATTTTATTTCAGCTGGAAAAAAGCTCGATTCAACTGCTGCCAGCAGTTCCTCGTATTCCAGCTGGTGCCGAAAGCGATGACGGGGACGACGAGGACGGAATGTTCCACACTCGGGTTAATAAAAGTAGAAAGGGTCGGCGCCGGTATCATATGCTTGCTGCTTCGCTCGAATCATTCTGTAATCTGCCTATCTAGTTGTTTTCGTATCCAGAGTCTGCTTCGGCGCAGATGTCCATCTTCGTATCCATTGGAAACTAGCAGAAGATCCCCGCTCCCACGTAGTGATAGTCTTTTCTCCGATTGTCTTTCTCCGTTTGCTGGACAACTACGTCGATTCGCATCATTGATCCATTGGAAGTATAACTAATTTGTTAACCACCGTATTTCGCATCGTGAATATTTATTATATAAGAACCTGCAACTACTTCAAAGATATAACTATAATATCATCCGTAAACTACTATACACGTGTAACTACAATTCTGATTATACTGACTGGGCGAGCGTTGATTATACAGTCCGATCTCTCTATAAACCCTCCCAAGCCGCCACGGGGAAGAGTTTTTCCAAGAAATGAGGTACCCCCACTTTGTCTACTTCGCTATTCGCACCAATGGTTTTCCGTCTCTCTCTTTCCTCGTGCAACTATGTCTTAATAGGCAGAGTGGGGGAACGCTGCGAGCGAGAAACTGGGGAAGCGGGTTTATTGGGAGCGGGTTTATTGAGAGATCGGACTGTATTCATAAAAGACAACGTGCCAACGAATCGAGGTTAGCTACTGATTGAACGCGCAGAACGAATAATTGAAAAACAATTAATACAATTCGTGGAATTCAGAAACAAACAGATCTCACATTTTGTCTTCATCTGCCTATGCTTTACTCCACTTTTCTTCACAGTTTTCATCTTTGACACTTGAGAGCCGGCTTTCGAACAGTCTAACCAGTGCTAACAAGTTGTCTATAGCACGTGATGTCTAACAAACAATACCGGCGGTGGCGCGCAAACCTCGGATTCGAATTGCATGCGCGAAGTGACTTCGCGCAGAGAAGAATCACAATTGTTCGTTTATGACACTTGAACAATTGTGACCACGGACTTGGGGTGTCGTCCTATGTAGAATCGAATCGCCGGAATCCGGAATCACGAAACCGAACGTTGTATGTGTCGGTGTACAAGCTAGTTGCGTACCGCATTTTTCGATGGTGGTGCTACCTGACGAACGCAAAACTTGGATGCCTTGATACAGGGTGTACAATCTGAAATTTCGCATTATAATATCTCTGAAATGAGGACTGCTATCGAAAAATGGTTCAGAGGAGAATATCATAGTTTCGAGGGGGATACATGATGATGATATCAGTTTGGTTGTGGGTAGTACTGCTTGTGACAGATTAGCCCGAACGTAGTTTTCTTAAATAGCAACCAATTATTTACCCGGTACAAATGTTGTACCTCTCAGTAAGAAGAATTCAACCTCACGTGACAAAGGGCCCATCGTTCACGGATTGCGAGTTATGACTGTTCGGAACTCGGAAATTTTTCATTGCTAGGTGTAGTTTTTCGATCACAATCATTTTTTTTTCACATTGTGTATGCTTAGCCGCCGACCACACAAGAGGACATGAAACTAAGGGTGAACGCTTGTCGTCACATCCAGCGCAATACTCTGCGCTTGCCACACTCTAGCATTTCCAACTTCGGCTGTAACCAGCGCCGGCGCTAGGCATGGGCCGAGCGTGCGGACGGCCGGGGCCCTGTGCCCGAGGGGGCCCGAAGACTGAGGAAAGCAGGAATTTTTTTCTCTTTCTTTGATAACATTGACTGCAATAATACATTTTGTGCATGAAAACGCTGAGATCGATTGATGTGGATAAAAAAAAAAAATTATCAAAAAATTACAAAGATGATATGAAACGGTTGGGCCTTCGGCGAAATATTGTACGGCTCACGCTGCTGTAGCAGGTTACTGGCGGCCCCGGGTCCGCGCGGGGTGTTGACTCGACTGACGGGACTGACGGCTCCCGACCACAATTCTGTTGCAACCGGAGTATCAAGGTGTTGCAATCTAGATGTTTGAGCCACACTTTGGCAATACTATGGAATGTGCGAATACAAAGCCTTAGCGCAACCAACAACAAGTGCAGACGCAGCACGACCTCCTTAATGTAATAAATAAGCGATCACCGTAATACTCATGGTCAGAACATCGCGACCAGAAGCAAGACACGTTATATAGAGATTAGTACGATATTAGCAAAGCCTTTGTAAAAACTTCATATATTAAATAAACTTGAATTACTTTGTACGACTGAGTTCCAACTCTTAATTCGACAACGAACCTTCAAATAAATTAAAGTTGTATGAAAGATCTCAGGATCCCGATTACAACAACTGGTGGCAGCGGCGAAGATCGTCGAATCGTGCAAATAAATCAAGTGTCAAGTTTCGAGCAAGTGAATTAAAAGAATAGTGATAGTGGCACCGGAAGTCACCGTGAAATCACATGTCAAAGGAAAGAATAGAACGTTCAGCATCCGTAGACTCTCCGACTAAACCTGAGTTACAAGGAGAAGTAAGCTTTGGGGATAATTCACCTTTGTTTGGCGTACTACCTCCCAGCCAGAGGCACGCCTTGCATTTATCACTGGCTGCAGCAGCACAAGAATCTTCGGAAAAGGAGCGAATGCCATTGAACAAAGACTTGGTGGAAAGACGCATTGCAGAAGGTAAAACCGCGTGGATTCAAGAATTACGAAGAGATCATCTTCTCCAAACCTGTGAGCATCTTGGCATAAACGTAAGCGAAGCAAATACAGTTGACGAACTTCGTGCGGCATTACGCGAATTTGTTAAAAGTAAGACTCGGGAGCAAGTACCACCACAACAGAATCAGAACACAGCAGCGAATCAACCTCCAATCGATATGACCGAAGACACCCCCACCGTGAGACAAGTGCTGAAGGACATCGAGATCTTCGATAGCAGTGACCGAGGAAAGGTTTGTGATTTTATTCGCTCTTGCAAGTATGCACGTGAGATAATACGACCTGTAGATACGGGAAATCTATTGAAAGCTGTTCTGAGCACCCGAATCAAAGGTGCTCCGGCACGAGCTTTAGAATACAAATCAATTGACACCTGGAATGCACTGGAGGAAGAGCTGAAGTCGATGAGCATCGATACACGGACATTAGCTTCGTTACAAGTGGAATTCAGTAGCTGTAGACAACGTCAGAACGAGGACGCGAGGTCATATGGAACACGAGTCGAGAAACTAACTGCACAGGTAATCGAAGTAACGATGAAGGAAGCCGCGGAAGAGGATTCGAAATCGACGCTGGAACGCCAGGTCAGAAAACAAGCTGTCAATATCTTCATCAGAGGCTTGAACGACAAGCTGAGGATATTGGTCAAGAGCCGACGGTGTGAAAATCTTAGAGAAGCCATATCACTCGCGATAGAAGAAGAACGAGATTTAGGCCCCATTCGTGGATCGGATCGGGAACATAATCAACCGCGCAACAGCAGAGAAGGTAACAGAGGAAATAATTGCTACAACTGTGGGAAGACAGGACACCTAGCACGAGACTGTCGCTCAGCGAAGACAGGATCCAGTTATCCACAACGATTGCCGACACCAAGTAACTACGTAAGAAAAATTCAGGTAATTTGTCACTTTTGTAAAAAACCAGGGCACGTTATTAGAGACTGCAGAACTAGATTAGCCGAAGAAAATAGACAAGGCTACGAGAGGAATCGGGGACCTCCTAGAAGAGAGGAACGGGTCCAGCCAGGTCCTTCTAGAGACGCCAGCAGGCGAGACGAAGAGACTCCCGGAAACGAGGAACAGGCGCGGCGGACAGGCAACCGTATCGCGTCGTACCAGTAAATTGCCTAATAAACGGATCTAAACAGAAAAACCACGCAACGATCAAGGCAGATGAATTCAAGACGAGACACGGAACTATGCTATTAGATTCAGGAGCTGAGGTAAGCTTAGTAAAAGTTGGAAAAATTGACGGCGAAGTTATGGCTGAAGACGGTGTGATCACGCTCAGAGGAATAGGCGGAACACCGGTTACGACCTTGTGTAAGGTCACGTTGAATATAAGGGTTGGTGATAGGCACATATCGCACCTTTTTCACGCAGTTAAAGATGATTTTCCACTAGGAGCAGACGGTCTCTTAGGAGGCGACTTCCTCGAGAAGCATGACGTCGAGCTTAGATCTGGGAAATACGCAAGATTGTACGGAACTACATGGAATTTAGGAGCCACAGCAGCTCACATATCGCTTGAACGAAGAAGCGAGAAGATAATCCGTGCAAAGACACGCGATGACGCGGAAGGCATCGTCGAAGGAATCGAGTTACAGCCAGGAGTATACCTAGGGAGTTGCATCACCAACGCAGTCGACGGTGAGTGCAAAGTCAGCATTTTGAATACGAACGATTATAATGTAGAACTGGAACAGCCGTGTGTACAAATAGTAGCACTAGGCCAAGAGCACACAGATATGACGCAAGTGTATGCATGCCGGACGATGACACCGAGTAACGCGAGCCGAATGCAACAGCTGAGAGACAACCTACGTACGAGTCATCTGAATCGAGAAGAAAAAGAGAGCTTGTTAGATATTTGTGAAAGATTTCATGATGTATTTCATTTAGAAGGAGACTATCTGGGTTACACGAACGCAGCTAGTCACAGAATTACAACGAATCCAGATATCGCACCTATAAATTTAAGACCTTATAGACTTCCAGAGAAGCATAAGCAGGAGATAAACGAGCAGGTAGATAAAATGCTTGCCGACGGCATAGTCAGACAAAGCAAAAGTCAATGGAACGCACCACTGCTAGTGGTACCAAAGAAGGCGGACGCATCAGGAAAAACAAAGATGAGAGTCGTAGTTGACTTCCGTAAGGTGAACGAGGTTACTGTAGGAGACTCCTTTCCACTGCCTAATATCACGGAAATATTGGACCAGTTGGGTAAGGCAAAATATTTCTCTACATTAGATCTAGCATCAGGATTTCACCAAATTCCAATGGAAGAAGAGGATAAGTGCAAGACGGCATTTTCCACTTCACACGGTCATTACGAATACAATCGCATGCCTTTTGGACTGAAGAACGCACCCGCTACGTTTCAACGATTAATGAATACTGTACTTTCAGGAATACAAGGCCTTAGATGTTATGTCTATCTCGACGATATTGTCATACATGCTCCTAGTTTGCAGGAACATAACAAACGACTGGAAGAGGTACTGGAACGCTTACGACAGAATTCATTGAAGCTACAACCTGACAAGTGTGAGTTTCTGAGGAAAGAGGTTAACTTCTTGGGACACGTCATCACTAGAGACGGGATAAAAGCAGATCCAGAGAAGATCCGAGCAGTAGAGGAATTTCCAATTCCAAAGACTGTAAAAGATGTTCAAGGATTTCTGGGTTTGGCCGGATACTACAGACGATTCATACAGAATTTCTCAAGTTTAGCAAAACCGCTAACACATTTGCTGAAGAAAGAGGTAAAATTTAGATGGACTTCGAGGGAACAAGGGGCTTTTGAAAATTTGAAGAAGACGTTGACGACAGCACCAATTCTACAATATCCAGATTTCGAACAACCGTTCATCGTGACGACAGACGCATCCGACAAAGCCATCGGAGCAGTCCTGTCGCAAGGCATAATAGGAAGTGACTTGCCAGTAGCATACGCAAGTAGAACTCTAAATTCAGCAGAAGGAAATTACAGCACCACGGAAAAAGAATTATTGGCCATAGTCTGGGCAGTTAATCATTTCAGACCGTATGTATATGGTACCAGATTTAAGATTGTTACAGATCACAAACCACTCACATGGTTATTCGGAGTCAAAGATCCAGGATCACGACTCATGAGATGGCGACTGAAGCTGGAAGAATATGACTACGAGATCGAGTACAAAGCAGGCAAGGCTAACACCAACGCAGATGCCTTGAGTCGCATGTACGCAGTGACCAGAAGTCAACAGAAAGAAGAAGATGAATCGAACAACCGAGAACAAGAATATTCGGAGGAAGATCGGAACAGGATCATCTATGAGTATCACGACACACCATTAGGAGCACATCAAGGAGTTAATCGAACGATCGAAAGAATTCGGTTAAAACACGATTGGCCAGGATTACGGAAGGACGTCGAAGAACACATCTCGAGATGCGAGAATTGCCAGAAGAACAAACTTAGCAAGAAGACGAAGGCACCAATGGTCATCACCGACACTCCAAATCAACCGTTTGAGAAATGTGCATTGGATATCGTAGGACCACTGACAGAAACGGAACAAGGAAATAAATATATCCTCACGTTTCAAGATTGTCTAACCAAATTCAGTAAGGCAATACCCATTCCGAACCAAGAAGCTAACACTGTAGCCAAGGAATTTGCGACCAGGATCGTATGCGAACACGGAATACCACAGAGAATACTCACCGATCAAGGTACGAACTTTTTGAGTAACGTTTTTAAAAATACCTGTAAACTGTTAAAGATCGACAAGATTCAAACGACGGCCTATCATCCTGAATCCAATGGAGCCTTGGAACGTTCACATAGGACGTTAGCTGAATATCTGAGACACTACATCAACGAGGAACAGAGCAACTGGGACGAATGGTTACCATATGCTATGTTTGCATATAACACGACGCCCCACACTGCAACGAGATTTACGCCATTCGAGCTGGTGTATGGGCACCCAGCTGAACTACCAATATCGCTGAAGAAGGATCCAGAAACGACGTACACCTATGACGACTACGCACGAGAACTACGAAAGAGATTGCGAGCCAGCAATCTCATAGCCAAAGAAAATCTGCAACAAGCCAAAGAGAGGTCAAAAATCGAGTACGACCGACGAACCAAAGAAAAAGGGTTCAAGGTTGGCGATAAGGTACTCCTGTACGACGAAACTATACGCAGAGGACGATCGAAGAAGCTATTATCTCAATGGATCGGTCCTTACACAATTTTAGAGGTAAATTCAGAAGTGAACTGTACCATAAAGGTAAAGAAGAAAACTCTTAGAGTACATGTAAATCGATTGAAACCTTTTATTGAATAATATAACTTGAGTATGAAATTTGAAACAACTCAGCTGATAGAAAAATGATATAGTAAATTAATTATACTAACCTAGCCTAAGAAACGATTATATAAAAAATATGTTAACGGGATACACTATGTAAACTACTAACCTAGATATAGCATAATAGGCAAGCGTACGCACAACGACGCAAGCCAGCAGATTTGTCTGATTTCAGAAGAAAATCCTAAGGGCTTTTCTCTCTAAGGGGGGAGGGATGTTGCAACCGGAGTATCAAGGTGTTGCAATCTAGATGTTTGAGCCACACTTTGGCAATACTATGGAATGTGCGAATACAAAGCCTTAGCGCAACCAACAACAAGTGCAGACGCAGCACGACCTCCTTAATGTAATAAATAAGCGATCACCGTAATACTCATGGTCAGAACATCGCGACCAGAAGCAAGACACGTTATATAGAGATTAGTACGATATTAGCAAAGCCTTTGTAAAAACTTCATATATTAAATAAACTTGAATTACTTTGTACGACTGAGTTCCAACTCTTAATTCGACAACGAACCTTCAAATAAATTAAAGTTGTATGAAAGATCTCAGGATCCCGATTACAACAATTCGTTCAGGTGCGGCGCATGCGCTAGCTCATAGTTCAAGCGTCTAGCTACGTCGTGCCAGAGACTACAATATCATCCCACATTGCTTGTATGGACTGTGGATTCACTGCTACGCTCTACCCTGTTTAGCTGAACTGCTGTACTATTCGCATTTCTGTATGCGTAGACGATTTTGAAGCTTCTCCTATATATTGGTTTATTCTGTTCATGCATTACTCTCAGGGAGCAAAACTCTCTCGACGAATGAACCTTTCTGAAACATTTTCTCGGCAAATATTTGTTTTTTCTTAGTTATTACTTTAGATTCTGTTGATAAATCACTCATAATTCGAGAACTCTCGGAAATTGACGAGGCCCTCATTTATAAGCTGCCAACTTCACGCCCGGGCTAGGGCCGATCACGTTTGTTACTGATTAATATTTAACCTTGTTTTAGTATACTCATAAACCTTTGGTGCAAAAACCTTTCGCGAAGTCCATTAATGTGTAGATCACTCCACCAAAAAATAATCAAAGGTTGTGCTCGTTCGCTCGCTGCGCTCGCTCACTCGATTGGTTGATGATTATCAATATACAAAAGCATTAAAATCAGATACAACTGCCAAGTACCTGTAGAAGAATAAAAGTTTGGAATTTAAAAATTTGTTCAAACCAAATAACGTTGTACTTGTTCGCTCGCTGCGCTCGCTTACTCTATTGGCTTATGATTATTGGTTCGAAAAACAATTCGGATGAAGAAATTGAAGATGTCAACATTTATCTAAAAATATTCATAGTGAAAAAATAATTCAAACAAAATTGTGAAAAAAAATTTGGAGTCCGTGGTACGTTGGCGGGCCAATGTTTGAATATCTATTAGATGACATTGACATGGTTCGCGACCGACATTTCATATTTCTTTTTCTACCAAAGGCCCCCCAAGTACCACTACCTCCAAATTTTTTTTTTACAATTTTGTTTAAATTATTTTTTCGTTATGAATATTTTTAGATAAATGTTGACATCTTCAATTTCTTCATCCGAATTGTTTTTCCAACCAATAATCATAACCCAATAGAGTAAGCGAGCGCAGCGAGCGAACAAGTACAACGTTATTTAGTTTGAACAAATTTTTCAATTCCAAACTTTTATTCTTCTACAGGTACTTGGCAGTTGTATCTGATTTCAATGCTTTTGTATATTGATAATCATAAACCAATCGAGTGAGCGGGCGCAGCGAGCGAACGAGCACAACCTTTGATCATTTTTTGGTGGAGTGATCTACACATTAATGGACTTGGCGAAAGGTTTTTGCATCAAAGGTGCTTTTTGGGGTTGATTTCACTACTTTTTGTAAAATTTGGCTTGACCACCTAATAATTGTGCGCGCTCGCTACGCTCGCTCGGTTGTTTTGTACTATTTCATACCGTCTGAAGTCGCTCGATAAGGAGGAACGTCAACAGCAACGAGCACGCGTGTGCTCATAATTTTCCCAAAGTCTCAAATTTCAATTTCAATATCGAGACATTTTTATTGGTGACTATCACATTAATGTACTGGGCGTAAGGTTTTCGCACCCGTGGGCTTTTGGTGGGTATTCACTAGTTTTTGTACGTTCAAATTTTGTATTAAGCATTGCTCGTACTTTCTCTTATTTGGGATTTAAAAACATGAAATGACAACACGCGTCTGCTAGTGTAGCAGACGGTTTCTGTCTATGGAGATATAAGAGATAGAATGCGTGAGTCGGCCGATACAGCCAGCACGGAATAGAAAGAGAGAGAGCAAGTAGTACGTCGCTATTTGCTGGTCCATGCATGACTAGACAGAGAAATCCGACGTACTACTTGCTCTCTCTCTCTCTCTCTCCATCCCGTGCTGGCTTCTCTCTTTGTTTCTGTCTGCGATACTGGCGCTCACTATATTGTGACTCTCGTACTGACGCCGCTCTATACAACTTTTGTGTGGTTTCTCGTCTAGTGATTCATATAGGAATGGTTTGAATTGGCTGAATCTTGGTCTCAAGAACACTAAAGAGAAACATTGGACGAGGAAACGGGGTATCAGAATCTGAAGTTAATTATATCTCAGCACTCCGGACACCGATTTGATCGATCTAGGGCTCAAATGAAAGCTTTTCATGGTCACATCCTAGATTAAATCAGTTTTAATTCGTGTATGTTGTGAGGTGAAAGAAAACGAAGATACTAATTCGCGGTATAGGTTAGGATAGTTGCCTCTCGGGTATATAGACTCGGTGAGTCTCGCGCTTGAAATTTTTTTTTTAATGTACTTGGCGCGAGACCTTACCGAGTCTCTTGATACACAAAGTTACGATTCGAATTTATTTTTGTGGATTTATCTTTGTGAGTGTTTGATTTCTCAAGTCATAGTGGTTAGTCATTATGAACAAGCCCAAAGAGTTATCAGGGTTCCAAAAGCGGAAATTACAAAAAGCTCGATGTGAGGCGGATAAACGAAGTGCAGCTTTTTTTTCGAAGTTTTGTTAAGCGGTTGAGGTCTGATGATGAGAGTGGCGAATGTAGCCAAACCACGGGTGATTTGGACCCCGCTTGTCCCCCTTCCAGAGTCGCATCAGATTCTGATGAAAATTTGGACGCTCCGTCTGTGAATATTGAAGATATGACGATAGCTAGCGATATAAGTAACGTGATAGAACAAGGTATACAAAAAGATACCACAGTATTAAATATTGATTGGCAAGATCCTGCTAAGTGGCTGAATAACATCATCGACAGTTTACGCATAGAATTGATAAAGCTGGGGCCTACAAAAATAGATCGGAACACAGTTTTTCCTTTCGATACAGATCGCCGCCGATTTACCACGGAAAATTGTCATCGAACCCTCAAAAATGGCGCAAAAATCGAAAGATCCTGGTTAATTTATTCAGAGAGTGTCGATTCCGTTTATTGTTTTTGCTGCAAATTATTCGGCTCCCGCAACATCTCAACCCAATTGCAATCGACCGGATTCAGATCCTGGCGACAATTGCAAGACAGCTTGAGCTCGCATGAAAAATCCAAAATGCATATCGAATGCATGACGAATTGGAAAAAACTCAAAGTCCGTTCAGATTGCAAAAAGACCATTGATGACGAGAATCAAGATTCAATACAAAGAGAGGAAACCTATTGGAAACAAGTACTTGAAAGACTTCTTGAAATAATCAGGCACTTAGCTAAGCGGAATATGGCATTTAGAAGTACTGTCGATCGATTATACGAGCCGAACAACGGTAATTCCTTGAGCCAAGTCGAGTTGATGGCAAAATTCGATCCTATTTTGAGCGAACATGTACGTCCAGTTCAAAGTGGGGACCTCCAACGCGCTCACTATTTGTGAAAGGAAACTCAGAATGAATTCGTTGACATACTGGGTAATGCCATTTTCAAAGAAGTCGGTAGACGAGTGGTAGCCGCGAAATATTACTCCATAATTTTGGACTGCACTCCCGATATTAGTCATAAAGAACAAATGACTGCCGTTGTTCGATTTGTCACCCTATCCAAAGACAGCGTAGAAATATGCGAGCATTTCATAGGCTTTGTTGTTGTAAACGATACAACTGGTCGGGGACTGTATGAAACATTATTGGATATTCTGAAATCTAACAATCTTGAATTAAAGAACTGTCGGGGTCAAGGGTATGATAATGGCAGTAATATGAAGGGTAAAAATAGCGGTGTTCAGGCCAGAATGATGGAAGATAATAGAAGGGCGTTCTCCGTTTCCTGCAGTTGTCACAACCTCAACCTAGTAGTTTCAGATGCCGCACATTCGTCCGTCACTGCTGAACTATTCTTCGGCGTTCTTCAAAGGCTATTCGCAGTCTTCGCTGCTTTAACCCAAAGGTGGCAAATATTGAAGGAGCACGTTATTATCAGTGTCAAATTATTGCCTGAAACTCGCTGGAAGGGGAAAATAAATGCTGTGAAAGCAGTAAGGTTCCAAATAGCAGAAATCAGGGATGCGTTGCGGGAACTTTGTAAAATATCGCAAGGTAAAGATGCAAAGCTGAGGTCGGAACTGAGAGGCCTCTGTCTCGAAATCGAGTCATTGTCTTTTCTGATTCGATTGGAAGTATGGTATGATGTACTGCAAGTGATCAACAAAATCAGTAAAGCTTTACAATGTCCGAAAATTGATTAGCATACTGCGATCGACATGATTAATGGTGCTGTTCTTCAGTTACAAGGCTTTCGAGAATCCGGTTTCAAAACTTGCACAGCCACTGCTGAACAAATGGCTGAAGAGCTAGGCATTTCGCAAACTTTACCCGAATCACGTAAGGTAAAGGACCCAGCACCGGAACGAGACCCAATATCGGAACGATTTGACACTCAATAATTTATATTTAATCTCGTACGCGATGGAATTTTCCGAATCTTGATTCATTTGATACCTTAATCTTTTATTGAGATAACATATATAAGTGTGAATTGAAAGTATATTCAAAGTATGAAATAAAAATTGTCAAATATAGCAGTAGTCTCAGATGTACGACTTTTCCAAGTTCCTTAATGGTTTTGTTAAGAAATCAGTCGATGATCTTAAGCTTGTAGAAAGTGCATAAAAAAACTTTTCGGATATTTTTTTTTTTTATGTGTTTATAGAAGCATTTTGAAATCAGAATAATTTATTTATATCAGCAAAATTTCCTTTCCATTCAAATTCTACCGTTCCTTTATTGGTCCCCTAAAAATGAGCTATACCCAGTGTCGGAACAGCCATCCATGTTGCTTTTATCGCATGACACATGAGGGGCATTCTATTTAGTGTACAGATCGAGTGGGGCCAAAAAATTAATTTGTGATTAAATATTTAATGCAGTAAGTACGTTTGTTATAAAAAATACATGAAATATACATTAAATTTAATTTAGATGGTAAAAATGAATCTCTGTGTCAAATGTTTTTTTCGGAAACTATTTGATTCTAGTATAACCTCAAAATCATTTGTTTCTATTTTAATATTATTTACTTGATAAAATGTTTATTTATTTTTTTTCTTATAAAATATTAAATCATTCAAAAATATAAAATGCATTTTATATTTGTACATATTAGATAATTATTGAGACTCACTATAATGGAGTACATGGCATTTATTTTATATATCAATTATTTACTTATTCACAGGTTGTAAATAAAAAGAAAAAAAAAAGGAAAGAAAAATTAATTTATTATAAAAAAATAATAAAACTCTTTTATAATAGAATTTTTCGAAGTTAAATGCTTCTATCACTAATTATTATTGCCTTAACTCATTTATCATTAATTATTTCTTCTAATTAACTGCTATATTGTTCAATCACTTTAAGGTAAGCATAATCCTTTTATTGAAATATACTCATTTCATTGACCGTTCCGGTACTGGGTTAACTATGTTCCGATACTGGGTCTGTGCTTTTTAGGTGTTCCGATACTGGGTCTGTTAGACTCATTCGTAAAACAAAATTTTAATATATTAAATTTTAGTAAAACTAATCAATGTAATTACGCCTGAATAGCTAAATGGCTATTCCATCCGGTAAATCAATCCATTTTTGTCCATCAGCTACTTAAGTATTTTGCAAATAAGAAAAATCAGTCATATACCCTTCGTCGTTCCGGTACTGGGTCCTTTACCTTACCCCACGAACAAGACGATTCTTTTATTATGAGTCCCAACCTGACGAACGACCTAGCGATCCGATGAAACGGTTAGAAATTGAATTTCTCAATAAATTATGCGATATAGCGATATCTAGCTCACGCGAACGTTTCGAAATGACCCAAAACGTTTGTGAACCTTTCTGTATCATCCGCAACTCGAATAATTTTGTGAGATCGGATGGAAAACAAATTTTGGCTAAATCGACGGCTTTAGAAAAATTTCTGACTGGGGAAGACGAGAACAGTGACATTGATGGTCGAGAGCTCGCCGAAGAACTGGAATCCCTAAAGGCGTACTTTGTAATAGCTGAAATGACCAACTTGAGTGCACTAATTATGTTATCGCACATTATTGACAAAGGTCTGAATGAGATATATCTAAATTTCACCGTGGCAATAAGAATTTTTCTAACACTACCAGTAACCTCCGCGTCGGGTGAAAGAACATTCTCAAAGCTGAAGCTCATAAAAACTTACTTACGTTCCACTATGTGCCAAGATCGACTGAATGGTTTGGCTGCAATGTCGATTGAGCACGAAATTTGTAATGAGTTGAATTTCAGCGACATTATTGCGACTTTTGCCACCAAAAAATCTCGCAAAGCCCCACTTTAAAATTTGAATACCTACAAAATTTCTGTTAAGGGGCCCGATTTCCAAGATTCGCCCGGGGCCGGCCGTGAGCTAGCGCCGGCGCTGGCTGTAACTATCCATTCAGACAGAGGGAAATGTATTTGAACATTTAATGATAAACTACTGAAACAAACATGCTTTCACCCAAAATGATTGCGATCGAAAAACTAAAACCAGCAATGACAAATTTCCGAGTTTCGTACAATCATAACTCGCGATCCGTGAACGATGAGCACTCTTGTCACGTACGGCTGAATTCATCTTACCGAGAAGTACAACATTTGTACCGCGTAAAAAATCGGTTGCCATTCGAGAAAACTACGTTCGGGCTAATTTCTCACAAGCAGTACTACTCACAACCAAACTGATATCATCATCATGTGTCCCCTTCGAAACTAAGATATTCTCATCTGAACCATTTCTCGATAGCAGTTCTCATTTCAGAAATATTCTAATGCGAAATTTCAGATGGGACACCCTGTATATTGTAGACCGGGAGATAATGACACATTTTTTCAGATCATTTGTACCAGGCTGGCGACTCTTCAGGTGTTTGATTACGTAATGACGAAAAGGAAAATGATGGTCATAGCGCTCGCACAGGCGGCCCAATCGCGTGGGCGTTAATCGAACGTGTAGGATAAATTCCGATATTCGAACGATTTGTACCACGAAAATTCTTGTATTTTCCGAGAGTCGATGAAAAAAAAAGTAGGCGGTAGCGTAATGCCATACTTCTCCGGTGTGGCCTACAGCCCGCGACACCGACGAGAACACGTCAACCAAAAAAATAGAAATTCAACCATTTGTACCAGGCTAATTTTTGGACAGCCAATCATCGTCGAGTCGCCATTCACGAAAATCACTATGCCATACTTTTCCGACGGTCCAAATCGCCGCCATACCACCGCAAAGGCGTGAATTTCTTTTTGTACCCAAACGATTTGTACCAGTATGGCATTTTGATTTTTGGAAAGTATATGATACAACGCAACCGTTATTATATTTGCCATACTTTTAGTAGGGGGCAAAAGTGGTGCCATACTTGAAAAACTTATTCATTCGGGACGTTTTTAAAGTACGACTGTACAATATGTGAAATAATTTTTTACAGCATGGCATCATTGTATTCTGTTCGTTTGGATACAATTTTTTCGAAAAAAAATTTTCCGATATTGTAAGCATGTGGCGGAAGCTGTCACACTTGAGCAAAGATGTAGGAAGAAACATTGATTTTTAACGATTTGTACTAGTATGGCATTTGGATTTTTGGAAAGTATATCATACAATGTGAGCGTTAATATATTTGCCATACTCCTAGTAGGGGGCAAAAGTGGTGCCATACGTGAAAAACTTGTTTTTTCGACACGCTTTCAAGGTACAAGACATAAAATCATTTGTTACAGTATGGCATCATTGTATTTGGTTCATTTGGATACAATTCTACCTAAAAAAAAATTTTACAGTATGGCATTTCAAATTTTCGAAACTTGAAAAGAAAAAGATGCTTTGGGAAAATTATACCATACTTATGGTGAAGTGCGAAAGTGGTGCCATACTCGAAAAAATTTTTTTATAAAAGGTCTGTCAGCTACAAATGGTACAAAACGACAACGTACGCGTTACAGTACGGCTAATATGAGTAATATTAGTTCTTTCGCGGTATCATTTTTTTTTCGGTGTCGGAAAATTAGCCTATACCGTGACCACGGGGCTGGAGCTGCCACACTCGCTCTGATATGTCAACAACCAATACAATCTTGAAACCATTTTTGGAAATAGCCCACCTGTGATATCGTGAAGGGGACATGTGAAAAAAACTATACGCAATATCAATATTGATGATCTTTATTTATAAAACTTTATATTTTTTTTCATACGGGTGATAGACAAAATGCGATCTGAAACGTCATCTGAACCGGAATCCCTGGCATGTTCGAGTTCGTTTTCGAATCAAAGCTGAACGGTAGACTGACCAGCGTCATATCTCCACCCTTAGGCGCACTATACCGATCTGCTTATTCTTATATATAAAACTACATTTATTGCTATCTAGTTGTGAGAAGTATGGCATGGTGATTTTCGTGAATGGCTACTCGACGATGATTGGCTGTCCAAAAATTAGCCTGGTACAAATGGTTGAATTTCTATTTTTTTAATTGACGTGTTCTCGTCGGTGTCGCGGGCTGTAGGCCACACCGGAGAAGTATGGCATTACGCTACCGCCTACTTTTTTTTTCATCGACTATCGGAAAATACAAGAATTTTTGTGGTACAAATCGTTCGAATATCGAAATTTATCCGACACGTTCGATTAATGCCCACGCGATCAGGCCGCCTGTGCGAGCGCTATGACCATCATTTTCCTTTTCGTCATTACGTAATTAAACCCCCTGAAGAGTCGCCAGCCTGGTACAAATGATCTGAAAAAATGTGTCATCATCTCCCGGTCTATTGGTGAGACAATACTACAGTAGTATGTGACTGTGTTGTAGCACTCCATAGTTGTAGCTCACCAATGAACCGGCATCGGAAATAGGCGGCGCCACTGGTGGTACGCAAGTAGCGTATACAGGGAGAGGCTCGGTTCATACGTCCGTGAATGTGACCAAGAACTCCAAAAACATACGGCCTTTGAGCGCATGGAAAATAGTAGCTGAAAATGAGTGATACAGTCCTACCTCGTTATAAGCGCCCTGGTTATAAGCGAATTTCCCCTCCGTTCCCCTTGAGCGGGTTTTATAGCTTCCCCCACTCTACCTGTACGCGCAAGCTTTTCCCAGTGGTGATGCTCACTGACACACTGACACATGTGCTATTTCCCAGTAGTGGAGGAACGCTTCAGCGACAAATTTCTTGGAATACAATTCCCCCAACCGCCCTAACAGTCGCTTATAACGAGGTAGTACTGTAATAACAAAAGAAAACGGAAGTTAACACAGCTTTGCGTTCGGACATACAGAGCAATAAGAAAAGAACTTCAGAATGAAGGCCACAGTAGTCATGATAGACAAAATCCAAACATTTAGAGTACGGTAACGCTTTCTGTCATTACCCTGATCTATAAAATATCGAATAATTATTTATTACACTGCATGGCTGCGTATTTGAACCCAGATACATTTCAATAACTAAATCAAATTTGTTGATGGCAAGGGCCACAGCGGGCGAAGGGCAGGGCTCATCTGGCCATGGGAACCAGGGGAAATCCTCTGGATCCCAGGGTAAGATGGACCCACCCAAAAAGGGCGGCGGTTCCGGCAGAGCAAAGGGCCGGCCCTCGAGGGCCTACGAGGTAAGCAAGGCCAGGAAGGCTGATGTGCGGGCCGGGATCCAAAAGACCCTGGACTGCACACCAGCCAAACCGGGGGCGGAAGAGTGAGAGCCCCCAGGGAAAGGGGCCCTCTCTGACGGAAACAAAGAGGGAGGGGAGTCCCGGTAACCGGGACTCCCTTCTACCTTTGGGACAAATGTGAGGCGAGAATGGGGCCCAAGCTGGGTGACGGGATCGCACTATCACAAATCAATCTACGCCACTGCAAGGCGGGTTCGGCGGTGCATAGCCGAGACCTGGCGGTGAAAAACACTGATATATCACTAATTCCAGAACCCTGGGTAGTAGGGGGACTTGTAAAGGGTATAGACACTAGCAATGGGGCTCTGATAAGCGTAGAGGGGGGGCGCCGGCCCAAGAGCCTGCGTCTTTATCAACAAGAGACACTGCGCTCTGAGGCTAAGCCAATTCTGCTGCAGGGACCTAGTAGCAGCTACTATCAAGGTGAGGCTGGCCAGAGGCGGTACGATCGACGTGGTCGTCTGCTTAGCCTACCTTCCATACGACTCAGTGGATCCACCAGCCATGGCGGAACTCAGAGCACTGATAGAGCACTGCACAAATAAGCGACTCAACTTGCTGATTGGGTGCGACGCAAACGCACACCATGAGGTATGGGGTAACTCGAACACGAATGAAAGGGGCTTAGCACTGCTGAAATACCTCTCATCCACGGGGCTGGAGATCCTCAATAAATGGTCACAACCGACGTTCGTCATCCCCACCAGGCAAGAGGTGATAGATATCACACTTGGCACACCCAGACTCACCAACATCGTGGGACATTGGCGGGTGCGAAGGGAAAAAACCCTCTCTGACCACAATAGAATCTCATCACATCAGAAAGAGACATACAGGAACCCCAGGGCCACTGACTGGACCTCCTACAAGGAGAAGCTGGGAAAGAGGCCCGGGGGGACCTGTGATCGGCTGAAAACCACAGGGCTAGTGAAAAAAGAGGTTACCAAACTGCAGACGGCCAACATACAAGCGTATGAGAAGGCATGTCCTGCCAAACAAAGAAAAGCGAGTAAGAAGTTGCCTTGGTGGAACAAAGAGCTGGGCGAACACAGGACCAGCTCTCGCAAACTACTCAACAGGGCTCTCAAGACGCGGAAGGAAGCTGACTGGGCTGCCTACAGAACAGCTCAGAAGGAATACAAGAATCTCATCAAGTGATCAAAAAACGAGGCCTTGAGAGGCTTTCGCGAGGAGACTGAAGCCCTCACAGTAGTGGCGAAGCTCCGCAAGGTCTTCACTGCAGGCCCTCCGATAAAGCTCGACAGCCTCATACTCCCTGATGGCAGTATGGTGGAGAGTCAGTCAGACAGACTGTCGCACATGCTAAGCACCCACTTCCCGGTCTCCACGCCTGCAACAAGGGGGCCTCTCTCAGATGAGGCACCCAGCAGGAGGGGCCCTGGGGACGGGGGATTGCGACAGAGATCATTAGGCCAGCCAGAATAAAATTGGCAATTGACATCTTCGACGGATACAAGAGCCCAGGCACAGACGGGATATTCCCAGCCCTTCTACAGAAGGATGGTGACACCCTCACCAGCCCACTAAACGCAAACTTCAGTGCCTGCATAGCATTATGCTATATTCCGAGGAACTGGAGATAGGTCAGGGTAGTCTTTATACCGAAACCGGGCAAAAGCTGCTATGACAAAGCGAAATCGTGGAGACCCATCAGCCTCATGTCCTTCATGCTGAAAACCATGGAGAGACTGGTCGACCGGCACATCAGGGGCTGGGTACTGGCTACGAGGCTAGTCTCACGGGCCCAGCACGCATACCAAGCCGGCAAATCTACGGAAACGGCACTCCATCACCTCGTTCGCGAGATAGAAGGGCCAATACTCCGGCAGAGAGCAGCACTGTGCGTGTTCATGGACGTGGAAGGAGCGTTCGATAACCACATCCTTCAACGCGATATGTGATGCCGCGACAAGTTTTGGCACCAACATCACGGTGGTAGACTGGATCAGGCAAATGCTTCAATCCAGGACTGTCACGGCCAGTCTCGGCGAGACAGTGGCCAGGGCTCAAGTTGACAGGGGCTGCCCGCAGGGAGGGGTCCTCTCCCCCCTGTTGTGGACTCTCGTCATAGATGGGCTCCTCGTCAGGCTCGAGGAATTAGGGGTGACGACCGTGGGCTACGCAGACGATGTGGCACTGGTTGTCGCGGGCGACCACCCCCGAGCCATGTCAAGCAGGATGCAGAAGGCCCTGATAATCGTACAAGAATGGTGCACATCTGAGGCACTGAGGATCAACCCCAGATAGACTGAGATGGTTGTATTCACGAAAAAACGACGCTTCGAAGTGGGACCCATAGAGGTCTTCGGCTCGAAGCTGAATCTCTCACACACGGTGCGCTACCTCGGCATCCACCTGGACAGCAAGCTATCGTGGAAAGAACACGTGACCAAGAAAGCTCGCAAGGCCACAGCCGCATACTGGGCATGCAGGAGGATGGTAGGACAAACCTGGGGACTAAAACCAAGGGCGGTCAAGTGGATTTACACAGCTATCCTCCTGCCCCAGATAACGTACGCATCCGCTGTGTGGTGGCCCGCAATGGGCAAATCCACACTGCAGAAAACACTGGAACGACCATACAGGCTAGCGTGCCTGGGGATAACGGGGGCGCTGGAAGCTCGCCCACGCTCGCCCTAGGAGCTCTCCTGAACCTCCCGCCCCCGCACCTTGTGGTGGAGGCGGAGGGCTGGAAGACAGCCCTGCGCCTGATGCACCAAGGACACTGGAAGAGAACTGGTGTGGGGAACACGGTAGTACTGCTCAAGGCAGGGGCACCGCAGGTGAACCTAACTCAAGGCGGGGACCGCTGCCCCAACCACTTCCAGTTCGAGCCAACGTATAAGATAGAAGTTCCGAACAAACAGACCTGGTCTGACGACCGGGACAACCTACTTCCACCACGGGGACTCGTATGGTACACGGACGGGTCCAAGACCGCCACAGGGGCTGGGGCCGGTATCTGGAGCGAGGGACCGAAAACAATCGTATCGCTCGCGCTCGGGCCCATGGCGACAGTTCTCCAGGCCGAAATGTTTGCCATACTGACCTGCGCCAGGAAAATCCAGATGAAGGAATTCAGCGGCAAACACATCTACATTTGTAGTGACAGCCTGACGGCGCTCCGATCTCTCAGCGCTTGCGTCGTCAGATCCGGGCTCGTCAAAGAATGTGCGAAGATACTATCAAGAATCTCCCGCGAAAACCGCGTTGAACTACTATGGGTGCCGGGTCACAGCGGCATACAGGGTAACGAGGCGGCACACTGCCTGGCAAAGGCAGGGGTTCTACGTAACAAGGTCGACGATGGGTGCCTTATAGGCCCACCCCCGACCCGCGCCAAGG
Source organism: Tenthredo livida (assembly GCA_963992785.1). Lineage (NCBI taxonomy): Eukaryota > Metazoa > Arthropoda > Insecta > Hymenoptera > Tenthredinidae > Tenthredo > Tenthredo livida. Next base: position 29,491,517 of record OZ023066.1, on the reverse strand, counting down.
GCCTAGCGAAGGAATGGACGGAGCAACGCTTCGCGGACCTATGGTCACGGCCACTAGGTATGGCTCACACGAGGGCCCTCTTCCAAGGGCCCTCTCGTGAACTGGGGGGTCTCACTCACCAAGCTGGAAAGAACCAGGCTCAGGCTTCTGGTGGGATTCATCACCGGCCACTGGTTCACAAGGAAGCACATGGTCCGAATGGGGCTCAGAAATGGGCCACTTTGTACCAGATGCGGGGTGGAAGAGGAAACCCCACTTCACCTAATCACAGGTTGTAAGAGCCTGCAGGGACCTCGGAAGAAGTCGGTGCTACGCGCAACGCAGGTATGAGAATCGAGGAGATGGGGGTGGGAGGGCTACTGCAATTCGCTGAGATGGCTCACCTGACCCCAGATCCTATAAACTAGGTGCCCCAAAGGGCTCAGGCACAATGGTCCTGAAAGACTGAGCGCCCGGTTAACCGCTCGACCCCCAGGTTGAGCCTCAGAAATACAATACAATACAAATCGAATAAGTGATGTACAGTTTTTGATTAATTTTTTTTTTTTTAATTATCTATATAATTATTTCTATGAAGCTAGAGGCGTTAACCAACTATCACTCAACTAATTATCACCTTAATTCGACTTCGTTTGTTGATTTATCTCAACAAACAAGTGTATTGGGATCCGACATGTAGCACTACGCACTCTAGTGACAGGAGATCGAACTACCGTAAGGCAGACTGTTGTGCTTCGTTCGCACGTCATAATATTATAAAATCGACAGTTGTATAATCATTTTTATGACAAAATCGCATATTTCACTGACACTTATTGACATAATTTTGAAAAAAGACGACGCTACGTATTCCTAACCGGCCAAACTGTCTCTCTCACAGCCGCCATTTCCATTGGCCACGCCCCCATGTCGGATCCCAATAATGATGTTTCCATGTTTCCTTCGAGGTGGCGAATTGTCACACGGCTAACAATTACATTTGAGTACACGACTTTGCCTGCAAATTCAAATTTGAGTGCTGTGCCGATGAATTAACTGATTAATTCAACTACATAAATCAAACAAAAATTTGAATTAATATATTTCTCGGAAAATCAACGAGCTTGCATTTTAATGGGAAAACTCATGGAAACAATGTGGATTCAGCCAAAATTCTTGCAGAAAAGAAAATTCACATTTTCCGACAACAATAATATGAATATTATACTGTAATTCTACTGACGTTTGTGATACAGAAGGTATCACAAACCGTGTAGTTATAGTGAGTTCTAATTGCTCGGATTGATTTTCGGGACCACTCCTACTCAATCGATTAATGACGCTAATCTTACGGACCCCAAACGCAAGGCGTTATCAGCCGTCTCCCTGACGAATAGGAACACGCTCCGCGTGCTACTACCGTCTTTTTCCCCTATTAGTAATTTCCTAGCTCAGAACTGAATCTGCTATGCAGATTAAGCTTGTATCAGACTTGGAAATGGCAGAGAAAGGAGGCTGCATCAATCATATGCTTATAATTTGTCAAACAGAAAACATTTATTTAATTTCTGTACTTACTTAGCGGTTGCAACCAGATTTACTTTTCACTATTTACAATGTTTCTCATAAATACTTACAATTATGATTGATCTGACGACTTGGAAATTCGCGAAGCGAATTTCGAGTTTTCTATGAAATTTCTGCGCGTAATACAATGACTCGTGACTTTTATATTTATTCACCAATTTAATCTGAATGTTTAATTTAAGGTTTTATTAGAGTATAATATGAGAATTTGAAGCTGAATGGTATATCCCTGATATAGCGAATATCCAAATCGAACGAATGTCAAGCTATAAGATCATTAGGGCACTATGCCTCTAATGTCTGAGATACAAATGAACAGTGAGACAGTCAGGTGCTTTACCATGGAATTGCTATCGAAAAGAATATGCGAGGAGACAACTAGGCGCTATGCCGTAGATTGCTGTTGAGCTGAGCGGCGTCATGTTTTTTATACCCGTCGTGACGTAACTCAGCTCGTGGTTGCGGTGGAACGTTCTAGTCGCTTCCAGTCTTCGCAACGGCTGTTGGTTTCAAATGTTGAGGGCTTGTGAGCGAGCTCCGAAAACTCCTCGTTCGGAAGAGCGCCTCTGGCGGCCAGATGAAGAACTCTATCAAAATGACTGCATCCTATAGGGCAGTCTCTGCATGTGTTCATGTCGACGCTAGCCTGTCACTTTGAATTATTCTCCACAGATGTGATTGCTCCTGCTGCTCTGATTTACCGCGGGATAATATTAAAAGATTGCTAACAAGAGCCTGTACAGCGCGCTGGTTGTTCCAGCACCGGTTTTTCAGATAGAGTGCAGAAAATAATGTTATTCATACCCTGTGTCTGTGTATCGGCCATGTATTAGTGTCAGCTGATGTCACAGCTTCGTATAAATAAATCTATTATTGATTGGAATTTCATTCAATTACTTGTCGGATACCAGCGCGCTGTAGCTGATAATCTGAGGATCACCCCTATGAAATTTGAGAGTGATTAGTGGAGCAATAGAGACGTGATCCGTGGAGTAAATTGCGGTTATGAAAACTGGTCGAAAATGCTACTCCGTCGGTAAAACAGGATAACGCTCAAAAGCCCTCAACCATCAGGCCTAGGTAGCCTGATACGTTACAATACATATATGGGGAATTCCACGTCAACTCGACAAACCAAAAACATTGACCATCTTAGATTTTTTCAGCGATTCTTTTTAAGATAGCTCTGGGTTCAAAACCCTTCTCTGATTTTTTTCAAATTTTCTCATCTAACCGTTTTTGAGTTCTGAATTTTCGAAAATTCGAAACAGTGCCGTGATCGACTCTATTGAATAAATTCTCTAAAATACTATGGCCAGCTACGAACATTTTTCGGTCATGAAAAAAAGTGGTAAGATTGTTGGTTCAACTTTTTTTCTATTTTTTTTTTCAATTTTTTTTCGGTATCACGAACATTCTTTCTTCCAAAACTTCGATTGATGATTTATTTTACATAGGAAACAGCGAAAGGATACGAAAATCAGTTCATTGATGAAAATAATCAAATAATTATTACAAATCGAAGAAATGATGATAAAAAAAAAATTTCAATTTTTTTCTTATTTGTGATTTTTTTTTCCATCAATGATTTGATTCTTGTATCCTTTCGCTGTTTACTATGTAAAATAGATCATCAATCGAAGTTTTGGAAGAAAGAATGTTCGTGATAACGAAAAAAAATTCAAAAAAATAGGAAAAAAATAGAACCAACAATCTTACCACTTTTTTCATAACCGAAAAATGTTCGTCGTTGGCAATAGTATTTTATGAAATTTATCCAATACAATCGATCACGGCGCTGTTTCGAATCTTCGAAAATTCGGAACTCAAAAACGGTTGGATGAAAAAATTTGAAAAAAATCAGAGAATGGTTTTGAACCAAGAGCTATTGTAAGGAAAATCGCTGAAAAAATCGAAGAGGGTCAATGTTTTAGGATTGTCGAGTTGACGTGGAATTCCCCATATGTTCTCAGATGTAAACGACATGAACGAACATTTCACATCTATTGGAGAAAGTAGCGAAGACATAGTTGATGATGATAATTAGGGATGTGCCGGATATCCGGTAAGTATCCGGTATCCGGCCTATCCAGCCTGCTTTTTACTATTCGGCCGGAATATCGAATAGCACCGCTATCCGGTCGGATAACCGAATAGCAATAATCTTTAATGTACTGCCCAGAAGATATTTGTACTATTAGTAAAGATAAAAGAAATGGAAAAAAAATTAAAGTGGTCAAATATAGAATAAGCAGGAAATACGAATTCTCAGTTTCATAGTTTGATGTTTATTGTTTAAACTTCAATGCCATGTTATTTCTATGTTGTGCCCAGTTATTTCCTTGGTAGAGAACAAAGTTGAAAACTTTAGTTGCAATGGAAACCCAACATTAGGCGATTTTCTTGTGCCGGATCCCGTGCAGAAATTAGTGAACCGCAGCCGGTCGGGCCGATGTTGGCCTTCGCTATTTATTGAGCGGTCCAAGCTTGGTAAATAACCCTGGCCCATCATTGTTATGTAACGCCGTGCTAGGTTCTACCAACATCGGCCAACCTAATACGCGCCGTGCTTGGCTGCCGTTCCTGGACCAATATGGTAAGCTCTGAGTGCCCAATATTATAACATAATAAAAAATAACTTTATTCGTTACGCATTAGATTATATGATCAACTTATGTACCCCACCTGATTGTCAACTAACCCCTTTTTTTTTTTTTTTTTCGACTACGAGGGGATTTGAACCCGGAACGCTCGGTCTTTCATATGACGAATCGCTCGCTCTAGCCACCACGCCAATTCGTCGCATGACTATCGAGACTACTTTTTGTTACTTGTATACATAGCGCGCACATACAATGGGTGTTTTGGGCCCGGTCTTGGGCCAGGATACTGAGCTCCGGTTTAACCGTTCCATTGGTGCTCAGTCTAAAACCGACATTGGACTGGTAACGCGCGCCGAGAATCGACCGATGTATCAGCGACCGATCTGAAAGCGGTAGAGAATGGATATTGCGCACCGATGTCTGACTATCGCGATGACTGCCATCCTGAAGCCAATATCGGACAGGCATAGCTCACCGATGCTGGACCATTGGATCGTTGCCGTTCTGAGACCAATGTTGGACAGACATAGCTCACCGATGTCTGACTATCGGAATGGCTGTCATCATGAAGCCAATATCGGACAGGCATAGCTTACCGATGCTGGACCATTGGACGGTTGCCGTTCTGAGACCAATGTTGAACTGACATAGCTCGCCGCTGCTTCACCATTCCATCAAGTTTCGATATTGTACCAGTGCAGGGCCAGACGAAACTACCAATGCAAGACCGTTATATCAGATTGCCAATATTGGCCTAATGCTGGCCCGATTTGTGAAAGTGGCTGACGTTCTATGATTTCTACACGGGATACCGGATATCCGGTATCCGGCAAATGACTTCGGCCAGATATTCGGAATCCGGTTATCCGGCCAAATCGCTATCCGGCCAAATCGCTATCCGGCACATCCCTAATGATAATGAACAATCATTGGGAACTCCGGATTGTGGCGCTACTACTAACGAGGATGACGTGGACGATATTGAAGAACCATCAGCCATTGACCCTGAGCGTTTCTCTGATAACGAGGACAACGATGATGATGGATCAAGTGATGCGGGTAGTGAAAATAATAATAGTTATGAGAGCGAAGGCACAGATGAACAATGCATTAACGAAGTGGAGGAGATCAGAAACTGGGCTGTTCGAAGAAACGTTAATTGTGCTGACCTTGATGGTTTGCTCAAGATTTTGAGGAAACGGCTTCTCCCTCAATTGCCACTGTCTTCAAAGACATTCCTCCAAACGTCTGCGGTAAAGTATAACATCATAGAGATAGAAGATTGTAGTTGCGAAAGTGGACAGTTCGTTTACATGGGAATCGCTAACGGGCTTCGGAAATGCTGTAACAGCGGTTCCCGCGGGCTCGGGTGTCACCCGCAGGAACTACGAACAGTTATCAAATAAGGCGTCAACGTCTTTTTTGTAACACATGCACGATTTTTGCGTTTTTTTGACCCATTAAGCGGGCCTAAATTGACAGTTTTCAGACCAGCGGGCGTTTTTATTATATGAGCGCCCGCTACGTCGAGCAGCGGGCGTTTTTATTATATTACCGCACGCTACGTCGAGCAGCGGGCGTTTTTATTATATGAGCGCCCGCTACTCGAGCATAAGCGGGCGCTCATAACCTGAAAACGCCCGCTGAAATATTTTTCAATATTTGCGAGAAAATTATTATTCATGAAGAAAAAACGCGAAAATCGTGCTGTCACAAAAAATATGGTGTGCACCAAGGGCTGAGTAGGCTTTTTGACCTTGTGTGGTTGCAGTACTCGTCTTCGGCTCGCAGACGCACTCGTCTTCGACTCGTGCTACCTCGCCTCCGACTCATACTGCAAACTCCACACTCAGTCTAAAAAAGCCCACTTTACGCCCTTGGTACACAATATACTATTACCTCCTCCGACTAGCTCTGTAGATGTTGGGCGCCAGACTCCGGGCTCAGAGTCCTCTCTCTCTCTGTCTCTCGCTCCAGCTAGCCTATCGGTAGAGGGATAATCGTGGGGGCGAGAAATAAAAACACTCGACACAGTTAAATATATTTGAATACGATGTATTAATTAAAAAGAAAAAAAGAAAAAGGTGGTATTAATTTGAACAGCCTACCACCTGGCTTCGGCTCTTCTCACCGCTACTTTATGTTGTATACTCTAAATAAACTAAAACTAAATAGATCAAATCAAGGACTAGAAAAGAAATAAATTAAAGGACTCTACTATACTATACAATTCTCGAAAATTACTCTACTCTAATATATAAACTTTCTAAACAATAATGACTCTAAATAATGAATTAAATATTATATAATAAAGTTGAAATAGGTACAATTGATGATTATCACAGTCGTGGGGGACTAGCCTTCCACGCTACGACCAGCTGGAGGCTCGGCTGCCAAGTTGATTTCGAGACCGCAGCCTCTAGTCTCTAACTGACAGCTGATCACTCAACAGCTGGGAGGGGAAGGGAATCGGTACTACCTCGGAACTCGGCCACGAGAGTGCTCTAACACGCAGCAGGCTGTCTGCGACGCGTGACGTCAGAGACCCGGGCAATATGGCGTCAACTCTGCTCTGGCGAATTTCTGCGCAGCGGCGATGCAAGCCGGAACGCTGACGCGCAGAATCGACGGCCTACGAGAACAACAACAAGTTTGAGCTTGCCGGTTCTCAACAGACACGCGGTACTCAGGGACTTGATACTATTGACGGTACTATGGGGAACGAAGAGCTTCCTGACTCTAAACTCGAAACTCAAGGGATAGTGAGGGACTCTAGGGGGAGAATGAAAGCTTTCTGGAAATATCTGGATTGGATAGATCCTACCCGATCCGCTACGTTGGCTCGGCCTCGTGTTCGGCTCGTGTCCGTGGGCAGGCGAGGGTCGTATATTTCTTAAATCAGTAATAGTCAAGTCCAAATCCAAAACAATAGTCCAATAAACGATAGCAGGGGTCACAATAAACAAAATCACTTCAAACAACTCTCAATACACCTTAAAAACTTTGCAAAAACTCTCTCTCTCGATTCACTGAAATTATGGCTCGTTACTTGGTTTCACGGCTAGACAATGAATGGCTCTTCGTTTCCGGGATGCTAATTACTGCTTATCGCCGTTCGTCCTGCTAGCGTCAGCCGTCATCGATAGTCCAATCCGAGGATCTACGGTCGATAAGGCGTCGCTAGGACGGAGGGCGGCAATATTCAAATTAGCTAACGGGACTTTTGGGCTCTCGGGGGTACGTACGCTCGTTTAGGCTGGTACGGAGGAGGTCTAAACGTTTGCCACGTTACAATGCATAAATATAAAGTTCCACGAAGTCGGCAGTACACTAGAACTTCAATTCGATATTGACGGAATGCAACTGGCAAAATCTATCTTTCTGCAAGTTTGGCCTATACTCTGCAAAGTTTTTTACAAACCAGATATATACACACCATTTCCGATCGCCATATACTGTGGCGCATCAAAACCCAAATGCATGGAGAGTTATTTAGGACAGTTTATAGAGGAATTGAATGCGTTATCTGAGCGGGGAATGGTAATCGACGATAGAAGACTTAAAGTGTGTATGCACTCCTTCATTTGTGACACACCTGCTAGGGCAATGTAAAAATGCACAAAAAGTCACACCGGGTTTTATTATTGTAAAAGATGCAATGTTGAAGATTTGAAAGTGAATTAGACAACAGTATTTCCATCAGTCGACAGTGAAGAATGGACTAACGAAACATTCCGTAATAAAGTTCACGAAGAACCTCCGATAGATATGATTAGATTATTCATTTTGGATAGTATGCATTTGAAATCTGGTGTGATGAAAAAACTTATAACTTATTGGGTTAGTGGCAAATTACCCTTGAGGGTTTCGTATAATGAACGATCTAGATTGTCTGCGAGATTAGAATATCTAAAATCGTTTGTCCCATGTGAGTTTCAACGGAAGCCAAGAGTAGTGAAATATATTGCAAAGTGGAAGGCAACCGAGCTGCGATTATTTCTATTGTATTGTGGCCCTATTGTTTTGAAAGAAATCTTGAGTGAAAACTTGTACAAACACTTTTTATTGTTGCATGTCGCCAGTCGAATTTTGTGTTCATCAGAACTAGCCTCAAATCGCAATCGATATGCAAAGATATATCTAACACATTTTTTTTGGCACTGAGAAAACTCTATGGACATAATTCACAAGGAATGAACGCGCATAATCTGATCCATGTTGCCGATTATGCTATTAACATGCGATGCGAATTATCACGAATATCTGCCTATCCTTTCGAAAACGCACTAGATACAGTAATTAAAAAATGTATCCGCACTCAAAATCGACCTCTCGCACAAATTTGTCGACGTCTTCATTGTAACATATAGATGTATGCGCATCACGTATGCGCAGACGCGGCTTCGAGCAGTGTACAATTGCGAGCTAATAAAGAGAGTTAGGAATCCAAAGACATCTAGGAGTTATAATTAAAACCCAATACCTTAATAAACATCACATGGTGTCAGAAGTGGTAGAAAACTAGCGAATAACATAGTTTTTCGAAAAGTGCGGCGATAATACGCCAAAGTAGTAAATCACCGGTGCCTAACGCAACATAACCTCTAAGAAACGCGTGGCGTCGAGAAAGAAACCCACGATGACGGATTTAGCTAAAATTCCTTCGGAACTAATTATTAACGAAAACGCAGTGAACAATCTTAAAATATTCAAACAAAAGTTTTACATATATTTGGAGGCGCTAGGTAAGACGAATGTGGCTGAAAAAAGGAAACTAGCCATGTGCCTGAATTGCATAGGCGAAGAGGCACTGGAGCTGTACAACACGTTTGACGACGCAGCCGATATACAGTCACTGGATGGATTATTCGAAACATTCGAAGAATATTTGAAGCCCAGACTAAATGAGGTAATCGAGAGACACAAATTTTTCACACGGAAACAAGAGGTTGGTGAACCGTTTGATAGATTTCTTCAAGACCTAAAAAAACTAGTAAAGAGTTGTAATTTTGATACACAAGAAAAATCGTTAATGAGAGATAAAATAATAACCGGCATAACAGATCAGGCGCTGCAACAACGACTTCTTCAAGATCCAAACCTAACCTATAAGACCGCAGTCGAAAAATGTCAAGCGTCAGAAGTCAGTAAGATCCAGCAGAAGTCACTGAGGAAAGAAGAAACCTCACCAGCATCCTACGAAGTCGACGCAGTAAAACGACAGACAGGAAAGGAATACCAGAGTCCGTTCACAAAGGCCAGAAGTAGGAAACCAGAAGAGACCTACAACTGTATGAAGTGCGGATATAGACACGCAAGAGGCCATTGCTTTGCATATGGGAAAACATGTAATAACTGCGGTAAACAAAATCATTTTGAGGTAGGCTGTAAGAACAAGGTTGATGTACGAGAAAGAGAAAAAAACAGTAACTATAGTAATAAAACCGTTAACATTAAAGAGATTAGAAGAGACAGTAACGACAGCGACTCAGATTTGTACGTAGACTCAATAATCAGAGGTAAGAAATCAAAGGTCTGGCACGAACCTATTAAAGTAGGAAACAAAATAATAAATTTCAAATTAGACACAGGTGCAGACTGTAACGTAATGCCATATAGAGTCTTTGAAACGATAACATTTGAGAATAAACCAGTGATAAAACAGACAGAGCTGACAGTAATTAGCTATACTAATAATAAAATTAAAGCTCAAGGATTAGTAAAAATAAATTGTAAGGTGGGGAATGAACATGCAAGAATCGAGTTTGTACTGGTAGACGTCCGAAGCGTGCCAATACTAGGCCTAAAATCATGCGTTGATCTCAATTTAATAAAAAGAACCAGTGTTGAAATCGATGACTTGACTACAGAAACCATGAAGCAAGTTAAAGAATATAGCAGGGCAAAATCGGAATTCATTGAGAGTAACAAAGATGTATTTACAGGAATAGGAACTTATCCAAATGAATATAAAATTCAACTTAAAAAAGATGCCGAACCAGTCGTAAATCCGTGTAGGCGAGTCCCGGAGACAATAAGAAAGGCTCTAAGACAAACACTTGAAAGTCTGGAAATAAAAGGAACGATTGAAAAAGTAAACCAGGTAACGGACTGGGTAAATAACATAGTGATAGTCGAAAAGCCAAACAAGTCCTTAAGAATTTGTTTAGACCCACATCACCTGAATAAAAATATCAAACTAGAAAGATTTCCTATTCCAACTGTTGAAGAACTGTCTACAAAATTAGCAAATAAGAAAATCTTCACAGTAATAGACATGAAAGATGGATTCCATCAAATAAAATTAGATAGAGAAAGCTCTGATCTTTGCACGTTCATTACTCCCTTTGGTAAATATAAGTTTAATAGACTACCCTTTGGACTTTCGACAGCCCCAGAAGTCTTTCAAAGGGAAAACACAAAAATTTTTGGAAGCATAAAAAACGTAGGCATATACTTTGATGATATAATAATAGCTGCAAACGATGAAAAAGAACATGACGAAATAGTTAACGAAGTCCTAGAGAAAGCCAGACAAAATAAGGTAAAATTTAACGAAAATAAATTGCAGTACAAAGTAAGACAAGTAAAATACCTAGGATTGCTCTTTAGTGAAAAGGGTGTGGTGCCTGACCCGACACACGTAGAGTCAATAGTGAAACTCAAAGAGCCAACAAATAAGAAAGAACTGTTAAAAATACTAGGGATGATTAACTTCGTTGCTAAATTTATACCTAATGCGTCAGAACTAACAAACCCACTAAGAGAATTAACTAAAAAGAACAACGCATGGCAGTGGGGTCCAGATCAGTCACAGGCGTTAAAAGTACTTAAAATTCAAATTAGCAAGGCACCGACACTAAAACTATTTGATGGTAGTCTGCCAATCACAGTACAGGCGGACGCTTCGCAAAATGGGTTAGGCGCATGTTTGATGCAAAATAAGCAACCAGTCTCATTCGTATCACGAAGCCTCACCGAAACTGAAAAGAAATACCCCCAAATAGAGAAGGAATTTCTTGCCATAACATTTGCGTGTGAGAAGTTTCATCAATTCCTATACGGTCGACAAGTAACAATTCAAACAGACCACAAGCCGATAGTGTCCATAATTAACAAAGACATACATAAGACGACACCAAGGCTTCAAAGGTTACAATTAAGATTAATTAAATATAAGCTACTAGTTGAGTACTTGCCAGGTAGATTAATGGTTATAGCAGATCTATTGTCTAGATCATACCTAAATAATAGCGCTATAGAGAATAAAGAGTTAGACAAAACTCATACTGAAATAATACACAGCCTGAACACAGAGGTCTCGATGAGTCAGGAAAGAATTGAAGAATTTGGAAAAACCACAGCAGAAGACACAGAGTTAAAAGAGGTAACAGCTTTATTCCTAAACGGATGGCCAGAAAATAAAAGTGCAATCAAAAACGTTAAAGTTAAGCAATATTGGAACATAAGAGATGATATCACATATCATAAAGGAATCCTATTTTATAAAGAAAGAATAATTGTACCTAGTAGTCTAAGAACAGAAATGCTCAAGATCGCACACGAACCGCACTGCGGAATAGAAAAAACAAAGAAACGATTGCGACAAATCTTCTATTGGCCAAAAATGAGCCAAGAAATTGAGAAGTACATAAGTCAGTGCAACACGTGTGAGATCTTCAGCAGAGCGAATACCAAAGAAATGTTAATACCACATAAAATACCGGAATTGCCATTTGAAAAAGTGGGCATGGATATCTTAGAATATAAGGGCATAAGTTACTTAGTAATAATGGACTACCTGTCGAAGTGGCTAGAATTAATTAAGCTAACCAGTAAAACGGCAAAACAAGTTTCCACAAAACTTAAAACAGTGTTCAGCATACACGGAGTACCGAAGGTAGTAGTCTGTGATAATATGCCATTTGGTAGTTATAACTTTAAAAAATTCGCAGATGAGTGGGCGTTCGAAATTGTCAATTCAAGTCCGAGGTACCCTAAGTCAAACGGGCTAGCAGAAAAAGCAGTAGGGATAGCAAAAGGAATCCTAAAGAAGTCAGGCGAAGATGATGTAGAGTTAGAATCAGCTTTGTTAGAGTATCGGAATCTACCAATATCCGGAACAAGCATATCTCCTGCAGAACTACTCATGGCAAGGAAGCTAAGAACTAGATTACCGATAACAAAAGCACTGTTAAAGCCACATATAACTAATCCAACAAAAATAATTCAACAGAGACAAGTCAATCAAAAATATTATTACGACAAAAACGCTAGGATGGGAACTACATTCGAAATAGGTGAAAAAGTACTAGTAAGAAGCGACAATAGGTGGGACTTTGCCACAATAGTAGACAAACATGACAACCCCAGATCATATATGATAAAAAAGCTAAACGGCACTATCATAAGACGAAACACGTATCACTTAAGGAAAAGAAATTCTGTATAAAAAAAAAAAAAAAAAAAAAAAAAAAAAGGAGATGTAACATATAGATGTATGCGCATCACGTATGCGCAGACGCGGCTTCGAGCAGTGTACAATTGCGAGCTAATAAAGAGAGTTAGGAATCCAAAGACATCTAGGAGTTATAATTAAAACCCAATACCTTAATAAACATCACATTCATGAACAAGAAACCATTCGCAAGAAAATAGTTACACCACCTCTTGTAGAAGTTCTCAAATGGGTACGAAATGGGATAGATTTACAAAACTGTCATGCGATACCAAAAATGAAGTTGAAAGGTTTTACATTGTCCAAAAATGTTCCCGATAGTGAAGTAATTTTGACTACAGGTGAGAAATTAGAAATTGATCAAATATATGAGCGGATCCACGTCACTCCACTCAAAAAAACACCGTCAAGTCACGGATCTTTCCGCCATTCAAAATATCTTGAGTACTATGCAAAAAAAATATACCTTCAAGGATTTTGGAATTTCTTCAAAAATGGCGGAGTTAGAGCTATGTGAAATTTGGTAAACCGCTGTTGCACCGCTATGTTTGAAAATTCATATCTCCAAAAGTATTCATCGGAGCTGACTGATCTTAGAATCATTTTGTTCAAGAAAAAAAAAATTCTTTCAATTTTTTTTCGTCGTTTTTTTTTTAATTTCGCTGCTATTTCCGCGGTACTCACAGAAATTTATAGAGATACCTTTTTTCAGATACCTGGATCCTTCCCCTTCAAGACTGAAAAAAAAATTTATGGAGAACCTACCTGGGCCGGAGAAAAAAAATAAAACGTCCAGTCGTGCGTCGCGGTTTACCAAAATTCACATAGCTCCAACTCCGCTCATTTATCGAAATTACCTTTCCAAACGATATATCAAATATTAATTCCATACTCGAAGAACAAGATAGAAATTATACAATAAACCGATGGTTCCGCGGAACAACCGGTATCTCAGAAGTTGCTCGCAAAAGCGGTCATCTCAAATTTTGCTCAAAAAAGCGGCTATCTCAAATTGTGCTAGCGAAATTTTGCTTCAAAAACGTGAAATTATGATTCGAAAGCTGAAAAACAAGTTGGAGCAGACATTATAATGTCTGGGCTTTTGCTCCAACCTGTTTTTTCAGCTGCTGAATCATAATTTCACGTTTTTGAAGCAAAATTTCGCTAGCATGATTTGAAGATAGCCGCTTTTTCGAGCATAATCTGAGAAAGCCGCTTTTTCGAGCAACTTTTGAGATAGCCGGTTATTCCGCGGAGCCATCGAAACTATGTATTGTAATATATCGCCCAGCTGTCCCGATTACCGCCCATCTAATACTACTGTGAGAAGTGCGAACGGGTTCAGGCCAGTTCTCCTAGCGGTGAACTAGACAATTTTACCCGTTTATAGACCAATTACAGTTCCACGATGCGGGGCCCGTTCGGGGGATGGCCAGTTGAACTGGACTTGGGATCGCCTGTCCAGGGGCTAGCCAAAAATTGGGCATTCCCGAGCAAATTTCCACACGGTTAATAATGTCGTCTCGTCACTCGTGCCGAATTCTTTAACATTTTTTGGCTTAATTATTGAACTATTTCGTGACTGGCTGTCTTTGTGGTTGCTGAAGCATGTTTTAAGGCGAAGTCCTCGTGCAATCTAGCACAAAATTCGCTATTATAATTAGCTTCTGCGGACCTTAGTGTCCTATTCTTTGTAGTTGAGCTACTATCTTTTCTTGCTTTTCTAGTAGTGAAATATTAGTATGTTGTAATATTTAACCCCCGTTATTCAGGGATTGGGAGTTATAGGGTTGTTCCCAGAGGTGATTATTGAAAATCACTCTGAGTGCTAGATAGCAACGGAAGTAGTTTTTATTTAATATTCAACGAAGTACAAAAGAATGAGCTTGGAGCACTTGCTCCGATTCGAGTCCGAGTTTTCGGAGAGAAACTCTCCGCATTTTCTATATCCGCTCAAGACTAAGGCGCAGCTCAGACTCTAGCCTAATTTATCACCTTAATATGCTTACGCGATTATTGGCGTCACCTGCATGCGCTGCACTTTGTCGCATTCCAGGTCACGCCTTGCTTAATTATTAAAGGTAGCCTATTTACGAAATGAATTGAAATGTTGAGTAACAATTCTCAACATCCCACCCCCCTTAGGAGAATAGGCCTCCGGACTATTTTTCCCTTATTTACTAAGTACAAATTTCCTTCGTCTTAACATTATTTGCTAATCTCATTCAAGTCCAATCCTGGTTTCATTATTTCGATGAAAGATACAATAATTTGATCTGTAGTTACTTATATATAATTTCTCATCCCAATTTATTATATTGTAACGATTTTAGTAATCGTTGAGATAATAAGTTATTACGTAGGTTCTCCAAGAGAAATAAAGTGACTCCTCGTGGAATTATATATGTTTCGCAATGAGATTGTGTATTCGGAAAATACAGGTCTGCTTCAGTAGTGAGCTAAAGACAGACTGATTTGTTTTACAATAATTGTTGTTGACGCGGCAACCGAGGTTCGTATATTTTAAAGGATGTCATTTATCATATAGGCTACTAGATGGTGTTTTATGAATTGAATAGAATATGAGTGATTTTACCCAATGTAACACTACACCCCCCATAGCAAAAGAGTCGTCCCGACTTTCGAGGTGAGTATAATTAAATTCGTAAGTGTGTAAAATCATCATATAGATCAACAAGTTGTGAATCAAAGTAATCTATTTGGCGGAATTGGAGTTGTGGCTCAAGAAGTTCAAAGTTACCCCAAATACTATCCGGCATTCGCCCTCTGCCTCAAGGTAAACCACAGAAAACCTTGAGGAGATAGTGAATCTAATCAAACTAAAAGTGTATAATGTGATAAGTGTGAAATATTCTTCGGATCTTAAATGGAGGATCAGGAACCAGGAACCAGGAACCAGGAACAAGGAGGGTGATCAGGAACGAAGCGAAGAACTCTATGGTTGTCGTGTAGAAAGTCCTTCATATTGGAAGCGGTTGGAGGGGTAAAGGACCAGGATAATAGGATTCGAGGATTTCCAAAAAGTCCAGTGAGGGGTCCAACTCCGAACCTCTTCGAAATAAATTAGAAAACGACCTAGACAGGAGGACAAATATTATTCTCTCGAAATAATAGATCGTGAATTAGAGTTTTTCCAAAACTCTTTCAAAATGATGAATTTCTTTTGAATTCTAATAATGAATTAATCCTTTTGGATATAAATGAATATTTTTTTTTTGAAATTAGTAAATTAATAAATTGAATTGTTCAACTGAATGAATGTAATAAATATAAATTGGAGCAGTCTTATCTGGGAGGAAGTTGGGAAACCGGATTAATAGGTCAGGTCAGGATGTGATGGGTTAGGCTTCCTTCGTGTCGTCTCAGAATTATTTTCATCATTTTAATAGAGAATCCTAATCTCAGAATATCGGGAGCTGAAAAACTTGGGTTATTATTTGTTGACTTCAATATAACCTATAATTAAAGTTTTCCGCTCGGATCCCTTTTATCTATACTCCATTATAAATCGATTATAGAAACAAAATTCTTTACTTCAAGTGGATATGTAGAAGAAACTCTTGGAAATGTAGGTCAGAAAAACGTTAACGATTTAACATCAATGTCGACGTTTCGGCCCTAAGTGTGGGCCCTCTTCAGGACGAAGCAGTTTTTTTTTATTCTACAATACAAGAAGAAGTACTCAAAAATAATAATGAGTTTTACAATGCCCATACTTAAAATAATGAATTGAAAAGAAAACAATGAGAACACTATGAACTTCTAGATAAGCCGTGGGTTTGATTTGTATAATACTGACCTTACAAAACAAAACAATGAAGGCAAGAAAGAAGAGATGGTCAAATCACCAAGCGCGCACCGTTACATTGGGCTTTAAATTTGCGGAACTTCCACTTGTCCATCATATAAGATTAGCAGATTGAAGCGAACAAAGGGTCTTTGATGGTAAAGACAGTTACGCGATACAATGGAGGTGAAGAAGAAACCGGAAAGCTATTTGTTGATGTCATTCGTTGTGTCATGCGGAAATCAAAATATTGAAATCGATCCCTGGATCATATGTACTGTAACGGAGTTTCAGAGTGCAACTCCGCACCCTACGGCGTTCCTTCGATAAATTACTAATTATTAAAAACTAAGATAGTGTTGGGCGCCAGACACGTAAGTGTCGTTTTCACAGAAATCTAATAAAATACAGCGGTACTCAACAAATTGATAAATTGCCGGAACGACGGCCTTAAAGCTTCGGTTAGCTCAGATTTACAAAGATAAGGGTAGAGTGGGTGGATTCACCTTTTTAATTGAATAAATAAAATATAAGACACCAGATATAAATTTCCTTCAGTGAAATCGGGGATTTCGTATATTGTTCTTTATGCAAAAAAAAAAGAGATACGATAACAGATTTAGCGATAACAGAAAAGTCGACTATAAGCGAGAATGCTAAGCTACGCAGAATTAGTTAACAAAATAATAGTCACAATTGATACTCGAATAATAACGTTTGGAATAATGCTTAGAAAAATACTGAATTTAACCAAAGACTGAATATTATATTATTGAGCCTTACCGCGACGCAGCGGTATATAAAAAAAACGTAAACACGCCGGTTAGCTAGCTGTGCCGTAGAAGCGATATAATGCAAACTACACTACTTTTCAGACTACGTATCACCGAGCGATACGATACTCAATAGCAAATTTTCTAATGCGGCACACTAGCGGTATTAATTAATTATTAGACGACATAATGACTCAATAAATAACTTCAGAAACACTAAGAGATGCGATAAGCTAAATTAATAACAGATTTATACGAGAATAATTCAGATATCAGATCACAGACTCTACTTAGCGGTAGTAATCTTATTGTAACGTAATATAGCGAAAATCAGAACATTACATAGCACAAGTAAATCGCATAAATCAGATATATCATATAGAACACCGACTCAGATAGAATGAACAGAATAATAGAAATCAAACGAAATGAGAAAATAATAAAGCAGATTAATAAATGAACAACTTAAAACTACGACTAACTACGTTCAGCCAACCCCGGGGAGTTGGAATTACAAGCGACACACCATGCGATATTATACTAATTAATTACTAATGAATTACTAAATCAGAGATAGCAAATAAATCAAAGCGTTAGATATTCTCGAAGCGAGAATTTAAGCAAGAACAAGCTCTCAAATAATCTTAACAAATCAAAAGCAAAGATAGCAAAGAAATCAGACTAATAAGCGGAAAATTATCAAGCCAAAAGATATTCTCAATTACTACAGCCAATTTATAAAGTGCTTTCACTGAATTTCTGTAACTACGATAATAGGCGACTACGTGGCCCGTAGGCGGCACGCGGTACAAAGAAAATCTACGATAAATGAACAAGCAGAAATTCAGATCTAGTTTTTCCGTGGCTTTACTAGCAGTTTACAGATCATAAAGACCTTACCTTTAGCTGAGCTGCTTGAAGCACACACTTAACTTTACAACTTTTATTACTTATTACAAAACTATTGCGAGACTAGGCGAGAGAGAATAATCACGCGTCCAGTTTGGGCGAAGCGAAACGTAGAAGTGATGAGGCTAAGCGATACCTCGGTACGTCTCGACGATCCTTCCTGATTTTGAAAATCAAGAGCCTATCAGGACCAGCTAATGAGCTGATTGGCCCCGCGAAAAACGTTCCATGAACGAGCAGCTCGTCAGCTGCTCGACCCAAGGCGTCAACTTGTTGCCTGACGTTAGGCGTTAGGTTTCAGAACTTCGTTGCGTTAGATTAGCCGTTCTGCTGAACTTCGGTGGCGAGAGGATCTTCGGGAAGCTGCGGCCTTGGTTCTTACGAAGCGATACCGTAACAGCGATACCAACCGCATGGGATGCACTTTACAGCGGTTATCTCGTCATCAGATAACCCGACTGCAAACTTCTGGTAGGCCTAGGTGTTCCTTCTGGACCTCCACCTCTTTCTGACCTATCCAGAGGACGCAGGACACTATTCTTGTCCACTCTTACGTCATACCTCCTTCAGCGATAACGTTACGTCACTGGTCCTTATGCCGGACTCTGCGTGACGTCGGTGATGGCAGCTGGAGCGGGTGATGAAGCTGGTTGTGCAAGGCAACAACCAGATGCTGGATGGTAAGATTCATCTGCCGGCAGGAGACTGCATCACAGTCCTATTCACCGCCTAGCGATATTGGACCAAGGTCCACAGTCTTCCCTCCGGTTGATTCGGTACTGTCCTAGTACGATGACTGGATTACATACTGCGTGGCCGTCTCTTTAACACCAGTTCTCGTAGCGGAAGTTCCGGATCGTCGTCTTCTTTATCTTCTTTCTCTCTCTCTCTCGCGGTACATTAACAGAAAAATACTTCAAATTAGTCTGGCTCTATTGCTTATTCTAGGTGTGTCACTTGTATCCCGAGGGTCTAGACGGCGGTAAAAACTCTCTCTCGCGATATAGCTAATAAAATATGTGATTTTCGGAACCTTTGTGACGGCAGCTAATCTGCAACGTCACAGTACATAGAGAGGTAATAACAATAGGAGCTAGTTCGAAAGTCGGTCGCTTATCATAAGGTAGTAAGAGTTAGTTCAAAGGTCGGTCACTTATCGTAAAGTAGTTAGGTGTCAGAGATGAGTCTCACATACGTGTCGCTTAGTTTCTCTACGTCCTGTCGTAGGTTGATCGAATCAGCATGACTCACGATGTTGCACATTTCCAGAATCAGCCTTTTGTGGTATATAGGTTCTTCGTGTAGCACACGTACATTATCATAATCGAACCGGTGGTCATGGTCAACAATGCGTCGGGTTAGAGCAGTATAGTGGTCAACAGAATCTTTGATGTTATTTTTATGCTCATTAATTCTTTGGGATATGTGACGAGACGTTTGACCAATATAAGGTTTATTACAGTCGAGACACGGAATCTAATAAACAACATTGGAACGTTGGAACGTTTATCAAACGGTAAGGCATCCTTGCCGGAATCAAACAAAGGCCTCAAATCATTTTTATTCTTACCGACGAACTGAACATCAAATTTCTTAAAAACCCGATTTAGCGACTCGAACAGCCCCGCGATGTAAGGGATAGAGATGAATGTAGATGTAGGGAGATCCAATTGAGGCGCCACATTGTTGTGAGGAGTATTAATCTTGAGTAGGCGTTTGGAAATAATACGGTTCACGATATTTGTGGGGTAACCATTTTTCTCCAAAGCAACACGAATAATAGATGAATTTTTTTCGTGGAACCGAGGGTTCGCCAACCTGATACCTCTATCAACAAGATTGGTGATGGTACCGATTTTGTACGATTTGGGATGGTGGGAATCGTAATTCAGGTATCTCTGAGACCAAGTAGGTTTCTGGTACCAGTCAGTCTCAATAATCTGGTTGGAATTGAAGATAAGCGCATCTAAAAAGCTAATGCAACCTTGCCTCTCCGTCTCACACGTGAACTGGAGTCTGTGGAAATCATTGAAAACATGTACTAAGTGGATCACGGAATCTCTGGGTACAGCGGTTAAGATATCATCAACGTAACGGAAATAAAACGGTAATTCATACCCTAAATTATTCATACAGTGGGATTCTAAATCATTCATGACTAAATCAGCAAGAATAGGTGATAGAGGGGAGCCCATAGGGAGACCGAACGTCTGGGAATAGATCGTATTATCAAATTTGAAGATAGAGGCATCAAAACACAAGTTCAACGCTAGTAGCAGCTGATTTGAGGAAACCGGAACAACCGCAGAAAGAGATTGCCAACGATTCTTGATGGCTTCGATCGCCAAGGTTTTAGGAACATTCGTGAACAACGCCACCACATCCAAGGATACCAGGATATAGTTGGGAGGCAACACAATACCACTCACTCTTTCAACAAGAGTGAAACTATCCTCAATGTAAGACTTCGGCCTAGTACTGTCAGATTTGAGCCAAAAGTTTGAAATCTAAGCTAAAGAGTAAGTTGGACTATTGATAAAGGACACAATCACTCTGACCGGCGCTCCTTCTTTATGGATCTTTGGAAGACCATAGGCTCTAGCTACTACACTGTTGTTAGAGTGAATGCTGTTTTCTTTTAAATTCATTATTTTGAGTATGGGCATTGTAAAACTCATTATTATTCTTAAGTACTTCTTTTTGTATTGTAGAATAAAAAAAAACTGTTTTGTCCTGAGGAGGGCCCACACTTAGGGCCGAAACGTCGACATTGATGTTAAATCGTTAACGTTTTTCTGACCTACATTTCCAAGAGTTCCTTCCACATAAATTGATTATACTGCAGCGATACCCAGTGAGATTTTTGTGTTACATTTTTGGTGGGAATCGATATTGAAATAAAAGCGGATCAATCAAACGACATTTATCGAATATTTTAATAAAATTATCTCTAGACCAATGATAAAATTGTTCAAACAAATGAGCAAATAAACAATCGCTACGATGACGAAGCATAAAGATAGCGTCACTCGTCAACATGACTGTAACGAGCGAAGACGACCTTTGGAAGATAAAGATTATTTCTCAATTAGATTGGGAGAACGTAGAGAATATGGACTTTCCAGGGATTTGGTTCCCTCGTGAAATGGCTAAAATCGAATGTTTTAGAGGGGAGTGTACAGGCGCGGACTGGCGTCATGAAACCGGCCCGGGCAAATTGATGAAACCGGCCCATGCAAGGAAAATATTTTTGTTGAGTTAATGAATATGAATTATTCTATTTATCGATGGAATTTCATTAAACTATGTAATATAGTCATATAGGTTATCAAAGGAGCAAACAGATAAGATTTGTGTTGCTTTCTTGAAGTTCATACTTTCAAGTTTCTCTGATTGCCGCTTGGACGCGCATCAGTTGCTATTGTCTCGCTATCGATGTCGCTCTTTATTCTGTATATAACACCGCGCTACTCCAGCCCTGATACTTTCTTTATTGCTGCTCGATCAACTTCAAGTTGTGGAGTTAAGATTCATAAACATGGAATCAAGTGGAGGAAAAAAAAAATTGAAAGGCGGTGCAGAAAAAGAAAGAGAGAGAAAACGTCAAAAGCTTGAGGAGGATGCAAGTCATTGTAAAAAGTTGACAGATTTTTTCCTTGTACCATCTTCTAAAACGCAAAACAACCCTGTTGCATCTACAACAAAACATAGCGAGCCTGCAGTTGTTTTACACGCTCAAAGCGACGACTTACAGCAAGTTAGCTCCGTTAGATCTATCGCGTCCACAACAGATTCTGATCAAAAAATTTATAACCATGAAAATAAAATTCCAGAACATTCTTCCGTTCCCTCTACATCCCAATCCTCCTCTGACATTGTTCCATTGATGCTGGATGTATGTGATAGTAAAACTGTAGATCTTTCAAGCTCTGCATCAATTCCATGCAGATATTTCCAAACTCCTGAGGTGGAACAATTATCAGACTTTTTTGCGAAGCACCCATGTCAACCTAAAGAGTCTTCGTTACCATTCAATACTAATGTCTACATGAGAAAGAATGGAAGAAAACGTGAATGGTTGTCTTACTATTGTAAAAAAAAATCTTTTTTCTGTACTGTTTGCCTTGCTTTTTCTGATCGCGAAAACTCTAGTCCTTTCGTTAGAGAAGGCACCAACGATTGGAGACACCTCAAACAGCGCGTGGAAGAACATGAAGCAAGTCTCGCACACAATAGATGTGTTGATGCTTACGTCATGCACGCTAACAAAAAAGATGCAATAAACTTTTTTTTTTCGCGCAAACTAATCAACGACTAAAAAAAATGCATGAAAATCGTGATGTTTTGTTAAGAATAATAGAGGTTGTTAAAACGATCGGAAAGAGCGGTCTTGCATATCGTGGCCATCGAAACGAGACTGCATATTCATTAGAAAATGAGTCCGAAAACCATGGAAACTTCTTGGATATGATACTACTTTTGTCAAAGTTTGATCCGTTGCTGAACCAGCATTTAACTAAAGTGATCGAAAATAGTAGGCGCCGACATGAAGGCAATTCGAATAAATCGGGAAGAGGTAGTACAGTAACAATGTTGTCAAAAACTACAGTTAATTACATAATTTCAGCCGTACGCCGAATCATACAGAAGGTTATTACAACTGCAATTGAAAAAGCCGGTATGTTTTCGATTCAGATTGATACAACGCAAGATGTTACTGTAAAAGATCAGTGCTCCATTGTCGTACGGTTTGTTGACGACGATTGTGATAGTGTGCAGGAACGTTTGATTGATGTGGTCAATTGTACATCTTCAACTGGC
This sequence comes from Tenthredo livida, assembly GCA_963992785.1. Lineage (NCBI taxonomy): Eukaryota > Metazoa > Arthropoda > Insecta > Hymenoptera > Tenthredinidae > Tenthredo > Tenthredo livida. The sequence goes on along the minus strand of OZ023066.1, from coordinate 29,468,579 downwards.
AAAGGAATGTTCGAATTAATTAAAGACTGCTTGACAAAAAATGAAATCAACATTCAAAACTGTATTGGTAACTCAACAGATGGTGCTGCTAATATGTCCGGGGAGTACAAAGGTTTTACAGCTTGGTTGAGCTAAGTAAATCCCAATCAGTTACACGTGTGGTGTTATGCCCATGTGTTAAATCTGGTTGTATGTGATGCTACAAATGCAGTAAGTGAAGCTAATTCCTTATTTCAAAGTTTGAATTCATGCGCTGTATTCTTACGAGAATCATATAAACGGATGGATGTATGGAATGATTTAAATCAACAAGCTCGGCAGAAGCGACTGAACACTATTGGTGAAACGAGATGGTCTGCTAAAGATAATGCACTGAAAAAAATATTCGGGACATTCGATAGTTCTGAAAATGCCTTGTACATTGAATTGATCCTTACATTAGATCATTTAGCCACAGCAGACGGGTTCAATGGAAAAGTAAAAGAAACATCGAAGAACTTATTGCAGCAATTTTTACAATTTGAGACATTGCTCACTGCATTTACGTTTCTGCGCTTATTCAATCATACAGCTCCGTTATCGAAATATTTGCAAACATCGGGATTAGATATTCTGCAAGCAGCTCGTATGTCTCAGTCAACTTTGTCTTCAATAAAATTGATATCTAGGGATTTTGATATAGTTTATCAGTCCGCAAAAAAGTTTGTTGTCTGGGCAAATGAAGAACTAGAAAGGAAAGACTGTGAGCACATCGTGGAAGATAAGTTTCAGGAAAACCGAAAAAGACGGCTTAAAGTTTTCATTGGTGAAGACGGTTTAAATAATAACAAATATGATCTTGCCCTATCCGATCCTATTGATAAATTTCGTATTAACGTGTATAATCGTATTTTTGATACTGCGATTCAAGCTATAGAGCAGGGGTCGGCACACTCATTAGGCCAAGGAGCCAAAGCCGTAAATCCACTTAACCCATTCACCGGCACTAATCCTTTTAACGCCGTTTCTAGGAATTTGGCAGGTATGGGTAGGGATATGCAGGTATGAAAAGACTTGGACGGTCAGACGCAGTTTTGGCCGTCCCAAATAGACCGCACACCCCTCAGTTCCTTTTATTTCTCCTGAACGCTGCCCCTACCATCGAACTTTCAGGTAAGGACAACTGACCGTTCTCAGGTAGACCGAGGGGACTTACGGCCGTAGTAATTGACACTTAGAGCCAGGTTGGCGCATTGCGCCAAGCCTGCCGACCTCTGCTATAGAGGAACGTTTTGCAACAAAGAATGAGCTATTCGCCGACTTAGCATGTCTTGATCCACGAAATTTCAACAAAAACAAAGAATGTCCCTCTACTGCTATGACACATTTAAGTAAAGCGGTCATACAGTTCTCTCCTGAAGCTACAGCTAGCAATCTCCGAGAAGAATTGAATGATTTTATGACAAAATGGGATCGGCTGAGCATGTCGTTGCCCGATGAATTCGAGTATAGTAATCTGGAAGCATTCAGCGACGAAGAAACGTTAGAAACTATTACGAAACCAGAGAAAAAATGCTCAAAAACGCAACTGTGCAAAAAATGTGTCCACTGTTGCTATTTCATATTAAAAAAATATAATTTGTATTCAAATGCATATAGCAACCTTTTTTTAGCATATAAGTTCGTTTTAACACTCTCATCCACCCAGGTTGCTTGCGAACGAAGTTTTCCGAAATTGAAAGTGATTAAGAACCGTCTCCGCAGCACAATGACGCAAGAACACTTGTCTGCATTTATGTTAATGTCAATTGAAAAAGACATATTAGTCAATATTGACAATAATGTAATAATTGACATTGTGGGAGAGATGGCCCCAGGCATAAAGAAACAAATTTCTTTAGACTGAATCTGGTTCGTTGAAGGGTAGAATTATTAAACAAATATCTCTTTCGCACATATTCTGCCTGCATCTGTGATAATAAGATAAAAGCGAAATCGAAAAACCAAAAAAAAAAATTGAAGAAAAAATTAAAATGTAAAAAAAAAGTAAAAAAAAAATTAAAAATTAAAAAAAAAGAAAGAAAGTAAAAAAAAAAAGGAACCAGAACTCCCCACACGTCCACGTCGTTAGTTCCGGGTAACGCAAAGATGGGGAATGTCGTTAACAAATAATGGCCCAAATTTCATGGATCCACACACTGAGAAAAAATCTTGAAAGTATACACTGGGCGCCAAATAATTCAATTTCTATGATCCGCGGGCTCTTGATTTTTGGCCATATTTATCCGATGGACAGTACCAACTGACTTGGAATCAACTTATCCTTGAGAACTCGTATTTCAGCGTTTGATAGCTGAAGTTCAGAGTAGTTAGCGTGCATGGGCAGATTGCAAAACTGGCGCACGCACAGTCGACTGTATACTTTCAAGATTTGCTCACGGTATGATCTGTTTGCCACTGGCCTATCGGCCCACCAGCCCACCGACCCACCGGCCCACCGGGCATTATGCCCGGTGTCCCGGCGGCCCAGTCCGCGCCTGGGAGTGTATTGCCTCAAGAAACCAACCCCAGCTTTTGTGTATAAACTGTGCCCTTTATCAGTGAGTAAAAATTATCAACGACGTAAAGGAAATTGTTGAAATTATAAATGGTGAGATTAGATAATAAGTGATGGTATTATTCTATCGTTTTAGCATTCGCGGAGCTACTCCTCGACACGTCGTTAAAATTCATCAACCCCGTGTAGGCATCTGTTTATGCGGGATCCTCTCCTCGAATGTGTCTCTTGTAATGTCGCTCTCGTATCCGAGAGGCATAAAGAGGATTGTGTAGAGTGTTGCGAACTGGGTCCTCTCCTTCGCCGCGTTGTCGACGAACGAATTTTCAATCCCCCTCGATTTTCTCAGTTCATTTTAAAGCGTTAGTATTTGTTTTATAAATAATAAAAATTCTATTTCATTTATCCATTTTAATCTTTTTCCCATTATTCTGAGTTTACCGATCGATTTTCTCGCCAAAATTTGTTCTTCTTGTCCGACTTGATCTAAACAATTTTCGCGCTCAATGGAGAATGATGAATGATCTTTAATTCTTCCGAGTCGTTTCGAGTTTAACCGAGTCGTTCCGAACTATTCTCAATCGTTCTGAGCTCCCTCTGTGCCTGAATTAGAAATCGTAAGGTTTCATAACCTCACAGAAGTTCATATATACGTCATCTGCAGAAGCTTCGGCGTCTAAAATTGAGACTGGTGCTAGAAGAATCGCAAATTTCTTTTCAACTAACCAATCTTCGTGGACTACATGAAGAACTTTCAAATAATCTAAGGGAATACCGTCTTCCTCGGAACGAGCGCGTGAATTTACTCGCGAAAACGACTCTTCTGGAGATAACCTCAAATAAACAATGAGATCTACTTCGTATGCCGGAGACTCGTTAGTTAAAACCCTAACATTTTCCATTAATAAATGAGCTTTGAGATTTTCGAAATCTCCCATTCTCCGACGTGTCTCTACAAAGCAATTACAGCTATAAATGGACCTCTCCATTATTTTATTAGGTAACGCGGTTTTAATCAAATGCCTATTTCTCATTGTCATCGCGGCGTGGTGTTGGAAATAATATGCGTATTTATGAGGATCTTCATACATCATCTCCAGGAGATTCTCGCCAGCGACGTTACGATATTTATCTAAGGGTTCAAGTAAAGTGAGGATATTCTTATCATTTAAAAATATTTTAGTGAAAGTCGTTTTACCACATCCGATATTCCCCTCTATGATTATCGTTAAAGGTCTATAATTTCTTCGTTTAATTCCGGAAGGCAGTTCCTCGGACCACCTGGAAGAATCCAATGAAAAGGTTTGATCATCCCTTTGGAAAGAGAAGTCACTATCTATAGGTTGGCTTTTATCTAGATTTAAAGAACGAAGGTTTTTGATTCTATTATCATGGGTGAGTCCATCTGATTCATAAGGGGCCAGGCGATGCAAGCGAACCACCCTAGGGCTAGTGCGTGTAGAACGTTGAATACGATATACTACGCTATTTATTCTGTCAATTATCGTGTAAGGACCCTCCCAATTAGATTGTAATTTCGGACATCGTCCTTTTTCTCTTCTCGGTTGAAAGAGCCAAACCAAATCTCCTGTATCAAAAGCGAGATCCCTAGCTCTAATATCATAATGGGCCTTTGTACTATCTGAAATGACTTGAATCCTTCCCCGTGCGAAATTATGTATTTGTTCCAATCTGTCTCTTAAAGTAGAGACAAAATTGGTTTGAAGAGGATCTGGCGATGGATAGGTCCCTTATCTAAATCTGAAGGTAAACGAAGATCTTTCTCCATCAGCATAGAAGCTGGAGACTGTTTTGTCGTCTCGTGCACAGCTGATCTAAATGAAAGAAGAAAAAGAGGAATTCACTCGTCTCAATCTCGTTGACTTTTGTCAACGAAAGAAGCTAAATAACTTAAAAGGGTTCTGTTCGAACGTTCTACCGTTTCATCAGACTGAGGATGAAGGGGGGTTGAATGAGTCTTTCTGATTCCTAGAACCTTAGATATTTCTGCCATTAAAATCGACTCAAAGTTTCGACCCTGATCCGTATGCAATTCAAGGGGAGTCCCATATCTACAAACAAAGTCTCTTACAAATGTTTCGGCAACAGTCCTTGCCTACTGATTAGGTATGGGAATGACTTCGGGCCATTTAGTAAAATAATCAGCAATAACTAGGGCATATTTATTTCCAGATCTAGAAAGAGGCAATGGTCCAAGGAAATCCACAGCCACTCTCTGGAAGGGTGCTCCGACGTTGTATATTTGTAAGGGACTTCGACCCTTGTTGCGTGGACCCTTTTTCGCTATGCGGACCTTACATAACCTACACCAATCGTCCACATCCATCTTACTACGAGCCCAGAAGAATCGTTCCCTGATTCGATTTAAAATTTTATTGAAAGCGAAATGACCACCTGAAGGAGTATCATGATATTGTTTGAGGATCTCTTCCGTTTTGCTCTTTGGTACTAATAATTGCCATCTTATTTCTTTCATACCTGGAGATTACCATTTTCGATATAATATTCCATTCATTAAAAAGAGGGAATCCCATTGAGTCCAATAGATTTTCAAATCTTGACTCTTAGCAGAAACATCTTGCCACTCAGGGCGTAATCCAGACTCTTTGCAAGTTTTAATTTGTAATAGAACCTCATCTTCTTGTTGAGCCTTTCTCCATGGCTGCAAATTTCCTTCAAAAGTAATCGAATGAATCTTAAAGGATTCGTCTAGTTGTTTATCTAACCTGGTGCATTGTCTACATTCTCTAGGTCCTTCGCAGGGTCTTCTGGATAAAGCATCTGCATTTCCATGAAGTAATTCTGCGCGGTGTTGGATGTGAAAGTCATATTGGCCCAGCCTTTTTATCCACCTAGTCACCTGTCCTTCTGGAGATTTGAAAGAGAGCAACCACTTGAGAGAAGCATGATCTGTCCTAATCAAAAACTTTTTCCCGTACAAATAATGATGGAAATGTGTTACTGTTTTTACCACAGCTAGAAGTTCCCTACGAGTAACGCAGTAGTTTCTTTCTGTTTTACCAAGAACACGACTGAAATAATTAACTACCCTTTCATTCCCATCTTGGATCTGAGATAATACTCCACCTATTCCTGAAAGAGAAGCGTCTGAATCCAGAATGAAAGGATGTTCTAGTCGAGGATAAGCAAGAATAGGAGAAGATGTTGAGTGAGTTTTTAATTGGATTAAAGCATCCTCGCATTCTTGAGACCATTCGAATTGAACCTTACTACCCGTCAGATGATGAAGAGGTCTAGCTATGGTGGCAAACCCTTTAACAAAACGACGATAATAAGTGCAGAGCCCTATAAAACTTTGAATTCCTTCTTTATCTACAGGACGGGGCCAATCTGACACTTTCTCTATTTTTGTAGAGTCTGTCTTCAGCCCTTCTGCGGAGACTATATGTCCAAGGAAATGAACCTCTCTTTGTAATAGATGACACTTCTTTGGACTCATTTTGAGTCCAGCTTGTTGTAGGCGAAAGAAGACTTCCTTAAGGTTTTCAAGTTGTTCGTCGAAGGTCTTTCCAAAAACGATTATATTGTCCAAATACATCAGGCACTTCTTTTCCGTGATTCCTCTTAGAATGGTTTCCATTGTTCTTTCAAAAGTCGCAGGGGCGTTACATAACCCGAAAGGCATAACCTTAAAATGCCATAATCCTCCTAAACCAGTTACGAAAGCGGTCTTTTCTTTATCTCTTTCGTCCATTTCCACTTGCCAGTATCCACTCTGTAAGTCGATGGTGCTGAACCATTCTGCTCCAGTTATCAAATCGAGGGTTTCTTTAATTCTTGGCAAGGGGTAAGAATCTTTCTTTGTTATGTCGTTTAGCTTCCTGTAGTCGATGCAAAATCTTTTGGTACCATCTTTCTTGGAAACCAATACGATAGGTGAAGCCCAAGGACTTGAAGATGGTTCTATTACATTGATGGCAAGCATCTCGTCTACCATCTTCTCTACTTCTTCTCGACCATTTAATGGCAGTCTTCTGGCTGCCTGTTTAATTGGAGCATTATCCCCTACATCTATAGTATAAGTCGTAAGAGTACTTTTTCCTTTATCATTACTATTTTTAGCAAACGTATCCTGATACTCCTTAATTACAGTTTTGAATTTTCCCTTTTGGATGGAATCTAAACTTGAAGAAGATCTTTCCAAGAGATTTTGCAAGTGTATAGGAAATGAATCTACTTCGTCGCTAGAAAGGTCAATTATTTGAACCTGAGAAAATTCAGAAGCTCTTTTTCTGTTAATTAGAAGAGTTATCTCGTGTCGACACGATGTTAATGAATTCCCTTCAGTTGAAATTACACAATTATGCGCGGAAAGAAAGTCAATCCCTAAGATCCCTTCATCCTCAATATCTGCTACATAGACTTTATGTGAAGAATCGATACACCCTATCACATTAATTTGTACTAATACTTCTTTTAATACTGGAGTTATTTCTCCTGTAGCAGTACGTAAAGAGGTAAATGGCTGAATAGGGTTAACAGATTTTAAGAGATCCGAACGGACCACTGTAACTTCTGCCCCAGTGTCTATGACCCAGAGGCAGTTAATTCCGTTGACAGTCCCACGCGCATATAAGCCTGTTCGTCTTAGACTTCTTAAAAGGAAATAAGTTGAAATAGGGCTTTCTTCGGATCGAACACTTGATGACTTTCGCCCTTCTAAATCATCAATAATTAGTTTTTTTGGTTAGAAGAACCTTGTTGAGCTTCTGAGGATTTTGGAGAATTATCAGTTTTATCTTGGTTATTTTTTCGCCAAGAAGTTTGATTATTTTGAGAACTACCGTCGTTAGATCGAAATACTTTTTCCAGAGAATAGCAACGATTCGCGTCATGCCCGATTTTCTTACAATATTTGCATATTAGCGGGGGTGTGTCTCCGTAATTCTGTCTCCTATTATAACTATTATTTCTGTTATAATTATTATTGTTATTGTTATTGTTATTATTATTATTTTTACTATTATTATTATTATTATTTGTCTGCTGCCTGGGAGTAGTTTTTTGTGTATCGGTAGTCTTAGTTGAGTCAGTAGTAGGGGTCTTTGTCGCGATTTGACGTAGTTTTCCTACTCCCAAATGATGCTTTGTTAAGGCCTCGATTTCCATCCCTTTAATTACGGCTTCTTGGACCGAAGAAGGTCCTGTTAAGCTCAGAGTATGTCTTAGGTCTGGATCCGTTATGGCGTTAATGAATTTGTCGCAAGCTAACATGTCTCTAGTGAACTCATCACAATTTGGCAAAGCTACTCTCGCTAGTCTTTCAATTTCTACACCGAGCGAAGGAAGACCTTCTTCGTTGCCCTGTTTCCTAAGTCCCAATTGAGTTAAAGACAATTTAGAAATCAGTTGATGACCGAATCTTAGACGTAAGGCTCCGCTAAGTTTATCGTAATTTTCAATATCGGAATCAGCAAGAGTCGATAGGACGGCTAAGGCAGGGCCTCTCAAACTCCCGGCAAGTTGCCCGGCATTAGTAATGGAAGACCATGAATTAACTTTAGCTATTATTTGAAATTGTCTTTCGTAATCTGCCCACGGTATTGTTTCGTCAAAGAAGTTTACTTTTAGGTTAGACGATTTGGATACAGTCTCTTTATTTATGACAGTCGCGTTGTTTAATTGTTTGTCGCGACTACTCCCGGCGCAAGACAAATTAAAAGGTACAGTGTTATTAATTCTATTTTCAAGAGTGTTATCGTCAGCCATGTGGTCAGTATGGTGTACATTATTTACGTCCCGAATTGAGTGTTCAATTCGGTCGCTTTGAGGGACGGTACGAGTGTGCGGCGTGAAAGTTGCCGCTCACCCGTACGTGGTCTACGAATAGTTGGGGAGGGTTCTTCCTCCCCATAATTATGTACAGGCCGAATGACAGCTGGGTCAACGACTTCCTCGATCCTCATCGGGGAACGTCTGGGAGTCGAGGTCTGCGAGATCGTTTCCTGGGGTTCCAGGCGTCTCATGAGGAGGGATAGGGTAGCTTGTTGGGCTGCGTGGTTCGCCTCTCTATCAGCTCGTTGAGCTGTCAAATTAGCCTCGCGTTCAGCTCGGTGTTCCTCCCGTTCCTCACGATGACGTCTTTCTTCCCGCTCTTCGCGTTCTCGCTGTGCTTCTCGTTCCTCCCTTTGTTTAGCGATTTCGCGTTCTTCTCGTTCGCGTATTCGTCGGTCTTCTCGCTCTTCGCGCTCTTTTTGTGCCGATAGGTTGGCCTCTCGCTCTTCTCTTTTAGCGATCAAATTGGCTTTTTGTTGCGCTGTTTGAGCCGCTAGGCTTGCCTGTTGTTGGGCGGCCAGAGCTTGAAATAGTCGCTCCATCATGTCGACTTGAGGTGGTATTTGCTGGTTTCCAGCGGGTTCGTCAGTAGAAGCAGTAGCAATAGAGAGGGTGCAGTATACCGTTTATGACCCCCCCCCCGGGCCAGCTCCATTTTTTCCCCCTTTTTTTCCCTTCTTTTTTCTCTCTCTTTTTTCTCCCTCTTTTTTTTATTTATTATTATTATTATTATTATTATTATTATTGTTTATTTTTTTTTTTCCGCTAATCCCTCGATCCTAACCTAAGCGAACTCAATGGATTCTAACCTAAGTGAGACCTCCGGTTCTTCCGCTACTGCCGTGGTAAGGGTAGAGCGAGCGCCCCGGAGTCGTTGCCTATGTATACTTATCAAATAGAAATAAATATATATATATATATATATGCATATATGGAGGATGTAGGAAAGGTATGGGAGTTGGTCAAAGACGCACAGGTGAATATTGTTATAATGGTTGTTTATTCATATCATTTAATATTTAGGAAGGTAAAGATTCAGACTTATATTTACTAATATTTATGCAAAGGTTCAAGCTTATGGCGACTAAGAATTATTCAAGAGTATTTCGTATAAAAATTACAGCTAATTATGCTAATGATAAAAAGTCTTATTCTAGATAAAGTTTAGGAACAGTCGTTTCTTATGTCAAACTAGACGCGTCTTGCATATGATCACAAAAATGCTATACATGCTAAATGCTCAGCGTCGGTATACGCGTGTCGAATCTATGTTCGTTTCAATTTCTTTGGCTATAGCAACACTAAACAGAGCCTTCAGTTCAAGCATAACAGTTTCATACATATTCGTAACAAAATCCGGTTCAAATTTCCTCTTCAACACTTCTTGCATATCGTCGAAATCCTTCAAGACAAGCTCGGTGAAACGCTCGAGCGGAGTATTCACAAAGCCAAACGCATAGGACAGCGTAGTGAGTTCCCCCACTATATCTTCTTTAGCCTCGTTCACAGCATCCGCATGATTTGATAGACGATATATATGATCAATTACACACGGTATTATAGCATTCAAGCCATCGATCGAAGTTTTCTGCAGCACGATAGACGGAGAGTGCAGTTTTCGTTTTTTCAAACTAGGGGAGTTGTAGGCAGACGACTCATCGTCCGTGGTTCGATCTTCTTCCTTTTTCCATAGCTCAGCAGGTTCCGATAGCTTGATGGCTCTTAAGCCGTGAGCCAAGATGAACGAAACAGTATAACCATTCAGATCTACGGGTATAGTATCGGTAGAAATGTCGGAGTTATAGTCTGTGACCGTTGGATTAGCGAGGTATTTGTTGATATCGTCCAAGGCGTTCAAAAACTTCCACCAAATTTCAGCTCTCATCGCTATCACACTTCCACCTTGGCCGCTGAACTGCACAATAGGCTCAAAACGTTCTCCGATTAAAGAATATCCGACCGAGACTGTTGTAGAAAACGAATAGTTTATCCCGTATGTGGTTGATAGTAACATCCGCCTGGTTGGTCGTAGAGGGTCAATTATGAGTGGTTTATCAGATGGTTGAGGATTTTCTGATGCACGCACAGTTTGAGAGTTAAACATGATGAAATTACGATTCAGACACTGAATAGTATTAAGGTATGGTAACTGATGTTCACTGTTGCAAGCACGGGCGTTCTGCAACTACTGTCGTAGTTGCAGATAGACCCCTCAATATTTCCAGAAAAAAACCCCCACCATCGGCTGGGATTTTACTATTAGCCAGCGGGTAATAGACACAGTACCTACAGCTAGAATCAGCGTGGCTCTGGGATGCCATGGGTGCCGACCTCAGCTTATGCCAGAGGCAGTATGCCGTTTATGACCCAAGGGCTCGCAGGTAGCTGCAGGGTTGGGCCTAATGTTTGAGGGAAAAGTTTGCAAGGTCTCGACTTGTTCGGATAGGTTCAAGCAATTGCTTTGGGATATATAACCGTCTGTTGTAAAACTGTACACTAGCCATGAATACCGAGTGTATTGCTGTACAGAGTTTTGTCGATGTTTCGGTCCGTCCTTTTCTGTTTGCTGATTGTAAAACCAATCCTAGAAAAAAATAAAGAGACCTCCGGCTCTTTGAAAACTGTTTGGCAGGTCAGGCCTACAAGTTTCAGCCTGTCCAATAGCACAGTGCGACTATGGTTCGCTAATAATTACTTTTATTATCATCCGAACAATATGAAAGTATTAAACACTGTACGGTTCTCAAACAGGCAATCGACCGTTCAACGTCATAAACTATTGTTAACGTATCGTTTGGAAATGAACACTGAAAGTATTGTATACACGCAAAATTCGTGGAAATATGGCAATTATACTCTACTAGTTGAACAATGTAAAAATTGTTTGTCAGGGTAACCTACGTCAGCAAAGGGTAATAGATAGGTGTACGATGCAGCTGTCTTTGTAATTAGTCTTTTTCGAAATGTAATTAAGCGATTTCTATTTTCAAGTTTACGCTCCGACGACCCTCGCGAAGGTGCAAATGTATATTCTTTTGTCTCGCGCGCCATGGTGCGATTGAGGATTAGAGGCGACGGTTATGCAGGTTCAGACTTGCGGACGTAAGGATCGAAACGGCAAATACCGATTTTTATGTCCAAGTTCACGCTCCGACAACCCTTGCGAAGGTATACGATGTACATTCTTTTGTCTTGAGTGCAAAGGTACGATTGGGGATTAAAGGCGGAGTGCGTGCAGGCACAGACCTGCGGGCGTAAGGGGCGGTCGGGTGAAATGCTATGTGGAGGTGACGATAGTCAAGGCGATGGATAGTGACAATGTTTCAGGTAAGTAAAAATGGTCAAGGATTGGCGGGGGCGGTGGTAATACCACGGATTGGTTCATTTTACTGAGTGGGGATGAGCAAGCTACCAAGCAAAAGATATATAGGCCTGCCAAAAGTGAGTAATTTTATTAGTTTGAAAAACTATTCAGTAGAAGAAACTCTGCTGGTTGTGATCTTCTGATTTCGAGTGGTTTAACAATTACTGTTGCGTTTGTTTTTTCATTCGTGAAAGGCGTTGTTACCAAGCGAACAAGTTTGAGCTTTGAGAAAATTTTGGACAAGTCCTTATTTTTCTTTTGTTTGAATTTATTTTGAAGAGTATATTAACGATGAATCGTGTTGAAGATAAACGTGTCATATCAACCGTGAGGGGTTTAATCCTGATGGTGATACGGTACCTCATTGCTTCAAGACCGAGTTGCATCACGCCGCGTATTCGTGAGTGGTATGGTCAAGTCAAAGGGATGCGTACGGTGATGGAAGTGTCAATAGTTCTGCGCAATATTCTGGGTATGCTTGACATGCCGACGATCATAGAAATCATGAAATTGCCGTACTTAGTGAACAGGCCTTCTTGGATGGCGAAAATGCTGGACATCGTGAAAGTTGCCCTTATACCAGCCGATCTTCAGAGACTGAAGGATGTGATCGAACGGCAAGGACGGAAGATGAGAACGGCTGCACAACCGGATACCGAGGCTATTCTACGAGAAGAAGCGATTGCTATAGAAGCTGTCGAGGCTTATGAACTGGCAGCAGAAAGCATGATGGCATTTACACAGGATCATCCTGATGTAGAGATGGACGGTGCGGTGATGATAGAGGAGACTACGGAGCGGCTATCACAAGTCTCAGTAAAAGATGAGGAGGACGCGAGTGAGACGAGGGTGATCGAGGAAACGAGAGACGAAATTTGTCGATATGCACCGCATCTATCGAGTGAAAGTACGCGGTATACCCCTGTGAGCGGTAAGTGATTCAGAGAATATGTCACGAGTACACTCCTATCCAAAAAAAAAAAAAAAATAATGTCAAATCTTATTCACAGTCATTCAAATTTACGTCATTTTTTGGAGCTTTGAATACTTTTACAGATGGTGGGAACATGCGCACTGGAGCTTCTACCTCAACGTCGGGAATTCCAGCCAGGCTATACACGGTCAACGAAGGGGCTAGCACTTCAGGAGTGCAGCAAGGCGGAGCAGCTCGTCGTCCTGGAAAGCGTAATGCTTCATCGGACGATGTACCTGAACAGGAAGATCGACCGGCGGTTGACAGGCGAGTTAGTGTACCAGCTCAGGTTGTAGGGTTAGAGGCCGAAATAGAAGATGTAGACGATAGTACGTCGAGACGATTTAGAATCACACAGCGTGTCAATAAAAGATATCCGCGTTTTGGATTAGCTGGAAATCAAGTCACGATAATAATCATAATTCCGCCGGAGACGAAAAATACACTACGTTGGTTAGAGGACGCTTTTAGGGAACTTCATAGGTATTTCAGGTCATTGTGCGGTCAGAATGATCTAATGGGTATAACGTTTGTTACGGATGGTTTCACGAGGGGTGCAGCGGGTTTAAACTTTCGACCGGCACGCGATTTTCAGTTCGAGGATTTATGGAGTCTTGTGTTTAGAGTCACGCAGAGTGCGAGCGAGTTTTCGATAGAACAGCCTTTCACAGTCAATATATTGTAACGTTCCGGCTCTGCTGGCACGGCCGGCGCCTAGCCAGTCCAGCCGGACAGTGTCCATCGCGCATCCGCGACGCGCAGGAGCGACCGTGAGTGAGCCAAAATTCCGTGCATATCGCGAGTTCCGTGCAACCGCACCGCAGATCCGCGGGTGTCGCGGATTCCGCTATAAAAAGGGGGTACCGGAGCAACCGCTACCGATTGTGTGGCAAAGCGCCCGTCGAGTCACATCGTTTAATCAAATCAATTAGGCACGTAGCTAAAATTGTGCGCGACCGCTCTTGCTCTTAAATTGTATTCGAGACTTGCTAAAACTGAAGTACTTAGAATCACAATTTTTGATATGAAATATAAGTCTAATTAATCTCACATTGCTCACAAATAGTTTTGCTAATTTTAGATAAACTTAAAAAATTAGACGGCAAGCGTAAAAGTCGCCTTAATTTAATTAACGGCGCAATTTAATAAATTTGCGATTTGAAACATCGCGAATCACCGGATTAACAAATTTAATTACTAATAAAAAAAACTGATCGGAACATTGATTTAACTTAGAAACTTAGATTTAGTTTAACTTTAATTTCGGCTTATTAATTCTTTATTTGATGCTCTACTTTATTTCTTTATGATTTTTCTTTTATAACAACGCTATGCAAAACACGCTACTCTATGTTTTTTCTATGCTATGCTCTTTAGATGATTAACATTAAATTTATTCTTGTTAAACTGCATCCTTTTCTTTCATTTTCCTTTCTTTCTATTATTTTGTTACCACATTTCAGCCTTCATAAATCATCATCATCATTCGCTTCAAGGTAGGCTTGGTGTGTGTGGCTTGCCCAGCTCTGTCGATTTGTAGTTCTGAGTTTGCTCTCAGGTTGGCGGTACTGGTCCAACAAATCCGTATCCGCGTGCTTGATCTGAGAGTGTTTTCGAACTACTTGCCAGGCTTGGCTTGCGTGAAATATCCAGCTCTGCTAATCACAGCTCTGTTTAGGGAAACCTAATCCGAGTCTATCATTTGGGTATTTAGAGGTTTTTCACTTTTCCCTCAGGAGGAGCTCCAAAGACATCACCCGTGACAAAGACACTCACGCGGACTAGCACCATATCTCCAGCCTTCAGCTGAGATATTGGTGCAGTAAGTTACATTTGGCGCCCAACGTGGGGCTCCTCTTAAATAAAATTAAATGCATTAGATTACAATCAATTTAACTTCATTTCTAAAACTTAACTTCAATTTCTATTCAACTTCAACTCATTCAAAATAGCTTCAACAATTTTTTTTTTTCTTCTCTCTCAAACATTGCGTAAAACAAAAAAGAAAATAGAAGGGAAAGATGCAGTTGCTAGCTAAGCTAAGACTGTAGGTCGGGAAAGTAGTGACATCAGGTTCAGGAAAGAGACAGCTCGAAATAAATCGACACTAACATGATAGACCCGGTCGACGATCCTAAGCCTAACAGGCAAGATCAGATCGCGGAAATAGCTAGGTTAATAGGAGAGTTGCAGGCCAGCTATGCCAGACGAGAAAAAAAAATGGATGCCGGGTATGACTCTTTGATGAACACGCTGCAGCGATGGAGCGACCCAAAGGAACAGGAGTCTTACAGAAATAAAATTTTGAATGAAATGAACGAGCAAGTCCGCGAAAAGGAAAATAAAATCGAAGATTGTAAAATCACGAACCAAATAATCGTAGATGACCAAAGTACCGAGGCTACCGATTATAATAACAACATCACCTGCGAAGTCGTGAAGTCAAAAGAGTCACTCGAAAACGAAACAAATGAAACTCACAATAATATCTCGGAAGTAGAAGACGAAGATAGCTTAACAACTTCAACCGGCCAGGGGGCGGTGAAAAATTTCCAACCGATCGATTTTAATTTAGCCCATACGGCATTAGCGGAAAATGGTAATCGCCGCAATGTCATAAAGCGCGATGAAGATCACATTTTCAAAGCCAACGTGCCGCATGAAAACCCACCTGAAATAGATAACAGCCGAGAGTTAGCGGATCACATGCGAATCGGAACTACATCGGAGAAAAAGATAGATCAAGACCCGAATAAAACGTCAAGACCGTGCGCTGAACTTCAAGGACACAACAATAAAGACTTCGACAACGACGCGCTAGTAAACGACAACGTTTATCATCCGAGGCCAGGGGGCAGTTTCCGAAAATCCCTGAAACCAAGGAAAATAGTCAAATCAATTTCGGAAAACTACAGTCAGTTACGCACATCGAAAGCCTCAGAAATAAACAAGAAAGCAGAGTCGTTTAATAGAACGCAAAAAGCGAACCTAAGAATAGGAGATTCATGGGACCGAAGGTCGAGGAGGTACAACACAACCACCAACAACAAGAGGAGCCGTCAGCACTGGAAGTCGAGAAGGCAGCGAGTGCGTGTGCGAGGCTAGGTCGCGAGACACAAAAAGATGAGAGAGATGAGGGGTCATTAGAGAAAAATCATTCCAAAAAGATAAAATCAAAACCGTGATCTGAGCTACAGCAAAACTACCTAAACCGCAAAAAGACAAAACATCTGAAGGAAGAATACTAAAACATTCAGGGTTTCATCAGCTTCTATCAGCACTGCATCACCACCACGCATAGCCGAAAGTCAACTGATGAAAAGGGGGCAGATGTAACGTTCCGGCTCTGCTGGCACGGCCGGCGCCTAGCCAGTCCAGCCGGACAGTGTCCATCGCGCATCCGCGACGCGCAGGAGCGACCGTGAGTGAGCCAAAATTCCGTGCATATCGCGAGTTCCGTGCAACCGCACCGCAGATCCGCGGGTGTCGCGGATTCCGCTATAAAAAGGGGGGTACCGGAGCAACCGCTACCGATTGTGTGGCAAAGCGCCCGTCGAGTCACATCATATTAATTCTTTAGACCGATTGTGTGGCAAAGCGCCCGTCGAGTCACATCGTTTAATCAAATCAATTAGGCACGTAGCTAAAATTGTGCGTGACCGCTCTTGCTCTTAAATTGTATTCGAGACTTGCTGAAACTGAAGTACTTAGAATCACAATTTTTGATATGAAATATAAGTCTAATTAATCTCACATTGCTCACAAATAGTTTTGCTAATTTTAGATAAACTTAAAAAATTAGACGGCAAGCGTAAAAGTCGCCTTAATTTATTTAACGACGCAATTTAATAAATTTGCGATTTGAAACATCGCGAATCACCGGATTAACAAATTTAATTACTAATAAAAAAAACTGATCGGAACATTGATTTAACTCAGAAACTTAGATTTAGTTTAACTTTAATTTCGGCTTATTAATTCTTTATTTGATGCTCTACTTTATTTCTTTATGATTTTTCTTTTATAACAACGCTATGCAAAACACGCTACTCTATGTTTTTTCTATGCTATGCTCTTTAGATGATTAACATTAAATTTATTCTTGTTAAACTGCATCCTTTTCTTTCATTCTCCTTTCTTTCTATTATTTTGTTACCACATTTCAGCCTTCATAAATCATCATCATCATTCGCTTCAAGGTAGGCTTGGTGTGTGTGGCTTGCCCAGCTCTGTCGATTTGTAGTTCTGAGTTTGCTCTCAGGTTGGCGGTACTGGTCCAACAAACCCGTATCCGCGTGCTTGATCTGAGAGTGTTTTCGAACTACTTGCCAGGCTTGGCTTGCGTGATATATCCAGCTCTGCTAATCACAGCTCTGTTTAGGGAAACCTAATCCGAGTCTATCATTTGGGTATTTAGAGGTTTTTCACTTTTCCCTCAGGAGGAGCTCCAAAGACATCACCCGTGACAAAGACACTCACGCGGACTAGCACCATATCTCCAGCCTTCAGCTGAGATATTGGTGCAGTAAGTTACAATATTCACCGCCAATTCACCTGTTGGGAGGGGTAAACGCTTACGGTTGGATGGGGAGGGAATATTAAATAAGCGGTCGATCTTAAAACTTAAAAACACGGATAATTTATGTTTACCGCGGGCTTTATTCGTAGCTGGGGTGCACGCGCGTAAGATCACTCATCCTGATTTCAACAATATATGGGGCAGGGCTAGGGACAACGTGAAATATCAAAAAGAGCGAGCTCAGGAATTAGTTAGAAAGGCACATGTCACGGTACCAGAACAGGGCTGTGGGTATGATGAACTCCTACAGTTTCAACAGTATTTGGCACGAGACGACACTGTCATAGTTGTTTACTTCCAAAGTACCCTCGGAAAGGGTGGAGAATGTTTTTTCAATGGCGAAGATATTGTGCTAGGCTTGGGGCGGAAAGTAACTTATAGACTCAACATTCTTTACGACGAACGGAACAGGCATTATGATCCAATTTTAAACATCAGTGCAGCAGCCGCCTCTAATTTCTCCTGCACACCATGTAATGTAGGCTATGCTCGTGGTATGGAGCACAGGTGCTCTAATATATGTCATCGTTGCTTGTCGACACCCGCTTGCGATACGAGGGTTGATCGAATGGAATGTATCTCGTGTAGACGTGAGTTTTTCGGCCTTGAATGCCTTAACAATCACAAAAAACCCGGTTCGTTTAGTGGAAAGCGGTCAATCTGCAGTACCCTGCGGATTTGCGAGACCTGTGATATTTATATGGATACATCCAAGGGGAAGCATGTCTGCGGGGAGACATACTGCAAGACCTGTCGTTCGACTCAAAAGATAGAGCATAGTTGCTATATGAGACCTGTGAAACATACCACTGAACAGTCTGCGAATTATATTTTCATTTTTTATGATTTCGAGACACAGCAAGACCAGACTTTAGACGGTGACGATACAGTGAACGTCCACGTGCCAAATCTGTGCGTTGCGCAGCGGGTCTGCACGCGTTGTATAGAAGAAGATTTTAGTGAAGGCTGCGCAGGGTGCGGTGCTCAACGAGAGTTTGTTTTAAGTAGGGACCCAGTGAGGGAGTTCATCGAATTCGTAGATAGGAAAATTGACGGTTATAGGAAGATTATATGCGTAGCACATAACGCTAAGGGTTTTGACGCGCAGTTTATTCTCAAGTATCTGGTGGAGAATGGGGGTGAACCACCGCGGGTTATACTCAACGGGAGTAAAATAATACTTTTGGAGACAAACAACACCCGGTTCCTAGACTCACTGGCATACATGCCAATGGCTTTGTCAGCGTTGCCAAAGGCTTTCGGTTTACCTGAGTCTACACAAAAAGGATTATTCCCGCACCTTTTTAACATCCCGGCTAATCGGGGGTATGAGGGTCCCTTACCTGCGGTCGAGTTTTACTCGCCAGATACTATGACGAGAGAGGCTAGGGAAAGTTTTTTCGAATGGTATAATAGATCAGTTAGCGAGAATTATATTTTCAACTTTGATGTAGAATTGCTAAGGTACTGTCAGTCAGACGTGACAATTCTTCGCCTCGCCTGTCTAGCTTTCCGCAAGATCTTTCAGCGTACAGGGAACGTCTGTCCGTTTACGGAGAGTACGACTATTGCGTCAGCTTGCTCGATGGTTTTTCGGAAGAACTTTTTACGTGATAATGAAATCGGGATTATCCCACCTGCTGGGTACAGGCTGGGTGATAAACACTCACGTAGAGCCATCGAGTGGCTGGTATGGAGGGAGCATGAGCTCGGTATTGAGATCGAGCACGCTGGCCGAGGAAGAGAGGGACGGGTACGGGGACGACGGGTTGACGGCTACTACCAGGGGCCCGATAGTGTGGAGCATGTGCTGGAGTTTCATGGCTGCTTCTGGCACGGTTGTCCACGTTGCTTTCGTATTAACAGGGATGAACGGCCAGCGGTTGGCGAAAGCATGGATCGACGACTCGAACAGACCATAGCCAAAACAAGACGCCTGCGGGACCAAGGGATGATCGTCGAAGAAATATGGGAGTGTGAGTTAAATAGGATGGTTGAAACAGATGCGATGCTGCGAGCATATATTGAAGATAACCGTCTCATTCCGATGTTAGGTATCACTAAATTGAACCCGCGTGATGCCTTTTTTGGAGGCCGGACCGGTAATACGTCACGGCTCTACGAAGTAGATGGCGGGAGCGGTGAGCAAATACACTACGTTGATGTTTGTTCACTGTATCCGTATATCAATGCGACAGGTAAATACCCGCGTGGTCACCCAAAGGTATATGTAGGGCAAGAATGTGAAGCTTTAATAGGGAATCAGGGTGTAGATATTACCAGAGTCGAGGGTCTAGTTCAATGTGTCGTGCTGCCGCCGCGTAATCTTTATCATCCCGTACTACCTTTCCGTATGCATAATAAATTGATGTTTCCGCTTTGTTACACCTGTTGTCGCGAATTATTACAATTTCCATGCCCACATGATGACGAACGCGAACGATATTTATTCGGCACTTGGGTTTCAGTTGAGCTGAAAGAGGCCGTAGAAAACGGGTATAAAATTATAACTGTATCGGAAATCTGGCAGTACGAAGTCACCAAATTTAATCCAGAGACCGGAGAGGGCGGGCACTTCACGGGTTATATACGTACTTTTCTTAAGCTTAAGCAGGAGGCCAGCGGCTGGCCCGCTGGTTGTAACACAGAGGATGCGCGATCAGACTATCTCCGACAGTATAAACTAGTAGAGGGTGTAGAGTTAGACCGTGAAAAAATCGAGAAAAATCCAGGGCTTCGCTCTGTGGCGAAGTTATGCCTCAACTCATTCTGGGGCAAGTTTGGTCAACGGGACAACATGTCAAAGACGACCGTCATTGATACACGGGAGGGACTGTTGGCTCTGCTAACGAATCCAGCGATTTCACTGAAGGATCTAGTCCCCGTCAACGACGACGTGCTGTACGCCCGCTGGTCCTACATAGACCAGAGTATTGAGCCATCCGCCCTCGCGAATGTAGTTATAGCGGCATATACAACGGCACAGGCGAGGCTGACATTATATTCTTATTTGAAAATGCTAGATCGGCGCGTTTTGTATTACGACACAGATTCTATCATTTATGTTCGTTCGGGTAGGGTTGGAGAGTACGAACCACCGGTTGGTAATTTTTTGGGTAATATGACCAATGAACTTAAGCAGTATGGTAGGGGGAGTTACATACGGGCGTTTGTATCCGGTGGTGCGAAATTCTACGCTTTTATCGTGGTGTGTCCAGACGGAAGGGAGGTAGAAGT
Source organism: Tenthredo livida (assembly GCA_963992785.1). NCBI lineage: Eukaryota > Metazoa > Arthropoda > Insecta > Hymenoptera > Tenthredinidae > Tenthredo > Tenthredo livida. The sequence goes on along the minus strand of OZ023066.1, from coordinate 29,448,073 downwards.
CTGAAAAGTGAAAGGGATTAGCTTGAACTATTCAACACGTATGAAGATAAATTTTAATTCTGTCCGGGAAATGGTAGCGGAGGATGCAGCGCCGATTCGAGTAGAGTTTCGGGGGATAGGTCGGACTGCAATGCATGAAGTAGTGACCAGGGACCAGACGAAGACCTGTCGGCCTGTTTTTGTGAAGAGGCGTTGCTGTAGAGATAGTTGGGATACCCTTCCTTACGGTCACACTGATGAATAGTCGAAGTAAGTCGTGTCGTGTTCGTAGGTCTAAACTCCACTGTAGGCCGTGATGAGCAGATCCACTGTTTCAACCATCCTGTTGAACTCTTTGTAATCTTGCTTATCTTTTTTAATTCTTTTACAGGTGATATTTATAATATTAATCTTGCCTATCTTTTTCAATTCTTTTACAGGTGAAATTTATAATAATAATCTTGACCGTATTATTCTTATATTATTTGAACTATTAAACTGTGATATTTCTGTTATTTGTACTATTCGCTCTGTCTGTATTATTCTTATATTATTTGAGTAAGCCAATTGTAATGTTTGTAAAGTATAATAATATTTATTTTTACGTAGTATTCCTGTATTATTCAAGTAAGGCAAATGTAATATTTGTAACGTTGATATTGATATTTATTTAGTACGTAGTATTCCTATATTATTCATAGTATTTGTGTCGTAATTGTAGTATTCAAAATTTTGTGTAAATGTAAATTTGAAATATACCCCAATACATACTTACTCTGTCACGCTCTATCACTGAATCACTGTGATAAATAAAACTGTTCGCTAGTAATACCATACCTCACCACTATATCAATAAGTACAAGATATCCCATCTAAGAATATTGTTTGTAATGACGTCGAAAAAATGTCTGCTCATATTGCTAGACCCCGACGAAAAAAATATCTGAATCCGAATCTCAACAATTTATATTCATAACTTTCCGCTCAACATTCATCCATGATCGGTATACAGTACAAAAAAAAAAAATCAGACCATATATTTACTCTGTAAAAAAGCGTGCATCGAATAAGAGATGGCGCGTGTCAGACACTTAGTCTCGTCAGGAAAATATTGTAGCATAGTTAGTCTTCGGTTGAGTCAAATTTCAGCCATAGTTCCTAAAACACTCGGCGTGTACAGTCAGAAATAGTGAGAGCCCTTCCATAAGAAAAATGGACACACGCTGGCGACACCCTTTTTCGGCTATAATTGCCGGTCCGTCCGGTCGCGGTAAATCAATCTTTGTCAAGACCTTTCTGCAAAACATAGGCGAATTGTGAGATACACGATTTTCACGTGTCCTACGGTACTATGCTGAGCAAAATTCGCTCCAGGGGCCTCTCAGTAAAAACAATACAACTAATACTGAAATTGAGTATCGGGAAGGGCTACCTCAGGAGTCTGACTACGATACGGATGGAACACCTAAGCTACTTGTGGTCGATGATCTAATGCGGGAGGCCTCCAACAACGTAATCGTTCATCTGTTTACCAAGGGTTGTCATCATAAGAATCTAAGCGTGTTTTTCATCACACAGAACCTATTTCATCAGGGTCGTGGTCAGAGAGATATATCGCTCAATACAAATTATATCATCTTTTTTAAGAACCCGCGAGATCGTGCGCAGATACAACATTTAGCACGCCAGGTTTATCCTGAGGATCAACGTTTTTTACAGGAGGCATATCTTGACGCCACTGCGCAACCACACGGTTATCTATTACTTGACTTAAAACAATCGACGCCTGAAAATTGCCGCTATCGCACCAATATATTTCCATCTGACAAGTATCAACACGTCTATGTTCCACGAAAAGATATAAAGTCGCGTTCTATTTCCAATTTACCAGTCGTTCGGTTGTAATGCCACGCGTACGGATGTCTCGTGGTGCCTCGGATAGTACCCAAAGTGCGAAAGGTTCATCAGTTGCGGCCGCTCGTAGACGATTCGGTAAAGAAAATACAGCATCACTACAGGTGCTCTGTAGGCTAAGTCCTGAACAACGTCTGGCCCTGCTACGTAGTGCCAATAATTACCTTGTAAAGAGTATATGTGAGTGTGCTTTGAACACAGTGCACGGTAACGTCATGTTGACGCAGAAGGAAAAAGCGAGGCTTGCTAGGCATAAACAGCTTCTACGTAAATTGGCTAGCAGCAGAGGAAGCCTGAAGAGTAAAAAACAGATATTGGTTCAAAGTGGTAGTGGTTTTTTACCCATGTTAATTGCACTAGTTCTCGGGACTCTATTTTCACACCTGTTTGGCAAATAGAAACAGGAGAGCGATGGAACATGCGAAGAAAATGGTTTTGATACCTTCGGAGAGTGTACAACGTTTCCAACGTAATCTCACGACCTCTGGGACACTTTCCAGTAGTAATTACGAGGATGCCAACCAGATCACGAGGAATCCAATCTCTAGACTCGATAGCGAGATGCGAGCCATTCTGGATTCACCTACCACGGATGACGCCGCGAAATGGAAAATATATTAACAGCTACTACAGCGTTTTTTATACTTCGCCGAGGATTCACGAAAACCTTTAAGTCTAGAACTTCACACAAAGTCTGGAAACGATAGTTCAACAGATATCACGCATGAAGAGGAAGCAGAATCATCCCCCGACAAGCAGCAATCGTTATCACGAATTGTTAGTACAGTACCAAAGAAATACAGATCAAAGGCAGAACATCTGCTCAAACGCCTGACGGATGTTCCGACGCGTTTCTCTTGGGACAGTAACGGTGTTGTGACCATAGACAACAAGGTTATATCTGGCACAAATATCGTAGATTTGGTGAACGATTCTATGCGTTCTAGAAAAGGCTTTCAGCCTGACGGCAGACATGTGTACACACGCTTTCTTCAGAGTATCAATGTTCCGCGGTGTTGAGAATTGTTACTCAACATTCCAATACATTTCGTAAATTGACTACCTTTAATAATTAAGCAAGGCATGACCTGGAATGCGACAAAGCGCATCGCATTGCAGGTTGCGCCAATAATCGAGTAAGCATTATGTAAGTTATAAATTAGGCTAAAGACGGAGCCGCGCTTCAGTCTTGAGCAGATACCTTGAAGAAAGCGGAGGCTATCTCCGAATACTCATTGACTCGAACCGGAGCAAGTGCTCCAAACGCAATTCTTTTGTACTTTGTTAAATATTAAATAAAAACTACTTTGTCGCTATCTAGCACTTAGAGTGATTGTCAAAGATCACCTCTGGGAACAACCCTTTTAATTCCCCATTCCTTGAATAACGGGAGTTAAACAAATTACAACATTGGTGGCAGCGGTCTAGCGGATAAACCAGAGCTTGCAAGATAGTTGACGCTAAAAGAAAAGTAGAAAAGTGAAATAAAAAATAAATAAGTAAAAAAGAAGAAAGTTAAAGGTGCAACACGCAGTCGTTGTAACCTAGTGAAAGATACATCGCAAAGAAAGAGCTACAGCACGCAGCATTCGTGGCCAAGGCAAAGGAACCAGCACGGGGTACCTACAGCAGCAGCAGCAGAAGCAGCAGAACGCAGCGGTTCAACAGTACCAGAGGAATCAGAGGGTCAGCAACAGCCCAGCAGAAGCGGAAAAGCGAGATGAAGATATTCATTTTTATGTAAGTCAGTTTGAAATCCTCGCAGTTTTAGTATTTAAGCCGCAAACATTGTCATTGAGAGCTAGCTGCCAGTTAGAAGCGTGCGAGCATTTAGAAAATTTTCATGTTTAGAGTATACAAAGAGTTTTAGATATTTTTTCGTCAAAGTAACGAGTCAGTCAGGCTCATCAGGCTTGGATTAGAATTTTCGATTAGAGTAGATGTCTGCTACTTGGAATAAGATTGAGGAACTTGTCGAGCAAGGTCAAACCGGGTGGATACAGGATCTTCGAAAAGAGGTCCTCCTACAAGTTTGCGAAAGATACGGTCTAGCAGTCGGTGATTCAAACACTGTAGAGGAGATTAGGGCAACCTTACGAGCATTTATTAAAAGCAATAGAAAGGGACAGCCAACTCCTTCCCCAAAGCCTGGACCAGGCACTTCCTTTTTTCCTGACCTACCTCAAACAGCATCCCAGGAGACAATACCCATTCCGGGTCCGGTTCCTGACGAGAAAGAATCAAGGCAACACACAGCAACCAAGATGACGGACTACTTGTCATTGAAGGAGGTGCGGCAGATGGTCAACGTTTTCGATGGAAGCGAGCCACGTAAGGTGGACGATTTGTTGCAAACAATCGAGTATGCGAAAGATAAAGTAAATCCGAATCAAAGACCAGACGTGTTAGAATTGGTCCTAAAAACAAAGATACAGGGCGAAGCAGCCATGGAACTCAGATATAAAGATATAAATTCTTTCGAAAAGCTGAAAGCCGAGCTTTTGGCATTGTACGGAGTTAAAAGCTCTACGCCAGCATTGTTGGTAGAATTATTTTCAAGTAGACAGAAAACGGGTGAAAACGCGCATGATTTCGGAAAGAGGGTTACGCGTCTTATGATGGATCTTATTAGAGCATGCGGAGCTAGGACAAATATAGCAGCGGAAAGAAAAGGAATAGAAGACCTACTCAGATATCAAACACTTGCCATTTTCGAAAACGGGCTACATTATAATTTGAGAATGATCGTAAAATCGTACCATTTCTCGGAACTTTCGGCTTCAATAAAGGGCGCGGAAGAGGAAGAAAAATCGCAAAACGGCGTAAACTCTATAAATCGGAGAACGAACCAGCCGGGCGATAGGAATACATCAGCAGTGAAGTGTCTGAAGTGTAATCAAACGGGACATTTTGCACGGGATTGTACCCAGGTGAAATACAAGCAATCGTTACCTACAGCAGGTCAGAGTAGATCGGTGCATCGTGTAGAATTAGTATGCAATTTTTGTAAACGCAGAGGGCACCTATATAAAGATTGTAGGGATAGAATGCGTCGCGATGAACGACGATCAGGAAATAACGGTAGCGGATCAGGCGAAAACCAAAAAGCTAGTACGGGTTACTCCCAAAATTCTTATAGTAAAAACGCAGGACATGAAGGATCCCAGCAATCGACGAGGAATGCAGGATCGTACAAATCCATGAACGTCGCCAACGCAGATAGAGCAAGTCGGAACAGAATAGAATTAAAGGCGAACGGAACCACTAAGGAAAAGATGACTCTTTTAGTAGACTCTGGTGCCGACGCCAGCATCATCAAAATAGGGATGTTGAAAGATGATTTGCCAGTTTTAGAAGAAACGACGAGTTTATCGGGAATAGGACAAGGCGTTGTTGAGGCACTTTGTAAAGTCATATTAACAATCCCATTGAAAGATAGAAGTATTGAGCACCCTTTCTTTGTGGTAAGAGACGATTTCAGTCTAGATGCGGATGGCATCATTGGAATAGATTTCATAGAGGATCACGAAGCCGCGATAGGTAAAAGCGCTCAAGCATTTTTCATACACGGGCAACGTTTCGAGCTCTTACGACCGTTAAAAACGGAGAAAATTAGGTTAGCGCCGCGAACAATAAGGAAGGTCAGTGCAAAAACAAATAGTAAGTTCATCGGCATTGTAGAGAAGAAGGAACTCGCCGACGGAGTATACCTAGGAAATTGCTTAACTAAACCGGCGAACCAAGAATGCATAGTAGACATTTTGAACCTAAACGATCACGAGGTGATATTGGAGACGCCGACCGTGGAATTGGAGGAGTTATGCGAGGAAAATAGCGAAACGAGCGACGAAGAAGCAGCCTACATAGGTTTAATAACTGGTAGAACGGGTAACCAACGAATCAAGCTAGTACATGATACCATTCGCACAGATCATCTTAACGAGGAGGAGAGAAATACTCTACTTAAGATATGCGAAAAGTATAGCGAAATCTTCTATTTACCAGGGGATAAGCTAGGCGTTACTAACGCGACCAGCCATACAATTACATTGACGGATGGGGGAAAACCGATTAATGTCCGTCCATACCGCCTACCTGAGTCGCAGAAACAAGAGATAAACAAGCAAATAGAAGCCATGTTAGAGAGTAACATAATACGCCCGAGTCGTAGCCAATGGAACGCACCGCTTCTAGTAGTACCGAAAAAACCTGACGCATCAGGAAAGCAGAAATTTAGAATAGTCGTCGACTACAGAAAATTGAACGAGATCACGGTAGGGGATTCGTATCCTTTGCCAAATATTACAGAAATATTGGATCAGTTAGGAAAAGCGAAGTACTTTACTACATTAGACCTCGCCTCGGGATTTCATCAGATTCCGATGGCTGAAGAAGACAAGGAAAAAACTGCTTTCTCAACAGCACATGGGCATTATGAGTATAATTCAATGCCATTCGGAATGAAGAATGCGCCAGCGACATTCCAACGTTTGATGAATACCGTTTTAGCAGGGTTACAAGCATCTAAATGCTACGTTTATTTAGACGACATTGTAATTCACGGAGCAACACTGAAAGAGCACAACGATAGGCTCATCGAGGTACTAAAGCGACTGCAGGAGAGCAATCTCATCCTCCAGCCAGACAAATGTCAATTTCTTCGAAAGGAAACTAGTTATTTAGGGCATGTGATAACGTCGGAGGGAATTCTCCCAGATCCCTCGAAAATCGCGGACGTCAAGAAATTTAAGAGCCCGACAAACGTTAAACAGGTGCAGTCATTTTTAGGGCTAGCAGGTTATTACAGGAGATTCATAGAAGGATTTTCGAGTATAGCACGACCGTTAACGCAACTTACGCAAAAGGGACGCAAGTTCGAGTGGACAACGGTAGAAGAAAGCGCATTCGAAACGCTAAAATCAAAGCTCATCACGGCACCCATCCTAAAGTATCCGGATTTCACGAAACCTTTCTTGATAACAACAGATGCATCCGACAAGGCAATCGGAGCAATCCTCTCTCAAGGACCAATTGGGCAAGATTTACCAATAGCGTACGCAAGTCGAACGCTTAACAAGGCCGAAAGAAATTACTCGACCACTGAGAGGGAAATGTTAGCAATCGTCTTCGGGACTAGGCAGTTTAGACCATACGTATATGGAACGCATTTCACTGTGATCACGGATCACCTCCCTCTTAAATGGATCTTCAAAATCGAGGATCCTGGATCAAGGTTACTGAGAATGAGATTAAAACTCGCCGAACACGAGTATGATGTAGTTTACAAACCTGGAAAACTAAATACGAATGCGGACGCGCTCAGCAGAATATATAAGATTTACAGCAACAACCAGGAATTCGAAGAGGAAAAACCTTTGGAAGAAGGTACGGAACCTTCAGAAGGTACAAACATTCTCGTAGTATCAGAAGAAAAAGAAGAAGAAGAAGAGGAAAAAGAAGATGATGATGAATCGGAACCGGAATACACAGAAGATAAGAAGAAAAAGATCTTGTACGAATATCACGACGCACCCATGGGTGGGCACCAAGGCGTATCGCGTACTCTAGAACGCATAAAAATGGAACACAGGTGGCCGAATATGCGCAAAGAAGTAGAAGATTACATAGGTAAATGCGAGAAATGTCAGAAAAATAAAACGCAGAGGAAACTGAAAGCACCCATGATAATCACCGATACTCCTTCGAAAGCCTTCGAAAAATGTGCGCTAGATATCGTAGGGCCGTTGACTGTAACTAATACAGGCAATAAGTATGTACTTACGTTTCAAGATGCTTTAACCAAATTTAGCAAAGCTATGCCAGTGGCTGACCAGGAAGCTTCCACAGTGGCTAGAGAATTCGTAAAAAATATTATATGCGAATATGGAACACCCAAGGTAATCCTTACTGATCAGGGAACGAATTTTTTAAGCAATGTATTTAAGAATATGTGTAAGCTTTTGAAAATCGAGAAAATTCAAACGACGGCATATCATCCAGAATCTAACGGAGCACTGGAACGATCACATAGAACACTAGCAGAATATCTAAGGAGTTATATCGAAGAGGACCAGAGCAACTGGGATGAGTGGTTGCCGTACGCAATGTTCACGTACAACACAACCCCTCACACTGCAACAGGGTACACCCCGTACGAGCTTGTTTTCGGGCACCCGGCAGAAATACCATCATCGGTAAAGCAAGCGCCGAGACTTACTTACGCGTATGACGACTACGTTCAGGAACTACGCGAAAGACTTAGGGCGGCTAATCTCAAAGCAAAAGAGAATCTGGAAGCAGCCAAGGGAAAAGCAAAATCATACTACGACAAAAAAACGGTAGAGACAAAATTCCAGCCAGGAGATAAGGTTCTTCTACTAGATGAGACGGTTCGGCGGGGGAGATCAGCGAAATTAACGCCAAAGTATGTAGGTCCATACGAGATCACGGAAAAGCATTCGGATGTCAACTACACCATCCGGAAGGGTCGGAAGGAGACCAAAGTTCACGCCAACCGATTGAAGTTATTCGTAGAACATTGACTAGAAGGAGAGAAGCACGTCCCCAGCACCTATCCCACCCCTCGCCATATTCCTCACAAATTTCACCACATAACAAAGGGAGGGGATGCATTAGTAGTAATATCTAAATTGACTGAATTGAAGATCGAGAGGTTCAGGGATAATCCGGGCGTTTACTTCGAGAAAATAGGGACGCTGCAGGTGTACAAAGATAGGTGGAGCTTAGTAATAGACATGGACCTCCGCACGGTATTCGAGAGAGAAAAAAATGTGAAGGCACACCTGAACAATATACGCAAGACATGCGAGATTCCAGATAACGCAGGCTCGCTTTTATGTGAGACTATGAGTGAAACAGTAGGAAATTTGTTAGATAAGGTTGATAGGGGTTTGCAACTAGTCCGCGACGTCACATGCGTCGGGCCGGCACGAAAGCGCCGAGGTTTGATAGACGGTTTAGGCTCGATAGCAAAATCCTTGTTCGGGACTATGGATGCAGCAGACGCGGCTAGGATAGATCAAGAGATCGATGATCTTCGGGAAGATCAAGCCAACCTAAAAACGGCAATGAGTAAGCAAATCCAAATAGTGTCATCGACGCTAGGAGTGTTTAATAATACCATGAGGGTAGTGGAAGAAAATGAGCAAACTTTGCTCGAGATAACTAAGCAGCTTAGTATCAGTCTTTCCAACGGTATAGAGAGAACAGCAGCGAGGCAAAAGCTCGACGAGCATATAGAGGCAATAGGCCTAATAGTAGATGCGTTGCTGAGTGATGTGAAGGATTTGGTACAATTTTTAACAGAAATAAAAAGGGGTATTATCAACCCCACCGTGCTTACTCCAGCCAAAATACTAGAGTACCTCTCGTCGGCACTACCACACCTGCCGGCGGGTCACAGCTTCCCTATACCATTGACGCGACCAGGGGTATCATTGTTGATGACAGTCGCGGATATTAAATCTTACGGGAGGGAAGATACGGTAGTCACAGTAATAGAAATACCTCTCATAGGTAGTGAAGAGTATAGCATCAGCAAAGTATATCCTCTGCCTGTAAGGGCACAAAACGATACCTATTGTTATCTAGAAACAACGGAGGAATTAGCAGTGGTGGACCATGATTATAGAAATTACCTACGAATGAAGGAGGCGGACTTGGGGACGTGTAAACGTTTAGGTGAACACTATTTGTGCGACCCAAGGCGCCCTACGAACTCAATAGGAATAGGTTCACCCTGTGAAATTGCTATTCTCTCAAAGCTGGACGTAGAACTATCACAATGCCCGAAAAGAATTGTTAGGGTAAACAAGGCAATAGTTTTAGTTTTGAATAGACCAGGAACATGGTTATATATAGCTCCAGAGGCCGAGGCAATCACAGTAGCTTGCGAAGGGTTGCCTGCGGCGCGTGAAACATTGATAGGCACTGGCATCATAGCTCTCAACGGGAAATGCGCTGTAACTGCGAAGGATTTCCGTATGGAGACATTACGGCAGTATCAAAGCAGGCAGGAATTCAGTTACCTGCCACCGTACAATCTGAGTCTCCACGAAACAGACTGGGAGGCAATCCCGAAGTCTAACGAGAAAGGTGTCAGTGTAGTACTCAAGAGCGTCCTGCGAGACGCAAACGAGCTAAACTCATTGGGAACTAGCCTTGAGAACCTACATAAGGAATTAGACGATAAGAACAATAGTCACAGGCGGCACCTGCCGTATGTGGCACCTTTGTATCCAATAAGTGGAATAGTATTAGTAGGCATGATAGGTTACATAATCTATAAATGTGTATCTACAGGTAAAGTTAGATGTAAAGAAACGTCAGGGCCAACAGTGGCACCGGAGCCTCCGCAGCCGCGAAAACGGACTCCGGTAGCCAAAGAAACCATTATCAATTTTAAACGGAACACGTCGATCACGGGTACAACATAATCCGGTATTAAAAATTAAATGGATTTTTACTAGAAGCTTGAATTAAATTGGATTAAGAAATTATATATACCTAAGTAACACCAATTATTGTATCTATTATCAAAATGAATAAAACCGGGATTGGACTAAAATAAGATTAGCAAATAAGGATAAGAGTAAGGAAATTTGTACTTAGTAAATAAGGGAAAAATAGTCCGGAGGCCTATTCTCCTAAGGGGGGAGGGATGTTGAGAATTGTTACTCAACATTCCAATACATTTCGTAAATTGACTACCTTTAATAATTAAGCAAGGCATGACCTGGAATGCGACAAAGCGCATCGCATTGCAGGTTGCGCCAATAATCGAGTAAGCATTATGTAAGTTATAAATTAGGCTAAAGACGGAGCCGCGCTTCAGTCTTGAGCAGATACCTTGAAGAAAGCGGAGGCTATCTCCGAATACTCATTGACTCGAACCGGAGCAAGTGCTCCAAACGCAATTCTTTTGTACTTTGTTAAATATTAAATAAAAACTACTTTGTCGCTATCTAGCACTTAGAGTGATTGTCAAAGATCACCTCTGGGAACAACCCTTTTAATTCCCCATTCCTTGAATAACGGGAGTTAAACAAGTTACAACAGCGGGAATATGTTGGAAATCAAAATGTGTGGAGGAATGCGGCAGCATCACCATCGACCGCAGAAAACGTCATGATGTGGAGCGGTGCAAGACAGCGTGAAGCATCCCATCGTTCTAGAGACACCGGTGGTAGCAGTGGCGAGCAGTCGTCCAAGGAAGACGGAAGTACCGACGGGGCAGGGGATGAGTCCTTCTCTCTACAGCCGAAACTAAAGAGCGATCGAAAAACGCCCCGTAGATCTCCGACAACATCGTCAAAACAAGGCTGGCTGTCATTCGGAATGCGAAAATGAAAGAACTAGAACGACTGTATTATGACCCCTCACACCCGGCTGGCTATGCAGGAGCAAGACAGCTGAAAAAGGCCGCTCGAGAGGTGAGCTCGACTGTCATTGAAAATTGGCTAAGTGCACAGGATGCTTACACGCTGCACAAACCTATACGGCGAAAATTCCAACGACTGCGGTACAACATTTCAAATATTGATGAACTCTGGGAAGGCGATTTAGTTGAACTCGGTTCGATAAAGGATCATAACGACGGATTCCGTTACTTATTAGTAGTCATCGATGTCCTGAGTAAGTTCGCATGTGTGATTCCACTCCATAGTAAATCGACTAGTGACGTAGCCGACGGATTCAAGCAAATCTTAACTTCTACCGAACGGCGTCCTGTTACAATGCAGACTGACAAGGGTAAAGAGTCCGTGGGTGGTTCTTTTCAGAAACTACTTGCCCAGAACGAAATCCGTTTTAGAGTGACGCGTAATCCTGATATAAAAGCAGCTGTTGTTGAGCGATTCAATCGTACTCTGAAAGACCGCATGTGGAGATATTTTACTCATAACAACACTCATCGATACATCGACGTCCTGGAAAACATCGTCAATTCCTATAATAATACTATACACTCGAGTATCAGAATGGCTCCATCGGCTGTAACACTCTACAATGCGGCTGAGGCCCGTGCGAATATTCAACGTATGCATCCGCTACACAAGGCGCGCAAGCTTAAATTCAATAAGGATGATCTTGTACGCATGAGCAAAACAAAGGGGACCTTCGCTAAAGGATACGAAGCTAACTGGAGTGAGGAGTTGTTCAAAATTAGACGTGTTTTACCTGGTTTACCGAACGTATACGAGTTGGAGGATCTTTCCGGAGAGGAGATTGACGGTTATTTCTATGAAGCGGACCTACAGCGTGTGACGACGGACATTGAAAATACTGAGTTTCAAATTGATAAAATCATTCGCAGCAAGGGGCGGGGTCCCAGTAAGAAAGTTCTTGTCAGCTGGAAAGGTTACCCCGAAAAGTTCAACAGCTGGATTCCCGCTACCAGTCTTCAGAATCTTTCATCATAATGAAGTCGCAGTTCTACATAACCCTACCGAGCAATAGCTCGATGCAGTATTTTCCTGATAACAAGACCTGCTGTTATATTACTCAGCTCCCGCGCACGATTGAGCTCAGCGGCGAATGGGAGGTCGCTATTGTCGAAATACAATATCCTTTAACATACCTACCTGACAAAAACAGTAAAGAGGTACAAAAGATACCGTCACTCATGTTCGTCTATTGTGACATCATAGAACCACGTATCGTAGGCGACATCTATGCACCTCTTCTGCGTATACTACAGGTTAGGCAAAGCGCAGACATCGTGGATACGGAAGTAAAAACGTTTTCACCACCGCACTATCTACTTTTACTTCTTTTGAGTTTTCGGACAATCGAAATATCTATAAGAGACCAGCAGGGTAAATCCATACCATTTGATCACGGAACCTTGACCGTCACACTACACTTCAAGAAAGTATACTAATTTGATGCATGTGGTGAGAATAAGAGGAAGAACAGTATAACAACATGGCTCACTACATAGAGCATTGTGAGTCACAAATAGGCGGAGGAATCGATCGTGTCTTCGTCGGAGCACCCAATCAGCGGGGACATGGAATCGGTAGTTTTCTCGGTGGTCTATTCCGACGGGCTATTCCTCTTTTAAAAAGGGGCGCACGTGTACTCGGTAAAGAGGTTTTGAGAAGTGGTATGAATTTCATGTCAGACCTAGACGGTAATGTACCGTGGAAACAGGCTTTCAAAACACGAGCCAGTGAGACACGGGAGAATCTGAAGCGGAAGGCCCAGGAGGGTATTGAAAAGGTTATGAAAGGGAAGGGCTATAAACTCAGGTACGGAGGGACGCTGGGCCAGTCTGGACTTGTCCGTGCACTGCGACTATCGATAGCAGCTACTTCGTCTAAATCGCTTAGAACCCGTAAACCCTCTAGGAAAATAAAGAAAAAGAAAACGGCTAAGTCCACTTCCAAGAAAAAGTCACCGAGTACCAATAAAAGATCACCTGGTAAGGGTAGAAAAAAGATTTGCTGCAAGAAAAGGGCTATCACGGATATTTTCGGTCCTTTGTGAAGAAAAAATCTAAAGTGAACAGTGTTATTCGAGTTAGCTACAAAAATGGCCTACCTACATGCGCATTCCTGCGAATGTTTGAAATCTGAACTAGATCTCTTCACTCTGCCGCCTACACAGACCTCTATCGAAGGTGGGCAATGGGTGCAGTACAAACCCGTGTCTGCACTAACAGATGACTCACCGATTGAATTCGTCGTGCCGGGCCAGGGTGACGAGTACCTAGATCTCTCACACACAATGCTTAGGGTATGCGCACGTGTACTCACTGTCCAAACGTCTTCAACTAGTCCAGGTTCTCCAACAACAGCAATAGTAGCCCCGGTGAACAATTTCTTGCATACGCTTTTCAACCAGACGGATGTATACTTCAATCAAAAACTGGTCTCCCCGAGTAACAACTCATACGCATACAGAGCTTACATCGAAACACTGCTCAACTATGGCGATGCAGCTAAAAAATCGCATCTCACATGTGGCTTATGGTATTCCGATACTCCCGGCCATTTTGAGGAGACTACGGGCACTAACAATACGGGATTCGCAAGTAGATGTAAATATTTCGCTAATAGCAAGCCCGTTGATATGCTTGGTCGTTTGCATTGCGACGTCTTTAACCAGGAAAAGTTTCTGTTGAATGGGGTGGAACTCAGATTGAGGCTGGTCAGATCCCGGGACGCCTTTTGCTTGATAGAGACTAACGATCATCATAAGGTGGATATTATGGACGTGACCTTATTTGTACGGCGTGTCAGAATCAGTCCAGGTATTCTCTTAGCGCATGCAAGAACCCTAGCCAAGACAACAGCCAAATACCCTATGACGCGCGTAGAGGTCAAAACAATGACAATACATAGCGGTGTGCAGGCTGAGACCCTCGATAATGTTTTCCTTGGTCAACTACCGAAGCGGTTAATCATCGGATTTGTCGATAACAAAGCCTATAACGGTGACAAAAAACTCAATCCGTTTAATTTTTCATCATTCGGGCTTAATCACCTATCCTTGTATATCGAGGGTACTCAGATTCCCTCGAAGCCCTTACAACCCAATTTCAAGAATAAACTATTCGTGGATTCCTACAATACTCTGTTCACGGGGACCGGTATACACTTCCTTAACGAGGGAAACTCAATTCCTCGTCAGGACTATGCACATGGATACTGTCTTACCGCGTTCGACCTCACCCCTGACCTCTCAGCCAGTGATAACGGGCATTGGAATCTCATTAAGCACGGTAGTGTTCGGATAGAGACGCGCTTTGAGGAACCCCTGACCACGACTATAAACTGTATTGTGTATGCCGAATTCTCTAACGTAATAGAGATCGATTCGATGCGTCAAGTCATTACAGATTTTGGTAATTAGTTGTGAAAGTTAACCATGCGACGTCCCGAAATCCTGTCGGAATCTGTATTCCATAATCCACAGTTGAAGCAACCCTCTCGACAAACGTGCTCTGACCATCATCAAACCTGATAGAACCTGCTCACCCCCTCCAGCTCACTGTATACGGAGGGGCAGAATTGCAACCATAAAACAGTAGAGCTTAAATACCTCAGGCTGTTCAGTCTTCTCCTCAGTCTACTAGTAGTGTCTCAAACGCTTGAAAGTACCAGCTGTGCAACTCTCAAAATCACCATGAATTACATCGTCGACATACAAGGTTTCACTGGTGAAAATGGCGAATTCATACCGAAAGAGGTTGCCGTTGTTGGATACGAGTGTGAAACTCTGGCTCACTGGATCATCGCTCCGTCGTACTCCATCTCTAATCTCTGCTCATCAGACCGCTCACGAATCAACTGGCTGACCAATAACCACCACGGGTTGGAATGGTTCGAAGGTGATGTGACACTCAAGCAGCTACTCACGAATTTACGCACGATTACACTTACGGCAAAAAATATCTTCTGTCGTGGTGTGCAAAAAGCTAAATTTTTCCAAGAGGTGACGACACGTGAAATTGTAAACCTAGAACGTGGTGAATGCAGATGCCCAGCGTTCAAAGATATGTCAGCGAACGAAGTATGCTACGTACACTCAACCGTTGCAGAATCCCTCAGCTGTGCATTACGTAATGCTATGAAATTGAAAACATGGTTAAAATCCCAGGGATTATCCGCAAAAGAGTTGTCTGCAATTCCTTTCCGGACTGAGGTGCTGTACACTCGTTGTCTATCAGAATTCAACGAGAGCCTTGAGCAGAAGGGTACCAACAGCGTCAGGGATATTAACAAGTGTGGTGATACGGCGCAGGAACTGGAGAACAAGAGATTACGCGAGAGGACCGTGTCATCATTTTCATATGTTACTAAACCCTCAAGGTCAAATGATCAATCGGAATGTTTCAACAGAAGATATTTGTGCCACGACGAGATAGATACCTGTACAAGTCCAACCGACATCAATAACCGTCGCAGTATCTAGTTAACCAGGATACAGAATGGACAGTCTTCAAATCTATAAAGCGCTGGAGATGATCCCTAGCCGTTCCAAGGGGGTGTTTGCAGCCGACCAGATACCTCTGCTATGGTCGTACCCTACAACGATCGTGGCAAACACCGATGAGCATACCAAGCCAGGATCCCACTGGGTGGCTTTTTATGTGTCAAACTCTGGTAATGGAGTATACTTCGATAGTATGGGTCTACCACCGATCATACCGCATTATCTACGCGGCCTCCGGCGGAACTGTACGACCTACCGATGGAATGACAAACAACTCCAGAGTAATTCATCCCGCGTATGCGGTCAATTCTGCATTATGTTTCTGCACTATATGAGTCAGGGTTTCACTCTTCAACGGTTTACAAGTATCTTCAGTGGGAATCTGGCGTCAAATGACAGACTGGCCGAATCTTTCTACAACCGAATAACCTGCGAGTATAAAGGAAAATGTGATGGAAATAACTGCATGCTCGGATGTATTCCACGCTGCTTACCATGTAAACACTAGTCTTAAGTATTCAACATATAGTATATACCCACGCTGAGCATTTAGCATGTATAGCATTTTTGTGATCATATGCAAGACTCGTGTAGTTTGGCATAAGAAACGAGTGTTCCTAAACTTTATCTAGAATAAGACTTTTTATCATTGGCATAATTAGCTGTAATTTTTATACGAAATACTTCT
Source organism: Tenthredo livida (assembly GCA_963992785.1). Lineage (NCBI taxonomy): Eukaryota > Metazoa > Arthropoda > Insecta > Hymenoptera > Tenthredinidae > Tenthredo > Tenthredo livida. Next base: position 29,431,533 of record OZ023066.1, on the reverse strand, counting down.
GAATAATTCTTAGTCGCCATAAGCTTGAACCTTTGCATAAATATTAGTAAATATAAGTCTGAATCTTTACCTTCCTAAGTAATAAATGATATGAATAAACAACCATTATAACAATATTCACCTGTGCGTCTTTGACCAACTCCCATACCTTTCCTACATCCTCCATATATGCATATATATATATATAGGGAAAGGTAGGGTAAAACGGACCGGGAGGGCAAAACGGACCGTAGGGCAAAACGGACCGAGAGGGCAAAACGGACCGTCTGAAAAATTTCTTCGGAATTATTATAAAAAATTCAATGATGCATCGTGAAGGTAACCCTCGAACTTAGTAACATTTTGAGGTAGGTCCACGTCAATCTAGTCGAGTCAATTATCCTTTCTAGTCGTTTGCGATGACTTGACTGAGTCTGACTCGACGTGATTGACTAAGACCTACCTCAAAATATTTCTAAGTTCGAGGGTTAACTTTACGATGCATCATTGAATTTTTTATAATAATTCAAAATAAATTTTTCAGGCGGTCCGTTTTGCCCTCTCGGTCCGTTTTGCCCTACGGTCCGTTTTGCCCTCCCGGTCCGTTTTGCCCTACCTTCCCCTATATATATATTTATTTCTATTCGATAAGTATACATAGGCAACGACTCCGGGGCGCCTGCTCTACCCTTGCCACGGCAGTAGCGGAAGAACCGGAGGTCTCACTTAGGTTAGAATCCATTGAGTTCGCTTAGGTTAGGATCGAGGGATTAGCGGAAAAAAAAAAAAATTAATAATAATAATAATAATAATAATAATGATAATGAATAAAAAAAAGAGGGAGAAAAAAGAGAGAGAAAAAAGAAGGGAAAAAAAAGGGGGAAAAAATGGCGCCGGCCCAGGGGGGGGGGGGGGGGAAGGGTCATAAACGGTATACTGCACCCTCTCTACTAGTAGCTCGTCGACGAGACATTTCGTTTTTCAGTTTTAGTTGATTCACAGTTGATTCACAAAATATTCACTTCATCGATCTCGCAAATTCCCGATTCTGATACCAATGTAACGATTTTAGTAATCTTTTTTAATGAATAATATGATGAGAAAAAATTACGGACGATCCGGGAATCGAACCCGGGCCTACCGCAGCCTATCCGTGGACTTATGCCAATAGACCACCTTGCTCGCCCACGGACCGCCGTCATCTTTCTCATCACTTTGACTCTATCGTGTACTATTTACATTATTATTGAGAGAAGGTATCAGCCGATACACTCAGTGAAATTATTACTGTCAAATTATTAACTGTGTGACTTTTTGCCACCTCAAGGAAATAACTACAGTTAACTCCATTGTTCTCGTTGCTTCATTTTCAGTCATATTTTAATGAATAATATGATGAGAAAAAATTACGGACGATCCGGGAATCGAACCCGGGCCTACCGCAGCCTATCCGTGGACTTATGCCAATAGACCACCTTGCTCGCCCACGGACCGCCGTCATCTTTCTCATCACTTTGACTCTATCGTGTACTATTTACATTATTATTGAGAGAAGGTATCAGCCGATACACTCAGTGAAATCTCACCGCTCACCAGGCGGTCCGTGGGCGAGCAAGGTGGTCTATTGGCATAAGTCCACGGATAGGCTGCGGTAGGCCCGGGTTCGATTCCCGGATCGTCCGTAATTTCTTCTCATCATATTATTCATTAAAATATGACTAAAAATAAAGCAACGAGAATAATGGAGTTAACTGTAGTTATTTCCTTGAGGTGGCAAAAAGTCACACAGTTAATAATTTGACAGTAATAATTTCACTGGGTGTATCGGCTAATACCTTCTCTCAATAATAATGTAAATAGTACACGATAGAGTCAAAGTGATGAGAAAGATGACGGCGGTCCGTGGGCGAGCAAGGTGGTCTATTGGCATAAGTCCACGGATAGGCTGCGGTAGGCCCGGGTTCGATTCCCGGATCGTCCGTAATTTTTTCTCATCATATTATTCATTGAAATATGACTGAAAATGAAGCAACGAGAATAATGGAGTTAACTGTAGTTATTTCCTTGAGGTGGCAAAAGGTCACACAGTTAATAATTTGACAGTAATAATTTCACTGAGTGTATCGGCTGATACCTTCTCTCAATAATGATTTTAGTAATCGTTGAGATAATAAGTTATTACGTAGGTTCTCCAAGAGAAATAAAGTGACTCTTTGTGGAATTATATATGTTTTGCAATGAGATTGTGTATTCAGAAAATACAGGTCTGCTTCAGTAGTGAGCTAAAGACAGACTGATCTGTTTTACAATAATCGTTGTTGACGCAGCAACCGAAGTTCTTATATTTTGAAGGATGTCATTTATCATATAGGCTACTAGATGGTGTTTTATGAATTGAATAGAATATGGGTGATTTTACCCAATGTAACAATATGTTTCTTACTAATGAAACCCATTCAAGGGCGTTGACAAGCTGAAAAGCGCGGGCTACTCTGCTTCCCGCGTGAACTGTGACCAGCGAGACAGTAGACAAACTTGAGGAGGACAGAGCATCTTAACTGCACTGTGGTTGGCTAGGCTGAGGACGGTAGGCTCCCTACTCCTCGGCTGCGCTAGAAATCGCCTCAGTTTTGCGCCAAAAATCACTGTTCAATGCTTCAGGTCTTTCCTGATCATTCCTCAGTCATTGATCCGATAGTATCGATGATGATCTTCATTAGAAGGTAAATGATGTAGCTATGTTATGGCTTTCGCCGAATATTTAAGAAAAAATCGCCCCTCGTTGTACATCATCGCAAAGATGGCCTACTTTCAAGATTATTTTTTGCGAAGCTTAAGGTGAAATCGCAAATTCGGCCAAAACCATGACACGAATACATCATTTATCTGTAAGAATTTTCATCGAAAACTACGTTATCTTCAAAAATGAGGAAATGAGACGGTAAATGCCGAGAGTCTATTTACGCGCGCTCGGCGAGGCCTAGTCAACGCCCGTAATACTTAATGTTGTTCACGTCGTTCCCGTGATAGACGAGTTACGTTTAAAATTAATAACAGTTTCCTTGGCTATCGAAGTCCGTTTCCGTGGCTGCGGAGGCTCCGGTACCACTGTTTGTCGTGACGTACCCCGAGTCGAAATTTAGCGCCTACTTTCACCCTACCTAGGTTTATTTAAACCTACTTTGAAGGAAACTGAACCTAGAAATCCTACATTGACTCTCCAATTCCTAAAAATGGTAAACTTATCCCTACCTTGAACCTCCAACTCCTAAAAACTTAGGACCAAACCCTACATTGAACCTCCAACACCTAAAAATTTAAATTGAACCTATTTTAACGCTATACAACCTATGTATAACTCCTCCCCCATATATATTATTACGGCGACATTCAAGTGGTCACAATAAATTGTACGATTCCTAACCTATAAATTATAATCTGCACCAACTATTTTCAACGGAAACGTGAATTTACAGACCGGTTAATCAAATTCGGATTATCTTGCTCGCGTATGTTTTCATAAGTGACATGGATCGCCAGCATAAGTAAGCGAAGACCGAATTTGCGCGGTTGAAAATGAAAACATCTCGAGCTTTTCCAAATGCGATGGGGGAAACTATGTAGAAATTTGTTCGGTGAGGCCTTGATAACATAAAGGCCCATATCAGGATCAGTTGTGGATTCCACAATAATAGATCCCCATACCTCAATCGGTTGACCGGATTTGTGAAATATGAAATATATAGGTAGGGCTTTTCAAGTGAAATCAGGAAGTGATCTCCCTCACCCCCTACGATTTTGAGCTGTCATTTTTTTTTCAACTTCTATGTGACCCCAAATGAGCCCTCGAATTTTTTTTCAGATTTTTCCTTCCCCTCCTTGTCATCCTGCCATGCGTCTTCATTCGTTGATGCAAGAGAAAACAGAAACACCAGTTCTAGTTAAATGATTTTTTTTTGACAAATTTGTCATCTGTAAACATTAATTTTTTTCATGATCAGGATATGGGCTGAAGCCTGCTGATATCCTTTTGTAATGATTTTTATTTTTGAAAAATCCAAAATTCGCAAATTTTCGAATACATAAAAATGATCAGACTTGTAATAAAAACAGAAAAGAAAAACAAAACATATCCTACTAAAATTTGATATCTTGCTCAGTTAATAAGTCAGATAATGACCTGAAAAAAAATTACCTTAATTGACTTATTAACTAAGCAAGATATCAAATTTTAGCAGGATATGTTTCGTTTTTCTTTTCTTTTTTTATTACAAGTATGATCATTTTTATGTATTCGAAATTTTGCGAATTTTGAATCTTCCAAAAAATGAAAATCATTAAAAAAGGATATCAGCAGGCTTCAGCCCATATTCTAATTATGAAAAAAAATATTATTTTCAGATGACGAATTTATGAAAAAGAAATCATTCATCTAGAACTGGTGTTTCTGTTTTCTCTTGCATCAACGAATAAAGACGCATGGCAGGATGACAAGGAGGGAGAGGAAAAATCCGAAAGAAAATCAGGGCTCATTTGAAGTCAGATGAAAGTGAAATAAAAATGACCGCTCAAAGATCGTAGGGGGTGAGGAAGATCACCCTGATTTCATTTGGAATACCCCAGGTACACTGTTGGAGAAAAAAAATGTTCCAGGAGATCCACTAAAATTTTCACGGTCATTTCAACACTGTTTTCAGTTCATACGATAGGAGAATTCGCCACTTGAAGTAAATTCGTGTTGTAATAACTAACAAAAAAAGTGTCGGAATAAACATGAAAATTTTAGTGAAACTCCTGTAAAATTTTTTTTTTCTAACAAAACGCCATATTTCATTCGGATAAACATATGACCGCGTCAACGAAAAATGCATGATATAATATTTAGTAATTAATTGTAATAATATATGCAAGGACTCAAATCTAGTCCAGCAAATGCAAAATTTTCATGACATTGAAATATTCCAAGTAATAACTTGACACTTCGATAGGCCCTGAACAAGTAGAAGAGTGTTGGGTCATTTGTCACGAGGTAGTTTAGCGTAGTGGTTAGGGCGTGCGACTGGTAACCGAGCAGACGTGGGTTCAAGTCCCGGCGGGGACGAAAAATGCGGCGGTTTTTTCAGTAGGTATATAATGCAGTTTCATCGATAGGATGCGTAGGCTGGGTCAACTGACGATAAAATGTGTCACATTTCGTGTTGTTTTTTTCTTTTACTATTATTACTTTTTAATTTCATTCGGCTGGCCCGATTATGAGTTTATAGCTATAGCCTGGCGCTCGCGCGAGCGCCCGGTTGAAATATTTCTACAGCCTACTACGGGGAGCGTTTTAAACAGGTTTCAAACAGACCCTACTTTGAGCCTAAACTTGGTAAATCGGGAAATTTCGGACACTTTTAGCGTCAAAGTAGGGTCTACTATTGCATCGAAATAGAACCTACTTTACTACCTTTAACTCCTACGTAGGAGTTCCTACGTAGGGTGAAAGTAGGCGCTAAATTTCGACTCGGGCTCTGAGCGAAAAATACCGAATTCTTAAACGCTTGCATCTTCGGACCAGAAAGTCGGACAGGGACGACCAGGCGCACGAATTGGAGCTTGAAATGTCTTCTGCAACTCCCATAAAGCGGATATCCGTTTTCATGTCTCGGTTCGAAGAAGCACCACTTTCAAACGAACAGTCCGTAAATCCTTAGTTTGATGCAAACTTGAATCGAATGTACGAGAAGCAGAAATTTTTTTCCCAGAAATTCAATTCGCATGTAACATAGAAAATTTTATCAGCTTTTAAATGCTTTCCTTGCCACCATCCTGCGATTTTTCTCCGCCGAGCTAGGCGTGTTTGGAGTCAAAAACTCCTAAGAATCTTTAAACTGCTCCAACTTCTGACCAACTCATCGCAAAACAATTTTCGGCACACAATTTTGGAGCTAATTCAATACTTCCTACGCTCTACCAACCAGATTTACTCATTTTTCATTTTTAAAGATCTCACAGCCACTTTCCCCAAGAAGAACGTCATGTCGAATGTCCAAAATCGAGGCAAACAGCACGCCTCGAAACTGTAGTCAAATCAATTGGAAATTACAATTGACCAATTTTTTGACGAAATTTCAAACCCTTCACTCAAAAATGCTACCCTGTTCTCTTCGTTACGACCTTTTTTGGCGGAGCCACGTGAGTTTGAAGCAGACAGCTCCGCGAAATCTTTGATCTGTCATATCTTCTGACCAAATCGTCGTAGAACGATTCTTCGCAAAGCAGTTTGAACAGGATTTACTCGGCTACGAGGTATCCGGGGCCGGTTCGAAGCACCAAATTTTCGGGGCCGGTTCGAAGTTCCGAATTTCCGAAGCTCTGAACGGTCAAATGTCCGAATTTTAATGCAACGAACTCACAGTTTTCAGAAAGGGTATTTCACCGAAAGTCTATGTAACCGATTTCAAAAGTTCCGAATCACAACACTTCGAAGATTCAAAACTCCGAAAGCTTACGATCCGAAAAGCCGCAACTCCGAAATTTGAACATCAAGCCGTCGCACGTCGTTTAGTCGACACGTTGTGAACACGTTCGGTCTTTCAGAATTTCAGACTTTCGGAATTTTGGACTTTCGAAATGTTCATCTTTCGGAAAATCGGACTTTCGGAGCCTTGAGCTGTCTACATTTCAACCATTCGAAACTTTAATTTTCTAAACTTTAGTCTTTCTGGAAATTTCGAAATCGTTCAGAATAAATTCGGAATTCTTACTGCGCGGAGCTTTGAAAATTCGGAACTCTGAACCGGCCCCGGTTATAGGTCCACTTGATGTGGACTAGATCATCCTTGTCAGATAATACGTACACATTCTTATTGAAAATTCGGATAATGCGGCAGGGCCCATTACATAAATGTAATAATGTGTGCATAATTTCAAAGATGGCATATGACGGATATAGTAGATTACGATACAAGTGCCCGAAGTAAGTGATTCTCGCACGAGTGTAGTTTAACATGAGTGTGAGGATCACGTACGCGCACGTGTGTCGTATACGTTTTTTATAACTCAATGTGCGAATTTCAATTTCGAAAAGAAATATTAATATTCACATCTTTTTATCAGTAACCGAAAATCGGCTGAGAATGCGAATACTGTATTTTCGACAATATTATACGGATAAACTATTTACAGTGCGCGGAGTATATCATTCTCTACACTCAGTGCGCGAATGTATGAGAGACTCCAGATACTTTTGAGCACTGAGTGCACACCGCGCTCCACAGTGTGTGAATCGGGCAGTCCGCACACTACCAACAGGCATGAGAAATCGAAATTCGCGCACTGAGTTATGAAAAATAATTATTAAAACCAATCCGTCTCTGCATTTCAGACTTGTCGCATAACGTACAAGAACTGAGTACACATGAATCTCACTGTCAGCAAAGTTTTTTCTTACAGTTTAAAGATAAGACAATTTCCATTTGAGCCGAAATGAAAGATAGTGAAAGAATATAAAAATACTTTGAGCGTAATATTAGTTCAGAACTGATTAATTATGAATTATTGTTAGCTGATAATTCTTCTAGAATATGAGTATCAAATTTTGGTGAAATCTAGACTGAAATTATAAAGATGGATATTGCATTGACACGATGTTAGGTGACACATTCTGCTTCGATCCTGAATTCAAATTTTTTGTACAGTGGAAGAAAATATAAATAGGAATATTAGAGATCTTCGATATGTATGACACGGATCTTGAATCAGATTATCTAATGATATTACCATTGATCACGGACGTGACAGAGAAAAACTATGAAACCTGATATACGAGGTGAAGTTGGGCGATGATCGGGTATGTAAACGGCACATGAACCAAATACGCGCAATCGGCCAGTACACGCCTTCGAAAAGGAGCCTTGACCAATCCTACGACGTAAGATACGAATAAATACCAGCAAAACCATATCCCAACTAGGAAATCACGACAGTCGGGCCACTGGAACCAACAGAGAACTAGAGAAGTCAACTATTAGTACAGGTAACGGAGAGAACGCTGATGGGAATCTAGCGCCCGAAGCCCCCTGCGCAGCAGGAAAAAAAGAAAAAAAAAATTCAAGCCGCAAGCGGGCTAGTAGAGAATAACGAAGGAATAAAGTCAGATCCCTTGAACTTGCGCAGATCGCTGAGCAATCGCGGAGAACCTGCACGGCTACAATACACTTTATCGCGAATTTCTCATGAGGTTGAAGTTCGTAACGTTAATGCAACAAAATATTCATCAAAAAATTCTCAAATTCAAATTCTAACGACATTTGAATCACTTAATATTGCATTTCTTCGACGAATATTCTGTTACGTTAACGTCACGAACTTCAACCTCATAATTTCTTCAGAAAACTACAGATCTTCTTCAAACTATTACAAATATAGCTTATAAATCAAACTTAAATATGACATGTGTTCGAAGATTCTCAAAGCTGAAACTTTGACGATTGGCTCTGAATATACTTTTGTATTGAGAAAAAAACCGCTCAACATCTACAGATGTTAAACAAGCGAAGCGTGTTGCAAGACAATCATTAACTGTCCATTCTTGTGGTAATGCATCGAAAATTTCCCTCGCGACGCAGTCATTGACATCCATCATCGCATGGAGTCCATCGTTGCGTTCAATTACCCAGGCTAATTCAGCACGAATTGCAACGTGAACAGCATCGTCTGTCATCAGATTAACACAGAGATTGTTCAGCATCGCTGAGGTTTCATTGAGAGGAACGTGTTGTCTTTCCAAACATTGAATAATATCTGCAATACACGAAAATTTTACGGTAATCACTCGCAGTTTATTCTGAATGCCTTGTCTCAATGGGTCTTCATATAACTGTTTCGCCCTTTCAACACTAGCTGCATCAACAGCAAGTTCCTTAATCACTTCACTTACTTGATCAAGATACTGATCATAATACACGCATGCGTTAATCCACGTACCCCAGCGTGTCACACGTAGACCATATAGAAATGGACGGAGCATTGGAGTGGTGGGGGTGTTACTGACTAATAAGACAAGGATAGCCTGAGTGATATATATATGCGTACAAATAAGCCTCATCAATGCTAACTCTTGAAATCGAGTAGATTTAGTGATGATCGAGAGAGTTATGCCACAGAGGCTATGGGGCACATAAACTTGGCAACGCAGCAACACGACTTGGCAACTTTTTATCCCAAACGAGATAACTTCGTCCTTCTCTTACAAACGATTTAGTATCTTCCGTCCCTTTCTCAATACTCGGCAACAGATTCCCCTATACTCCGGCATAGGCAATGCTCCGTCCATCCTATATGGTCTAAGGTGTCACAACTGGTGCCGGTGGTAGAGGTATGTCCCCTGCGATGTCATGGAATATTTCCTGTCGATTTCGTGCTTTGCAGAAAACTGTTTTCGTCGTAGCAATCAAATCGAATTAAATGAATTCGATCATCTCCGATTTCATCCCGAATCTTTTGAACGGTAAGATCATAGTGCGTTGGCACATATGATTTCCTGATCGTTGATGAATCGGGTATTTTTTGTCGCATCCATCTTGTGTAGAAATCTTTACAGCTGTTAGATATGATTTATAACAGGAAATGGGAGATGGGTGATTTATATATTTATAAGGTTGATCGTATTAAGACAATTTGTCAATATAAGCATTTATTTAAACAGTGTTAAGACGTTGTCGCTTAGAAGAAGAGTGAGTGTCCGAATGTTGCAACTTAGGTTGCTACCCATAAGTCAGCGAGATGCTGACACAAAGTAAATTGACATAGGCGTTGTGACGTGGATTTTATTTAGCCCTCGAACTAGACCGGATGCTAGCCTCCGAGAACCGTCCACTCGACAATTGGCCAAAGTTAATTACCTGAAAAATATGCTGGGCGCCAGGCGGATAACCGCCACGTTCAAAAATATAAACAAAATATAACCTACGGGTACGTAAAGCGTCGGCTAGCTACAGTACCGCGGAGAGGGGTCAGGATTAATTGAAGGATTAGCGGGACGTTAAATAACGACTCGAGCGTTTGAATTTGACAATAGAAAAAAAATAGAATTTATTCAACAAAATAGAAAAGAAATAGAAATAATAATTTTAACAATCGGGAATAAATTCCCTCGTATAACGAACGGCCACAGGTCGTGTAAAAGTGACCCGGCCACGTTTGACGAGCTTTACAATTTCTAATAAACTACTAGCTTCCACGTGGGAGAGCAATAACAAGGAAAATCATGCAAAATGTTAAATAACTCGACAAACTAGGTCCTCGTGGGACAATATCCCAACGGGAACGCTAAATAAACTCCACGAGTAGAACTTACAACTAATTAACAGGCTAGTATTTACAATGGGTAAGCCTTCGGCTCATAATAAAGAATAGAAAATAAGAAATTGATTAAAGAAGTAATATTTACAAGAGCTTACTAAAACTAACTTAACCTAACTCTGCGAATAACGCGATAATTATTTAATTAGAATTCTTTATTGACTCGAACCCGAAAAACAAAGACTCGAAATCTAAACACTGACTAGCTGTGTCTCTCCCTACAGGAGGAAGAGAGAGCGACAGTGACTGACTAGGACTCTCTCTGTCGCACTCGTGTGCGACAGGTAGCACACCCGAACTCAATAAACTATACAATACTCGATACTTCTCTACAAAATAATGACTCGAACGATATTCTCTAATACACGGGGACACTGGTGACGGCCTACCCTTCGGAGATCGGCTTAATTCGATTCCAAAAATAATAATTAGCCTCGTGGCTGCTCAAGGCAATATGGCTGACGGCCGTTGCCGAATTCGAATTAGCATGGGTAAGAATGGCTAACGCTTACCGTCTTCCAGCCACCTGAGGAAGGAAGCCTTCTCCTGGCTAAAGTCCATCGTCTAATCGACAAAACACCCTCGAAGGTGATCGTGCACTCTCCTCAGACACTCCCACGATAAAAAAAAAAGAACTAAACTGCCCACGGGGCTCAAAATGCAAAAAGATACTTTACGAAACAGTTGTCAGTACGCAAACACACGAGTGCTTATGACGCTAGTCTAACGCAGAGTGACTAGACCGCATGGCGCCGGTAATCAGCGCCCTCGTGTTACGGCCAAATATCGATTTTCGTATCGACCGAAGGATCCCTTAAGCATGGCGACCGGTGGTCGCCACGCGCGTAATTCAAAGTTCGCCACGATGATTTTAGCTTGCTACGTCGGAGGCTCACGGGATGCAGGCTCTTCTTGGTGGCGGGAATCTCTTCCACCACCGATATCCCCCGTTGTAGAATGCCCTTGGCACTCCCCCGTGTCCTCTAGAGTAATAGCAGGAGGTAGCGTGGCCACTACTATCCTCCGAAGCTTTTGGGTGGCGTTCGTCGAGTAGGATCCAAACAGTCGATACTGGAACGTCTTGCGTCGATAGTGGTGTGTCTGTGTCACAGTCTCTTAGTCGTTGGCTAGGCCTCGTCTCCCACATGTTAGAGAAAAGTCGTAAAACAAAACAAAAGAATAAATCATATGTTCAACAGTCTTTAGTCGGTCACGGTCGCCTCTCGGAAATTCTGTCGGACCTCGGGGTCTATCTACGCATTTTCTCCTTTTCATTCACTCCGCTAAGTTCGTTTAAGGGGTGCGGAGCCTGTCGTAACATGCAATGTTACAACTCCCCCCCCCTTAGACGGACCACTGGGGCGGAAGCGCTTGCAAAACTGACCCATGGACCGAACTCCGAGTGGCGGCCGCACACCGCGTCTTACGTCTACAGATTCGTCTGGATCTGATGGCTTAAACGTAGCTTTTTAACCAACTAAACTTTCCCCCGGGGAGGGAATACGAAGGTAATTTTACGAAAACCCCCGGTTAAATTCTCAAGTCATCACACGCTACTCTCCCCCTGCAGAAGGCAGAAAGACAAAAACTTAGGGAAGGGTTCGACTTCCCGAACACAAAAAAAAACAAAATCAAAATACGAGTCTAATATCTGAAAGCTCGAAACTAACGAACCACAAAAAAAAAATAGCAAAATAAATGACTATAGTAATTTCAGTACCAATAATTTTGACCAAACCCACGACACACAAAAAAAATACAAATAAAATAAGAGACTACGAACCAACAAAACAAAACGAAACTAAATACAAGGCGTCAATGCCTGAGTCCGAAGACAAGAAAAGGAAAACAAAAAAAAAAACGAACAACACCCCCACGAAAAGGGAAGGACCAAAAAAAAAATAAAAAAAAAAACCACGACAGAAAGAAATATACTTCATATTAACCCCTTCGGGGCGAAACGAACTCTGAACAGGTGGGGATCTACCCACGATACTTAACCCTAACATCCATTTTTTTTGTTTGATTTGCCACGCGAAGCGCAGGATATACCATAACAAAATTTTGTCTACCCGCCCACGACTACTGGGCATGGATAGCTCCAAGAAAAAGGAAAAACAAAAAAAAAAAAAAACGTAATAAACGAAAAACTACTAAACACAAAAAACTACTATTACGACCACACGGCCCCGATAATCTTTCCATCCAGTTCTCGCGAACCCGACTACCACCCGCCCTGTGGCCCTCGGGAGGCGCGCGGATAGTATCCCCGTCTTGCCTGCTCCCTTTCCCGCTGAGCGGCCAGCTCAAGGTGCCAACCCTGCTCGCGGCAGGGACAGGTTTCCGCGAAGACCCCATCCATTGAGCAGAGGTTGCAAAAAGGCCTCTTCGGTCGATCGCAGTCGCGTGACTTATGTCCCGCGCGGCCGCAATTCCAGCAATTGCTTTGGCTTCTCCGATACGCTAAGAGGGCGGCCTCTCTTGCTTCTCTCTCTCTCCCTTCTCGCCCCATCTCCTCTTGGTTCCTTTTAGCCCTAACGGCGGCCTCGTAGGCTAGACGGGCCCGTGTCGCCTCGTTATGGGCCTCGGCGGCCAGCCTCGTGGACTCTCGCACTACTCTACGGGCCTCTTCCGCTCGTCGATCGGCCTCTCGCGCTTTTCCCTCGAGACGCTCGATGTCGGACGGCGGCCGGGGCCTAGAGGTGGGTCTAGGCGCGGGCATATAGCGGGGATCCTTCGGCACTGATTCTATTGGCGTCTTCGGACGTGGTATGGCCCCCGGGGCAGTTGACATGGGCGAACTCGGTCTGGACCGTCGCTCCGCTGGAGAGCTGGCCCTCGGTTCCGGTTTCGGGGCGAATGCGGTTTCCCTTTCGAGACCTGGCTCAGGTTGGAGTCCCGGGATCTTCCCCGATAGCCCCTCCCCTGTAGCCTCGTCGGGGACCTCGAGCGCCTGGTGCTCTACTAGGTCGCTGCAGGCCTGGCGAACCTGCTCGTCGTAGGCCGCTCCTGGTTGGACTGTGGAGAACCAAAACCTCTCCTAATGAGCGCCAGATAACTGGGAGTAATCCCTCACTACGCAATACTGGGTGCAGTCGACGCAAAAAAAAATAAAGAAAAACTAATTCGTCGAACTGACCGATGATTTTACCAACGTTTCCTAAGACCCTATTTCCTTAACTCAACCCACAACAAAAAAAAAGAACAAAACACTCGAATCCAATAGTGTTCGAATACTTAGTACAGAAACTCGGCGTACACGAACGCGAACAATCGTCTCAGGCCTCGTCGGAAGATGCTTCTTCCTCCTCGGATTCACTGAGATTGACGTCTACCTCTGGGGCGACGTACGGTTTAAAATCTTTTATATGGTGTCGACCGAGTGTCCTACCGGTTTCATCCTCTAGCTCGTACACGACGGGTGATACTACCTTCGTTACGATATAAGGTCCCGCGAATTTGGGAGCTAATTTCGCAGCTACGAAGTTCGCAGCTGATGATAAGACGCGGTTTCGCTTCCAGACTCTTATACACTTATAGTGACCGTCCCGGTGACGTCGATTATAATATTGTGCCTGCCTAGTGCGTGCATTTTGTGAATGACGGGTCGCGAGATCTCGTAATTCCTGCAGGCGGGTCATTCTTTCTGCCCACTTCGCGGGACACGGTTCCGGAATTGTCGCCGGACCTTCTTCCGCGCGTCGTAGCTGCACTCGAGGCCGCGGTTCGCGACCTAAGTTTAAAAATGCTGGGCTCACTTTCAGTGAACTATGCACCGCAGAATTATACGCGAACCGAAATTCATGCAAATGAATGTCCCAATCTCGATGATCCGTCTCAATATATGTCGTGATCATAGTCTTCAGGACTCGGTTCACCCTCTCTACAGGATTTGCCTGCGCGTGATACGGGGGTACGTGGGCGTGTACGATGTTGTACTCGGCGCACATCTCATCGACGGCTTTGTTCGCGAATTCGGTGCCATTATCAGTGAGGAATACTTCCGGAGTACCCCACCTAGACAAAATTAAATCCTCGAACGCCGCGATAATGTTTTTCCCAGTGGCCTTACGCAACGGAATGCACTCGACCCACTTCGTAAATAAGTCCTCGAAGACTAACAAATATTCGTATCCTGATCGACTACGAGGAAACGGACCCATTATGTCAGCTGCGACTACTGTCCACGGCTGATTTACTACGCGATCTCCCATCAGACCAGCTGGCGTAGCCTGTTCGACTTGGCACTGTTGGCATTGCTGACATCGTCGTACCGTGACTACGATATCCCTAAACATGCCAGGCCAATAATAATCCTCGCGGATTCTCGCATAAGTCTTTTCGACTCCGAGATGCCCAGCCTGCGGGTCTTCGTGCGCTTCGATAAACGCTCGGTCGCGATGTTCGGCGGGCAATACTAATTTCCACGGATTAAGGTCTTCCATAATCGGTTCTGTCACCGGATTCGGCCGTAAATAATACAATCGGCCTTCGAATACTGATCATTCTCTATACTTTTTCGGGGCCTCTAAAACTTCTTGTACGCGTTTATTGTACCACGGATCTGGAGCTTCATTAATCGCGGCTACATGTACGGCTGCGAGGTCTTCTACCTCGTCTTCGTACATTCGCGATAATGCATCGGGGACATGATGCATAGCTCCTTTCCGGTGTACGACCTCGAAGTCATACTCCAGTAGCTCTAATGCCCACCTAGCAAGCCGACCTGTCGGATTATGCAAATTATGCAACCATCGGAGGCTGCTGTGATCCGTTATCACCGTGAAATGATACCCCTCGAGGTACGCGCGAAATTTCTTTATGGCCCAAATTACAGCTAAACACTCTTTTTCTGTCACCGAATATTTTCTCTCAGCTTCAGAAAGAGTGCGGCTCGCATACGCGATGACTCGTTCGACCTCGTCGATGGTCTGAGTCAAGACGGTGCCGATTCCAAAATCGCTGGCATCCGTCTGCACTACGAAAGGTACTCGAAAATCAGGACACGATAATACCGGGACTGAGGTTAACGCGGATTTTAATTCGTTGAACGCTTGTTCTTGTTCTTCGCCCCATTCCCACTGTTTATCTTTGCGTAAAAGCCGCGTTAATGGCTCCGAGGAGCCCGCGAACGCTGGGATAAATCGGCGGTACCACGAGGCCATCCCTAAAAATCGTCGCAATTGTTTCAAGTTCCGGGGTGCCGGATAACTAACAATCGGTTCGATCTTGTCGGGGTCTATTTGTAATCCCTCGTTGTTAACTCTGAACCCCAAATATCTATTTTTTTCTCTACAAAACTCACATTTATCCGGGTTTAACGTTAGACCAGCCCTCGCGATTTGATCAAGAACGCGTTTGAGCCAGTCTATACCGGGAATATTCGGTGAAAGTTAACGATCCCCTTCCTACGGCCTAACCAACACAGGCGCGCACCGCGTGCGTGAGGCTCGGCGGGCGGGGCTGAGCGACCAGTGGTGCTTCTACCAAATCTTCCGCGCTAGGCCGAGTCCGCATAGCCCACCTCGATACTTAACCTAAAAAGCAATCATCGCACTGAACACGGAAAAGAATGAACGCGAATAAAATGGATTTGCCTGATGTGAACATTTATTTTCGAAATTTATGAACGAATTTAAAATCAAATATCAATCAATTGGATTTAAGTATTGATTATCAGTGTTTAGGATCGATATTTGAGACGAAGAGGAACAGGTAAGTGACGGGTAAATCATTGAAGACAACATGGTCAAAAATTGTTTTATTTATGGATTTATTTATTTATTAACAGAAAAATGAAATTTATCAACGATTATTGGTTAATCGAGGGATCCATTGCTGTTGAATTATGGCGTACGTCCAAACTTATCGGAGATTGAATGCTTGGGAATCGAAGAGAGGCTACCGATGAGCCACTGTCGAACGTAGTAGACTTTTACTCGAACCATTTTTATTTCTCAACGACTACCTCTATCGGAGACCGAGTGCTGACATGTACCTCAGCGAGGCTTCATAACGTGCAGAGGGGCTTTTGTCGCAGGAGTTTGTAGTGCGATGAGGTAGCGTACGAGGAGCTTCGTTGCAAGCGTTTGTAGCACGTCGACGATATGCAGTCCTTCTCTGGACTCTGGCGAAGCCTTGCCGCATAAAAATTTGATATAAAATGCTCACCGACGCACTGCGAACTCTGGCAACGAAGCTCCTCGTACGCTGCCTCGTCGCACTGGGAACATCTGCGACGAAGCTCCTCTGCCTGCGACAAGACATGAACGTTGAATGCTTGTCTGACAAGTAAGAAATGTTCGATGAATATCGTCGATGGGCTACGAACCCTGGCAACGAAGCTCCTCGTACGCTGCCTCGTCGCACTGGGAAAATCTGCGACGAGGTTTCTTCGCCTGCTATGAGACATGAACGTTGAATGGTCGTCAGACGAGTAAGAAATGTTCGATGAATATCGTCGACGGGCTACGAACCCTTGCAACGAAGCTACTCCGTACGCTGCCAAGCCTCGCTGACGCTGTTGCTAGCTCTCGCTTCTTCGATCCCTGCTTGGTTCTCGATCACTCTTCGCAGTCTGTTGCCTGAGGTCAGCTTGGACAACGACGCCGGCGATATTTCTCCTCAAGAGTTAGCGGGCGATCAGTCATTGGGTACGTAGGATACAAAGTTAACGGACATCAAAAGACTTACAAGACTTATAAATTCTCATGATAGTCAGTTATACTCTCGCCTTGCTGTTTCAGAGGAAGTAACGATGTCCTGGGATGGCAACATCTTCTTCAACGAGTATGAGTTTATTCTTCTCAGACACGCGATTTACGACGAACTACAAACTCCTGCGACAAAGCCCCTCCGTACGCTATGAAGCCTCGCTGAGGTGCATGTCAGCACTCAGGTCTCCGATAGAAGTAGTCGTTGAGAGACGAAAATGGTTTCAGTGAAAGTATACTACGTTCGACAGTGGCTCATCAGTAGCCTTTCTTCGATTCCCAAGCAATCAATCTCTGATAAGTTTGTGCGTACACCATAATTCAACAGCAATGGATCCCTCGATTAACCAATAATCATTGATAAATTTCGTTTTTCTGTTTCAGACCTGAGGACGTGGCCTGTGGGTGGCAGCCTTATCCGCGATGACTTCATTCTCCGCATCGTACTCTGATCAAATGATTCATTATGTTATTATTAAACTAAAGTTAACACAAACACCGAAAACTTTCTCACGAATTCTTAATTTTCATTAGATTGAATACTAGTATTCCGAACAGATGTTTTGAATAAAATCTAGGTCTGAAAATAAATGAATCAATAAATAAATCAATAGATAAACCAATTTTTGACCATGTTGTCTTCAATGATTCACCCTCCACTTACCTGTTCCACTTTGTCTCAAATATCGCTCCTAAACACTGATAATCAATACTTAAATTCGATTAATTGATATTTAGTTGATTAATCTTAAAATAAATGTTCACGTCAGGCGAATCCATTTTATTCGCGCTCATTCTTTTCCGTGTTCAGTGTGATGATTGCTTTTTAAGTTAAGTATTTATCGAGTTAGCGTGGATGGGCTATAGTATTTATCGAGTTAGCGCGGATGGGCTATGCGGACTCGGCCGAACGCGGAAGATTCGGTAGAAGCACCACTGGCTGCCTAGCCCCGCCCGTCGAGTCTCACGTACGCGGTGCGCGCCTGTGTTGGTTAGGCCGTAGGAAGGGGATCGTTAACTTTCACCGAATATTCCCGGTATGTTTCACGAAATTATCCGTAACTACAATAATGTCATCCAAATACGCGAAAACGTGTGGTTCCATATCCGGTGTAATTAATTTGTCAACTAATCTTTGAAACGTGGCAGGGGCTCCGGTGAGTCCGTATGGCATCCTCGTGAAGTGAAATAAGCCTCTGCCCGGTGCAGTGAACGCAGTGACTTCGCGACTATCTGGGTGCAAGGGAATCTGATGATACGCTTGACTCAGATCTATCGTCGAAATATACCTCGCGGCACGTAGTTTATCTAAAATTCCGTTAATGTAAGGAATCGGGTAGGCATCCTTCTTCGTGACGCTATTTACTTTGCGGAAATCCAAACAAAAACGATAACTGCCATTCGGCTTTTTAACCATTACTATGGGACTCGACCACGCGCTTTGTGACGGCTCAATGACGCCTTCGGCTAACATACGATCAACTTCAGCATGGATCGCGGCTTGTACCACCGATGATACTAAATAATATCTTTGTTTAATCGGCGAGTTTCCCTGCGTATCTTAAGTATGCTCAGCTAGGATTGTTAATCCTAGTGGGCCCGTGACCGCAGGTAGCTCGTTCTCTAAAAACTCTTCCAGTACCGTTTTCTCCGCTGAAGTTAACTCTGCTATGCCGTAGCACGCGTTGATTGACCCCGTGGTCGCTGCCAATGACTCGAAAAACGGATTAGTTTCCGTCGGTCCCTGTTTTAGACGCCACGTATCGTCTCCGCCATACATTTCTAACTCAAATAATCTAATAAAATCCATACCGAGGATGCAATCCCACGCTACTGACGGGAGTATTCGAATCGCGAGTTCGTGGGTTATTCCTGCCAATTCAATCGGCACGATAAATTCCCCTAAGACTGCTTCGGTGTCGCCGTTTGCCAGTATAACCCGTTCAAAAGCTGGTTTGCTTAAGGCCCGACCATTTTCGTCGGCGATTTTCTTTCCCGAAGCTCCTAAAAAACTTCTGGAAGACCCGGTGTCTATTAAAGCGCGAACCTTCGAATTCCCGATTTTGACTGTTAAAAACCCGCGTGGCTGCAGTTCAAGGGTCTGCATCGGAAAACATTCCGCATCCGGCTCGGTATAAGGATTATTTGGGCTCGGATTTTCTATTGGGGGTGACTCCCTGGCCCTGCTCGTGAGTCCCCGGTTCCGTTTCCCGGATGACAACGCGAACACGTAGTCGCTATTTCGCCTTTTCTACCGCAATGATAGCAAAAACGAACCCTCGGCGCCGGGCAATCCCTCCATATATGACCTCGACGATCACAATTGAAGCACGTGACCGCTGGTCCACCATCCATTGTTGGCATGGTGTTTGCGGCTACCCTCGTCTCTACGGGGTGTACCTGCGCGCTTTGGTTTGCCTGCCGGGGCTGTATATTCGCGGTCGCGGTCTCGATTTTTTTTTCTAAACTCGACTGTATTGCCGGGAGTTGCTCTTTTATGGCCTTTTCCAAGGCCATCCTCCCCCCCCCTTGACCGTTAGTGCCCTTCTTCTTCGACTCAGGGGCGGCGACTGTGGGCTTCGGCGCTACCGGTGCCTTTGTAGCTTCACCCGCGTCATCTATGGCCGCGAGTGCCTGAGCTTTCCTCGTTTGATTGGCTTTTGCCTTGCAAGCTAGCTCCGACATATACGAATCGTCGGCGTCGGCGGATGGGGGTAGCTTGTACGCCCGTGATAACGCTAAATTTCTTTCTTTAGCTGTCGCGGCCCGAGCTAATTCCTTAAAGTTGGTTATTTGATTCCGGTCTAATAAATTCAGAATTTCCGGCCTCAAGTTCTCGAATGCTAGGTCTAGTTGATCTTCCAACGCGTATGGCCTAGTCATTCGATTCAGTAACCCCCGAATGCAGGTCAGGTATTCGGTTACCGACTCGTTCTCGCCCTGAGTACGCGACGCGGCTTGTTGGCGAAATCTTTTATTTACCGTCTCGTCGCTGAACCAGCCTCTAAAGGCCTGACGGAAATCCTCGTAGCTTGACCAACTGTCTCGCTCGATCCGTAGCCATTCCGAGGCGATCCCCGTAATAACTATTGGTAAGGATTGTAATACCTCTTTGCCGGTCAAGGGAGTGAACCGCTTACAATCATCTAGACGGCTCAAAAAATCCTCCGCACTTTGTTCGCCGCTACCTCCGAATTTCACATTCCACCTCCGTAACGCCTCTACCACCTCTATAGCTCGGTCTCTACAGTGAGAACGCGCGGGTTCCGTCACGTCTTCCCAGCTGGATCGCGGTTCTTCCCACACGCTTGTGCCGGGGTGCCTACCTTGGGAGGGTGGGTGGGTAATTATCGGTTGAGGATTTATCGGCGACAGACTTCGGTTTTGTCTGAAGTCGACCTCTCGGCGGGTGTGGCCTTCCGTTGGCCGTGTTTCCGCGCGCGATTGTTGATCCCTATCTTGCCGGGGTCCTACGGTTCCTCTCGGAAGCGATTCTCGCGGTAATCTCCTTAGTACTTCTTGCACTAAGTCCTCGAGATTTGGTTGGTCCCGGCTATCACTAATTTCCACCGTTTCGGGCCTTACCCTCGTTCGGTCGTACGCTACCCTCTCGGGTCCACGATATCGGTCCTCTAGCTCTAGCTGTGGGGGCCTGTTATCGCGCAGGGCCTCGACCTGTGCACCGCGTAGGTACTCGTGGCCGTAGGCAGCTAACGCTCGCGGGTTAGCCGTAGATCGGCGCGACATCACTTCGGGTCTCTCCTCGGCCATGATTTCCCCGAGTGCTGCATAGTCGCGATAAAAATCTCTGTATGCGTCGCTCGCATCTGGCGCGACGCGTGTAGGGATCGGCCTCTGGGGTGAGCTCGCTAAGCTCACCGACGGCCTTGGATCGGCGATCGTGTACATGACCGGTTGAGCTATCGTGTAGATGATGCTCGTGGTCGTTGTCGTTACCGGGCGTGACTCGATATTGGTCGCGAATGAGACCTGGGGCTGCGGGGCGTTCGGCTGGTGTCCTTGGCTACCACCCGGTCGCGATCTACCGTCGGAGGTAAAAATCGTTTCATCCTCGGGCTCCCAGGGGATCGTAAGCTCGCCGTGACGTCGTCGCCAATGCCGCAAATACCGATCTCTAAGCTCAACGATTGAGCCCGTGGTACTCACGTTTAGCGAACTAAGCAATTGGGATAACTCCGCGTGATCTAAATCCCACAGAGCGCATCCGTACGGGGTATCTATTGACGCCATGACTCGATGAGAAAACTAGGACTCAGTCGACACCAAAAAGAAATATTCCGAACAAAGGGAAGAACACGAACGCAAAAAAAAAAAATACGCAGAATAACTGAAAACGCGAAAATCGAACTCGAACTTCCAGGTAAAAAAAAACGAAATCCACAACAAAAAAGCAAATCACTGACTGAACGCAATACTTGTTCTTAAAGTGCACTTGCACGTGCGTGAAGAAATCACTCGATTTAAATTCAATCTCGAAAATCGACTCGAACTCGAACTCGAACCCGAACTCGAACTCGAAAGATAACCCGAACCCGAACCCGAAAGAAAAAAAAAGAAACTCAAAACATATTCAACGCGCTCGCTTCTATCTTCTCGACGAGTCCACTCGTCGAGGTAGCCGTGAGTTGATAACCACTGCTATCATATGGTCCTCAGAACCCACGCCTGAGCACCACTGCTACAGCCAGAACGAAAAATGTGAATTTACGCGACATCTACGATTGTCGAGCCGACTTTCGGTGACGACACGTAAATATTCCCCTCGGTGCGGGGTGTGCTAAGAGTCCGCCGAGTTTGGACTTTGATCTCCCCTACGTTAGAAAATATTTTCACGAACCCGAAATATAGAATACGTTAGCCGTTGGATTCTAGACAATACCCTCGCTAGCTAGCTATTCGAGATTAATTATTTGCAAATCAAATGTTGTTTTTCCCCCGGTGATCGCGATGGTAGGACTCCGCTGGTACTCAATATTACTTTTTAAGGCCGTTTGTCTCGGTTCGATCACCTAGTACAATTTATCCACCACCAGGCATGCACAAGGAAATATTACACACAAAAAAAACAAACAAAATCAATTCAATAAAACAAGCAGGTAATATTTTCTAACAGCGTATAGCTCTTAATATTAGGTAAGGGGTCCGTGTCCAGTGTCCCTGCGCATATGATGTGTTTTAGCACAGCTATTTTCGAGTATTTTACTCTAGCGGGAAAGACACGGCAAAAACAAAATTAACTAAACAAAACGCAATAACTCGAAAGAATCAGATTCTCTTAAAAGAATTCAACAATTCCCGAATGCGAAGTCGTTACCAAAATCGAAAAAGAACTAATAGAAAAATAAAATGAAAGAATTTGAACGCTATAATAAACAAAAGAATTGCCGCGGTACGGCTTCGATACAAAGTCGCTGCGAGCGTACGCGCCGCTATTCCTTCTCCGGTAGATAGAGAAAACAAATGTTTGACCCGAAGTCCTCTGGCAACAGTGTAACCGTTACACGTAAGCGAATAATTATTGGACGAAACTATAATTTAATTTTCTCAGGGCCCCACGTTGGGCGCCAATTTGTGACGTGGATTTTATTTAGCCCTCGAACTAGACCGGATGCTAGCCTCCGAGAACCGTCCACTCGACAATTGGCCAAAGTTAATTACCTGAAAAATATGCTGGGCGCCAGGCGGATAACCGCCACGTTCAAAAATATAAACAAAATATAACCTACGGGTACGTAAAGCGTCGGCTAGCTACAGTACCGCGGAGAGGGGTCAGGATTAATTGAAGGATTAGCGGGACGTTAAATAACGACTCGAGCGTTTGAATTTGACAATAGAAAAAAAATAGAATTTATTCAACAAAATAGAAAAGAAATAGAAATAATAATTTTAACAATCGGGAATAAATTCCCTCGTATAACGAACGGCCACAGGTCGTGTAAAAGTGACCCGGCCACGTTTGACGAGCTTTACAATTTCTAATAAACTACTAGCTTCCACGTGGGAGAGCAATAACAAGGAAAATCATGCAAAATGTTAAATAACTCGACAAACTAGGTCCTCGTGGGACAATATCCCAACGGGAACGCTAAATAAACTCCACGAGTAGAACTTACAACTAATTAACAGGCTAGTATTTACAATGGGTAAGCCTTCGGCTCATAATAAAGAATAGAAAATAAGAAATTGATTAAAGAAGTAATATTTACAAGAGCTTACTAAAACTAACTTAACCTAACTCTGCGAATAACGCGATAATTATTTAATTAGAATTCTTTATTGACTCGAACCCGAAAAACAAAGACTCGAAATCTAAACACTGACTAGCTGTGTCTCTCCCTACAGGAGGAAGAGAGAGCGACAGTGACTGACTAGGACTCTCTCTGTCGCACTCGTGTGCGACAGGTAGCACACCCGAACTCAATAAACTATACAATACTCGATACTTCTCTACAAAATAATGACTCGAACGATATTCTCTAATACACGGGGACACTGGTGACGGCCTACCCTTCGGAGATCGGCTTAATTCGATTCCAAAAATAATAATTAGCCTCGTGGCTGCTCAAGGCAATATGGCTGACGGCCGTTGCCGAATTCGAATTAGCATGGGTAAGAATGGCTAACGCTTACCGTCTTCCAGCCACCTGAGGAAGGAAGCCTTCTCCTGGCTAAAGTCCATCGTCTAATCGACAAAACACCCTCGAAGGTGATCGTGCACTCTCCTCAGACACTCCCACGATAAAAAAAAAAGAACTAAACTGCCCACGGGGCTCAAAATGCAAAAAGATACTTTACGAAACAGTTGTCAGTACGCAAACACACGAGTGCTTATGACGCTAGTCTAACGCAGAGTGACTAGACCGCATGGCGCCGGTAATCAGCGCCCTCGTGTTACGGCCAAATATCGATTTTCGTATCGACCGAAGGATCCCTTAAGCATGGCGACCGGTGGTCGCCACGCGCGTAATTCAAAGTTCGCCACGATGATTTTAGCTTGCTACGTCGGAGGCTCACGGGATGCAGGCTCTTCTTGGTGGCGGGAATCTCTTCCACCACCGATATCCCCCGTTGTAGAATGCCCTTGGCACTCCCCCGTGTCCTCTAGAGTAATAGCAGGAGGTAGCGTGGCCACTACTATCCTCCGAAGCTTTTGGGTGGCGTTCGTCGAGTAGGATCCAAACAGTCGATACTGGAACGTCTTGCGTCGATAGTGGTGTGTCTGTGTCACAGTCTCTTAGTCGTTGGCTAGGCCTCGTCTCCCACATGTTAGAGAAAAGTCGTAAAACAAAACAAAAGAATAAATCATATGTTCAACAGTCTTTAGTCGGTCACGGTCGCCTCTCGGAAATTCTGTCGGACCTCGGGGTCTATCTACGCATTTTCTCCTTTTCATTCACTCCGCTAAGTTCGTTGAAGGGGTGAGGAGCCTGTCGTAACATGCAATGTTACAGCGTATAGGACGTCGTTAAGGTGTCTCAAAGGCATGAGCAGGGATGAGCCCGAAAGGCAAGGTGTCTCATTTTGAACTCCTCTCCACTGTAGTTCGCAGAAGCTAAGATTAACGAGAATAATGAAATGGAGAATTATCGTTATCGCGATGTTTTGTCTTCGGTAAAAGGCGAAACATCCCGATCTTGTCTATAAATTTATTGGTTATTGAGTTGAATTTTGTCATTAAATAGAAACGATTTGATTATAACACCTTCCCCCTTAAGAATGAATGTGAAGCGAAGCAAAATATTCATCGGTTAAGAAGAATCAATATTCCAGGTGAGGATTACAAAGCCTTCCTCAGCTGTTATATAGCCATATATAATTATTCTTGATAAGAACGTTTACAATATTATTCTGTACGGATAATGATGTATAAAAGTTTTCCTCAACCGTTTGCTTGATTACATATAATTATTCCTAATAATAATGAATGAAATGTAAGGTATGTTTATTCTCTATGATTTCGATCCATATATCGTGAACGGATAGCATCAGTAGCTCCGTCTTCGTCGTCAGTTATGTCAGGCATGTGAACTGTTACGGCTGGAGTGCGTGTGCGACGAGACAGCAATAAATACAGCAATAAACTATTACGTTTTGGACCATTCCCTTGATTCCTGGGTCACGATTATTAGGATCTTCTGTCATCTTGTAACACCATTTGATCAACTTATAAACTAGGTACACGCTTAGTGTGGTAGCTGCGAAATAAGTTAAATAACTTACGCGTGTGGACATAGTTTCTTTAGCCTGTTCCTTCAATATTTTATCAGCTGATTCTTCAATATTCGTCAATTTATGACTGGCAATGGTTAGGTCGTCCAAATTGAAGGTGTTCGTAATAACCAAATCGTTGAATTGGAAATTAGTGATATTTAAAAATTCGGGTATATCCTCACAACAATCGTCGGATCTTAGATCTATTGATGGTACAAAGGTTTTATCAACAGTATTATTGAATATTCTATTTGGTGTTATCATGGCTGCGTTAGAGTAACCCTTACAATTTGCACTTAATTCTATTTTTCCAGTATTTTTCAGGGGTATGTCTGAAATTTTGTCGTGCGTCGAATAACTAATTGTAAGTGTTTCTGATTTAGGTAAGACATACAACCATTTATTCTGATTTCTGAGTTGGATCCACACGGGTGCAGTAAGCTTGATAATCCTAACGTCACATGAAACCGGTAATGGTCTGGTGTTTACGAATAGTAAGATATCACAACTATCAGTGGCATGTGTCAGGTACACTGGTTGTGTTTGTTTACAGATGCGATAGTCATTCTTAATCAGTCTACAGTCTCGTATCATGTCCTCTATTATAATGTAATTTTGTCTTGTATTAGTTATGCCGAAATATTTTATCGTTGGTTGTATGAAGATGGATTTTTCATTTTCTTGTAAGACTGGCATTGGTTTGACTGAATAGATCTTAACTTCTCTTCAACACGGCCGGGTGTAATATATTCTGTTTAGCGAATAACACGGCGTCCATAACGTTACTAATGTCGATTAAAAAGGTTTCTATCATAACGTTGAGTATCATAAAACTTTCGTCAATCAATTGATACGCCCATATAGTGTCTGTTTTGTTAAAAAAAATATATACGTCCTGGGCAATGTTCTTTAAATTTTGATTTATTATGCCCTCGTTTTTATTCAACTGATGGATCGTGTCATTGAAATTTTGAATCGACGATTGTCGCTTGTTCTTTAACTAATTCCAGGGTCTTCCTTTCCCCTTTGGTTAGTTTATCTATCTCTGCATCGAATTTTTCTCCATCAGCATTATCGATCAATCCAAAAATCTCTTTAAATACGTGTCCTATTCCATTGAACCAACCTCTTTTAAACCTTCTATTATTGGAATCGCCTTCGTCATAGAGCCCAAGTAGGTCTTGTAGGTCAGTTTGTTTGTCTCTTAACCCATTTATTACACTGTCGAGGGAACCTAAATATTTCCTACATGTTAACATTCTATTATCTGTTTGGCATGACACTTTAATTTTTCCGGCACAGGCATGAAAAAGTCGCTTTTCGACGCCTGTTTTCGGTCCGTAAAGGGTCAATTTATATGACTAACTTCTGAACTGCCTTAAAAAGACTTTTTATGGCAATTTCGCATCTTAGAACTGCCTTAAAAAGACTTTTTGAGGTAGTTTGATGCGCGGTACGAAGTGAAGGCAACTGCCACCACAGCAACTGCTACACGCATGCGCAGTACTGCCGTCATCCCGGTAGAGCAGACTAGCATACCGCCATAACCTCATTTCTCGTAAGTGTAATCGTTCGCACGTCAGACACAATCGTAAAAAGATTCATCCAAGCATGGACACCAGTGATGATGAGTACATGTCCTGTGGTACACCACCCGATCTGCGTGAGGAAAGTGAAATAGCTATCGGAAATTTGTTGCCGGATAGATCTAAAACAGCGTACGAAATTAGCTACAAACGGTTTCTAACCTGGCAGAAAGAACACCACACCACGTCGTGTTCACAACGAATACTCTTGGCATACTTCTCTGGTTTGTCGAAGAAATGGAAATCATCGACGATGTGGAGCGAGT
This sequence comes from Tenthredo livida, assembly GCA_963992785.1. Classification (NCBI taxonomy): domain Eukaryota; kingdom Metazoa; phylum Arthropoda; class Insecta; order Hymenoptera; family Tenthredinidae; genus Tenthredo; species Tenthredo livida. The sequence continues at coordinate 29,404,410 of OZ023066.1, read as the reverse complement.
ATTCTAAAGTGGCCAAAATGTTGAAAATTAAACAAAACGTGGACATTGGAGAGTACCATGAGCTTAAATCATTTTTGAAGAAATCATCAATCGGGTACAGAGCCAAAAAATCTAAAACCCTCACTGCGGAAATCGTTGAACGGTATTTGAATGAGGCCCCAGATTATACATGTTTAGCAACAAAGGTGAGACTCACTAAGTGAGCTGTAACTTATTTCATTTTATTTTTTTATGTCATGATTCCAACCTTCTTGTTTGATATTTTTTACAGGTTGTTATGATCTTCGGAATTCTCGGTGCGTGCCGAAAAGACGAATTGATAAAAGTGGAAACGAGTCATCTTAAAACCTACTACGAGCCTAACGACAGTGAGAAAAAGCATCCAATGCTACTAGTCCATCTACCAGACACAAAAACCCACCAAGAACGCGAATTCACTATTAAAGGAAAATTTTATAAAATTTATGAGCTTTATAATAGCCTTAGACCAGCGAAGACACCTCATAATCGGTTTTTTATAAACTATCAAAAAGGAAAATGTACAGTGCAGCCGATTGGTGAAAAGAAGATTGGGTCGATGCCAAAACAAGTCGCAGAGTTTTTGAAATTGCCAAACCCAGAATGCTATACCGGTCATGCATTCCGGCGAACGTCTGCGACGTTACTTGCAGAAAGTGGGGCCGACATCACAACCATCAAGCGACATGGGGGGTGGAAATCCACTTCTGTTGCTGAAGGGTACATCGAGAATTCTCTGCTTAGCAAGGGAAAGATCAGCGATCAAATAACTGCTTCTATACACCTAGGTCCATCTTCGTCAAAAATAGCTCCATTGAAGGAAAATCTGCCAGACCGTCAAACCAAAGACATAGATGTGAATCTACCGTCAACATCGAAAAATACGAGTTTTTCTGAGAAAGAGAATTCAAAACCATCTACCGATCTGATTAGTTTAAATGACCGTACTATTCTAAACATCAGTGGTTGTTCGAATTGCTCGTTCAATATCCTTGAAAGAAAAATAGATTGAATATATACCTTCGTTTGCAATATTAAGATTAAAAAAACATACATATGTCGGCGCGCCATACAATAGGCGCTGAGATCGTCACTACTACTTAAGCTAATCTTATAAGAAATTGTTATTTTGAGTTTTTCTGTTAATTTTGAGTTTACCGTTATTACAAAGGGGTAGGTAAGGTATCCCCTCTTTCTAAGTATGTTTACCTTATCAGAGTCGAGCGGTGATTAGATTCACTTTGATATAGAGCTCGGAACTGGCATCACCTACCCGCTGCTAAGTGCCAGTGTATGGCTATTTGAAATAAAACTGAGTTCCCAGTGACACCTTTCTACTTCTTTATTTCTTGTGCTTGCAATACACCTTAGCCCCTATCACCCTTATCCTCGATTCGGGTGTAAGACCACAGGGTCATGGGTGAACCACCCCGCCGCCACCCTGGGTATTCTCACGACTATGGTTCTCCGAAATCAGAAGTGGGATCCTTGCGAGCACGACCTGGAGAAGAGGAACATTCAGACGAAAACGAAGACCGACCCGAACAGCGATGGCAAGCGCTTTTTGCAGCTCAAAATCGCAACATGTTGGAACTTATAAAAACGATCAGGAATCCGGCACCGTTGGCACCTACGAAGGTAGTTTTACCACAATTCGATCCAGACACGGAAGAAGCGGACGCGCGAGCCTGGTGTAGTACAGCAGATTTGTGCATGCGGGAGCGACCCCTCCAAGGCAGTGCACTGGTCATAGCCATCAGTCAGGCACTAAAAGGGTCTGCTGCCGCCTGGTTTTCGCAAATCTGCTATCCCGACATGACTTGGCCGCAGTTGCGGGAGATTTTTCTCTCACGCTATGACACTGTCGAAACAACAGCCGCGACGCTTGTTCGGATCAACAAGAGCCGTCCGAAGGAAGGCGAGTGTATAGCAGCGTATGCTGGTAGGGTCATGACCACTCTCATGTCACGCTGGCAGTCAATGCCCGTAGAGCAAATCGCGGTTGCGACCGTGATGGCTCATTGTGCTAAGATCGAGCCGCATCTAGAACGTCTGGCCTTCACCACTGAGTTGACGTCCCGACACAAGATGCAACAAGAGCTAATGGCGTTCACATATCGAAAAAGGACTGCACCTGACCCACCTAATAGAGATTACGGGAACGGGCCTACAGAGGCCAAACGACCGAGAACAAACAACCCTGTGAAATGCTACGCATGTGGAAAGATTGGACACAAGGCTAGAGATTGTCGTAGTAAAGGAAATCAGGACCATCGTTTAAGAAAGACCCAAGTTGGCAACAGCTCAAGGGGACCTTCGTCGTCGTCGTCGTCGAAGAAACCCCCGGTCACCTGCTTCAAATGTGGCGAAGTTGGTCACATTTCTCCACATTGCACTGCGCCCAACACGAGCGGTGGACCATCCAGGGTAGAGCGTCGTGTGGATACGTGCAGCATCAAGCCGGCGTCTGCCCAATTGACCCATTCTGGTGAGTCGTTCCCATTTTTTTTTGATTCAGGGGCAGAATGCTCTCTCATTAGAGAAAAGATAGCTAATAAATTTGCCGGTAAACGGACTCAATCGCTAGTGACGTTATTGGGAATCGGAAAGACGAATGTGCATAGTACTTTTCAGGTCTTGTCGGTAGTTACTATTAACGAGCATGTAGTAGAGTTACTTTTTCACGTATTACCCGATTCTTATCTCACCAGTGATATCCTAATTGGTCGCGATTTACTTGCCTTGTGTTTTGTTGTAGAAATCGCGTCCGATGATTTTATTTTGAAACGAAAGTTAATTGCGAATAGTTGCGAGGTAATTGCAAATGTTTTGGATTTGGCTAAAGTGAATACCGATGTTGGAAATAGAGATAGGGCTGAGCTTCTTACGCTCTTGCAGAAATTTTCGCAATCTTTCATAGAGGGTGCACCTACAGGTAGGGTGACTACGGGTGAACTAGAGATTAGGTTGCTAGACCCGAATCGGACGGTACAGAGGCGACCTTATCGCCTCGGCCCTGATGAGCGACAAGTCGTCCGTGACAAAGTTAACGAACTCCTAAAAGCGGGCATTATCAGACCGAGTTGCTCACCCTTTTCGAGCCCAATAATTCTAGTTAAAAAGAAAGACGGTTCGGACCGATTATGTGTCGACTATCGCGAATTGAACAACAACACGGTACCCGACCGATATCCATTGCCGTTGATAGCCGATCAAGTCCAGAGGTTGAACGGCGCGAATTGTTTTACTACACTTGATATGGCCTCTGGCTTTCACCAGATCCCCATACAGCAAAACTCGATAGAACGTACGGCTTTTATCACCCCGGACGGACAATATGAATATCTCTCTATGCCGTTTGGTTTAAGAAATGCGCCTTCAGTTTTCCAACGCGCGATCAATAAAGCCCTCGGTGAATTAGCTAATACGTTCGCTGTCTGTTATTTGGATGACATAATCATCCCAGCACGTACTATTTCCGAAGGCATACAACGACTGCGTGTAGTTCTAGAAGCATTAACTAAGGCTGGGTTCCTTCTCAAAATAATGAAATGTTCCTTTCTAAAAACCGAAGTTGAGTACCTTGGCTATGTGGTAACCGCGGGAGAAATAAAACCAAACTCGGGTAAAATCGAGGCTTTGACACGGTTACCTCCGCCTAAAACGGTCACCCAAGTGAGACAGTTTATCGGTCTTGCGTCTTACTTCCGCCAATTTATTCCTCGGTTCTCTCAAATCTCCAGCCCACTATATCGGTTGACATCGGGCAAGGGTAACGTCGAATGGAAACCGCGCCACGAAGAAATTCGTCAAGAGATAATTTCACATTCAACTAAAGCCCTAGTCCTAATGCTATTTGACCCGAACTACCCCATAGAATTGCATACGGATGCAAGTGCGGACGGTTACGGCGCGATTTTAATGCAAAAAGTCGACAATAAATCTCGTGTCGTTGCTTACTTTAGCAAAAGAACGACTAGCCCAGAATCGCGTTATCACTCTTATGAGCTTGAGACCCTCGCCGTGGTGAATGCCGTCAAGCATTTCAAACACTTTCTGCAGGGAAGAAAGTTTATTGTGGTCACAGACTGCAATTCTCTCAAAGCCTCGCGTACAAAGATAGACTTAACCCCACGAGTGCATAGGTGGTGGGCTTTCCTCCAAGCGTTTGATTTTGAAGTTACTTATCGCGAAGGAAAACGTATGCTTCATGCCGACTTCTTTTCGCGAAATCACTTGCCTGAAAGAGACACTCATAATAGGGCGCCTCAAAAACAAATTAACCTAACCGAGATTTCTCATAATTGGCTATTAACCGAACAGCAACGCGATGAGAATATTCGCGATATAACTTCCAAATTAGGAAACGGGGAACTTCAGTCAGACGTTGAAAAAACTTATGAAGTCAGAGCTGGCGTACTTTACCGTAAAATGCAACGCAACGGCCGCAGTAGATTTTTGCCAATCGTACCTAAAACATTTCAATGGTCAGTAATAAATCACGTCCACGAGTCGGTTATGCACTTAGGCAGGGAAAGAACTTTGGAGAAGGCCTTCCAGCACTACTGGTTCCCAAACATGACAAAATATGTAAAAAAATTTGTTGACAGTTGCATTACTTGCAAAGTTTCTAAGTCCACCTCGGGTAGAGTACAAGCCGAGCTTCACCCTATCCCAAAAGTCGTTGTTCCGTGGCACACCATACACATAGACGCAACGGGAAAATTAAGCGGAAAGAACGACGTTAAGGAATATGTTTTCGTGTTAATCGATAGTTTTACAAAATTCGTCCTCCTTCACCATACCTTGCGTATCGACTCCGCTAGTGCCATAGAGGCTCTCAAATTTGCGGTTACGCTGTTGGGCGCACCCACTCGAGTTATCGCTGATCAGGGTAGATGTTTCGCGAGTAAAGATTTTAAAGATTTTTGTAACTCGCACAATGTAAATCTTCACCTGATAGCAACGGGTAGTTGCCGCGCTAACGGACAGGTCGAACGCGTCATGAGTACTCTAAAAAATATGCTCACTCCAGTCGAAAGTGGTAAAGATCGGTCTTGGCAAGATGCGTTAGGCGACGTACAATTAGCACTCAATTGTACCACCAGTCGCGTCACCAAAGCTAGCCCGTTAGAATTATTGATCGGTAAAGTCGCTAGACCACTCGAGTTGATGACTCTGAGTGACCATGTGGAGGAAATTGATATTTGCGAAATTAGAGAACAAGCACTCAAGTCTATCGAGTGTAACGCTCGAAAAGACAAGGAAAGGTTTGATAGTACCAAAGCCAAAGTTTCAAAATTTTCTGTTGGTGATTTTGTTCTACTTGAGAACCACGAGCGCAACCAAACTAAACTGGACCCTAAGTTCAGAGGTCCATTCAAAATTACCGAAGTGTTAGCCGGTGACAGATATCACTTAAAAGCATTAGATAGCAATAGAACGTACAAGTACGCACATGATCGCTTGCGGCGTGTGTCGGTGTGCGATGTTCCCAAAGAGATTAACCCTTACTTTAAAGAACAGACTGTAAAGCCTGTAGAGGTACAGTCAGAATGTGCCAGTGTCGGCGCGAACGATTGCTGAATACGCAAGTCGTTGATACTTTGATACTCGATCGCCCCGCTTATTAGTCGTAAGTCATAAAAATCCTACCCCACAATTGTGGGCGGAGACGGTGCGATGTAACGGCGGGCGATGAGTGTGAAAATCGCATGGTCGATTGATAACTGCATGGGCAGTGATGAGTATGATGATCGCATGAGCGATCGGTAGCTATGTAGACAGCTACAGTTGCATTTCGTAGAAATGTTTCGAATGAATCGATAATCGATCAAGTAAATTTTTTTGAGTTGTCAAAGATGTAACACCACACTTATTTGGGAACATGGCAGTCCGCTGCAACCGTTTTTCATGTTTATTTGAGTCAGGATAATCGAGCGATTATACTGGTCCGCTATATTTTCAGGTGACAGTAGGTTAGGCTGATAGCACACGAGGACGTGTGACGAGTCAGAATGGCCGTGTCGGCGCGCCATACAATAGGCGCTGAGATCGTCACTACTACTTAAGCTAATCTTATAAGAAATTGTTATTTTGAGTTTTTCTGTTAATTTTGAGTTTACCGTTATTACAAAGGGGTAGGTAAGGTATCCCCTCTTTCTAAGTATGTTTACCTTATCAGAGTCGAGCGGTGATTAGATTCACTTTGATATAGAGCTCGGAACTGGCATCACCTACCCGCTGCTAAGTGCCAGTGTATGGCTATTTGAAATAAAACTGAGTTCCCAGTGACACCTTTCTACTTCTTTATTTCTTGTGCTTGCAATACACCTTAGCCCCTATCACCCTTATCCTCGATTCGGGTGTAAGACCACAGGGTCATGGGTGAACCACTCCGCCGCCACCCTGGGTATTCTCACGACTATGGTTCTCCGACACATATATATATATATATTGTAACGTGGCAGAACGTTATGACCTCCGCCTTCCCAGCCTTACGAGCGTACCGAGGGCCCAAAAACCCAATTCCGCGGTTCAAACCCTTGCCGCCTTATCCCACGGAGCCATATTGACTGTAAGCGTCTGCTAACAGCCGACCGGCGACCGTCAGCGCTCGCCGGACAGGTGGTAATGAGGTGAACCACCCCAAGCGGAAGAAGAAGACAGACTCCTCGTGGCGTACGGTACGAGCACACCGCGTGCTCAATAACGTCGTGACGTAAGAGAGAGAGAGAGAGAGAGAGAGAGAGAGAGAGAGAGAGAGAGAGAGAGAGAGAGAGAGAGAGTGAGAGTGAACCTAATTTTAAGAGAATAGTTTTAAGTGAGTGTTTTGTGTGAGTGACGACCCACTGGATATTGACTAGGACTTCGACTGATTGGACTATCATGCACCCTACGACCGTCGCCTGTACCCGGACCTCCGCCGTCACGTTAATTCGGACTGCCGTAGCCGAGACACGCTGGAACCTCGTACAGTAAGGTAGGAGCCATCCGATCTCCAGTCAAAGACCCGTGGACATCCCTAAAACCCTACGAGCCTCGAGCCGTTCCTGTGTTAACGTCTGATCGTTCCTCGGAACCGTTGGATTTGAAATTAACCAGAACCGAGTCACGTGTTGTTTGTCGTGCGTAGAGCCGTGCCAGGATTGGTCACCGCTGCGCCGATATTCGCCGAGATCGCGCCGACGCCATATTGCCACGGACTGCTGACGTCATCGCGAGGCACTCAGCTGCTGCGAGTCAGAGTTTCGTCGCTTCCCTAGCCATCCCCACTACCTCTCCGCCGCCGCTGGACAGCGTGCCGCGTTAGTCCTCAGAAAGACATCGAGAGAGGCACGCAATCTCGCTACAGTGACAGCTGACTGCCAAGTAGCCAGAGAGGGAGAGCCTGCGACCGTCTAAGAAGACCGTCGCCTAGCATTAAGGATTGAAATAGTTTTGTTTGATATTAAAGTAGAGTAGAGTCATTAGATATAATTGATTTTGTTTTGTATCCTACGCCAGGTAGCGGGCGTGGTAATAATTCGCCACCTTTTCTTTTTTTCTTTTTAATAAATAATAGTCAGTAATATTCGGTTTGTGTCATTATTCTTCGCCCCTACGAAATCCCTCTACCACTAGTAGCTAGCCGGAGGGTCCCAGAGAGAGAGAGAGAGGACTTCGAACGAAGTCTGGCGCCCAACAAAATCCCCCTACCTATCCGTTGGGCCTTGGTTTGTATTCGGCTTAACTTCTTGGGTACCCGAACCCAAGGAAATACCCGTTACAATATATATATATCCAAATATATTTTTTGCCAATAGGAAATAAGTGAAAAGCCAAAAATAATATGATAATACTTAACTTTTTTGTAATTTTAGCAAAATAAGGTGAAAGCCAAAGTTAATACTAGAATACTTTTAACTATTTTTGTGATTTTTAGTAAAATAAGGAGTATTCCAAAGTTAATATTAGAATATCGTAACTATTTTTGTGATTTTTAGTAAAATAAGGTAAATGCCTAAGTTAATATTGAAATACTTTCAACTTTTTTTGTGATTTTAGTGAAATAAGTTGTAAACCAAACGTATTATACGTATTCATGGTACTTTCTTGTTATTCTAGTAGAACAAGTGGAAAACCAAGAATAATATGAAAACACTCTTGACTACATTTTCTATCTGTACCTTATTATAAGACTTCTCCAGTTCGCTATAAATAAATATACATATACTTCCGACAGTACGTGTAACTATCATTTTCGATCTTAGTAAGATGACTGTAAAACCAAAACTTTCATAAAGACACTTGAAAAAAAGGTTCTGTTTTTATTTGGGGGGCTTCGCCCCCCAAACCCCCCACCGGGGCTTTGCCCCTGGTCCCCACCGGGGCTCCGCCCCGGACCCCGATTGGTGTTGTGACAGTCCACCTACATGTGGTACATGGACAAATAAAAGGAAAAGAAGAAGAGTCTACCTACATAACATTACGAATCTGTCGACTTTTTCATACCGATGCCGGAAAAAATAATGTATGGGGCGCGCGCGTAAACTGTTTTCGTCTCGAATGATGTTTTCAATATTCGCTGTCGGCTCTGCCTTCGGCTCACCTTCGGCTTCGGCTTCGGCTCGCCTTCGCCTCTGCCTTCGGCTCGCCTCTGGCGAGCCGACGGCTCGTACTGAAAACATCATCCTCGCCCAAAAACACTCAGTTTACAGGCATGCCACATAAAGTACTATTTATCTGCTAGGGTGGAAATCCGTTGCAGTTGTTGAAAGAAATCGTTCAGATCGAGGAATGTTATTATTCGCCAATCTGTGGGGAACAGCTTAACGGTTCCAATCTGTTCGTAATGAAGCCCAGCAGTATTTTCGTATCTTTCATTCTTGTAGTCGTCAGCTCCCCATACAAAGGGTCTGTAATCAATTTGTTATTCTGTTTGAATCGGTCCTATCGGTTCGGTTGACTTGTGGTATGGTTTCAATCTATTTGCATGCACTATTTTATTTTTCCCTTTGATTTTTACCTCATAGTTTACTTCATTAGTTTGGTCAGTAATGGGGTATGGCCCTAGAAATTTTGGATCTAGTGGTCCGGCAGTTTCGTTACTCATTAGTACTAAGTCCCCAATTTCGAAATTTTGTGGTCGAGTAATTTGGTCATAAAACCCCTTGGATTTTTCATTGGATTTATCTATGTTCTGTTTCGCGAGTGTTTGGCTGTTTATCAGTTTTTCGGATAGTCGCTGAGAATATTCCTTATATGTTTCGTCCCTAGGTTCGTGAGGCACGCTACAAGGTACTCTGGCTATTTGTCCGAATATAAGTTCGTAAGGTGACATTTTAGTGGTAGTATGAGGTGTTGTGTTGTATGCTAGGATATAAATTGGGAGTGTTTCGTTCCAGTCGTCTGTAGTTGACATACACCTAAGGTAATCTTTTAACGTGCCGTGGCTGCGTTCGAGTGCCCCGTTGGTTTGCGGGTGGTATGCCGTACTATTTAACTTTTTTATTTTTAGTATTTTTGTGACTTGGGTGAACAGGTCATTCATAAAATTTGTGCCTAGGTCTGTAAGGATTGATAGTGGTACTCCGTAGTTAGATATGAAGTTTCGTATGAAAGCTTCTGCGGTGTGTTCAGCAGTAGCAGCTCGGAGTGGATAGGCTTGAGAATACTTTGTTAGGTCATCTTTTAGCGTCAGTATATAACTATGACCCGATTTTGTAGTCGGTAGGGGCCCAACTATGTCTAAGAAAACCTTTTCAAACGGTTTGTTACTACTGGTCGTGATCTTCATTGGCATTTTGGTCTTTTGACGATCGGTTTTATTCTTTTGGCAAGTCGTGCAATTACGAATATATGTTTTTACATCGTTTTTCATTGAATCCCAGTAGTATCTTTCTTTAAGTCGCGTCATAGTACGATTAACGCCTTGGTGTCCACCTGAAGGGCTGTCGTGAAATTCTTTGATAACGTCTGGAATGTGGTTTTGATTGAGATCGGTTTTTATGTTTGTACAGACCGTTATTTTCATTCCCGATCCTTTAAAGATAAATCGTAACATCGTCCGAACCTTATGCCGTTTTAAATTATCGATCCCGCAACCGATCCTGGGTATAGAAATTGTTTTGATTGAGTTCATCTCTAATTTTTCTCTAAATTTTATCAAACTTATGTATAAATCTTCGTATGTAGGCTTATCCCAAAAGTGTTGCTTGGTCATTATGTAATAGACGTTACGGTCTCGTAGGGTAAGTCTACCAGTTGTGTATAGTTCAGCTGATTCCCTCCAATTCTCAACATTGCCATATCTAGTTATGAATTCTAATGCCATTCCTTGACTCATTTCCAGATCAGTGGAAACAGCGTGTGCGTAGTTATCCGTTCGTTTAAAAAGGTCATCGTGGATTTCTACGATGTCTGAGTTTTGTAGTATTGTCGTTTTTATGAGTTTGAGGTATTCAGGGTACGATAGGAGAAAGTCCGTCGCTCTGATAGGGAGTATTTCGAACGCATGATTAGTTGGTGGGTCGATAGGATTCCTACTAAGCGCATCTGCGTTCTGATTCTTTATTCCAGGTTTGTAACAAATCTCGTAGTCGAATTCCGAAATTTCTAATTGCCATCTGACTCATTTACTATTTGGATCTTTGATGTTAAGCAGCCAAGTCAGGGGCCTATGGTCGGTAAATATCTTGAATTTCCTCCCGAACAGGTATGGTCTGAAATGTTGGGTCGCCCATACTATGGCCAGCAGCTCGCGTTCGATTGTGGAGTAATTACTTTTTGCCTTGTTTAGAGTCCGCGAGGTGTATGCAACAGGCCTGTCATCGCCTGGGACACCTTGAGATAAGACGGCCCCTAGAGCAGTGTTACTGGCATCTGTCGTTAGATTGAACGTCTGTGTATAGTCGGGGTATATTAGGACTGAGTCGGATATTAGGGCATTCTTTAGTTCCTCGAAGGAATTTTGCTGTAGTGACGTCCATTCGAATGGTATGTTTTTTCGCAAAAGTTCTGTCAATGGCTTAGATATCATCGAAAAATTGTTTATGAAACGTCTATAGTAACCTACAAGCCCGAGAAATGATTTTATTTTCGTAGGTGTGTTGGGTGTAGGAAATTCCTTGACTGCTCTGACTTTGTCTGGATCAGGTTTAACTCCGTCCTCTGATATAATGTGTCCTAAGTAGGCGACCTCTTTTCTCAAGAACTGACATTTATTCGGTTGTAACCGTAAGTTGTATTCTTTCAATTTCAGTAGTAACCCCCAAAGTTTTTCTGTATGGGTTTGAAGTGAGTCGGCGTAAATTATAAGGTCGTCTAGGTACACTAGACATTTCAATCCTTGTAGACCCGATAGGACGGTATTCGCTAGTCTCTGGAATGTAGCTGGGGCATTTTTAAGCCCAAATGGCATGAATGCGAATTCAAAATGTCCCTTACTGGTGCAAAATGCGGTTTTATGCATATCATCGGGATTCATTGGAATTTGGTGAAACCCGATGGCCAAGTCGAGTACGGTAAAGTATTTAGAGCTTCCTAACTGATCCAGGGTGTCTACTATATTCGGCAGCGGGTAAGCATCCCCTATTGTTCTACTATTCAGTTTTCGATAATCTACGACTATTCTCCACTTCTTAATCCCTGATGAGTCTAATTTCTTCGGTACTACCCAGATGGGTGAGTTCCATGGTGAGTTTGAATTTGGAATAATTCCTTTATTAAGGAGATCTTCCATTTGTCTATCTATTTCTGTTTTGTGGATTTCCGGATACCGGTATTGTCTAACATGAACCGGTGTATCATCGGTAGTTTTAATTTTGTGGGTACAAGCTTGTGTACCTCGTAGTGTGTCCCCTTCTAAATAGAAGAGTTCGTTAAACTTAGTGCAAGCTTCTACTATACTTTCCCTTTCTTCTACATTTAGATGGTCTAATCTCAATGCGTCTTTTAATTTTTTGATTCTGTCAGCTGAATTATTTTCGTTTATACAATTAACTGATTGTATCTCGTCAGTCTCAGAATCTAGGATTCTGTAAACTCTTTGTGGTTCGATAAAGATAGTATGATCTGTGTCGGTTAAATTGATGATGCTTGTGATAGCTGTGTCATCGGGTCTAATTGTCACGTAGCTTTCGCTTATCACGACTCCTGGTTTTAACTCGACCCTGTATATTGAGCCTTCTTTTATCGAATCTTCGGCGATGGTTGGGACGGCTGCCAAGATTTCTGTCCTAGCGGGGATAGTGAATTGTTTTTGATTTTGCAATTTGTATTTGCGGCTACCTAATAGCAACTCGGGTTTATCCATGCCTCGGCATCTATAACTGATCCGCACATTATTAAATTGTGTTGAAAGGTGGTTGCCTATTAAACCATCTTGCGTTATGTCTAATGAATCGTCTACTACATGAAATTCGTCTCCACCATTGAGTGTGAGTTCAATGGTTCCTAATGTGTGTGCTTGTGAGTCGCTAGCTAGACTTTTTAATCTAATGCGCTCTCGTGGGTGTATCTGTGATGAATTTAGGATAAATTTCTTCTTGATCAAACATGGGTAGGCTCCAGTGTCTAACATCAGCAAGCTTTTAGGTTTGTTCAACTCGGGTGTTGAGAAAATTACGTTATTTGGTGAGCCGATTAGATTTATCTTATGTTCATGCCTCGGCATCTATAACTGATCCGCACATTATTAAATTGTGTTAAAAGGTGGTTGCCTATTAAACCATCTTGCGTTATGTCTAAGGAATCGTCTACTACGTGAAATTCGTCTCCACCATTGAGTGTGAGTTCAATGGTTCCTAATGTGTGTGCTTGTGAGTCGCTAGCTAGACTTTTTGATCTAATGCGCTCTGGTGGGTGTATCTGTGATGAATTTAGGATGAATTTCTTCTTGATCAAACATGGGTAGGCTCCAGTGTCTAACATCAGCAAGCTTTTAGGTTGGTTCAACTCGGGTATTGAGAAAATTACGTTATTTGGTGAGCCGATTAGATTTATCTTATGTTCTGGTATTTCTATTTTTCCGCTGTTTGTGTTGAGCGGTTTTCTATGACGGACGTCGTTCCGCTCGTCAACGCAGTCCGTTCCCCAAAATTCGAGGTTCCTACATGGTTTTGATTAGTTTTCGCGGCTAACATAGCTTTCTTTTTGAAACATTTGTTTTCCATATGGCCGGGCTTTTTACAAAAGAAGCACCTAATTCTGGAACTATCGATGGGATAGATTCGCTGGCATTCGTTGCATGTAATTTCCTCTGTTATAGAATCGTAGCCGTTTACTATTTCAAAACAGTTTTGTGAGCAGCTGTTTTCTGATTGGTGGTCTCGGTCTACGTACTGATCAGATTCTGAACTAGAAACTGCCTCAAGGGTATTTATTGGTTCGAGTCTCGGTTTCCTAATACAAGTTTTTGCCGTGTGCCCGATTTTATTGCAATTTTGACAAACAAGATCACTTCTATTAATAGCAGTGGTTTTCGCAAGATGAGTAATTTGATTTTCAGTTTCCCTCAATTTCTCTTCCTCTGTGGCCCAATTGTAAGTTTGAAGTAAGTCCTTAGGGTTTTTTAATCTTAGGATGTCGCGTAGTTTTTCGTTAAGTTCGTGAATGTAACAGTCTCGTGCTTTTGTCGTGATGTTCTTCTCGTAAAATACAGTCTCTTCCCTAGATCTTACCGGACCAGACTCTACTACTCTCATGCACAGGTGTTCTATTCTCTGATAAAAGGAATCGACAGATTCGCCGGGGCGTTGCCTACAAATGCTTAATTCTAATTCCCATTGTCTATTTGTTCCTTTAGCTCTATAAAACAGTAGTAGCTCCCTTTTCAGAGTATTGTCGTCTTAAATTTCCCTATTTTGAATTCTTTCATATGCCTTACCAGTGATTCTAATACGTATATACTCGTAAAGTTCTTCTAATTCTGTATTGATACATTGTTTGATCGCACGATCGCATTTGTCAATAAATTCTCTGACGCTAATATCCGTTCTGGTAAATACGGGAAGGAGTTTGGCTAATTTTTTAGCTGATACTGGCATTTTCGAGGATTTCAATTACAATTCCCAACTTTTACTATATGTTGCTAGTTCGTAAGACTTACAGTAACAGTAGAATGGCCCAATGCATAACGTTATCAGTGTTGAGGGCTCGAGTTCGCCGTACTGTCGGATCCGTGGTTGGCTGTTTTGGTGTTCGTCTACTGGAGTCCTCTTGTGTTTAGGTCTTGACGTATCTTGAGGTTTCTTGAGCGCCTCTTCATATAGGGCACGTAATGTAACTTCTCTACCAGGGATTTGTTAACGTTGATTTCGTACAACGGTGAGGGTGTTAATCCACGCACAGTGATTTCTGTTGACGTTGATGTATTACAACGGTGAATTATATGTTCATTCACGCACAGTGATTTTTGTTTACGTTGATGTATTACAACGGTAAATTATATGTTAATTCACGCATAGTGATTTTTGTTCACGTTGATGTATTACAACGGTGGATTGTGTGTTAATCCACGCAGTGATTTTTGTTTTGATATCGTTGATTTACTACAACGGCCTCTGTTTTCTTATTTTACGGTTCACTGTTGATTAATAGTTTGGATTGTCTTCAATTCAAAATCCGTATTTCTGACACCATTTGTTAGATATGATTTATAGCAGGAAATGGGAGATGGGTGATTTATTGAAGGTTGATCGTATTAAGACAATTTGTCAATATAAGTATTTATTTAAACAGTGTTAAGACGTTGTCGGTTAGAAGAAGAGTGAGTGTCCGAATGTTGCAACTTAAGTTGCTACCCATAAGTCAGCGAGATGCTGACACAAGGTAAATTGACATAGGCGTATAGGACGTCGTTAAGGTGTCTCAGAGGCATGAGCAGGGATGAGCCCGAAAGGCGAGGTGTCTCAGTTTGAACTACTCTTCACTGTAGTTCGCAGAAGCCAAGATTAACGAGAATAATGAAATGGAGAATTATTGTTATCGCGATGTTTTGTCTTCGGTGGAAGGCGAAACATCCCGATCTTGTCTATAAATTTATTGGTTATTGAGTTGAATTTTGTACTTAAATAGAAACGATTGGATTATAACACAGCTCTGTTTTCTCAATTTATTTAAAGGGATATCACTCTGTCAAAACATTTGGCCTAGTTCCAGAAAGAATTAAAATATAATGAAGTTAAAGTTCGTAACGTTAATGCAACAAAATATTAATCAAAAAATCCTCGAATTCAAGGCTCGTACGTTTCAAATGGATCAAGCACGGTGCATAATTCCTTAAATTGTGTGAAACATGTTCATCTCGCATATTTCACAATTCTAACGACATTTGAATCACTTAATATTGCATTTCTTCGACGAATATTCTGTTACGTTGACGTCACGAACTTCAACCTCATAATTTCTTCAGGAAACTACAGATTTTCTTCAGACTCTTACAAATACAGCTTATAAATCAAACATAAATATGGCGAGAACCGAAATTCAGAAGGAAGCAGAACTTTCGCTAATTTGGACCGTCTTCATCATTGGTGACACTGATCCTGAATCAAATTATCTACTAATTTTATCATTGATCAAGGAAGTGACAGAGAAAAACTGGGAAACCTGATATACGAGTTGGAGTTGGACGATGATCGGGTATGGAAACGGCACATGAACCAAATACGCGCAAACGGCCAGTAACACGCCTTTGAAAAGAAGCCTCGAACAACCCTACGACGTAAGATACCAATAAATGGGAGCAAAACCATATCCTCGCTAGGAAATCACGACAGTCGGGCCACTGGAACCAACAGAGAACTAGAGAAGTCAATTATTAGTACAGGTAACGGAAAGAACGCTGATCGGAATCTAGCGCCCGTAGCCCCCTGCGCAGCAGGAATAAAAGAAAGAAAAATTCAAGCCGAAAGAACATGAAGGAACATGGATCACGACATTCGAGGCGTGGTCGAGGGATATGACCCAAGAGTTCAAGTGCTTCTCGATGTTTCCGCGTATTGTTGTGTCCTCCAACGTCACGCAGAGTTATTGATTGTAACCGCTTATTACAACAAACACAATCAACCTCGTCATCAACCAATGAGTAAATGTCGGGTGGTAGCTGCAACTGATCTCGAATCCATGCCAATCGTGCTGCAATTCCATTTGCCGCTGCTTCCACATTTTGCATACCATTTTGATGGCGTCTACTTTCGATGTGACGTGTAATACTGCGAACATTCAATGTTGTCAACCGTATATTGCAAGTATTACACAAAATCGTATCATTATCCCATACAAAGAGGCCGTCAGGTAACTGAAGCTTCAAACGAAGTCTATTTCAACGGTCTTCTCTGTTCATTGTTTATACACAATCGTATGTGGTTGATGAATATGAAAAAAAATGGATCGTGTAATTGAAAGGAGTTGGACGGTCTGGATTCACTTTGATAAAGACAATAACGGATCTTGAATATCTCAAAAAGAGAGAATGGCAAATATAAGGATGAGGAGAAGGTGAAAAAAAATTCCACGTAAGATACGAATAAATTCGAGCAAAACCATATCCCAACTAGGAAATCACGACAGTCGGGCCACTGGAACCAACAGAGAACTAGAGAAGTCAACTATTAGTACAGGTAACGGAGAGAACGCTGATGGGAATCTAGCGCCCAAAGCCCCCTGCGCAGCAGGAAGAAAAGAAAAAAAAAATTCAAGCCGAAAGCGGGCTAGTAGAGAACAACGAAGAAATAAAGTCAAATCCCTTGAACTTGCGCAGATCGCTGAACAATCGCGGGGAACCTGCACGGCTACAATACACTCTCTAAATCTGAATCAGTGAAATGTCGCTGATTGTCAGCGAATAGTCGCTGATTGAAATAGCTATAAGTATACAACTGAGAATCAGCGATGAGTCGCTGTTTGAATCAGTGAAAAATTACTTCACTGATTCAACCAGTGAAAGTTTCAACATTTGAATCAGTGAAACAATATTCCACATCTCGCATGGAATGATTTTCACGAGCGTCGTCTTCGTAAGGCTCGTTCATGACGTCTTCGGGGCAGATTATAGTAATTGTATCTTGGAAAAAAATACGACTATTTAAGTAATGATGTCACAAGACCCTAGGTCATACGGAAGAAGTCCGCTTCAGTAATTGATGGAGGTTATGTTTGCGTCAAAGATTTCAAACACTGCTGTGTGTATTAATCGTATATCAAGTAAATCGGAATAGTACTGAAGTACTGGAATCTGTATAAAGATTTCCGTTACCTAGCTTGTGCTGTTCTAATGTTGTAACAGAAAGTCCTCACTGACGCGACGGAATAAGACCGAAGGACAAGGAACAAACGAATGTCACTGTCTCGAAATTGAAACAGATTCAAATCTGCAAGACTTGCTGATTCAAACAGCGAAGTTCGCTGATTTCTAGTGAAAACATCGTTCACTGATTAGAATAGCGGAATTTCCGCTGATTCAGATTTAGAGAGCACGTAAATTGCTGTCCACGGAACAACTTGAACAACTTTATCGCGAATTTCTCATGAGGTTGTAGTTCGTAACGTTGATGCAACAAAATATTCATCAAAAAATTCTCAAATTCAAGGCTCGTACGTTTCAAATGGATCAAGCACGGTGCATAATTCCTTAAATTGTGTGAGACATGTTTATCTCGCATATTTTACAATTCTCACGACATTTGAATTACTTAATATTGCATTTTTTCGACGAATATTCTGTGACGTTAACATCAGGGACTTCAACCTCATAATTTCTTCAGGAAACTACGGATCTTCTTCAAACTTTTACAAATACAGCTCATAAATCAAACATAAATATAGCGAGAACCGAAATTCAGACGGGAACATAACTTTCGCTAATTTGGCCCGTCTTTATCATTGGTGACACCGATCTTGAATCAAATTATCTACTAATTTTACCATCGATCAAGGAAGTGACAGAGAAAAACTAGGAAACCTGATATACGAGTTGGAGTTGGACGATGATCGGGTATGGAAACGGCACATGAACCAAACACGCGCAAACGGCCAATAACACGCCTCCGAAAAGAAGCCTCGAACAACCCTACGACGTAAGATACGAATAAATACGAGCAAAACCATATCCTCGCTAGGAAATCATGACAGTCGGGCCACTGGAACCAACAGAGAACTAGAGAAGTCAACTATTTGTACAGGGAACGGAGAGAACGCTGATCGGAATCCAGCGCCCGAAGCCCCTTGCACAGCAGAAAAAAAATTAAAAACTCAAATTAAACCCGACAGCGGTCTAGTAAAGAACAACGAAGGAATAAAGTCAGATCCCTTGAACTTGCGCAGATCGCTGAGGAATCGCAGGGAACCTGCACGGCTGCAATACACGTATGGTTATACAACTATTACAACGAGAGAGAGAGATATGCCTGCTATATATACGGCGTAGGAACACATTCAAATCTGACCGCCGGTAAGAGAACGAGGCTGCGCAGGCGTCGCAGCGCTGCGAGATAGACGCCATTAGACATAAGTCAGATATGGGCATATCCATAGAATTTTCAACTTTTGCGAGGGATAGTGGTTGTGTCCATTCCAAGTACAAATTGGATACCTCAAGGGTGTTTTCGACCGACAAGTACTCTTTCTTGAAGCTAACTGTGATGTTCTAGTATATTTTAATTCATTTCCGCATGTTATAAGTACACAAATCCTAGAGAAAATGACAAGTCGCTGTGAGGATGGAGCATTTATTTTTTTTTCAACCACTATAACTTGTTGACCGATGATGATAGCAACCTAATTTTTTTTTTCATCAATTGTTAGCACGTAAACATTAGAAAAATGCGAGCCAGATATATGTGCCGGTCGTGTAAGCTCTAATAAAAATTAATGAAATAGCGACGACGACATTTTTTGAATCGAAGATGATTTTACTTTTTTCATTACAACTTTTTGACCGATCCATTTGAACGAGCGACCTTGAAGTATCTTATTCTACGTATCTTAAGCTGTGAAACGGTACCCGACCGGACAGTGTGCCCACAACCTGAAAAAAGTTGCAAGCTTTTGAAAATTACTATCTGAAGAATAATTCGAAGAAAAAAATCACTATTTCAGCTGGCACACCTGTATATTGATTGCGATCCCATTCCAAGCAATAGTAATCTATAACATTCGTTATAAGAAGTATATTCTCAAATCGGTCGCTATTTTTATGCATATTTCGAAGAGATAAATACAAACGAGTAGATATTTTCATAAATCATCAATTTTCATATTTGTTCAAAAAATGTTTACGAACATATTTTTCACGTGCACTATCCCAAATGTCGTTTTAAACAGCACGAGTATTCATTTTTCATTCATTTTTATTCATTTTTATTCATTTGATTTTTTTTCAATTTACTTTTATTTCAATTTTTTTTTTTTTTTTCATCTTATTCTATTTTTTGCGTTTATTATACGCGTAAGACTCCAGGCGCCGTCGAACCAGAGTGCGAATTCGACCACAAAAATAGTTTTTCAAAGATTATTTGAAAAAGAAAATAGAATTTTGATTTTTTCTCCATCAGCACTTGACCGAGCCTTGAAAATGAATTATTCTAATTTTTTTCGTGTATCCTGAGACTCAAGAACACAGATAATTCTAGTTCTATAGGTGTGCCGTCAATTTTTCCGAAATTTATTTTTGTACCTCAAAAGTTCAAAATTCCATGGATATGCCCATATAAGAGTCACCTAGGTCACAGCGTGTGAAGAGACACCAACGAATAAAGTTATAAACGATTTATTGAACCCAAGGTCAGGGCTAGCGTTCTATTCCGCACCTTATTTTTATTTTCTCATTTTATTCCGGCCTACGATGATAATGACTATGGTGAATATCGTCGATTCTAAAACCGAATTAGGCCAAAAAAAAATCTACGACTATATTCCATGGGGAATACATCATGGAACTGTTTTGAATTTAAATTTATAATCAACACTTTTAAATGACTATAACAGAAGTATGTATATGTTACCGAGCGATATGCTGGAGGATAAATTTGAAATTTGAAATAATTTTTTTAAAATTTCAAAAAATCATTTTTTTCCCTACTTTGTTTTTTTTTATTTTATTTTTTCGTAAATTTGTCGTTGTGACATCGATACTGTAAGACTTACTGGAATATGTAAAAAAGAAGAGATACTTTGAAGAACTGCTTTCTAACTTGGAGAGTGAATTCATATTCATATTCTACGCGTTTCGTAGCATGATAAACGGGGTCGACAAAAGGAAAGAAAAAGTAATAAGCCTGTACTCCCTGATGGTACAAGTTTCCAAAAATCCATTTGAAAAAAAAAACACGAATGCTCAACAACTTTTTGGCCTGTATTATATACGAACAGCGCCGGATTTAGGCAGTGGCGGACGGGGCGGCCGCCCCGGGGCCTCCACATCACAGGGGCCTCCACAAACTCCGACATGGATTCTTTTTTCTCTATTTGTGAATACAAAAATGTATAAGATCGTTGAAGATAATATTATTTCCATTTCTTCTTCGCATCTTCCATCCTCATTGCTTTATTGAAATAAATATGATGACCGATACTGGTGAAACTCCTATCCATTTAATATGCGCGCGCGCGGGTGGGGGTCAAAATTTTGAAAGTCCAAAACGTAAACTGGCTGAAATCTCGAATTTCAAAATAAGCGAAACGCGAAATTCAGAACAGGCAATATTACCATACTCTATAAAGTATACAAAAGATCATTATGAATACGGAAATATCATAAACAAATTTCATCGAAAAACCAGTTTAAGGGGGTATCCACACCTTTGAATGGGTTAAAATTCTGAAAAAGATATTAATGTTTTACAGCGAATTTGAGAGTCTGATCAAATCCAAAAAAATCATGAAGTTTGGGGAGGTTTTGACCCTCATTATCCATACCTAACATTCAATATTACTTTGAGTCCAATAGTAGTTACGCTCCATATAGAAAAATACCAAATTACTCGGTTGTCGTAAAAAATCAGGAGTATCGTTGGACCAATTCTGGAGTTTTTGCTCTTCAAGTGTTCAGAAGAGGTGCCTCTATCAGATGAACAGATGTAATGAATGGAGATAGAGTTGCTACCAATGTAATGAATAGAGATCGTTGTTCTTATGGGTAAGATAGAGCTATCGTTGAGTTCGTCCCTCGTTTCACACCTTAAGGTAACCGAATTTCAGGTAATAGGAGATTGATGTGAACTTATATACCGTGAATATTCGGTGAATTTGAACGATCCCCTTCCTACGACCAAACCAACACAGGCGCGCACCGCGTGCGTGAGGCTCGGCGGGCGGGGCTAAGCGACCAGTGGTGCTTCTACCGAATCTTCCGCGCTAGGCCGAATCCGTATAGCCCATCCATGCTAACTCGATAAATACTATAGCCCATCCACGCTAACTCGATAAATACTTAACTTAAAAAGCAATCATCACACTGAACACGGAAAAGAATGAGCGCGAATAAAATGGATTCGCCTGACGTGAACATTTATTTTAAGATTAATCAACTAAATATCAATTAATTGAATTTAAGTATTGATTATCAGTGTTTAGGAGCGATATTTAAGACAAAGTGGAACAGGTAAGTGGAGGGTGAATCATTGAAGACGATATGGTCAAAAATTGGTTTATCTATTGATTTATTTATTGATTCATTTATTTTCAGACCTAGATTTTATTCAAAACATCTGTTCGGAATACTAGTATTCAATCTAATAAAAATTAAGAATTCGTGAGAAAGTTTTCGGTGTTTGTGTTAACTTTAGTTTAATAATAACATAATGAATCATTTGATCAGAGTACGATGCGGAGAATGAAGTCATCGCGGATAAGGCTGCCACCCATAGGCCACGTCCTTAGGTCTGAAACAGAAAAACGAAATTTATCAATGATTATTGGTTAATCGAGGGATCCATTGCTGTTGAATTATGGTGTACGCACAAACTTATCAGAGATTGATTGCTTGGGAATCGAAGAAAGGCTACTGATAAGCCACTGTCGAACGTAGTATACTTTCACTGAAACCATTTTCGTCTCTCAACGACTACTTCTATCGGAGACCTGAGTGCTGACATGTACCTCAGCGAGGCTTCATAGCGTACGGAGGGGCTTTGTCGCAGGAGTTTGTAGTTCGTCGTAAATCACGTGTCTGAGAAGAATAAACTCATACTCGTTGAAGAAGATGTTGCCATCCCAGGACATCGTTACTTCCTCTGAAACAGCAAGGCGAGAGTATAACTGACTATCATGAGAATTTATAAGTCTTGTAAGTCTTTTGATGTCCGTTAACTTTGTATCCTACGTACCCAATGACTGATCGCCCGCTAACTCTTGAGGAGAAATATCGCCGGCGTCGTTGTCCAAGCTGACCTCAGGCAACAGACTGCGAAGAGTGATCGAGAACCAAGCAGGGATCGAAGAAGCGAGAGCTAGCAGCAGCGTCAGCGAGGCTTGGCAGCGTACGGAGTAGCTTCGTTGCAAGGGTTCGTAGCCCGTCGACGATATTCATCGAACATTTCTTACTCGTCTGACGACCATTCAACGTTCATGTCTCATAGCAGGCGAAGAAACCTCGTCGCAGATTTTCCCAGTGCGACGAGGCAGCGTACGAGGAGCTTCGTTGCCAGGGTTCGTAGCCCATTGACGATATTCATCGAACATTTCTTACTTGTCAGACGAGCATTCAACGTTCATGTCTTGTCGCAGGCAGAGGAGCTTCGTCGCAGATGTTCCTAGTGCGACGAGGCAGCGTACCAGGAGCTGCGTTGCAAGAGTTCGCAGTGCGTCAGCGAGCATTTTCTATTAAATTCTTGTGCGGCAAGGCTTCGCCAGAGTCCAGAGAAGGACTGCATATCGTCGACGTGCTACAAATGCTTGCAACGAAGCTCCTTGTACGCTACCTCATCGCACTACAAACTCCTGCGACAAAGCCCCTCCGCACGTTATGAAGCCTCGCTGAGGTACATGTCAGCACTCGGTCTCCGATAGAGGTAGTCGTTGAGAAATAAAAATGGTTCGAGTAAAAGTCTACTACGTTCGACAGTGGCTCATTGGTAGCCTCTCTTCGATTCCCAAGCATTCAATCTCTGATAAGTTTGGACGTACGCCATAATTCAACAGCAATGGATTCCTCGATTAACCAATAATCGTTGATAAATTTCATTTTTCTGTTAATAAATAAATGAATCAATAAATAAAACAATTTTTGACCATGTTGTCTTCAATGATTTACCCTTCACTTACCTGTTCCACTTCGTCTCAAATATCGATCCTAAACACTGATAATCAATACTTAAATCCAATTGATTAATATTTGATTTTAAATTCGTTCATAAATTTCGAAAATAAATGTTCACATCAGGCAAATTCATTTTATTCGCGTTCATTCTTTTCCGTGTTCAGTGCAATGATTGCTTTTTAGGTTAAGTATCGAGGTGGGCTATGCGGACTCGGCCTAGCGCGGAAGATTCGGTAGAAGCACCACTGGTCGCTCAGCCCCGCCCGCCGAGCCTCACGCACGCGGTGCGCGCCTGTGTTGGTTTGGTCGTAGGAAGGGGATCGTTCAAATTCACCGAATATTCACGGTATAATAACAGAATAATGGTTTATTACTAGTGATTGCAGAGATGGTAGAACCATCTGTACACGTTATTGAGTATAAGTGATGAGTGATTTTGAGTTAGCGTTTTATAATATCGAGAGCTAGTTAGGAGTGAGTGCTCTCTTTGACGATTTTGGTGCAAGTGCTGGAGCGACTGCTCTCGTTAATAATTCTGATCGAAGTGCCCGATGCAAGTGCAATGACAATAATTCGCTACTGATGAGCTGAATAATGAGATCATCTCTTTCATTGTCCCGGGCATGAGCGTGCTTATAGGTAGGGATGAAGTTCTGGGAATGTAAGGATGGAAGCTCTTTCTGGTTAGAGACAGTGAGACTGGATGCATGCAGGATGTTATGTCTTCGGTATTGATAGTGAGGGTATGAAGATGAGTATCGGGTAGGTATAGAGTAGGTATGGAATACGTAACACGCCCATCCCCGGGGGAAAAAAATATTGCTCCTGTGAAGCAGGAGAATTTTTTTTTTTTTTTTTGTAAAAGTAGAAATGTATATCATATTTTTTCTAGGTATAGGGTTGTATATTTACGATAGTAAATATACTAGGTATACGTTCACGTTAGTGAGTGTATCTATGTGCATGGATCTACGGTAGTAGATTCATCCACGCGTATGTTTGCGCTAGCGAATATACCTGGGTGTATATTCACGTTAGTGAATGTGTCAAGGTGTATGATTTGAGTTAAAATTAGAATAAAGTTAGAATTGCTTATTCGCAATAAGACCGGTTAGTTATAAATGTCTTATGCTGAGTTAGTGAATGGTTTATAATATAATGAGGGTTACTTATTTGCAATAGGATCAATTAGTTATAAATGTCTTATACTGAGTTAGTGAATATGTGATATGTTGAACATCCTTATTACAATGGTAAGGTAGGTATGTATTGAAATATTGAAATATTTGAATAACAGTTGAGTACATGTGTTATTAGCGTTGTAGGTATAATAGATGATATATATGAAGTTTTTATTGAATTACAATATCACATTTTTATGCAGTATAGAAAGATGTTTGCGCTGTCTGAGCGGCTTCTATGTTTAGTGTAATTGGTGTAGTTGGTGTAATTGGTGTAGTTGGTGTAATTGGTGTAGTTGGTGTAATTGGTGTAGTTGGTGTAATTGGTGCAGTTGATGAACATGTGATTGCTGGAGTATTATTTTGTTCGATAGGGTCTTGGTTTCGGTTAGGGCTTCTGAATCTTCTTACTATTTCAAGTATTCTTTCTGCAGTTGCGAATTTTTGTGCTATATAGACCAGTGATACTGATCCGAATAGGGAGGAAATGTAGTAGAGTATGTTTTCGATGCGGTTATCGTTGTCTGTGGCTCTTTGATTTTGAGTTATTTCGTCTGTTCTTTTTATAATGTCATCTAAAGTTAGTCTATTTGAGGATAGGTCTTTGGAAGTTAGGAATGGGGTTTTGTTTAGTGTAATTGTTGGGATGAACGGTAACTCTTTGGGTTCGTCGTAGATTTCTGAAATGTTCAAGTTAAATTTTGGTATGTAGGAGTGTGTTTCAATGGTTTGGTAGTATTTGGTTGTGGATAGTGAGATTGTGTGGGAATTCGCTGTGCATTTGCTATTGAGTTTTAGTATTCCAGAATTGTTTAGAGTTATTTGGATTGGTTCTTCGTCTCTGCAAACGATATGCATAATTTCTGGTTTGGTTAGGGAGTAGATCCAAGAGTTTGATGTTGTTAATTCGGTCCAGTATACTCCGTCAAAAGTTTCGAGTCTGACGTCGCATGTCTTTAAGTCTGTTTCAGTTGGTTGAATGAATAGTCCTACTTCGCAGATAGCGTGGTTGTTTGAATGGAATAGTGGTTGATTCTGTCTACATATGTATGTTTCCAGTGATTGCATGCATTTGTTGAATTTTAGTTCGGTTAGTTTGAAGTATAAACTTCTGTCCTGAGTTATTGCTATATAGTCGCTATTTAATGGAGTTTCGAAATAAAGAGTTTTTATGCATTTGGGTGTTTGTGGTATTTTCGTTCTATTAGTGTTAGTTAGTTATTTAATTAGCTAATTCGATTTTATTTATATGTACGATTTTTGTTCTATGGTCATTTATTTCGATTTCCGCGATAATGTCGTTAATTATACGGATTATTTTATAAGGACCTTTATAGTGATCGTCTAATTTCTTTTCAGTTTCATTTATTAAGTAGACATATTGACCTGGTTGAACAGTGTGTGCGTTTATGTGTTTATCGTATCTTATTTTTGATTTTGATTTCGCGTTATTAAGGTTTTTCATCGCGTCTTGTCTAGTTTCTTTCAAGCGAGTTATTATTTCCCGTAAGTATTCTTCGTATTTATTTGAAATGTTTTTGTCTGAACGTATGTTTGATAATTGACGTGCTATTGTTCCGAAAATGAGTTCGTGTGGCGTGTAACCAGTGCTTTCGTGTACTGATGTGTTGTATGAGAATATCGCGAATCGGATCCATTTGTCCCAGTTATTTTCACTGTTAATATAATGTTTTAAGTATTCGATTAGGACTTGATGGCTGCGTTCGAGTGAGCCGTTGGATTGGGGATGGTAAGCTGTGATTTTTATTTGTTTGATTCGGAAGATTTTAGCTAGTTGTTTCATGATAGGACTGAGAAAATTTGGACCTTGATCTGTTAAGATTGATTCGGGTGCTCCGTAGCGGCAAATAAAATTTTCTGCGAATGCTTTTGCGATTGTTGTTGATGTCTGATTTTTGAGTGGTATCGCGTCTGAATATTTAGTTAAATTATCTTGAATTGTAAGCAAATACTTATTTTGTGAATTTGAGGTTGGTAAGGGTCCGACAATGTCTAAGGACACTTTTTCGAAAGCGGTTGTTGGTGTGTCTGTTATTACCATCGGGAGTTTGACTTTATTTCTAGCAAGTTTTCGTCTTTGACAGCTTTCGCACGATTTTATAAATTTTTCCATATCTGTTTTCATACTTGGCCAAAAATATGTTGCTCGGATTCGCTTGAAAGTTTTAGTTATTCCTTTATGGCCAGCTATTACGGATTCATGATTTTCGCGAATTATTTCTTGAATGAGTTCTGGTTTAGGAACATTGATCTCGTTTAAGCATATGTTAACTGTGATATCTGTGTAGTTAAAGATTTTTCTAAGAATGTTTTTTATCGCGAACCAACTAAATTTATCAAATCCGCTTCCTAATTTGGAAATTAAAAAAGATTTTATACGTTTTGCTTGTAATATATCGCGAAGGATAACTAGTGTGTTATGTATTCTTTCTGTCGTTGATTTTTCGTAGTATTTCTTTTGTGTTATCAGACTGAAGATAAATTTTTTATTATTGGGTGTTATGATCACGCTATTTATTTCTGGATTTTGAGATTTTAGAAAATTTGTATCTAGAATTCCGATATCAAATAATTGTTTAGCAACTCCTTTTCTTATGACGCAATCGGCTGACATGCAGTGTACGTAGTTATCTTTTCTCATGAGAATATCGTCGTTTGTTTCTTTTATATTGGTTGCTATTGGTGTCGGGTCTGTGTGACTGAAATGTGGAATCGGGTTTTTAGGTGGGTTTTCTCGTAATATAGGGTTTTGAAATGGTGGGTTTTGTTCTGGTATCGGATTTTGAGGTAGTAGATTTAGAGGTGGATTTTGTTGTTCTTCGTCTAGATTGATTTCTTCGATATTATGTAACTGTTGGTTTTCGTTAAATGGGAGCACATTATTTTCGGGGATATTGTCCGTATAGTTATTCTCGAGGTTTCTCGGTACGTCTGAGTAGTCAAGTTGTATGGGATTCTCGTTATTTGAGTTTGAGTTTGTAATGTTATCTTCTGGATTTTGTACAGTTATTGGGATTGGTTTGAAATCGCAAATAGTTATTTTTATATGAGAATTTTGGAAAATGAAATGAATCATTGATCGAACGGTTTTCCAGTTAGGTTTGTCTAGTCCGCAACCGATTTTTGGGATTGATATTGACTGTACGTTTTCTAATTCTAATTGTCGTCTGAGTTTTCATCAAATTTCGTACATAGTTTTATACGTTGGCTTGCCGTCGAATTCAGCTTTGGTGATAAGATTATATACTTTGATATTATTGTATGGTGTTACTATGATGTCACCTACTTGGGGGCTCTTTGATTCTAACACGTCGCGATTTATAATGTTGCGATCAATCATTTCTTGTGCTATACCTTGTCCGATTAAGCAGTCGGCTGGAATGCAATGTGCTATATTGTCGTCTTGTGTAAATAGGTCTTCAGTTGTTTCTATTATGAGTTCGTTTGTCGGGTCTGGTAAAATTTTTAGGAGTTCTCGAAATTGTTTATAGGATGGTTTATGATAAATTGATTTAGTGATTTGAGGGCTATTGTATTGTGGTGGAATGGTAATTTTGGGTATTCTTACTTGTTCTGCTCTGATAGTGTCTGCGTATGATTTTCTGGGATTAGGTTTAGGGATCTGTTGTTCACTGGAAGTCGGAATCATTTTTTTATCAGGGGGATCTTTGGAGTTCGATGTCCATGATTCGTTGGAGGTAGGAAGTTTTTGTTTGTAGTAAGGCACGTGGTCGTCGTCCGACGATGAGGAAGTAGGTAGTGGTGAGGGGGTTTTAGGCTTTCTTGGTCGTAGTTTGTATTTGTATGCGTGTGTGGGAGATTGCGCGCTTTTGCGTTCGCTGTACCCTGTTTTATTTTTATGTGTGCCACTTGAGTCTGAATTATCGCTCAGCTGATTTGAGATGAAGTTTGAATCGCGGTTTTGTTTTTGATTATTTTCAAATGAAGTTGGTGCCGAAGTGTTTATGAGTTTGAGTGATTTTTTATTTACTGGCAGATTGTCTGAAGAGATATCAGTATATGTAGCGTTTCGTTTTTGGTCGATTCTTTTGGATAGTGCCCGGGAAAAAAAAATTTTATATGATCATATATAATCATATATAATTATGTATAAGTTTATATAATTAAATATAGTTTTATATAGTCATGTATAATGTTTATATAAAATTATATATATTTATATAGAAATTTGTATAAATATATATAAGTTCATATGATTATATAAAACTATATAAAATTATATATATAGGCGTATCGCATGGCTTTATATTACTATATAAAATTATATATATTCATCTACAAATATGTATAAATATATATAGGTTGATATAATTATATAGAACTATATAAAATTTTATATAATAGCGTATCGCATGGCTTTATGTTACTATATAAAATTATATATATTCTGTGACGTTGCAGATTAGCTGCCGTCACAAAGGTTCCGAAAATCACATATTTTATTAGCTATATCGCGAGAGAGAGTTTTTACCGCCGTCTAGACCCTCGGGATACAAGTGACACACCTAGAATAAGCAATAGAGCCAGACTAATTTGAAGTATTTTTCTGTTAATGTACCGCGAGAGAGAGAGAGAAAGAAGATAAAGAAGACGACGATCCGGAACTTCCGCTACTAGAACTTCCGCTACGAGAACTGGTGTTAAAGAGACGGCCACGCAGTATGTAATCCAGTCATCGTACTAGGACAGTACCGAATCAACCGGAGGGAAGACTGTGGACCTTGGTCCAATATCGCTAGGCGGTGAATAGGACTGTGATGCAGTCTCCTGCCGGCAGATGAATCTTACCATCCAGCATCTGGTTGTTGCCTTGCACAACCAGCTTCATCACCCGCTCCAGCTGCCATCACCGACGTCACGCAGAGTCCGGCATAAGGACCAGTGACGTAACGTTATCGCTGAAGGAGGTATGACGTAAGAGTGGACAAGAATAGTGTCCTGCGTCCTCTGGATAGGTCAGAAAGAGGTGGAGGTCCAGAAGGAACACCTAGGCCTACCAGAAGTTTGCAGTCGGGTTATCTGATGACGAGATAACCGCTGTAAAGTGCATCCCATGCGGTTGGTATCGCTGTTACGGTATCGCTTCGTAAGAACCAAGGCCGCAGCTTCCCGAAGATCCTCTCGCCACCGAAGTTCAGCAGAACGGCTAATCTAACGCAACGAAGTTCTGAAACCTAACGCCTAACGTCAGGCAACAAGTTGACGCCTTGGGTCGAGCAGCTGACGAGCTGCTCGTTCATGGAACGTTTTTCGCAGGGCCAATCAGCTCATTAGCTGGTCCTGATAGGCTGTTGATTTTCAAAATCAGGAAGGATCGTCGAGACGTACCGAGGTATCGCTTAGCCTCATCACTTCTACGTTTCGCTTCGCCCAAACTGGACGCGTAATATATTCTCTCTCTCGCCTAGTCTCGCCAATAGTTTTGTAATAAGTAATAATTGTGAAGTAAAGTTGAGTGTGTGCTTCAAAGCAGCTCAGCTGAAGGTAAGGTCTTTATGATCTGTAAACTGCTAGTAAAGCCACAAAAAGGGAAAAACTAGATCTGAATTTCTATTTGTTCATTTATCGTAGATTTTCTTTGTACCGCGTGCCGCCTACGGGCCACGTAGTCGCCTATTATCGTAGTTACAGAAATTCAGTGAAAGCACTTTGTAAATTGGCTGTAGTAATTAAGAGTATCTTTTGGCTTGATAATTTTCCGCTTATTAGTCTGATTTCTTTGCTATCTTTGCTTTTGATTTGTTAAGATTATTTGAGAGCTTGTTCTTGCTTAAATTCTCGCTTCGAGAATATCTAACGCTTTGATTTATTTGCTATCTCTGATTTAGTAATTTATTAGTAATTAATTAGTATAATATCGCATGGTGTGTCGCTTGTAATTCCAACTCCCCGGGGTTGGCTGAACGTAGTTAGTCGTAGTTTCAAGTTGTTCATTTATTAATCTGCTTTATTATTTTCTCATTCTGTTTGATATCTATTATTCTGTTTGATTTCTATTATTCTGTTCATTCTATCTGATTCTGTGTTCCATATGATATATCTGATTTATGCGATTTACTTGTACTATGTAATGTTCTGATTTTCGCTATATTACGTTATAATAAGATTACTACCGCTAAGTAGTATCTTTGATTTGATATCTTGAATATTCTAGTGTAAATCTGTTATTAGTTTAGCTGATCGAATCTCTTAGCTTTTCTGAGTTTATTTATTGAGTCATTATATCGTCTGATTAATAATTAATAACGCTAGCTTGCCGCATTAGAAACTTTGCTATAGAGTATCGTATCGCTCGGTGATACGTAACCTGGAAAGTAGTGTAGCTTGAATTATATCGCTTCTACGGCACAGCTAGCTAGCCGGCGTGTTTACGTTTTTTTATATACCGCTGCGTCGCGGTAATGCTCAATAATATAATATTCATTCTTTGGTTAAACTCAATATTTTCCTAAGCATTATTCCAAACGTTATTATTCGAGTATTAATTGTGACTATTATTTTGTTAACTAATTCTGCGTAGCTTAGCATTCTCGCTTATAGTCGACTCTTCTGTTATCGCTAAATCTGTTATCATATCTTTTTTTTGTATTGAGAACAATATACGAAATCCCCGATTTCACTGAAGGAAATTTATATCTGGTGTCTTATATTTTATTTATTCGATTAAAAAGGTGAATCCACCCACTCTACCCTTATCTTTGTAAATCTGAGCTAACCGAAGCTTTAAGGCCGTCGTTCCGGCAATTTATCAATTTGTTGAGTACCGCTGTATTTTATTAGATTTCTGTGAAAACGACACTTACGTGTCTGGCGCCCAACACTCTCTTAGTCTTTATTAATTAGTAAACTTATCGAAGGAACGCCGTAGGGTGCGGAGTTGCACTCTGAAACTCCGTTACAATTCATATATA
The DNA here is from genome assembly GCA_963992785.1 of Tenthredo livida. Lineage (NCBI taxonomy): Eukaryota > Metazoa > Arthropoda > Insecta > Hymenoptera > Tenthredinidae > Tenthredo > Tenthredo livida. Next base: position 29,373,019 of record OZ023066.1, on the reverse strand, counting down.
AATATGTATAATTATATATAAGTTTATATGATTATATAAAACTATATAAAATTTTATATGTAGGCGTATCGCATGGCTTTATATTACTGAATAAAACGATACATTGTTATACATTAAAATATATAATGATTATTGTTATATAATCATATAGTTTTTTGTCATTACATATAAATACTTACAGTATATGAACGTGAATGGTGACAGATAATCGATGATTGTCAAGTCATCTTTCACTTAAGTGTATATTCTTCCTCTAATTTTGACGCAAAAATGTGCACTTTGTAAATAAATGCATCCAATAACTATTACAATTCGGAAATATTAAGTAAACTTGATCGATTTTAAAACTTAACTTTTATATATTTATACGAAATTTGTAAAAAAATGAGAAGTCACGCGTTGATCATTGAAGGTATACTTCATATTTATTATCATAGAAAAAGTAAATATATAATTTAAAAATTCAATCATAGAAAAACGCTTCTCCATGATTGTTTTTATTACTTGATTAATTTTCAGGTTCTAATGAAGGAAATCGAAGTTACCAAATATTGAATAATTTCGACATCGTTTCAATTGATAATTGTTACAGAAAATTTTTCTCTGAAAAAATGCACTGCCAGGAGATCAAAAAAATTACTGGTGCATTTTTGTCATGTTTTTTTTTTATTCACATAATTGATTATCAGCATTCATGTAAATCAACTCTAAATTTATCAAATTACTCAAATCCTTATTTAATAGATTCAATTTCGCTAACTCAATTTATATTCCACACAGAATATCATTTAATGATAACTGCGTGTTTGTTGCATTTAATTACCATAAAATTGATAATTAATACGTCAGATGTGAAATTTTGTTCGATAAGAATTGGAATATATGACATTTGTATATTTGATATTCGCTTAAGCTCATCTTTCAATAACAGATCTTGGGTCAGTCGGATGAGACTCACTGCTCTGAGACTGTAAGGACGCTCCTTCACTCGCGCTAATTTTCAGTTAAATAATTCGGTTATTCCTGAATACCAAAAATAAAAAAAAAATAGTGTTGAGTGGAGACCCAGCAACGATAGTGAATAAAAAATCAATCTCAAAGTCTATAGCCAGATAATTATCTCAAGTGAAGCAAAAGAAACAACGGCAGGTGAGTTAACCTCACATAAGGCCAATATGGCCGACCCCCCAAATAAACGTAAGTTTCAAAGCGAACCAACTGATGCATCGACACCTAGCTCAAATCCCAGACCTAAAAAAACCTACGGAAATAATGTTGGTCATCACACGGCCGATAAGCTTTATAAAGTAGCTATGAAAGAGCTAAGCGGCAAACAGCCTACTCACAAAATCCAACCTAACCTCAATAGAGCCCGAAATCCTCGACAAACCGGACAAACACCAGAACAGTCCACAACATCCGACTGGACAACTCCGACCAAGACCACAAAGAAGAACTCAAGCGCAACGCCACCTACCATTACCATTAGCAACTGCTTCGACCCATTAACGGAAGCTCTTACCGACGAAGTGCCAATGGATACCAACAATACCGACGAAACGACCAACCAAGACCTGACACCCCCTGCTGAATCAACGCCATCCTGCGTTACTGAATACAAAGGCGACCTATTCGCAAACAAGGAATCATGTCTCGCGCACTGCGTTGGAGCTGACTTTCGGATGAGCGCTGGAATTGCTATTGACTTCAAAAATAAATTCGGATCAGTACAAGCCCTTCTAGAACAAAAAGTAGAAACGGGCGGAGTGGCAGTTCTAAAACAAGACAACAAATATATATTCTACCTTGTATCCAAACAAACAAGTGATGACCTTCCGACCTACCAATCACTCAACGACTGCTTATCTGAGCTATTAAACAAATGCAAAGAACTAAATATCCACGAATTGGCTATGCCACGCATTGGATGCGGACTGGATAGATTGGATTGGACAAAAGTCAAGCAATCGATAATCAACATTTTTACAGGCGAAAATATCGCTATAAAAATATACAATTTAGAGATACCAAAACCATCAACACATAGAAACACTCCGGCCCCCAAAGGAAGGCCGCCTCCAATCCATATCCAAAACCAACCAATTAACATCACCATTAATCAACTAATAAATGAAAATATTTCAAAAAACGCTTTTAAAATCAAATATATAGATCATGAGAACTCCACAATCACATCCACGTCCTTCACCGACTACGCAGCAATAACTAACATATTAAAGAACAATTAAGTACAATTCTTCTCATTCACTCCAAAACATGAACGGCCCAGAACATTAATCTTGAAGGGAGTCAAAGGAAACTTCAACGAAACTGATGTCCTGAACGAAATCAAGGACCTTAAAATAACAGACTGCGAAATACTCAAGGTCTCCAAATTTCAATTCAATAAAGAAAATCCAGATAGATTCCATTACATGGTGCAATTCTCCAGCAGCTCCCTGTTAGCGGAAGTATTCAAAATTAAACATCTGTTATACCAAAAAATAAAATGGGAACACCTCCGCAAAAAGAAACTGTTCCAATGTATGAGATGCCAACGCATAGGACATGCCAGCAAAAACTGCCACCTGCAATTTAGATGTGTCAGATGTGCTCTCTCTCACCCCCCCGGAGAATGTACGCTATCAGCCGAAGCAAGAAAAGAGGAGCTCAAATGCGCCAATTGTGGCGAAACGGGACACCCAGCCTCCTATATGGGCTGCCCCTTCCTAAAGTTTGCAGCTAACCTCAACAAAAAAAAACCCAACACACAATACACCAACCCGGTACAAACCCCTAGAGAATTCACAAAACGCCTAACAAACGAACACACATCTTTTGCACAAGCTCTAATAAAAAAAAATAGCTCCACTCAACAACACTCCGTCCAATCCGTAAAACCTCCTCCGCAGCAAAACCCTGGCTCTGGCATACCGACGGCTACTAACTACACCCCCGAGTGGCTTAACGAACTTAAAAACGAAATAACGCAAACTCTAGCTACTCAGATCGCAAACCAAATATCACATCAATTCTCTAAACTTCTAGAACAAATATCTGAAAATTCTGCCCGAATAGACTACTTATTTAACTCAATATGCACGGAGTAACTTCTCAAGTACCAAACTCACCCGACCTGACAGACTCTACAACACCCGAACTAAACATAGCAGCAATTAACGTAAACTCTATAGCCTCCAACTACAAACGATACGAACTGGACAGATTGATTCAAGAACACAAACACGATATTCTATTACTCTCAGAAACTAAGCTGAACAATACACACAAACTATATTTCAAAGATTACAACCTATACAGATCCGACAGACCAGGGGCCTTAGCCGGAGGAGGGACAGCTATTCTAATAAAAGATCACATCCCACACCAACTTATAGCTTACCCATCATCCAACGGTAACGAAATCTTAGAACATACCATTATCAAGATAAAAACTTCACCCACAGACAACCTATATATTATAAGCATATACGCAACTAACGACAACAGAACCACCTTTATAACGGAATTAGAAAACCTATTTAATCTCCTAAAACTCAACAACCCCAATAATCACTATATCATTGCGGGAGATCTAAATGCTCGACTAAAAGACTGGGGGGACAGGGCATACAACCCACGCGGAAGATTCCTTAAAAAATGGGAAAGAGACAAACATATACAATACAAACTCACAATACACACAACGGATGAACCCACATTCATACCTGCAAACACATACCTGGATGTATGCCTAGCCGATGACAGATTAACATTCCTAAATAAGACAAACAATAAACTCACCACACTACCTTTTGACAGTGACCACAAAGCAATACAATTCACAATTAACACCCCCATAGCACGTAACCCACTAACAGACATAGACGAACTTCAACACTTTTACAACTACAAAGCGACGAATTGGAGCAAGTTCTCCAAAAAATTGGAGGAAGAATACACCACACAAATCCCGGAGGACCAAAACCTGACGATAACTGAAATCGATGAGCACATAAACACGCTATCCACGGCAATCCTCAAGACCATCGAAAATACAGTACCAAGAACCACTCCGAAAACCACAATACTAAAATATATTTCACCCAAAATAAGAAAACTACAAAAAAATAAGTCGCAATTACTAACGTACTTCCATAGACTACAAAGAACAGATCCAACAATAAAAAGAAATGACACACGCGCAGCACAAAAAACCCTGACAGACACCAAAAACGCTCTCAGACTTGAATTTAACAAAGCCGTGACCAAATACTGGGAAAACCAACTTAAACAGATGAACTATAAAAACACAGAAACATTCTTCCCTAAAATAAACAAACTTCTAAGACCCAGACAATTAATAAAAATTCACGATATTGAAATAAACCAAAACGATAAGCTAATAATAAACCGAAGTAACTGCAACCCAAACACAGCGCAGAAATACGCAGACAAATACCTATTCTCCGATCCAATTCAAAAACTAAACATAATCGGAGCGCACTATGAACAGATTAACTCCACCAAACCTTACACTGCAGACACCAGACTTAAAGAAATTATCGATACACATGCCAATACCTTCAAAACAGAACATAAGGACATTAGAGACAACCAAAAAACTCACATACAATTCACGCCAACGAACAATGCCACGAACCCCACTCCTGATCAAGACACCAAAAACTTCTTCTGCACAACTAAAACGGTAGAAAAAATCCTCCACAATCTACCGAACAAATCATCAGCTGGATTAGACAAAATACCGCCAATTGTACTAAAGCACCTACACCCTAAAATCATATATGCATACACAATAATTTTCAATAACGCCCTCAACCATTATTACTTCCCAACACCATGGAAATGCGCCAAAGTACTCCCGATATTAAAGAAAAATAAAGATGCTAGAAACGCAACCAACTATCGTCCCATCAGCCTAACGCCGGCAATAAGCAAAGTCTTCGAATCAATTATAAACAATCTAATCATAGATAACTGCAACACTAATAACATAATACCAGAAAACCAATTCGGATTTAGAACAAAACACTCTGCTGTCCACGCCATACATAAACTCTTATCCGATGTCAACCGCCACCTACAAAACTCCCAGCACGTTGGCGCAGTCCTCATAGATCTCGAGAAAGCCTTTGACGCCGTATGGCTAAACGGACTCATATTCAAGCTACACAAAAAAAACTTCCCTATCTGGCTGAATCACATAATATGGGACATGATATCCCAAAAAACATTCGTAACTTGGGATGGCATAAACACCTCCACTGAAATATATAAACTAGAAGAAGGTTTACAGCAGGGCACCGTCAATTCACCCATCCTTTTTAACATTTTCACGGCAGACATACTAAACGCATTTCAACTGAACTCAGGAAATCGCACCCACTCCATCGCATATGCTGACGATCTCATAGTATATGCTGGCGGAAACAGCGTCAGTATCACACAAGACACCCTAAACGAACTACTAGATAAAATTAACAATTACTATACAACCTGGTGCCTTCGAATAAACCCAGAAAAATGTGAGACAATCGTCTTTAGGAAACCGGTACACCACTACTGCACTAATAACAAAAACCATCTCAAACAATTTCAACTTAAAACAAAACGACCCGGGACCAACGAAATAATACCAATACCTCATAGAACATCCGTAAAATACCTTGGATATAACATTGACCACCTAATTAGAGGCAATGTGCACCTTACAACCCAACTTAACAAAGCTAAAAAAGCACTTAAAGCAAATAGCCGACTTTTCCACTGCAGACACCTTAACCACGAGCCAAAATAATCTGCTATCAGCTAATTATAAGACCAATCATTACCTATGCATCACCAATAGGCTGGAATATTGGAGCGGCACTTATGGAAACAATAAGAATGTTCGAGCGGGCGTGCCTCAGAATATGCCTGAGAAACTACAGATCTAGCCACACAAACTACCACCACATGATTAGTAATTCCAAAATATACCAAATGGCGAACATCCCCCGAATAGATAATTTCATGATCAAACTGACAAGAGACTATTTTAGCAAGATACCATCATCCACTAATAACACGATCAAATCACTCGGAATCATAAATACCCCAGATATAAACAACCTGAAACAGACCAATTACCTACAACCTCAAGCATTTTTGTACTTCGACCATACAGGACACATACAAGACGCTACTAACACGCCCATAATATATCACTGGAGGAGAAACAGGGCAAATAAACGCATTGCATGGAACAGCCACGATATCCCTACTGACCACTATAAGTTTGCATACTCCACTGCAATCCCACTATCAGACAAAAATAACTTCAGCCGACTTAACTATAAAAAATATTGGTGGACAAACCCTAACTCCACACATCACAACATACTAAAAATCAGAAGAAAACTGATACAAAATGTTGTATAGATACTGAGATCTCCCTAGAGATTGAATATACATATATATATATAACTATCTATATATAACCATTGTAAATAGTGTAAATAATGTAAAATATCTGTAAATAATGTAAATACCAACTAGATATAAGTACCCTATCCACACGCTGATGTTATGGTTTCCCCCAGAAATGATTCTGGGCCTTTTTTCCATTATACTCAAAATCACCCACTCTGTTCAGAGCTCACACGAAACGCTCTTAAAAAAATATTTTATTTAAATTAAACATACCCAAAGAGACACATTCTCACCGCACCATGAAAGGAGAGCGCTTCATAATAAACCACCCATTCCCTACACACCCAATAAGTTAAGGTTTTATTTTCTATGTTTGTTAACCTAACCCATTGTATACGGTACTATCAACAATAAACAAACTATTTAAAAAAAAAAAAAAAAAATCTTGGGTCAGTCGGTAGCGGGTAGAGTTGGCGAGTGCACGGTTCACGGATCAATCCCCGGCCGGGACCAGTTTTTTTTTTTTTTTTTTCTCTGAGCCGATACCAGTATATATAATTATATAAAACTATATATAATTATATAAAACTATATGAAATTATATATGGCCAAAACTCATATATAATTTTATATAGTCATTTATATATAATTTGATATAATTATATAAAAAAATTTTTTCCCGGGTGGTAAGTCGTCGATAGACATGTCAGTAGGTGAATCAATTGTCATTGGTCTAACAGATTTTGAAACATTGATAGGATTCTTTGGCATTGGAAAACTGTCTGTTGTGTCGCCTGCAGATGGATCTTGTATCGAGTTATCTGAGAGGCTGTCCATTTCTGTATCGGTTAGTAAATTGATTTCTATATCTTCTTCTAGTGGGTCTGGGTGAATTAGTTTCTTTGTAGGTATTTCGTCGTCTGTAGAACTGTCGGTTAATGAATAGTTCGTCAAAGGTATATTTTGAAAGTGTATTGTTTCTTTTATTGTTGGTAAGCAATCCATAGGAATTTGGTTGGGTTCGTCTTTTTCAGTATCTGAGTCGACGTCGTCTTTATATTTCTTTGTAGGAGCGGGGTTTGGTGAGTCATCTGTACTTTGTCGCGCGCGGGTTGGGAATTGGTGAGCTTCTTTCTTTTGATATGCTATCTGAACTGGAGTTTCGGTTACGTTTCGCATTTATTGGTAATAATTTATCGGTCTCTACAGGTGGATTGCGCGATAATGCATCTGCGTTACAATTGATTTGACCTTTCTTGTATACAACGTTATAGTCGTATTCTTCGAGTTTAAATCTCCATCTGAGTAATCGCGAGGTCGGATCTTTTACGCTGCTGACCCAGACAAGAGGTTTGTGAAAGGTAACGAGTGTGCATTTATGTCCGTATAGATAGGGTCTGAAGTGATGGACTGAATATACGATTGCTAGTAATTCTTTTTCGATTACAGAGTAATTTAGTTCTGCTTCGTTTAGTGTGCGTGAGGTATAAGCTATCGGTAGGTCTTCTCCTATTTCGCCTTGGCTGAGTACGGCGCCAATCACGTATCTAGATGCGTCAGTTGTTAGTATAAATGGTTGATCGAATTTAGGATATTGTAGTATAGGAGATGTGCATATCGAGTCTCGTAAAGTTTCGAAAGCCATTTGATGTTCAGATGTCCAAAGGAATTTAACGTCTTTTTTCAGTAGTGTAGTTAGTGGTCTTGATATTTTTGAAAAGTTTTCGATAAAGCGTCTATAATAACCGATTAGACCGAGAAATTGTTTGATCTGTTTAACTGTTTTAGGAACTGGGTATGTTTTGACTGCTGTTATTTTCTTTGGGTCTGGTTTTACACCGTTTTCTGTAATGATATGTCCTAAATAAGCAACTTCTTTTCTTAGGAATTCGCATTTGGCTACTTGTAAACTCAAATTTGCTGATTGTAGTCGATTAGCTAGTTTTCTGAATTTAATTTCGTGTTCTTCAAGAGAGTGTGCATAGATAACGATGTCGTCTAAATATACGAATGCTATGTTTCCTTCTAAACCGGATAAAACTTGGTCCATTCATCGTTGGAATGTTGCTGGAGCGTTCTTAAGTCCATATGGCATGTTATTAAATTCATAATGGCCGTGGGGGGTGGAAAATGCTGTTTTGTGTGCGTCAGTTGGGTCCATAGGGATTTGGTGGAAACCGGCAGCGAGATCGAAAGTTGAGAAGTATTTAGCGTTTCCTAGTTGATCGAGTATATCGTTTATGTTTGGTAGAGGGTACGCGTCATCTAGAGTTTTTTCGTTTAGTTTTCTGAAATCTATGACCATTCTCCATCTTTTGTTGCCTTCTGCATCTGGTTTTTTGGGTACGACTCAAACGGGGGAGTTGTAAGGTGAGGATGATGGTTTAATAATATTTTGATCTCATAATTCGGAAACTTGTTTTTGTATCTCGTCTTTGTGAACAGTAGGGTATCGGTATTGTTTTACATTGATCGGATTATCATCTGTTGTTAAAATTGAGTGTTTTGTTAAGGATGTGTTCGATAATGTGTCACCTGGTAGGAAAAATAGGTGATTGAATTCCGTTGTAAGAGCGAGTATAGATTCTTTTTCTTCATCGTTAAGATGGTCTAGGTGCATTGAGTTTTTAAGGACTGTTAATCTTTCGGAACGATTATTATTATTATTATCGACGGGTGTATTGGTTTCGATCGCGTCGTTTATTGTCAGCACGTTTGGATTAGTTTGTGTATTTTGATTTTGATTGTTGGATTTGATATCGTAGAATTGAATTGAGATGTTCGTGTTGTTGAAAGTTAAGGTTATTAAATGCAAGATTTTGTTCCATTTTTGTTTGCCTAGTTCATTGGATAGGTCAGGAATTGAGATTGATTTTGTGTTATTTGATTGTAGATGGTTTTTTTAGAGAATTGAGTGTTTTAGTAACGATTGTATCATCTATGTCACTGGAATAAGTTTCCGTGATAATTAAGTGGTATATAACTTGCGAGCTGTTAGGGATTGTGTCTTTTATGATATCTCCGATTATATCATTTTTCGCGTGAGCAATTAGTTCGTACTCGTTTAGATTCAAAGCTTTTAGTAATTCAACTGAGATTCCTCGTAATATTTGAATTTTTTGTGGTATGAAATGAAGAATCGTGCCTGAACATTTTCGTATATCACCGTTAATTTTTGAAATTTGTAGAGTATCAGAACTTTTGGGGTCGAGTGTATTCAAAGGTTCGTTGACAGGTTCTAGGGTTACCGTCGGCACACTTATCTCAACAGCTGATTCGTTCGAGTTTATCGCGAGTATACATGCTTGACCGCTATTGTTTGTTACTAATGCTTTACCGCAGTGAATTTTGGGACCTAAATTTATCGTGTCTACGTAACCTTGGTCAATTTCTGAATTTGAAACTTTGAGAGGAATTACTTGGGCAGTACGGCCTGGTATTGTAATGATAGTAGCAATTTGTCGATTGTGTCTTTCGAGTTTGAAGGGAATCACCGTATCTGTCAAAGTTAATGTATTATTTTTGTAGGAAATTACAGCTTTTTCTTTATATAACAAGGGTTGTCCGATAATACCGTCTTGAGCTATTGGGAAATTTTCGCGGACAATTTGGAATTCGTGTTCTTTATTGTTAATTTGTAATTTAGTTTCCGCTAAGGTAGTGGTGAATCCGTCTGTTATTCCTGTCATTTTTCGCATTTTACTTTTCTCGCATTTAGTATCTTCTTTTAGGGAATTGATTTTAACTATGTTTATGTCTGCACCGGTGTCTACTATAAATTTTGATTTTGATTCTAATTCTTTTACATCAATTTCGATGACTGGCAATTTTCCATTTATTGGTTCTGATTCTGTTTCAAAGATGTGGTTTATTGAGTCGTTGAACGCGGCTGAGTTTGTTCTGGGTCCGTCGGCACGTTCTCCCGGCGGACGTTGTTCGAGTTTAAAGAACCCTGAGTTTGTTGTCTCTGTGCGTTATTATAAGCGCGTTTTCGGCAGTTTTCGATCGTGTGACCTTGCCGTTTGCAATAATTACAGGATATGGCAGAATATTGTGTATTCTGTTGATTTGACTGTTGTGATTGGTTAGGTTGTTGATTTGACTGTTGGGGTTGGTTTTGGGACTGTTGGGGCTGATTTTGGGACTGTTGTTGTTGGTTATTGTAGGCGTTTACATTAGTTACAAAAATTTGAAGGGTTTGGTTGATTAGGTTGTCGAGGTTGGTTATTGTTTTGTGTATTTTGGGTTTTACGATTGAGGAATTCTCGTTCTTCTGTAAGGACTATGTCGATTGCTTCTTCTAAAGTATTTGGGTGTGAACCGGCTACTCTAAATTCAATTTCTGGGATCAAGCCTCTAACAAAGCATTTGAGTACGTTGGTTTCGACTGCTGTTATCATTCCAGCAGCATCGTCTGTGCTTGAGTTATTGATAGCCTGTGTTGGGTTGTGTAATATATCTTCGACTCTCGCGCTATAATCTAAAACACGTTGGTCGCTTTTTTGTTTGACATTATTCAACTCTGCTTGCCATTCAAAAATTGATTTTTTAGGTAAGAAAGCTCGTTTTAAGACTGTTAGGATTTCATCGATACTATTATATTCTTTGCTTCCTAAGTAGGATTCAGCTGTTCCATAGATTTTAGTTCTAATCATTCGCGTTAAGACTGGACGTTCAGCTGGTTAAACGAGAGGTTTAGCATTTTTACAGCTCCTTATGAAGTTATTTATGTTGAGGTTTTGTCCATTAAAGTATGGGATTGTATCTAATATGTCTTTAAGAGACCAGTATGAGGTTTCTGTTTCGTTTTCGGGTGAAGTAGGCATTTTGCGAGTTTGTGAGTTAGATTATTTCGTTTGAGATATGTGTATGTGCTTATTATAATTATAGATAACTTACAAGCTGGTGATGAGAATTATGCAAATTTTCATTCTAATACGGATCTTAGTTGATTTTGGAGACGAAGTTGTTGTGTTGGGCTGCGTCAGATGTCGGATGTCGAGAAGTCGTCGAGAAGAGTATAGATGTCACGGCTCAGGAATCTGGATTTGTTGTAGCGAGATCGCTAATAGTTGGATTCAGATGAATCTTTGTGGGGCTAGGTGCCTTTGAGGATGTTGTCGAACTTCTTTTCTTTTAACAACTTTGATTTTGTTGCTGGGTTGTTTTCTTCGATTTTTTAAATGTAGTTGAAGAACTATGTGTCACGTTCTCACTTTGATATCTTGTAGATTTGGTATATTTCGTAGATTTAGTGGATTTAGTAGATTTTGTTGATTTTGTAGATTTTGTTGATTTAGTAGATTTTGTTGATTTAGTGATTTAGTAGATTTTGTGATTTTGTTATGTCACAGTGGAGGTAGGTGGTGGAAGTTGGTGGAAGTTGGTGTAGATTGATGTAGACTGATGTTTATTGAAGTGAAATAGATTTATTTAGATAATCCCTATAGTCGGTGGTTCTAATAGTTGGTATTGAGAGTTGGTTGGTCGCTTATTAGGTTACGAGATAGGTAGTGTGAAATGAGAATAAGTAGTTACGAAGTGAGTGGTTTTAGATTGGAATTGGTAGTGAGTAGTGGAGATGAGGCGTGGAAAAGGTAGACTCGGTTTTGAGAGGGGGTTTTGGGCGAGTTGCACATCCGGTGTCCGTGTGCAACTCGCGTGATTCTGGCGGAAAGCGAGGATCAGGTAATTTGATGATCAGGCGAAAGGAAGTGATGGATCGGGTGGATGTTGGGAAAACGGAGTTGCGACGTAACACCCCCCCCCCCCCCATTAGAGGGAACATAGGGGTGCAATACCTATGTTACCATCTGCGTAACATAGAGAAATATGTGTGATTGTACATAGTTTTGAATGTAATAAACTTAGTACTAGGTATGATCGTGTGAATAGTCAGTATAACATATTGCATTCTTATCTGGTATGATGTATGATAGTGGACCAAGCAATGTGGTATAAACCTTTATTTTAGTCCGATGGTACATATATGTATTATGTGTTGACTATGGCAGGATATGTATTATTTTTGAATTTAGGGTTGCATCTTGATAATATTGGTAGTGACATAGAGTGAGCTTATGGTCTAGGAGAAATATAACATAATGCTCAAGCGTAATGTAATGAGATAACAATGCGTATAAAGGTAATATTAATAGTGCAGAGTGTAGTAATTCTACTAATTCTACTCCCTTTTTACTATATAGTTATGTTAGATATAATCCTACTAATTCTATTCCCTTCTTTTTACTATGCTTTATATGTTTCATACATATTTTTTTTTTTTTTTTGTTATTCATTTTTATTTCCCAATTCTTATCTACTTCTTATTCCATAGTATATCATTATCCTAATTTTATAGCTTATCATCTATAGATCTGTTTGGATCCACTTTCTAACACTAAACAATGCTGACATACGTATCGTTTATTCATTATATTCAGGCAATACCATTGACTTATTTTGGACTTACTTAGAAACAATCTGTAATTTCCCTGATTTCCAGGGGATGTGTCTCAGTGCGTTCTATGGATAGAGTTTGCGGTTTAAGGGGGTATATACACCTTTAAATGGGTTGAATTTCTGAAAAACAATTTTCCTTTTTTTTTCAACTTGAAGACTCTGATCAAATTTAAAAAAATCATCATGTTTGGGGAGGGTTTGACCTTCATTATCCATATCTTACATCATGTATTACTTCCAGTTTAATAGTGGCTGCGCTGAAGACAGGAAAATACAAAATCACTCGGTTGCCGCAAAGAATCAGACCCAGCGTTTGACTGATCTTGGAATTTTTGGTTCTCAATTGTTCATAAGACATGCCTTTATCAGATGAACATAGAACTTTTTGATAAACCCATTTTTAGTTGAAATATTAGAAAAATAAGCAAATTTTTTTTTCAAATTCAGAAAAAAAATCGAAAAAATTCAATAACTCAAGTAATTCTTGCAATATCAAAAAGTTCTATGTTCATCTGATAGAGGCATGTGTTATGAACAATTGAGAACCAAAATCTCCAAGATCGGTCCAACGCTGGGTCTGATTCTTTGCGGCAACCGAGTGATTTTGTATTTTCCTGTCTTCAGCGCAGCCACTATTAGACTGAAAGTAATACATGATGTAAGATATGGATAATGAAGGTCAAACCCTTCCCAAACATAATGATTTTTTTAAATTTTATCAGAGTCTTCAAGTTGAAAAAAAAAGGAAAATTGTTTTTCAGAAATTCAACCCATTTAAAGGTGTATATACCCCCTTAAATGTTTTTATGTGCCCTTTGGTTTTAGTTAGTTTAGGTTCTACCGTCGGAAGCGGTGGCGGCAATGATTCCAAAGGGACATTATGTATTGCATCGTCAGTTTCGTGAGTCCTGGTATTGAAATGTGGGTGTACAATCTTGAGTTCTACCGGTGGTTCGCGAAAAGTGCGTTTAGCATATCTGTTACGTTTCCGTTTTTGACACGAACAAGCTTTGATGAGTTTGAAAATTGTGGAAAATGCCGAAAATCTGTACATAAAGTATACTACTCCTATTGAGCCTAACCCTATTCCCGCAAGCGCAAAGGCACTTTTCAAGCTTCCTGTTTCTTGCCTGTCGCGATGGTGTGTGGTTATCTCCGTTGCTTGTTTAATGATTTCTTCCAGCGCAACACTATTGGCTCTCAAATCGTCCGTATTTAAGTGTAATGGCTTATATGCGTGAAAAATCGGTATCGATGACAGGTTTGTTGAATAATTCCTGTCAAGGTCCTCATATATTTCCGAAAGGTTAAGCGTGAAATCTGGAATATAAGCTCGGTGTTCGGAAGATACGTAGGTATTTGTTGTTGTTAGTGTTAGCGATTGCGAAAATGCCTTGCACTGGGTATCTAGACGTAATATTCCAGTGCCGTACAGCGTGATGCGGTCAGAGTTTGTTTGTACGCATGTTACGTGTAAAACCTCAGGTTTCGATAAGGAATAGATCCATGTATTTGGTGTTTGTAGTGTGGACCAATATGGTCCGTCAAAGGACGTCATTCTGATATTGCAGGTGCTTAAGTCAATAGGTGGGTTATTCAGGAATAATGTGACCTCACATATTTGATGATTGTTGGTACGGTATAACGGTTGGTGTTGTTTGCATATGTATACACTTTGTGAAACCTTACAGTGTGTTAAATCCGTCTCTGTTATCTGGAAATATGAACTGCGGTCCAAGCTTATCGCGAGGTAGTCTGAGCTTGGAATTATATACGCGAATTTATTTTGTGAGCGGTCGTAGTTTTGTTTAACTGGTATTGGGAGTAAATGATAAAGATGGAATATATCTTCATTCAGTATCGGTATTGAAAGCACGTATATCATGTTTGGTTCGCTGTACATGATATTTAATTCTGATAGTCTCACCAATTCTTCTGCGTATCCGTTTTTTATAGGAGTAGGGAATTGTAGGAGTGGTTCTAGAGATTGGATGTATTGTAGGCTAGCAATGATTTGTTCGGGCGTCAGTAGTTTCGGATGTAGTATTCCCTGCTTTGCAAACAAAATTGCATCTATTATGTTATTCAGGTCTAGTTCGTATTCATTCATCATTTTGTCCAACCTATTAAGATGTTTCAAAAGTCCTATCGTTATCAAGTTTTGATTTGTCTGCGAATTTAATGTTGCTGCCGCTTGAGTGAAAAATACTATTTGGTGATCTATTTCTTCGATGTGTTTATTGATTCGATCTATTTCCCTCTGTTGAGTGCCTATCATCGACTGCACGATGTGCGTTTGATTGACAAGTAATGTTGCTACGTGCGTCGTGTCGTTGAATAACCTGTCGATCTGTGTGTTGTAGTACTTTCCGTCTTCGTATGTTAATGTCCCGTAAAGGGTTTTTTGTATGGCTCCGGTGAAATCGTACCAGCTCCGTTTAACGCGTATGTGTGCGAATTCTGCTAGTTTGTCATGCGTCCGGTCTGTTTCTTGATATCCTAGTAGGTTCTCGATTTGGTCCTGGTACTTTGCTATGGGTTATAGTCGGTTTTTTGCCAGGTTAATAATGTCTTGTACGTCACATGCTTTTCCTACCTCGTTACAGTGTTGACTAATTATGTCGCAGTATTTTCGTAATTTGTCTGACTCGTCTGTGAACTTCCGTATGCTCAAGAAATTGACCAGCTTCCACTTGCTGGTGAACGTACGCAAGTCTTCCCATTGTTCATAGTAAATTCCCGGGTTCTCTTTGAATTTTGAAACCTCATATGGCTTGTCGGTCGCGTTCGGTTTTGCTAGCCCGACCCTGGAAATTATAAATTTTGTTTTCAGAACGTGATTTCGTTCGGGTTGAAGATTTCGGTGCTAGTATTCTCATTTGTAGACTATAATTTCATGTGTCTACTCAACGTTAATCGTTATCGTCTCGTATATGTGCTAGTTTCAGTTTGTTGAGGTGGACAATTTTAGTTTTACTAGGTGTCAAGTAGATTTCAGCGTTTATTCCGTCAATTATTCTCTTGATTACATACGGGCCTTCATATTGGTCTTCGAATTTTGTGCGATTCTCATTTATTAAAAATACTTTCTGTCCGGCCTCAAAGAGGTGTTCATTGATTCTCTTATCATAATATGCCTTTGATTTTGATTTTGCGTCTTTCAAATTTTGTGCTGCTCTTTTACGAATTTCGGTTAGATTTGTTAGTAGGTCGAGGATAAATGTGTTGTATGAGTTTGTGATCGCGACGGTTGCTCGTAGGTCCGATGGTAGTCGAGCTTCTTTACCAAAAATTAGTTGGTGCGGTGTGAAATTCGTACCTTCGTGTATCGCGGTGTTATAACAGAAAATTGCGAAACGTACGTATTTGTCCCAGTCTTTGCCTGTCCTTGTGTAATGTTTAATGTGTTCGATGAGTACAAGATGGCTACGTTCGAGGGAGCCGTTGGATTGCGGTCGGTATGCGGTAGTCCTTACTTGTTTAATTTTAAATAATTTGCAAATCTGTTTAATCGTTGTACTCATGAAATTTTGGCCTTGATCTGTTAGTATTATTCGCGGTGCTCCGTAACGTGTAATGTATTCTTTTGTAAATGCCGTGCCGACTGTCTGGGCAGTCGCGTTCGGGAGGGGAATAGCATCTAGAAATTTTGTTAGGTTGCATTGAATTGTCAATAAGTATTGGTTATTTGATTCCGTCACGGGAAGTGGTCCTACTATGTCGAGCGCAACTTTATCAAACGCATCTGCCGGAGTATCCGTAATTATCATGGGCAGTCGTGTTTTGACTCGAACTAACTTTTTCGTTTGGCTATTGTCGCAGGATTTAATGAAATTTTGAATTTGAGTCTTCAGATTCGGCCAGTAGTACCTTTCCCTAATTTTGTTGTAAATTTTCGTTACACCTTGGTGGCCACCTAGCAGTGATTCGTGATATTCTTTAATGATCTCCCCGCGTACCGATACGTCGGGTATATTAGTTTCATTTGCACAAAGTGTGATTCTTACATTCGTGTCTCCGAAAATGTAATAAAATAGTTTCTTGACGATATTCCATTGGAGGACTTCTAATCCTGGGTTTGTTTTGGGAAAAGAAAATGCTTCAATTTTATACGTGTGCAACAGCTGTTTTAGTCTGATTAGAGTATCATAGAGATCTTTTACGTCTATTCTGTCTGAGTGTTGGCTTTTGACTACGAGAGTCATAATGTACTTGTTTCTGAATTTTAATAAAGCTATTCCGCGTTTGCTGAGATTGTTGATAGTGCACGTCTCTTTTCGTAACATGTCTCTGTCTATTAGTTGTTTTGTCAGCTCGTCGTTCCACGCGCAGTCAGCTGGTACGCAGTGGGCAATATTTGCGCTTTTCATGAATATTCCGTCTTTGGATTCCGTCACGTTAGCCGTTGGTATTATATTATTTATGTTGTCTATAAATTCATCGAAGCTAAGCGTATCTTTGTTTTGCTGCTGTGGGGGGGACGGGGCGCACTGCGGTCTTTGTTTGTACACCTGAATCATAAAAGGAGCTATGAATATTTTCTTTATCATCTCTTTGACTCTATTCCAGTCTAAGTTGTCTACTTCGGTGTCTAATTTCGTCATTGCTAGGTTATATATATGTTCGTCCCCGCAAATGCTTCGTAGCGTTTTAAAACATGCTTCTAATGTCTCGTAAGTTGTCTTATCTCCGTCTTTCTCCCTTGTTATTAAATAAAACACGAATCTATCTTCATGACTTAGGGCTCCTACTCCGCCTACCTGCATATTAAAGCTTCTTAATCTATCTATTTGACCGAATCTTAGTTTAAATTGTTTTCCCAGTCCTTTTTCCATTACATAGTCCTGTGCTGCACAGTGCACCAATGAATATGTTACGGGTGCTCTAAATATGTCATCGGCGATTTCTTGTATACCGACTGATTTGGGGGACTGCTTAGTTCTTTGATATGTACTTTCGTAATCGGTGGTACTGGTATTATCTGTACTGTCTGAGACCGTCGGGTCTTCTGCTGATGACTCTATTAATTCATTTTCAGAGTTTGAGATTGCCTTAGAGTCTGTGGGGTTTTGTATGTCCAGCTTCGATACAGGGTTACGTTTGTGAACTTGTGGTGCTAGTGTATCCGAATCGTTATCTGTCGATGTGAGGATAGCTGAGGGAGTGTCTGATATCGGAGCGATCGGGGGTCCCGTAGGAGATCGGGTAAAGCTTTTTGTCGCCGGTTTACATGATTTGTCTCTGATTCGTTCGTAAGGTGATTCGTGTGTCATTGAGTTATTAATTTTGCAGATGTTGATTTTGATGTCGGAATCCTTGAATACATAGTGAATCATACGGCTCACCATATCCCAGTCAAGCTTATCTAAACCGCAACCGAGTTTCGGTATCGAGAGTGACTTCTTTTTATCTCTAATTAACGCCGTCTTCAACTTCACTAAAGTGTTGTACATTATTTCGTTTGTTGGTTTGTCGAAGTGTCGTTCTTTTGTAACTAAATTGTAAATTGTGCGTCGGGGGTACTGAACTATAATGATGTCTGTTACTTGTGGATTCATTGATTGCAACCTTTTGCGCTGTATGAGTCCGTTCCTTACCATCTGGGCCGCGATGTTTCGTGACGTTTTACAGTCAGCTGAGATACAGTGGGCTAAATTGTCTTTTTGCTTTAGTAGATCTCCGTCTATTTCTCTGATATTCCTATTCTGTGTCAGGGGAAGGAAATCTAAGTCTTTAAGGAACTGCCTGTACGATGGTGTGGAACCTGGGGATTTGTTAGTAGATGTACCGGCTTGCGGCTCGCGGGTTGAATCTTGTAACTTGACTCCGCGTTTCTTATCTATTTCTGCGTTGTGCGGGTCCTGTGTAGAGTCTGTAGTAGATTCGCTGTTTGACTTGGACAATTTCCTATATATTATTTTACGTTTATATACCGAGGTTGTTGCCGTCTTATTTGATTGGTCTTCAGTCTGATTGTCAGTACAACTGTTCTGGTTGGTAAAATCGGTTTTCACCCGGTTCTTTCTGTGTGTTCGGATAGTAGACAAGTCCGTGTGTCTTTTTCGTTTAGGTAGTCTCACTTTAACTGGAATAGTTTCCACGTCCGACTCATCTGTCGAGTCAGGGTAGTCTAGTTGTTTCGTCAATTTCTTTCGTCGCGCGGGGTTACCTGAGGATTCAGTCATTCGGGATCGTCTGAGCGGTTTTATTGTTTCATGTTTTCTACCGTGAGTTATTTCTGTATCCAAGTCTTCTGATGACCACAGGATTTCCTGTGAGGGAAGTCCCATTGATGTTCCCTGTGTCTTTGGCATTTTGATTGGTGCGGGATTTGTCGAATTGTCGGTATCTTGTCTAGGACGCCGTGGGAATTGATGTGCTATTTTTCTGCGTTTATTTATTTCGGTTTCCGCGGTACCTGACTCTGACCGAAGGCGTTTGCCGTCTATGGGTAAGGCTTGGATTACCTCGGGAGGAGGGTTCCTTGATAGTGCGTCTGCGTTTGCATTTGTTCTTCCTTTTTTGTAAACTACAGTGTACGTATATTCGTCAAGTATTAATCTCCATCGCAGTAGACGCGATGTCGGGTCCTTGGTGTTACTTAACCACAGTAGCAGTTTATGGTCTGTTACGAGTGTAAATTGCCTTCCGTATAAATATGGTCTGAAATGTTTTACAGCGGCAATGATAGCTAATAGTTCTTTGTCAGTTGTTGAGTAATTAATCTCCGCCTTTTGAAGGGCTCTTGATGCATAGGCTATTGGTAAGTCCTCACCAACTTTACCTTGGCTAAGGACCGCACCGATGGCAAAATTTGATGCGTCCGTTGTCAGTACGAAGGGTTTTGTAAAATTCGGATATTGTAAAATGGGTTCCTTGCAAAGACTGTCCCGTAAGGTTTCAAATGCCGCTTGGTGTTCGGATGTCCAAATAAAAGAAATATTTTTCTTCAACAGGTTATTTATAGGTTTCGCGATTCTAGCTAGATTAGGGATGAACCTACGATAGTATCCGATTAGTCCCAGGAATTGTTTGATTTGTTTAGCATTCCTAGGGATCGGGTAATTCTTGATGGCTACTATTTTATCAGGATTTGGTTTCACTCCATCCTGAGCAATGATATGGCCTAGATATGCTACCTCCGTTCGTAGGAACTCACATTTTTCTGGTTGAAGGGTTAGTCCTGCGTTTGATAGCCTTTCCATTAACTTTCTGAATCTTACCGCGTGTTCTTCCAATGACCTTGCGTAAATAACTATGTCATCTAAATATACGAAAATCTCGTTGCCTTGCAATCCTGTGAGCACCTGGTCCATAAGGCGTTGGAAAGTGGAGGGCGCGTTTTTCTGGCCAAAAGGCATTCGGGCGTACTCAAAGTGTCCATGGGGTGTTGAAAATGCTGTTTTAAGTGTGTGATCGGGATGCATAGGTATTTGGTGAAACCCCGAGGCTAAATCGAGTGTTGTGAAATATTTCGCGGATCCTAGTTGGTCCAGAATGTCTGTAATGTTTGGTAGGGGGTATGCATCTCCTATGGTTTTTTCATTCAATTTACGGAAATCAATTACCATGCGCGATTTTTTATTACCTTGTGCGTCTGGTTTTTTCGGTACGACCCAGACAGGTGAATTGTAAGGAGACGTGGAATGTCGGATAATGCCCTGATCGAGAAGTTTAGTCACTTGTTTTTTAATTTCGTCTTTGTGAACCTGTGGGTGTCGGTATTGTTTCGTGTGTATTGGTATGTCATCTGTAGTTGGTAAAGTGTGACTGACTACTTGGGTGTGCCCTAGTTTATCACCCGGTAAGAAAAATAGGTGATTATATTCAGTTGTGAGATCGATTATTGACTGTTTTTCCTCTTCGTTTAGGTGATCTAGTCTTAGGTTTTCTCTAAGGGTGTCCAGGCGTTTCGCATCATGATTAGTTGAGGTTTGAAGTATCTGTAGGTTTTTATCAATGTTAGTGCCGCGATGGTCACGTGTAACCCGATTTGCTTCGCTGTAAGCTATGTGTGAATCTGTGTTTGCTGCAGGTTCGTCTACCTCTTCTAGAGTTACTACAGGTCGTCCTATGTCTACAGCTGTTTCGCTGCAATTTATGGCATAAGCATATGCCAAACCTCGTCTATTCGTCACGAGAGCATTGCCTAGTAGGATATTTGGGCCTAAGTCTAATTTGTTAATTATTCCTGTTTTTGGTGACAATTTTGTTACTTTCAACGCTATGACTACCGCTGTTCGGGCAGGAATTGATATGATATCCTCATTAAAAATTCTCAGTATTCTGTTGTTGGGAGAGGTCACCGTATTCGTTGGAAAAGAAATTGTAGCGTCTTCGTTACGTAAAAATGTCATGCTTAATATCCCTGCCTCTTTAATGGGAAATGAATCATCTACTATATGGAACTCGTCGGTATTGTTCCCGACTTGGACATCCATTGCTCCCAAAGTCTCTGTTGTGTCATCTGTAATGCCTATTATTTTGATTTTGTCGTGTCGCATACGTGTATCATCTTTTACCGCGCCGCGCTTCATTATGTTTATATCGGCTCCAGTGTCAAGAAGGAATGTAGTGGTTTCGTTCATGAGTTGCGGAGTTGATACCTGAGTCTTGGGCGTGTGCAGAGAGGACGTTGTTAATACTCGACAAGTGTCGACATGAGCACCGTGATTTCGATAAGATAACGGAATTCTACCTGTGATTTGTGAGAACATTTGATTGGTTTCAAAACATATAGTCATATTTTCAGATCGTAAAAAGCCTGCGCTTAAAATTCCGTCTTCTTTAATCGGGAATGAATTATCTACCAAATGGAACTCATGCCGTGTTCCGAAAAATTCCAGATCGATACTTCCTAGAGTTTTTACAAATCCTTCACCTATTCCCCAAATGTTTCGCGTGTCCGTTGGTGTAAAACGAGTGTCTAGTGAGATGACTCCGACTTTAATTACGTTAAAATTCGCACCCGTATCTACTAAAAGTGAGGCAGTTTTTCCCCGAATTTGCTTTGATTCAATGACAATTACTGGTGAACCGAGAAGTGATCTTCCATCATGCCCGGACGCTCTTCGTTGACTCGGGATGTCGCGGCGTCCGTGCGAAATTCCCGCTGCTCGTTTAAATCGTCATTAGTTTGTACTGCGTTACCGTCTACCGCAACATTTATCTGCGCGTTTCTTTGCTGATTGGATACGTGCTGTCCATAATTTCGGCTATTATAGTTACGATTGCTGCCATTGAATCGGTTGTCCGGTCGTCCGCGTGGATTATCATTCCATTGTCGGTTATATGGTTGCGTGTTACTTGGTCCGCGGTTGTTCTGTTCGCGTTGATTGTATTGTATATTCTGAGGATTGATACTGGGAATGTTGGATGGGGGATTTCTTTGATTCTGTGGTTTCCGCACGCGGCATTCGTCAAATGTGTGACCAATCATTTTGCAAAACGTGCAGTACTTGCCGGCACGTTCTCTGGGTCCACAGATGTCAATGGTATGGCCTGACCTTTTACAATAATTACAGTAGGGTCTATCTTGAGACTCTGGTCTCGAATTGCGTTTTGGATAATGTTTGCTTACATAGTCTGGCATCAGGTTGACCTCGTCAGACGGTCTTAAGGTTTTTCTTTCGTCTACGAACTTTTCAAATCGTATTGCTAGATCTATAGCTTCGCGTAATGTCCCCGGCTTTTCGTAAGTTACTCTTATTTCGAGCTCGTCTCTCAAACCTTTCATAAATGATCGACCAGCTAGATCTTTTATGAATTTATTTGTCATAACGACGAGCTCTGGATTATCTGAATTTCCGGAGATTTCTAATGCCGTCTCGACGAGTCTTTCCATCCGCATGCCGTATTCTAATACACTCTCGCCCCGGTTCTGCACTGCTCGCGTGATTTGCGCCTGTACGTCCGGTAATAACTCCTTCGGCTTATATGCCCGCTTTAAGTCTTTTAATAGGTCATCCAGCGATGTTAAACTCGTTTTTTGTATATACTTTTCTGCGGCGCCTTCTATTTTTAGGAATACGAGATTTGTAAATAGTGGCAAATCTCGCGCCTGAATTGATTGTTTAATACTTTCGACTTTTCGAATAAATGAATTTACTGGCATGTTAGTGCCATTGAAATTTGGTATCAGACTTATCACCGCTTGCAGTGACAGATACGGGTAGTTAGTGTTCCCGGCGTTAGACTCTTCACCTTGAGACATTTTTACCATAATTCCTACGCTTATAATAACCTATCTAAGACTTACAGAATGGTGAGCACTACAAACGTTGATCCGCTTAGCTGCATCCCCAGGTTGCAGTTCAGGAATATGATGAATCCGGAATGGGTCTGCGCAGGGTGAGACGTATCCAGGGGTCGCAGAGTCGACACTTCGCTGAGCCTTCGTAGATTCGTAGATTATTTCTTCGTAGAGATTCGTAGATTAGTAGATTCGTAGATTATTTTCTTTGTAGAGATTCGTAGATTATCGAAACAAGGGTGCAGAACGAACGGTAAGAGGAAATTTTAAGATGTGCACGATATCAGTGTAACTCGATAACTATAGAACTGTTCACTTTTTAAACCGTCTATACGTCTTGTGTATGATTCACTGATTTGGGCGATAGATACATAGTCCTTGAGAAGTTGTAATTTTCACTTCAAGAAGAAAGGTTTCTGCTTCTACCAGCTGTGACGTAAATCAGGAGTTTCGCTAGGATTGTAGCTTTGTTGAGTTCTATGAGTTCGTACCTCGTTTTTACATCCAAGGATAACCGGTTTTAAGTGGTAGACGATTTTCGCACTATAATAGACCGGTAAACGAGGGGTTCCGCTGCCACCAATTTGTTATGTCACAGCGGAGGTAGGTGGTGGAAGTTGGTGGAAGTTGGTGTAGGTTGACGTAGACTGATGTTTATTGAAGTGAAATAGATTTATTTAGATAATCCGTATAGTCGGTGGTTCTAATAGTTGGTATTGAGAGTTGGTTGGTCGCTTATTAGGTTACGAGATAGGTAGTGTGAAATGGGAATAAGTAGTTACGAAGTGAGTGGTTTTAGATTGGAATTGGTAGTGAGTAGTGGAGATGAGGCGTGGAAAAGGTAGACTCGGTTTTGAGAGGGGGTTTTGGGCGAGTTGCACATCCGGTGTCCGTGTGCAACTCGCGTGATTCTGGCGGAAAGCGAGGATCAGGTAATTTGATGATCAGGCGAAAGGAAGTGATGGATCGGGTGGATGTTGGGGAAACGGAGTTGCGACGTAACAATTTGGTAGATTTTGTTGATTTAGTAGATTTTATTGATTCAGTAGATTTTGTGATTTGGTGGATTTTGTTGATTTAGTAGATTTTGTTGATTTAGTAGATTTTGCTGATTTAGTGGATTTGTTCTTTATGACTTGTCACAAAGATTTAGGGTGTGGTAGATCTTCCACGAAGAGTTGCACGTTTGGAAATTTGCAATCGCTTGTATCACGTGTATGTAAAGATGTAGAATTCACTTTTCGTCACTATATATTCCGGTAAACGAGGTAGTTCCGCTGCCACCAATATAATGAATGGAGATAGAGTTGCTACCAATGTAATGAATGGAGATCGTTGTTCTTATGGGTAAGATAGAGCTATCGTTGAGTTCGTCCCTCGTTTCACACCTTAAGGTAACCGGATTTCAGGTAATAGGAGATTGATGTGAACTTATATATAATAACAGAATAATGGTTTATTACTAGTGATTACAGAGATGGTAGAACCATTTGTACACGTTATTGAGTATAAGTGATGAGTGATTTTGACTTAGCGTTTTATAATATCGAGAGCCAGTTAGGAGTGAGTGCTCTCTTTGACGATTTTAGTGCAAGTGCTGGAGCGACTGCTCTCGTTAATGATTCTGATCGAAGTGCCCGAAGCAAGTGCAATGACAATAATTCGCTACTGATGAGCTGAATAATGAGATCATCTTTTTCATTGTCCCGGGCATAAGCGTGCTTATAGGTAGGGATGAAGTTCTGGGAATGTAAGGAGGGAAGCTCTTTCTGGTTAGAGACAGTGAGACTGGATGCATGCAGGATGTTATGTTTTCGGTATTTATAGTGAGGGTATGAAGATGAGTATCGGGTAGCTATAGAGTAGGTATGGAATACGTCCCGGGAAAAAAAAATTTTATATGATCATATATAATCATATATAATTATGTATAAGTTTATATAATTAAATATAGTTTTATATAGTTATGTATAATGTTTATATAAAATTATATATATTTATATAGAAATTTGTATAAATATATATAAGTTTATATGATTATATAAAACTATATAAAATTTTATATATAGGCGTATCGCATGGCTTTATATTACTATATAAAATTATATATATTAATCTACAAATATGTATAAATATGTAAAGGTTTATATAATTATATAGAACTATATAAACTTTTATATAATAGCGTATCGCATGGCTTTATGTTACTATATAAAATTATATATATTCATATATAAATATGTATAATTATATATAAGTTTATATGATTATATAAAACTATATAAAATTTTATATGTAGGCGTATCGCATGGCTTTATATTACTGAATAAAACGATGCATTGTTATACATTAAAATATATAATGATCATTGTTATATAATCATATAGTTTTTTGTCATTACATATAAATACTTACAGTATATGAACGTGAATGGTGACAGATAATCGATGATTGTCAAGTCATCTTTCACTTAAGTGTATATTCTTCCTCTAATTTCGACGCAAAAATGTGCACTTTGTAAATAAATGCATTCAATAACTATTACAATTCGGAAATATTAAATAAACTTGATCGATTTTAAAACTTAACTTTTATATATTTATACAAAATTTGTAAAAAAATGAGAAGTCACGCGTTGATCATTGAAGGTATACTTTATATTTATTATCATAGAAAAAGTAAATATATAATTTAAAAATTCAATCATGGAAAAACGCTTCTCCATGATTGTTTTTATTACTTGATTAATTTTCAGGTTCTAATGAAGGAAATCGAAGTTACCAAATATTGAATAATTTCGACATCGTTTCAATTGATAATTATTACAGAAAATTTTTCTCTGAAAAAATGCACTGCCAGGAGATCAAAAAAATTACTGGTGCATTTTTGTCATGTTTTTTTTTTATTCACATAATTGATTATCAGCATTCATGTAAATCAACTCTAAATTTATCAAATTACTCAAATCCTTATTTAATAGATTCAATTTCGCTAACTCAATTTATATTCCACACAGAATATCATTTAATGATAACTGCGTGTTTGTTGCATTTAATTACCATGAAATTGATAATTAATACGTCAGATGTGAAATTTTGTTCAATAAGAATTGGAATATATGACATTTGTATATTTGATATTCGCTTAAGCTCATCTTTCAATAACAGATCTTGGGTCAGTCGGTAGCGGGTAGAGTTGGCGAGTGCACGGTTCACGGATCAATCCCCGGCCGGGACCAGTTTTTTTTTTTTTTTTTTCTCTGAGCCGATACCAGTATAGGGGAACGCGGGGCAGAACGGGCAGCGGGGCAGAACGGGCACCAAAACAAAAAAAAATAAAGTGGTCGGAAATGATTTTTTATAAAATATGGCGACGTATTTTGGATCAATAATAAAAAAAAAAAATTGAAATTTTTTTTTAAAAAAGTAAAGAAAAATGGAAAAAAAAAAAAAATTTTTTTGATTTTTTTTTTTTTTTCATCATTGATCCAAAATACGTCGCCATATTTCGTAAAAAATCGTTTCCGACCACATTGTTTTTTTTTTGTTTTGGTGCCCGTTCTGCCCCGCTGCCCGTTCTGCCCCACGTTCCCCTATATAATCATATAAAACTATATATAATTATATAAAACTATATAAAATTATATATGGCCAAAACTCATATATAATTTTATATAGTCATTTATATATAATTTTATATAATTATATGAAAAAATTTTTTCCCGGGGTAACACAGACAACTTTTTGATATCGCAAACTTGCCTGACTCGCTTAGTTTTTACTGAGATTTTTCTGATTCTTCAATTTTTTTTCTATATTTTTTCCATTATCTCAATCAAAAATAGTGATATCAAAAAGTTGTCAGTTCATCTGATAGAGGTTTGGATTCTACAAATTCAAAGACCACAAACTCCAGAATCGGTCCAACAATGCTCCTGATTCTTTACGACAACTGGTCAAAATATTCATTCTCCAGAAATCAACTTTCAAACTTTTTTATTTCAATTTTTTTTTTTATTTCCCATTTTTCCCAGACAGGAAAATCTAGTCACAGGAAATTAAGTTTTAAGATTTTGCTAATGACTAATATGCTGGATCCGCAGCTGCTCTTGTATCGATGAGTTATGAGTCGAGTCGAGTCTAGACACATGTGCCAGGCGGAGGTTTGTAGTGAGTTTTGACCTGTTCTGTACAACAACAGTGTACGTCAGGTCTCCGGTGAGGCTGTTAGAAAAATAATGAATTGATTCAGAAAAAATCTAATCGAAATTTTTCAAAACATAAAAATTCTCTAAAATTTTTGACCTTCAATATTTTTGAGATTCAGAAGATGCTAGCACAATTTTTGTCGATACTAAGAAAATTCTTTCATCTTTCATCAATCATACCTTTTTTCTTATAATATTTATAAATTCTTGCAATTAATATATGTATTATAGAAATGCTCATCTTTTTGGAAATCCAAATGTGTAGTCTCCTGGCATCGATTTCAAACGCACTTTTTGATGGATCATCTTCTTTCGATTCCGAAGTCTCATCTCAGATATATATACCTACACTGTGTTTATCCGATAATGGAAATTACTATTGGTTTGAATTCGTACTGAGAGCACGACAATATTTACAAACAAGTGGACACCTATCCTCGAAAAAACGTAGATCGCAGCCATGTGTTCTGTCAATGATCACAATTGAAAAGAATATTGAAAATTCAATATGTGTAAGAATGATAATTACAAACAATTAGAAGATCACAAAATCAAATTCAAAATCGAAATATATCAAAACCTCATAAAAGTAAGCAGTGGTGTTGGCGGTGTTGTACAATACTTATGGCACCAATCTGAGGGTTCGCGCGCCTCACCGCGGCGCTTTTTCGCAATTTGGCACTGCCATGGCTGTAACTTCTCAAATCCTCTAGATATCTTGACACCGATTTATTTGCAGGTAGAGTAGGTCACTAGCATTCCAAATAAATTATAAAAAAAAAAAAACGATTTTTTCAAAGTTCAAAGGTGCACCCCCTTAAAGAGAACCAGCAGCATCCTGAAGAAGTACCGTTCGTAGATTTGACACGCAAAACTACTTTATCAGGTAATGAAAATTTGGAATATTTCAATTTGTATATTTGTTTATACTGAATAAACGTTAGACTTCAAGTTTTGGAATTACGTGATTTTTGACAGATGTCCAATCATGTTATATATATTTCTATTACGGCAACACGTGTTCACGAGTAATATATTTCATATAATAACCAAACATTGATTGCTACCGGTGACTTATATACATTATATATCTGTTACTAGTTCAGTGGTTAAAAGTAAGCCTAAGTTCTGAGTGAAAAGAGAGTGAGTCAACATTTCTAGCGAAATTAAGCGAAATATTGTTAAAAGTGCAGTAATGATAAAACAGTGAATAAACAGTATTTATTCCCAAATCACGTGCTTTGACTGATTTCTCAACCCACGATCTCCTTGGTGCTGTACAAATTTATATCATATTATATTATTTAAGGAAAATAGTCCGTTTCTTGCTTCTTACATTATAAGAGGAAGAAAGTTTCTTATACTAAAATCAGGCGCGGACTGGCGTCATGAAACCGGCCCGGGCAAATTGATGAAACCGGCCCATGCAAGGAAAATATTTTTGTTGAGTTAATGAATATGAATTATTCTATTTATTAACGGAATTTCATTAGACTATGTATTATAGCCATATAGGTTATCAAAGGAGCAAACAGATAAGATTTGTGTTGCTTTCTTGAAGTTCATACTTTCAAGTTTCTCTGATTGCCGCTTGGACGCGCATCAGTTGCTATTGTCTCGCTATCGATGTCGCTCTTTATTCTGTATATAACACCGCGCTACTCCAGCCCTGATACTTTCTTTATTGCTGCTCGATCAACTTCAAGTTGTGGAGTTAAGATTCATAAACATGGAATCAAGTGGAGGAAAAAAAAAATTGAAAGGCGGTGCAGAAAAAGAAAGAGAGAGAAAACGTCAAAAGCTTGAGGAGGATGCAAGTCATTGTAAAAAGTTGACAGATTTTTTCCTTGTACCATCTTCTAAAACGCAAAACAACCCTGTTGCATCTACAACAAAACATAGCGAGCCTGCAGTTGTTTTACACGCTCAAAGCGACGACTTACAGCAAGTTAGCTCCGTTAGATCTATCGCGTCCACAACAGATTCTGATCAAAAAATTTATAACCATGAAAATAAAATTCCAGAACATTCTTCCGTTCCCTCTACATCCCAATCCTCCTCTGACATTGTTCCATTGATGCTGGATGTATGTGATAGTAAAACTGTAGATCTTTCAAGCTCTGCATCAATTCCATGCAGATATTTCCAAACTCCTGAGGTGGAACAATTATCAGACTTTTTTGCGAAGCACCCATGTCAACCTAAAGAGTCTTCGTTACCATTCAATACTAATGTCTACATGAGAAAGAATGGAAGAAAACGTGAATGGTTGTCTTACTATTGTAAAAAAAAATCTTTTTTCTGTACTGTTTGCCTTGCTTTTTCTGATCGCGAAAACTCTAGTCCTTTCGTTAGAGAAGGCACCAACGATTGGAGACACCTCAAACAGCGCGTGGAAGAACATGAAGCAAGTCTCGCACACAATAGATGTGTTGATGCTTACGTCATGCACGCTAACAAAAAAGATGCAATAAACTTTTTTTTTTCGCGCAAACTAATCAACGACTAAAAAAAATGCATGAAAATCGTGATGTTTTGTTAAGAATAATAGAGGTTGTTAAAACGATCGGAAAGAGCGGTCTTGCATATCGTGGCCATCGAAACGAGACTGCATATTCATTAGAAAATGAGTCCGAAAACCATGGAAACTTCTTGGATATGATACTACTTTTGTCAAAGTTTGATCCGTTGCTGAACCAGCATTTAACTAAAGTGATCGAAAATAGTAGGCGCCGACATGAAGGCAATTCGAATAAATCGGGAAGAGGTAGTACAGTAACAATGTTGTCAAAAACTACAGTTAATTACATAATTTCAGCCGTACGCCGAATCATACAGAAGGTTATTACAACTGCAATTGAAAAAGCCGGTATGTTTTCGATTCAGATTGATACAACGCAAGATGTTACTGTAAAAGATCAGTGCTCCATTGTCGTACGGTTTGTTGACGACGATTGTGATAGTGTGCAGGAACGTTTGATTGATGTGGTCAATTGTACATCTTCAACTGGCAAAGGAATGTTCGAATTAATTAAAGACTGCTTGACAAAAAATGAAATCAACATTCAAAACTGTATTGGTAACTCAACAGATGGTGCTGCTAATATGTCCGGGGAGTACAAAGGTTTTACAGCTTGGTTGAGCTAAGTAAATCCCAATCAGTTACACGTGTGGTGTTATGCCCATGTGTTAAATCTGGTTGTATGTGATGCTACAAATGCAGTAAGTGAAGCTAATTCCTTATTTCAAAGTTTGAATTCATGCGCTGTATTCTTACGAGAATCATATAAACGGATGGATGTATGGAATGATTTAAATCAACAAGCTCGGCAGAAGCGACTGAACACTATTGGTGAAACGAGATGGTCTGCTAAAGATAATGCACTGAAAAAAATATTCGGGACATTCGATAGTTCTGAAAATGCCTTGTACATTGAATTGATCCTTACATTAGATCATTTAGCCACAGCAGACGGGTTCAATGGAAAAGTAAAAGAAACATCGAAGAACTTATTGCAGCAATTTTTACAATTTGAGACATTGCTCACTGCATTTACGTTTCTGCGCTTATTCAATCATACAGCTCCGTTATCGAAATATTTGCAAACATCGGGATTAGATATTCTGCAAGCAGCTCGTATGTCTCAGTCAACTTTGTCTTCAATAAAATTGATATCTAGGGATTTTGATATAGTTTATCAGTCCGCAAAAAAGTTTGTTGTCTGGGCAAATGAAGAACTAGAAAGGAAAGACTGTGAGCACATCGTGGAAGATAAGTTTCAGGAAAACCGAAAAAGACGGCCTAAAGTTTTCATTGGTGAAGACGGTTTAAATAATAACAAATATGATCTTGCCCTATCCGATCCTATTGATAAATTTCGTATTAACGTGTATAATCGTATTTTTGATACTGCGATTCAAGCTATAGAGGCACGTTTTGCAACAAAGAATGAGCTATTCGCCGACTTAGCATGTCTTGATCCACGAAATTTCAATAAAAACAAAGAATGTCCCTCTACTGCTATGACACATTTAAGTAAAGCGGTCATACAGTTCTCTCCTGAAGCTACAGCTAGCAATCTCCGAGAAGAATTGAATGATTTTATGACAAAATGGGATCGGCTGAGCATGTCGTTGCCCGATGAATTCGAGTATAGTAATCTGGAAGCATTCAGCGACGAAGAAACGTTAGAAACTATTACGAAACCAGAGAAAAAATGCTCAAAAACGCAACTGTGCAAAAAATGTGTCCACTGTTGCTATTTCATATTAAAAAAATATAATTTGTATTCAAATGCATATAGCAACCTTTTTTTAGCATATAAGTTCGTTTTAACACTCTCATCCACCCAGGTTGCTTGCGAACGAAGTTTTCCGAAATTGAAAGTGATTAAGAACCGTCTCCGCAGCACAATGACGCAAGAACACTTGTCTGCATTTATGTTAATGTCAATTGAAAAAGACATATTAGTCAATATTGACAATAATGTAATAATTGACATTGTGGGAGAGATGGCCCCAGGCATAAAGAAACAAATTTCTTTAGACTGAATCTGGTTCGTTGAAGGGTAGAATTATTAAACAAATATCTCTTTCGCACATATTCTGCCTGCATCTGTGATAATAAGATAAAAACGAAATGGAAAAACCAAAAAAAAAAATTAAAGAAAAAATTAAAATGTAAAAAAAAAGTAAAAAAAAAATTAAAAATTAAAAAAAAAGAAAAAAAAGTAAAAAAAAAAGGAACCAGAACTCCCCACACGTCCACGTCGTTAGTTCCGGGTAACGCAAAGATGAGGAATGTCGTTAACAAATAATGGCCCAAATTTCATGGATCCACACACTGAGAAAAAATCTTGAAAGTATACACTGGGCGCCAAATAATTCAATTTCTATGATCCGCGGGCTCTTGATTTTTGGCCATATTTATCCGATGGACAGTACCAACTGACTTGGAATCAACTTATCCTTGAGAACTCGTATTTCAGCGTTTGATAGCTGAAGTTCAGAGTAGTTAGCGTGCATGGGCAGATTGCAAAACTGGCGCACGCACAGTCGACTGTATACTTTCAAGATTTGCTCACGGTATGATCTGTTTGCCACTGGCCTATCGGCCCACCAGCCCACCGACCCACCGGCCCACCGGGCATTATGCCCGGTGTCCCGGCGGCCCAGTCCGCGCCTGACTAAAATCATAGGTACGAGGGCCTACATTGTAGCCCGAATCCACGACGCCTAACGTCGATAAAAATTAGGTGGCGCTCAACGACACAGCTAGCCCTGAAAATTACGCCTTGGTGCCCGCGGTTAAGCAATTAGCTTCCCTCGTTCAAAATTAATAGCAAAAACTTAACTCGTGTCGCATTCTTGGCGCCCAACGTGGAGCAGGCTCGAAAACACGAGAAGAAAATTAGATTTAAGAGCAATTTTAACAGTAGAATTAGTCACGGTATATACAAGATAACGGAATTATTCAAATCGAAGCACTATAGCTCTCAGAACAAAAGAAATTCGAGAACCATTGAAGGTCTCGAATATAAACAAACACCTAAGGCTGAACGTAAACAAGGACAGTCTTAAGAAGCTCTCTTCTCTCGTTTGAAAATTCAAACTTGTATAATATAACGATATTAAAAATTAAGGAATTACTATTATTAACACTAGATATAAATATATCTCTGTTTATAACTAACTACCTGAATTTCAATATAATTGCCGACTCGAACTTAGAAAATTCCACAAAAAACTAAAAAATTTTTTTAAGTACAGTACCCTACTTACCGACACTAACTAGAAATCAAGCGATACCGACTGGACACGTCGATATCAATCCGGAAGATAATTGATTTAATAGACATTATCGACCGACCTCAATACATCCCTATTGATTACCGACCTGATCGTAGATAACTAGATCAAGCCGATAATTGAACTTTGACAAATTACCATAATAACTGATGACATCACTCATAAGAGTACGAGTCGACAACGGTATTGTATATATATTACCAGCATCACCTGCCAGATTTGAAGTGTAACTATAACCTATAAGTTATTACTGGTTCAATTAATTAAGAATTCTAATTGATGGAAATAATTGATCCAATAACCCTGGATACTAATTCAACAAATGAACAGTATCAGCACACTCCAAAACTGAGAAGGTCTGTTAGCTATTCATGCATCTAATTATTAAGTAAATTATCAACAATAAGACACCTAAGAATTCAGGCTTATCCTACGAATTCATTATCTGGAAACATACGTTGGTTCGTTGATCTTCAATCAAAAACTACAAAATGGAGAACCCAGATGGCAATCCGAATCCTAATCCGCCACCAGACCATAATCCTCAACCCGGTACGACAGATCTGACAGGATCCTTCTTTTTTCAACCGCCCTTAGTACCTGGTCAAACTCCAAATAGCACATTAGAAGACAACCTTGTCGAGGATATGCAAGCGCAGCTAGCTGAAGCAGCAGCGTTAAAAGCAGACCGCATCCGATTATTAAACTACTCAAGTTTACCTTCGGGGACACCCTTATTCACCGGTGACTCTAGACAAGACCCAAATAACGTGTCACAGGCGATTAGAAATTCCCTACAGGCATCTCCAAACGAAATGTCAAGACCGCAGCCAAACCCTGGCCAGTCAGAAAGCGTAGATCCCGAGACACGCGACACATTCACAGAATCGATCAACCAACCTAACCAGATAAACCCCTCGGCTAATACACCCGAACTACAGCAGATAAATTCACTTGCGAACGCGATTGGTTCCTCAGAATATATAACTACACTAAATACATACATGAGTCGTATGATCTTAGAAGCAAGAGATAAAGGTTACAGTTTCGATTCCGTACCAGTACCTGCGATCATGCAATCCTTACAGTCCACTCCAGAACGATCGAGACCACTCTCGAGTGCAAGCACTACCATCCCTCCAGGATTTAGCCAGACATTATGACGAAACAATATCGATACAACTCAAACCGCGATACCACGAACAGGATCACTTCCTAATTCAATCAATCGCGTGACATTCAATCCTCATTCTACCTGGTATAGTACCGCACGAATAAGTGAAAATACTAGAGACCTAGGGAACACACGGATATCCCAAAACTTCACACGAATCCCGGTACAGACACAAATATCAATACCTCAAAGCACATGCACGTACACTACTTTTTCAACACCATACGTACCGACCTACAATACGACTCACCAATCATCACAAAATCAATTACCCTTTAGTCAAAATATTCATCAATCTTAGAACTGTCCAAATCATCCCTACGGAGCGCATCAGACCACGTCAAACGAAAGAGAGCCATACACTGCATCACGCGAACGTCCGATCTTATACGGATTAGCCAAACGCGCACAGCAGTGGAAACTCCAATACTCAGGTGGTAAAGGTCCACGCGCATTTCTAAAGAAGTTGGAGCGTAAATGCCATCAAGAAAGTATCCACGGAGACGATTGACTCTTAATATTAAGCGAATGCTTTACTGGCTCCGCGCTCACTTGGTTAGAATCCCGCTGCGAAAGCTGGCAAACATGGGAACATTCCGTTAACGAATTTTCCGTTGCATTCGGCATGGAAGAATCAGACGCGGAAATCTCAAGATCTATCAACTCATGTCAACAAGGTCACAACGAAACCGGATTCGAATACATTACAAAAATGATGGAATTTTATTTCACAATGAATCAACCTCCTCACGAAGAAGAACAAATAGCCGTGATACGAAACCAACTAAATCCACGTTATAGAGAATTCCCCCGAGAACCCACCGAGGCAAAATTACTACGTATCATGAACTCCTTCAAATAACTTGCGAATACGACGAAATAGTAGCTAGTCGACGGTCGAACAAAAATACAAATCCAAACGAAAAGCGCAATACACCGCAACGACACTCACGCCTTGCTGCGATCGCTCCTGTCACGGTTACAGATGGCCATGATAGTGATGAATCAGAAACATCATTAGAGGACAATATTGAACTTTCCACTTGTAGCACCGTTAACCAAGCTCAAGTAAACCTAACACTAATGAATGCTATGAAACAACTAACCGAATGTTACGTATTCCACCCTATTCCATACTCCTCTATGCTCTACCACTCTCAATACCCAAGACACAACATCCTGCATCTATCCAGTCTCGCCACCTCTAATCAGAGGAAGTCTCACCCTTACATTCCAAGAACTCTATCCCTACCTATGCACCCATAAAACTGCACCTGCATCAATGCGCTCATGCCCGGGAGAACAATGAAAAGGATGATCTCACTACTAAGATCGGTAGCCATTTTTATATATTCGCACTCGAGCTAAAAGCACTTGCATTCAGATCATTGAAGAAGACAGTCAGTCTCAGACTCGCTCTTAATCATTAACTCAGAATCACTTACCACTTAAGGGGGTATCTAAGTCTCGAGCTCCATAAAACGTTAACACTTTTCATAACGGTATAGCATTGAGGGACATGTACGGACACAAGTATAAATGATACCGTTCAAAAGTGTACAATTTCAGCTTCAATTCAACGATAAAACGGTCACTGTTGCATCAAAATTGTGGCCGTTGCAGCCACTGAAGTACTGGTCGGCGCAAGGCTGTGCTGAAATCTGCGACCACGATCCTGGCTGAACGGAGTATCCGAAAATTAAAAACTTGGGATTGTTTTGTTGCTCAAGGTCTCCTTCAGGCTTCTATGCGACAGATTTTTGATGGATTGAAATTTGGCAGAATTATGAATTTTTTTAATGAGAAAAGTCAATTTTCTTGATTTCAAGTAATGTTATTACCTGTATTTTGGAAATCAAACGACGGATCGAAAATCTGTCGCATAGAAGCCTAAAGGGTACCTTGACCAACAAAACAATCCCAAGTTTTTTATTTTCGGATACTCCGTTCAGCCAGGATCGTGGTCGCAGATTTCAGCACAGCTTTTCGTTAACCAGTACTTCAGTGGCTCCAGCGGCCACAATTTTGATGCTACAGTGACCGTTTTTTTTCAAATTGAAGCTGAAATTGTACACTTTTAAACGGTATCATTTATACTTGTGTCCGTACATGTACCTCAATGCTATACCGTAATGAAAAGTGTTAACGTTTCATGGAGCTCGAGACTTAGATACCCCCTTAAGCTTTACGACTTGTAAACCAATAAACAGTTATTCAGTTAATATACTTTGTGACGTTGCATTTTGCAACTGTCACAGTCGGGCCACTAAGATCAATGACGACGTGAGGACGGACAACTCCAGAAAGTAGCCAAGGTCTCAGGTCAGAATTTAGTTAATTATTGCTTATATTATTTATCATTTCTCCCGTTCTATTCTATGAAATTCTGTAAAATGTCGACGCTCGGAGGACTACGCTAGGACGTCGAGGGATTCATCCGACGTCTAAATCGAGGTCCTTTCCGAGTTAATGGTTCCCGTCTCTCTCTCCAACGCTCTCAGTCGTGGATGCCGCAGGAAAGGTCGAATAAGGGCGACTCACTGAGTCCCTCCTCCCGTTCCCGCAGACTCCTCAGCCTGGTGCTGGACCACTTCCCGTCAACTATTTCTGGGCGTCTCGGCAATGGTTGAATAGAGCAGGGCGAACACCCAAAAGTAACCCGACCAAAGCTTCCCGTTGCCGAAGACTTATCGACCTGGAGTCGAGCTAGACCATATCATCGACTTTCTCGTCATCGTCACGCTATCGTGGGGTTACCCAAGAAAGGTCCCGATAGTAGAACTGCAATCGTATGATGCAGGCCTGTCCGTAAGCCTTCCATACCGTCCATGGGGAATTCTGGATGCAGATCCGGTTATTGGGGCATCAGAACTTCCGCCAGATCCTCTAATTGGTCAGTTTTTCCAGTTAAAGCGCAACTAGGGTGCACTTCATCCCGACGATGATCCCGAGGAGTCCCGAGACGAGAGACCAGAGCAGAAAAGAGAAGAGACGAGGAGAGAAACCGTCGAAGTCCCGTCTACTACATTTGAAATATCCCGCCGTACCGTGTAGCTAACTACACGCCTGGACAAATATTCAAAATTCAGGCGAAATAGGACAACGTGTTCCCGAAAGTACGTCCAACCGTACTCGGCGCCTGATTGGTCGCCTAAGCTACGTGCGAAGATCGGCTCATGGCATGGAATTCCCGAAGCTATAAAATGTAGGACGAGACAGGACTCGATCTACTTCTACGCTCGTCCGTTCTCACGTCAACATCAGATCCCGACAGTGATATACCGTATCCCGAAGATCCCGACTTTTACAGTGCTACATATTTTCTATTCTATCTCTTTGCTATTCTGTTCTTTCATTCTGTCTGCTTTATTCTGTTATTTCTAGTCCTATATTATATTTAGCTTCAGTTAAAACGAACACTAAGTGCCGTTAGATCTAATCCCGTACTTGTACGAGGAATCTTCTCTTTCATCGATAAGGTAAGACCTATTTTCTGTAAAACCACGAGTAAGTTCACGAATCCCGTCTAGTTATTTAGTCTGTTATATATTATATATTTGGTGTGACGTAGGTCACGAAATAACGGAACGCAAGTCTTCGACTTCGTCCCGAGTTTTTAGTATTTTAGTAGTCTGATTAAGGACGGATTCACGAGCTGACTCGTGCTTAGTATCTCTTTGTGGGTTTTCCTTTTCTTCATTCTATTCTATTCTTTCTCTTACGCTGCTTAACGCATGCCGTAGAGTTTAGTGGCTTATTCTTTTCTTAGTAGCGAATAAAATGATAGCGATCGACCTGTAGACGAATAATTTCTGGAGATAGCGAGTGTAGAAGCAAGCATTTGTTATTTAATTTATAGTTCTTAGTTATTAATATTCTGTTTGATTTATTCCGCATGATTATTATATTATAATATTATCGTCTGATATCTTTTCCCGTTCAATTGAATGGTATATTCCGTATTATATCGGATCGCATTGCTTTGATATTTTTGCTATTATTCTATTGTATTTTCTG
The DNA here is from genome assembly GCA_963992785.1 of Tenthredo livida. Taxonomy (NCBI): domain Eukaryota; kingdom Metazoa; phylum Arthropoda; class Insecta; order Hymenoptera; family Tenthredinidae; genus Tenthredo; species Tenthredo livida. The sequence goes on along the minus strand of OZ023066.1, from coordinate 29,334,664 downwards.
TGAATATTATTTACGATCTAATCCCGATATTCTTGAAACTGTCTGAGGCATAACGATAATTTTGTAAATCGAGTTCTATATCCCGTAAAATACGGCAAATTTGTTAATAAATCAATCAGATATGAAATGTTAAACATTCTTGTCTAATTTGGCACCCCGCCCCTCTACCGTAATTAGTTGATTATATTCTGAGCTAACTGGCAAGTTCCGCCGTCAATCGTCTAGCCTTTGTTATATTTATTATATTTCAAGCGACGTTTTCACGTCTGGCGCCCAACTCTAGTTTTTGGTCTTATTTCTTTAATTAATTCACCTCTCACGTATATTGACGCCGAAGTGCACGGATTACCGGGTTACCCCTTATCCCTGAAAAAGTGGAATTCGTTGCAACTTATTCACATCAGTCACTCATCATCCAGATCCCGGTTACCTTAAGGTGTAAAACGAGGGACGAACTCAACGACAGCTTCATCTTATTCTTAAGAACAACGATCCCTACTCATTACATCGGTAGCAGCTCTAACTCTATTCATAACACGAACAATTAAAACAGATTAAAACGGGAATAAAACCTGACCATAAATCAAATGCAAACAATGATTCGACGAAGAAAAACCCGAATAATAAATTGACTAGAACTAACACTAAAGTCAATAACATTTCAACAACTAACGTGAACAAAGATTGGAGTACTGCCTTCTGTGTGAACTGCGGTGAATACGGACATATTCCGCGAATTTGCAAAAACAAGCGCCGTACCGTGTGTTGCATTTGCCGCGCAACCGAACACGCGAATACTGATTGCCCGCGTGCGAACATTACAAACACAACGAATAACTCCGCTCTAGTTTCTAAAACGTCGAATAACTCTCCACAAGAAAAACCACAGAACAGTAAGCGCGATTCCGAAAAATCTTGCACGGTAACCGCGACTACCGTAAACGAAATAACAGATATGTCATCTAGAGAAGAGGCTGACAGCGACTCAACTCACTCAGAAGAAATATACACATACGAAGATTCTGATGAGGAATTCAATAACGACCTCCAAACCGTAACTACTTTAACAGATTTAGGAACAGCTGTTGAGACCGCGATTGAAGACTCACCCGAGAGCCACGAGGTTCCTGAAATATATACGCTACAAGACGAACCATACACAACCTCTTCCGTCACAGCCAATCAGGAATTATCGTGAGCCGAAACACGGAAATATTATATTCCCCCGAAATTACAAATTCGTTTGGAAAACCCCGATATCCAAGATCGCATGGAACAACGACGCGTATATACCGCCGGCACGGAGATCAATCCACCTGCGAGAACCGCGAAACTACCAGTCACTGTATGGATATACGGAGAAACCTTGACTGGAATAATAGATAGTGGCAGCGAACGCTCATATGTCAGTCCAACTGCATTCGAACGTATCCACGAATTAAGTCTAGCCGCACCGCGCCCAGACAGTACCGCTACTACAGGAATCAGGTTAGCCAACGGAACCACATTGAAAACCAAATTAGGAGCACCTTTCTTAATAGATATAGGAGACAAATACGGAGAGCAATGGCTCACGGTATTAGAAGGATTATCTACCGACATTTCATTAGGAATGGATTTCTGGATTAATTTTCTAGTCAGTGTAGATATTAGGAATCAAGTCTGGCACATGATAGGCAGTGAATTATCTTTCCCCGTAAAAATTAAGCGCTGCGAACCATTCGACTCAGCTTGCCGACTATTCTCACTACATGACGTTACCGAATCAGAACAAACTAAACTAAAACAGTTCCTTGAACTAGAAAAACAAAGGGAAGCCGAACAACCACGAGGTTGTACCCAGTTAATCACTCATAAAATCGAATTAGCCGATACTACTCCAGTCCGACTCAAACCATCCGGCGTAGTCCTACTGTAAACAAACTCATGAAGGAAGAGGTAGATAGACTAATAGGAAAAGGTTACGTTACTACAGTCCGACCTCCCAATAAGAACGAAAAGCCCCCCAAGGGGAAGAGGTTTTGCAATAATTCGAGTACCCCCACCATGCGTGCGCTCTTCAGTGACTCACTCTCTCTGTCTCTCTCTCTCATTCGCACCCAAGTGCAATTCGAGCTCGGAGTGGGGGTAGTGGTCGAGCGAGAAGTTGGGGAAGCGTTCTTATTGCGGGCGTGCTTATTGAGAGGTCGCACTGTATTAGCAAAGGTAGCTCATGGGCCAGCCCGCCTGTTTTAGTTATGAAACCCAACGGAGAGTATAGGTTTTGTATCGATTACCGCCGATTAAATAAACAAACGATCAAACCAGCTTATCCGCTACCAAATATAAATCGTATCTTATCCGCTTTACATGAAGCATGTCTTATATCAACCATTGATCTAAGCGAAGCCTTTCATCAAATACCGATGGAAGAAAGCCATAAAGAATATACTACATTTGTATTAGAAGACGGAGGACTGTATGAATGGGAAAGAATGCCCTTCGGTCTAACCGGTGCACCCAGCACATTTCAAATGTTGATGGATGCTTTAAAGCGCGAATCAATAAGAAAACTAAACGAAAAAAATTCACCAAGTCGTTGGGAAAGCAACGCGTTCGCGTACCTAGATGACTGGGTTGTTGTCTCACAAACATTCGAAGACCATCTTAAATTACTAACCGTAGTATTTGAGGTAATCCGAGAAGCAGGTCTCATTATTAATTACGAAAAGAGTAAATTCGCTAGAACCGAGGTAAAATTCCTAGGCCATATCATTGACAAAGACGGATTACGTCCAGACCCGGAAAAACTCCAAGCGATTCGCGATTTTCCACGACCTACTACTCGAAAACAGTTGCGAAGCTTCACAGGCTTAGTAAACTGGTATCACCGACACATGGAAGATATTGCCAGAGTACAAGGACCCTTGAATAAACTTGCCAGTCCGAAAGTCCCCTGGAAGTGGACCGAGATAGAAGAACAAGCGTTGATAAAGATAAAACAACGCGTTCTAGACGCACCCCGCTTGCATACGCCAAATCCTAACCTACCATACGTACTTTATACCGACGCATGTGACACAGGATTAGGCGCGGTATTAACACAAATCGATCCCACCGACAATAACAAAGAATACTTCATTCAATGCCTCAGCCGTCCATTGCATAAAGCCGAATTAAATTATACGACATCCGAAAAGGAATGTCTTGCAATCGTCTGAGCCATTGATAAACTACGCTGTTATTTGGAAGGTGCCCCCTTTACAGTGGTCACCGACCATACCGCTTTAACCTGGCTATACACCTATAAAGATCCCACTAGCAGACTCGCTCGCTGGTCTATGAAATTATTAGCGCACGATATCACAGTAGTCTACCGAAAAGGCTCAGAAAATGAAGCACCCGACGCGTTATCCCGCTTATACGAAAACCTCAAAGAACCGAGTGACACTCGAGCAGCTAGAGATCCCGATCAAGAATCAGAGACTAACGATCTCGATCCTTATGAAGTATGTTACCAAAAGAAATTAACTACCGTAACCCAACAAGCCCACTTAGTGACAGACTGGAAAGTGATAAACAATAAACTATACCATTATCGAACAGATCTTGGAAAAGACGAGATAGGAGACCAAGACGCTTGGAAACTTGTCCCGACTCATTCCGAAATCCCTGGCATCTTACACGCTAATCACGATATACCGCAAGCAGGACATTTAGGTACTGACAAAACGTGCGACCGTATACGACTACAACATTATTGGCCCGGTATGCATCGCGATATACAACAATACGTATCGAAGTGCGAAACTTGTAGGCTAGTTGAATTTAACCAACATAAAGTTAAACACCGCATGAGCATTCGATCACCGATCGCCCCTTGGGCTATAATATCAGCTGATACTGTAGGACCGTTCACGCGCTCTACAGAAGGAATCCAATACATACTCGTAGTACAAGATTTATATACCAAATATATAGAACTCGTACCACTACGCGCACAAACCGGATCCTCTGTTGCCCGTGAAATAAGAAAGATTTATAATCGTTGGGGAACCCCTGGCATCCTGATTACCGATAACGGTACCGAGTTTATCAATAAACATATAGAGAAATTAAATGACGAATTTCAGGTAAAACATTTCAGTACCATTTCAGTACCACAGCACTCGCGCACCCCTGTGCCAATCCTGTAGAACGATTAAACCGTACGATCAAGCCGAAGCTAGCTGCGTTCGCCTCTCCGAGACAAACCGACTGGCCTCGCTATTTATCAGACCTTCAATACGCTTACAACGCATCCCCTAGTACCGTTACTAAATATACAGCGAATTTTCTGAACTTTGGTCGCGAAACCAGGGCAAGCAATTCTCTTCCAGAAGATTCAGACGCAACTAAATTAGACTAAACCGAACCTTGGGGTCAAAGAATTAAACTCTTGGACTCAGTTCGACATATTGCGGAGAAGCATTTAATAAAAACCCACGTCCGACAATCCAAAATACACAACGCTGGAATTCCATATAAAGCTCCCCAAATATCTATAGGTGAAGCCGTGTACTATCCACGCAAACGCCTTAGTAAAAAACAAAACAACTACAGTGCAAAACTAGCACCAAAGGTCGACGGACCAGCGTATGTTTCCAAATATTACCCGCCTACCACGGAGGAAATAATTGATAAGGACAAAAAATATATAGGTGAATACAATGTATATGATCTAAAATTCCCTCGTCGAAGTAACCGACAAGTACCTAACAAATTTCCTTGTCAAATACCTAGATCCTGATCCCTCGGGGAGACTTCACACATCCTAGACCTAAAACCGAATCAACACTAACAAGATGGATCAGCCAGAAGCTAACGAAATGACGAAGAGCCGTCGCATCGCAGGAACGCTTTTCCGTGACACCCAAACCTCGCTTACTGGTGTCACGTGAGGGTGAAGCCCGAGCGGATGAAAAATTGATTCACGTAACCAAGAGATAATTTAAATTTTTGACTTACTTTCGATAAGTCGGTATATGGGATCTTGCTTACCTAGCTCTATACAGAGCCGTACGTCTATTTAAATATGCTAATTATGAGGCCAATGACTAGGATTAGGATTTGGTTCATTGATGGTAAAACTCAAATGAAAATGATTGGTTAACTGGTAAAAACAAAGTATATTCTACAAGCGATTTGGGTAAATATGCCAATGAATGATTAACAAAGAAATGATGAAAAGATTAATGGATACTATACTATAGTCGGTTCTCGGTTAATGCATCTCTCTTTCTCTCTATTGTACTGATATAAAGATAATGTAACCTAACAACTAAAGAAAATAATAGTGTTGTGATACTCTAGGCAAGACTGATTTGTGCACGAATGACTTATACGCAAATCAGCCTTATGATCCCTCTTGGGTGATTTTCCTAGTAAGAGAGATTTTGATGTGTAAGACTTACGCCAAAATCTGTCTTTTGATCACTATGATTTATGGTAAACAATCGGTTATTAAAATTAAAAACTTAGCGTTGCTGTCTGACTGTACTGAGGTTGGGGCCCGTCGGATAGAATCGGAGCTCTTGGGTGATAAGTACTCCAGTGGGTCTCACCTCGTCGTTAGCACGTATGCAGCACTAAACCAGATCACTTGTTTAAAATAAAGTTTTTGAACTGAAGCTATTAATTAATAAAATACTCGAATGGTTTAAAATGGTTGAATTCGATTAAAAATGTCAATGTGCAAAAATGAATTATTATTTTAACTTGAAACTATTTGAGGTTTACTTAATATTGAATTTGATTTGAATTAAGTTGTTGAGAATTATAAATGTGTCCATGCACTTCTTTTAGCTTTCGCTAATAGAGATTTATTTAACGAGATGAACTAAGTCCTTTAGTATCGTCACTTAAAAGATTTTCGATTACTAACTCTTGCTTCACTGTTGAACCTCGGGACACGTCCGTGCACTATGCAACTTTTTAGACGAAAGACAAGTAATTCAGTTTAGATGCAGCCACGAGGCCGCTGGTGCATTGCATAGGTGTTACTCCGCCGTGGTAATTAGCCAATCAGAGACCTGCGTCTTTACGCGGATGAGTAAACTCATCGCTCCTGGCCGTTTTACCTAAGACAGCGTTCCGCGGTCCCAGCCTCAAGACAGTCTGTTTGCAATAACATTTAAAATTTCATGCATTCCAATTCTTAACAATTTTCCGCACACATCCTTCCATACGTTCTAATGACTAATTTGGTATCATCGAGAATTTCCTTAGTTGATTGGTTAAGCCTATTTGTTCTTGTAAACATCAATTTATTGAGAGAGTAGTCACGACGAACCGACTATGCAGTACTGGGTCAGCAAAAAGCCCGGCACTGCATCTAACTTTAACTTGCCTTATGGTATTAAATTCTTATCTCTAGGACTCGACCGGAGTTCGTGACTTTTAAGCAGAGAGGGTTTTGGATTTAATGAAATATTATATTTTGGATTATAGTATAACTGAATTCTTCCCACGGTTATATATTTTATAATATGAAAAATGGAATTTTGAATAATGTGTAGTCGCACGTAACACTGGTAACGAATCATCGACCGCGATCGATCTAACGAAAAACACGGGTACACAAACTGAACGCGAAGTTCGCGACGCGACCCCGCGCTTCATCCACTTGACGGTTAGCCACGAGTCTACACTTACTTGTTCAGACACGAGCCTAACTATGCGCGAGGAACCGTTAAACCTCATCATCCGACCAACGACTCCACCCGGACTACCTCCCGTACTGAGTATTCAGGGAACAAAAAGAAAACATTCTAACACCTCGTCCGGTGATGACTCCGACTCCAACGACGAAGACAAACCTATAATCATTTTCGAAACAGAAGAGATCAAGGAAAACACCCAGAAGATTAAGGAAGGCATCAAGAAAGAAGAGGAAGACAAACTAGCAGATGTGAAGCATAACGTACCAGACGCTTCGCTCACAAAACCTATAGAAGACGCAAATGCACCACCTAACCCTGGCTATGTTGACATTATAAGAAGCCGCTGCTTAAACGAGTGGGAAGCCAAGGATTCAGAAGTCCTAAGCACTGAACCCAAGCTTATCGCACAACCGTGCGACTTTAACAATTACTCCGCAATCGCTTTCCCTACACGAAAATCGCTACAACAACTACGAAAGCCGTTGCTAACCCGGCTTTTAGAAGCACCGATAGCCCTGGCTACCAGGCCTGACACCGTGACACTGAAGCTCAAAAACGCTCCGCCGAAAACTTTTACACTTTCCACGTGGACACAAACCGTTAACGAATACACTAACGACCAGCTCCAACCCGGAGTGGAGAGACAACTGAGGAACGCAGGAACAAACACCTTCCTCACCCGCCAACCAAAGATCCTAACCAAAGGCTGCATAAACTGCAGAGCGAAGGGACATTTCTATAGAAATTGTCCGATGCCTCTAAGAAGCGGATTCTGCCACCGTTGTGGAGCAGACCGATATTCTACTCTAAACTGTCCTTTCCCCCATGGATGGGAGAACGAAATTATCAAAGGACGATGCAACAAATGCGGGACTGACCTCAGGCTATTAAATGTAAACTGCCCTGAATGCCAACGAAGATTTCCGGAAAACTCATCTTGGCTCAATAACTACAAGGGACCATTAACCACTGGGAACAGACACCCGTGTATCGATACTCCAAACCTAACCAGACAACTTACCGGATTAGACGAATTCCTGCAACCAGAACCAAATCTGGGACCATCAACAGACTTACGCCAGCGTATCGGACTACGGACAAACCCCTCTACCGCGCCGTGTCACCAGTAAGCAGGTTTTCCCTAGCCGACACTCACACCCCTAGATTTACTTACCTTAAATACTTCTACTCACTCATCCGATCTTAAGCCATCTAGTTGAATAACTACCTTACCTTACAACTTACTATATACACTATATTATTACTTAAGCGAATACCTTAACATGACTTATAAGATAGGTTGAACAACCTGATCTCGTTCCCTTGCTATGATAACAGAACTACTTTATTATTTAACTTTATTAAACATCCCAGAAACGAGGTGGACGTTCCTAAAACTAATAAATACTCGATTCTTGTATGATTTCAATCAAAAGTTTCTAAACATTTCTATTTAGTACTTAGCAACGTTCCGTCGAGACCATAGCCCACTCATTATGCTTATCCTCTCGCGGCGACCCTTAGTTTCAAGATCCTTATGTTGTTCATTACTTTAAACGGTCTTATTAACAAATAAGACCTATCATTTAGATATATCCAAATGTTGACTCAGACTCAAACCCATTCTTGACAAGATAAGTTAGAAATTTTGATTTTTTTGGCTTCGCGAATGAATATGCCTCTGTCTAAGGGGGAGGGATGTCACAAAACGCTCTTAAATTCGCTATTCGAATACACCGCCAGTCGGCCATATGCAAACTACCAACTCGCCAAAATAAAAGCGTCCCGAAAGACACTGAAGATTTGTTAAATTTTTGCCACAATGAATTGGTGGCTACACCGTCAACGAGCATTATCCTCGGAATAGCCTAACCGGCAACACGTGTTCACGAGTAATATATTTCATATAATAACCAAACATTGATTGCTACCGGTGACTTATATACATTATATATCTGTTAATAGTTCAGTGGTTAAAAGTAAGCCTAAGTTCTGAGTGAAAAGAGAGTGAGTCAACATTTCTGGCGAAATTAAGCGAAATATTGTTAAAAGTGCAGTAGTGATAAAACAGTGAATAAACAGTATTTATTCCCAAATCACATGTTTCGACTGATTTCTCAACTCACGATCTCCTTGGTGCTGTACAAATTTATATCATATTATATTATTTTAGGAAAATAGTCCGTTTCTCGCTTCTTACATTATAAGAAGAAGAAAGTTTCTCATACTGAAATCATTGGTACGAGGGCCTACATTGTAGCCCGAATCCACGACGCCTAACGTCGATAATAATTAGGTGGCGCTCAACGACACAGCTAGCCCTGAAAATTATGCCTTGGTGCCCGCGGTTGAGCAATTAGCTTCCCTCGTTTAAAATTGATCGCAAAAACTTAACTCGTGTCGCAATGAGAACTCAAACGGTTAGGAGAATGTATAACAGAAGTGTAAAGATAAGGAGAACGGCGAGGTGTAGTTGTAGGTGAAAGACGAGAGTAACGTTGTCTGCCTAGTGATGATGGTGATCTTGTGAGTCGTGTGGCCGCTAGCGATCCGTCATGCTTCTCAGACGATCGTAGTACGCCCCTATTTACAACATCCAGCACGCGCTTGTCAAGAAATGTTGAAGGTGCTTTCCTTTTACCCGCAATCATTAAAGTTTGTCTCTGCTCTGCCATTCGGGTGAGGTTGGTCCAGGTCTGAAAATAGCCCATCAACGAATGAAAACGTATTTGAGCGGATCCACGTCACTTCACTCAAAAAAAAACCGTCAAGTCACGGATCTTTGCGCCATTCGACATATCTTTAGTACTATGGGAAAAAAAAATACGACTTCAGGGATTTTGAAAATTTTTCAAAAATGGCGGAGCTAGAGCTGTTTGAATTTTGATAAGTCGCTGTTGCACCGCTATGTTTGAAAATTCATATCTCCGAAAGTATTCATCGGAGCTGACTGATCCTGGAATTATTTTGTTCGTAAAAGAATGCGCTTTCATACAAAAAATTTTGTCTTCAAAAAAAAAATTCTTTCAATTTTGATTCATCGTTTATTTTTTTAATTTTGTTACCATTTCCGCGGGACTCACAGGAATTCATGCAGATAATTTTTTTTGGATAGCCAAATCCTTCCCCTTCAACCCTAAAAAAAAAAATTCATGGAGAACCTACCTGGGCTGGAGAAAAAAAATAAAACGTCTTGTCGCGCGTCGCCGCGTGGTCGATCTTTTGCAATATTTTGGTGGATCTGAAAAGGGCCGATGTTTTCAGCGATGATTTGCTCGATGACACTTAGTAGGACACCTCTGTTTGAAATTAATTCATAATCTTCATGGACTCAAATTCTTCCGATGCGGAAAATAATTTTGTTTTGACGAGTTTATGAGATATTGGAATGACCGCATGTAATTTCAGAGTGCCACGAACTGTCAAGGCTTTATCAAATCGATTTTGTAAAATAGATTCTTCTGCTTGATGTTCTGCAGACGTACAGTACGCAAAAGATATGCTTCGAAAATAAGAACATGCCCAATTATATAGATCCAGCGGTGTTTGAATAGGATCAGAATTGCCAATCAGTTGTAAACTCGCACGTGAAGCTAATCTCTTAACAGTTCCACCTACCCCAACACACGGCCCTTTTCCATGTGATGCAGCAAAGAAATGCCATTCGGCGTGACATTGAAAGTCTTCAAAGTGATGTGTTAAATTTATAAAATTCTTTTTGTTCTTATACGGGGAAGCTGCTCCATCAGAGAAATAAATTATTTTGTCTATGGGAATTGAATCTTGGAACTTCTCTTCCATAAAGTTGACTAATTTTTTTTGAAATAAATGAACCGCAACTGTATTATGTTTCAGATGCTCTGGAATTATCACAAAACTAAAATGTCTCAACTGGTCGTCACCGTAACCTTTTATAGTAAACCACTATTGGATGAATAGTCGCCTGATTATAGCTCCAGTGAAACCCTTGCGTGGAATCTTGTACAACAAATACATAATTCTCAGCGAAATCGCATACTACTAAAAATTCGCTAACTATCGAGCTCTCTTTCATCTTTTGCCAATAACTACTTTGCTGCTTTGCAATGAAATCATGTGCAACCAATTTTGACAATTGATCACAGAAGTTATCCTCAAAATCCTCGGACTTTTTGGCGACTGTCTCCGAAGCCGTTCGATCCACTGATATCCACTGTTTATAAGAAACATCGCTGATGAAATTATTTGTAAAGGCTTCTTGCAACGATGTTTTGATGATATTTACACCAGGACAATTTGAGCATGCTCCTAAATGACACTGTGGCTGTGATGGATTGCAAATGATTTGAGCCAAACAATGCTGGTATGTTGGAAAATTCACAGCTCCTTTCCTATCTTAATCACTAATATTTGCACCCATCATCATCAGCTTTACATTCTGGTGATCGGTACAAACACACACGGTATGTGTGCCACTCGGTCCTGCTAAAATACATTCTTTCGGGCGCAACTCTGCAAATTTAGAAAAACCGATTTTTTTGTCCGGATAACGATCACGAAACAATCGAGACAATTCTCTCAGATTATTCAACATCAAATGCTTTCGAGCCGTTGCTTTTTCACCATTTCTTTCAACGGTTATGCAGCTTTTTTGACCTGGTGTTATGCGACTGACCTCTTCACTTGGATAAAATTCTACCACGAGTGATACAATTTCGGATGATATCGTCTTGCGAGGTCTTGAATTTGGTGAGAATAATATTCCTTTATCTTCAGCTAACCTTTTCGCCGTCCGAGCCATATGATTTGTGACGTTAAACTCTTCTTTGATTTTTCCCACACTCCAACTCTTCGGAAGAGCAGTAAGAATGGTCAATCTGAATGCCCTATTATCTGTTTCATTAAATCTATCTTTCAACTGAGTTAACCACTCGTTATAATCGGCACTTTCGCTCTTCGTAGGTACACAGTCCGAAAAGTGTTATTTGAATGCAGTTGAAAGTTTTCCGAATACCTCTGTTGTAATCGGGATCCTGAGATCTTTCATACAACTACAATTTATTTGAAGGTTCGTTGTCGAATTAAAAGTTGGAACTCAGTCGTACAAAGTAATTCAAGTTTATTCAATATATGAAGTTTTACAAAGGCTTTACTAATTTCGGACTAATCTCTATATAATGTGTCTTGCTTTTGGTCGCGATGTTCTGACGACGGGCGCGTCGTCTGCCTGCCCTTTACGGATCTTTTGGTGCTGCGTCTGCACATTGCTATGTATTTCGCCATACGATCGAGTCGTTGCCCTGCTTTATCAGATATGAGGTGTCGCAATAGCTTGGTATTCGAATTGCAACACCTCTGCTGTTTCCGAAACCGTTTTTATTTTTTTCACGGGTATCGGTGATTCACCTAAACTTGTCAACGATGAATTGATAGCAGTGATCATATTTATAGTATCAACCTCGGGAAAATTCATACATGAATTCCCGGATTTACATTCGCTTGATGACGATGTCGAACCAATCTCTGTACTCGGCACTGCATTGTCCTTCAACATCAGCCGACAAGTATCACAAATCAGACAACCGTGTGTGATCGATTTCACTTTATCACGCATCCACTGTGTTACCGGGCGTAAATTTTTCGGATGCTTCGAATGGCCGAACGGATCGCAACAATAATTTCTCGGCATTTCAAAAGCGAAAGAGTTGTTGACCGTTCAATTGCGAGTTCGTCGTAAGACTGAGGTCATCATGGAATTGTTGAGCCTTTTATTTCAGGTCAGTTCAAAAGATGCCTCACAGCAGGTGCAGGCAACTTGGTGCAATTGTTGCACTTGGTAAATGCGGCAAGAAAGGATTAAGTTAATCCTTATACACGGGTCACGCATGAAGGACAAATTTTACCACGCTCGACTGTTCCGGTCCGCTTGGGCCATACGAAACAATGGATTCTTCGAAACCTATAGTCTGTCCTATCACAGACAATGATGGTTCAATGATTTCTCTTTTCAAAACGACCCCGTAGATTGAGGGATTATATTCCGATACAAGTGAAGGGATTAGTTACTTTTAGATATTTAACACAAAAAGATCAGAGTTTGTGCAGTTGGTGACTCCGAATTTCCAGAACAGGTATAGGTATGTAACTCCGAGAAAACATGACTAGTAGACGGATAAGCGAGGGCTAAGGTGGTTAAACAACTATTTTCGGAGATTGAATAGCCTGGCTCAGTGGAGAAGCATCAAATGTAATTTAACATCACAATTTATTCAACTCTACTACGCAACACAGCGAACTCGCGGGAGTAGTGCCGACGTGGATTGACGCGTGGGGCGACGCGCGACAAGACGTTTTATTTTTTTTCTCCGGCCCAGGTAGGTTCTCAATAAATTTTTTTTTTTAGGGTTGAAGGGGAAAGATTCGGCTATCCAATAAAAATTATCTCCATAGATTCCTGTAAGTCCCGCGGAAATGGCAGCGAAATTAAAAAAATAAACGACGAAAAAAAATTGAAAGAATTTTTTTTTTTGAAAACAGAATTTTTTGTATGAAAGCGCATTCTTTTACGAACAAAATGATTCCAGGATCAGTTAGCTGTGATGAATACTTTCGGAGATATGAATTTTCAAACATAGCGGTGCAACAGCGACTTACCAAAATTCAAATAGCTCTAACTCCGCCATTTTTGAAAAATTTTCAAAATCCCTGAAGTTGTATTTTTTTTTCCCATAGTACTAAAGATATGTCGAATGGCGCAAAGATCCGTGACTTGGCGGTTTTTTTTTGAGTGAAGTGACGTGGATCCGCTCATTTACAGAGTGTATTTAATTAACTTTGATAAACAAACACAATACTTTTCAATAATCCGAATAATATAGTAAACTGTATTTTTAAATTAAAAATAGTATTTTTCAAATATTGTTAAATTCAATGTTTGAATGTAAGAACAGTTTTTTACCTTCATCCAGCCTTTCCTGTCTTTCATCATATCGCCTCCGTGATTCAACTCGTTTGTCAATTGTTCCCACAAATTGAATGTAAGTTTTCCATCACCTATTTCATCAGTTGCCAAGTGAGGGTGGTCTTCGACGAAATTAACTAGGTGTTTCAGTTGTGCCTGACTACTTCGAACCTTCTTCTTTCCATTTCTGTTAAAAAAATTATAAATCGGTAGATAATTACTTACTGTACTTGAGACATATTGATAATTACTTACTGTATTTGAGACATATCGTCGAAACTAATGAGCGATTTTATTATATTTATATTATAATCGAAAAGATCCTGTACGTCCAAACAAACAAATGTGAATGAATATGACAGTAACGATTGTTTTTTTAAAAAAAAACTATCATAAAAATAGTATAGCTCATTAAGTTGGCGGTGGTGTAAGGTTCTGGAAAAAAAAAAAAAAACACGTAGCAAACATAAGTTGCATCTATGTACACGGTGTCCCATGTTTAAGTTTTCAGCAACCATAATTGTGGTGTATGTCGAATGAAAGATAGAGTTAGGGATTAGGATTAAGGCAGATTACGGAGAGGCAGTGAGTCTCTAACCGTAGAGCTGTGAACATGTAACATTATTTGTAGAATACAGTTATATCAAAAACCATTAACATTATTTATTTAATTACCATATCCTACAATTGGCGACGAGGAAAAGTGGAGGAAATTGATAAGAGGATAAATTATTAGTATTCGTGTTTGCATTCGAGAAAAGTATTCGTATCAAAGAACAAAGTGGTATATGTCGTGCTTTCCAAGTGAACAAGTGTTAAAAGAGATTAAAGAACGAAAAACCAGTTGGATTTACAATGAAACGAAGGAAAATATTCTGAGGTATTTGGAAATATTCGGAAAAGAAGGAAATAAAGCAACCTCGATTGACAATTTACGAAAAGAGCTAGCCAAAGCCGTTAGAAGTAATAAACTCGTCCAAATTTTGAGTGCCGCTAATCCGCCAGGAAATAGAGAGTCGAATATAACGGTTACACCAAACAAGGTACCAAGCAAGTGTAACATGGCTGACAGATGCAAATTGATGTTTACTCTGGGAAAAGAAGATTGGGAGACGTATACTGAAAGACTCGAAATGTTTTTTTCGGCAAACGATATAGAAGAAGAGAAGAAAGTACCGAATTTATTAATGAGAATGGATTCAGAATCAGTGTTGGGCAAATTTGTAATTAGAAAAAATATAATTACTAATTACATTTGTAATTTGTAATCAGGAAAAATTCAATTACTAATTACATTTGTAATTTGTAATTCGCAAAGATTCAATTACTAATTACATTTGTAATTTGTAATTAGAAAAAATTCAATTAATAATTACATTTGTAATTTGTAATTAGGAAAATTTTAGTTACTAATTACATTTGTAATTTGTAATTAGAAAAAAATCAATTACTAATTACATTTGTAATTTGTAATTAGGAAAATTTTAGTTACTAATTACATTTGTAATTTGTAATTAGAAAAAATTCAATTACTAATTACATTTGTAATTTGTAATTAGGAAAATTTAAGTTACTAATTACGTTTGTAATTTGTAATTAGAAAAAAATCAATCCCCAATTACAATTGCGGAAAGTAATTGGCAGCTATTTTTCTGATAATTACAATTTTTCAAAGTAATTAGAAGAATTATTCAATCCATTTACAGTTTTTAGATCTAATTATATCTCGGTGTATACCCTTATATCTGGGTACATACAACCATATAGCGACATATTCAGGTATATCTCGGTATATACTGACATATTTAGGTATATATGGCTGTATATCAACAAAATCAGGTATATCCGGTATATACCCCTCTATCTGGATATATACAACTATATAGCGACATATTCAGGTATATATCGGTATATACCCCTATATCTGGGTATATACAACCATATAGCGACATATTCGGGTATATATCGGTATATACCCCTATATCTGGGTATATACAACTATATAGCGACATATTCGGGTATATATCGGTATATACTGACATATCTAGGTATATATGACTATATATCAACGAAATCAGGTATATCTCGGTATATACCCCTATATCTGGATATATACAACTATACAGCGACATATTCAGGTATATATCGGTATATACCCCTATATCTGGGTAAATACAACTATATAGCGACATATCCGGGTATATATCGGTATATAGCAACATATTCGGGTATATATCGGTATATACCGATATATACCTGAATATGTCGCTATATAGTTGTATATACCCAGATATAGGGGTATATACTGAGATATACCTGATTTCGTTGATATATAGTCATATATACCTAGATATGTCGGTATATACCGATATATACCCGAATATATCGCTATATAGTTGTATTTACCCAGATATAGGGGTATATACCGATATATACCCGAATATGTCGCTATATAGTTGTATATACCCAGATATAGGGGTATATACCGATATATACCTGAATATGTCGCTATATAGTTGTATATACCCAGATATAGGGGTATATACCGATATATACCTGATTTCGTTGATATATAGTCATATATACCTAGATATGTCGGTATATACCGATATATACCCGAATATGTCGCTATATAGTTGTATATACCCAGATATAGGGGTTTATACCGAGATATACCTGAATATGTCGCTATATAGTTGTATATACCCAGATATAGGGGTATATACCGATATATACCTGAATATGTCGCTATATAGTTGTACATATCCAGATATAGGGGTATGTACCGAGATATACCTGAATATATGGCTATATGGTTGTATATACCCAGATATAAGAGTATATACCGAGATATAATTACATCTAAAAACTGTAAATGGATTGAATCATTCTTTTAATTACTTTGAAAAATTGTAATTAGAAGAAAAATAGCTGCTAATTACTTTCCGCAATTGTAATTTGGGATTGATTTTTTTCTAATTACAAATTACAAATGTAATTAGTAACCAAACTTTTTCTAATTACAAATTACAAATGTAATTGGTAATTGATTTTTTTCTAATTACAAATTACAAATGTAATTAGTAACTTAAATTTTCCTAATTACAAATTACAAATCTAATTAGTAATTGAATTTTTTCTAATTACAAATTACAAATGTAATTAGTAACTAAAATTTTCCTAATTACAAATCACAAATGTAATTAGTAATTGATTTTTTTCTAATTACAAATTACAAATGTAATTAGTAATCGAATTTTTTCTAATTACAAATTACAAATGTAATTAGTAATTGAATTTTTTCTAATTACAAATTACAAATGTAATTAGTGATTGAATTTTTTCTAATTACAAATTACAAATGTAATGAGTAATTGATTTTTTTCTAATTACAAATTACGAATGTAATTAGTAATTTCAATGTAATTGATTACAATTTGTAATTAGTGGTGCCCAACTCTGTTCAGAATCATACACATTATTAAAAGATTTATGTACGCCACATCTTCCAAAAACTAAGGGGTACCAGGAATTAGTGGACATTTTTATGAAGCATTTCAAATTAAATTCAAAGTAATGAATAAACACGTTGATTTTGAGGTTGATTCAGGAGCATTTATCTCGGCAATTTCAGAAAAATGTCGACGAAATAATTTTACACATTGGCCAATCAGTCACAATTTAGAAAATTTTCGAAACTATGACGGTTCAAAAATAGCACCAAAAGGAGTATTAAAAAAGATTCCAATAGAATTTAATGGAGAACAGAAGAAACTCGATGTGTATATAATTGGCGAAAGTGGTCCACCGATAGTAGGTAGAAGCTGGTTACATTCTTTTGGGCTTTGGCCGCTTAAATATTCTTCCGCGCAGGCATTCAATTCAATCAAAGACGAGCAAACGGTAGTCGAAGGCCTGAAGAAAGAATTTGAAGAAGTATTTTCCGAAGGTCAAGGAACTCTAAAAGGAGAAAAATTGAGATTATATGTTAAAGATAATATACAACCAAAAGCTTGTAAACCAGCCACTGTAGCATTTGCGATGAAAGAAAAGTTAGAAAAAGAGATTGATAGGTTAACAGGATTAAAAAACTTGGTTCCAGTAGAGACCAGTGAATGGGCTACCCCAGTTATTCCAATAATGAAACAAGACGGATCTGTTAGAATTTGTGGAAATTTTAAGAAAACATTGAACCCTTATTTGATAGTAGATAAACATCCGTTACCATTGATAGATCAAATTTTTGCATCGTTACAAGGAGGAGTACAATTCTCAAAAATTGATTTGTCATATGCTTACCAACAAATAGAGGTTGAAGAAGAGTGTCAGAAGTATTTGACAATTATAACGCACAAAGGCTTATTTAAATATACTAGATTACCTTATGGAGTTTCGTCAGGTCCGGGAAGCTTTCAGAGAATCATTGAGCAAAAATTGAAAGATATCCCAGGAATAGCTGTATTTATAGATGATATTATTGTAACTGGACCCAACGAACAAGCACATATGCAAAGTTTGAAACTCTTGCTCACTAGATTAAAAGAAATAGGTTTAAAAGCTAATAGTAAAAAATGTGAATTTTTCAAAGACTCGATCACATACCTTGGTTATGTTATAGACAAGACAGGATTGCATAAAGCTCCAGAGAAGATAAAAGCAATTGTAGACGCACCGGAACCAACCGGAACAAAAGAATTATCGGCCTGGTTAGGATTAGTCACATACTATGGTAGATTTATTAAAGATAGGGCAACAATAGTTCGACCCTTGTACGACGCTTTGCAAGAAGCGAATTGGATTCGGACAACTGATTGTAAAGAAGCCTTTGTAAAAACCAAAAAAGCATTGATGTCTACAGACGTATTAGTACATTTTGATCCAACATTACCAAGAGTATTAAACTGTGATGCTTCAGAATATGGATTATCAGCAGTACTAGCTCATGTTTTTCCTAAGGGGTATGAAAAACCGATTGCTTTTGCATCTCAGACGATTCCAAAAAATGAAAGAATTAGAGCTCAAATTGACAACGAAGCTGCAGCAATAGTATTCGGAGTAAAAAAGTTTTATAATTTTTTGTACGGGAGAAAATTTGAATTACGTACGGATCATAAACCACTAGTAAGAATTCTTGGTCCATATAATGACATACCAGTAATAGCAGCAAATCGGCTCCAAAAATGGGCGCATTATTTATCAGCATTTACTTATGATATCAAATACGTAAAATCAAATGAAAATGGTAACGCAGACGGATTGTCGCGTTTGCCTCATGCTGAAACTAAAGAAGCAAAAGCAATCTTCGGCTTAGACTACTCCTATTTAAATTACGTGGAACAAGGTGATATAATGAATATTGACGCGAAGATAATTGCAAACGAAACAAAAAAAGACCCTACCTTACAAAAAATTTTATTGTACACAGTATCAGATTGGCCGCACGTTAAGGACAAATTATCGGAAGAAGAAAAGAAATATATGAATTGTAAACTAGAATTACACGCGGAGAGAGGTTGTGTAATGCGCGGAATAAGAGTAATAATTCCATCTACCCTTACACAAAAAATTTTGCAGGAATTACACGAAAGCCATATGGGTATTGTGAAAATGAAAGCTGTGGCTAGATCATTTTTTTGGTGGCCTGGTATAGACCAAGCGATAGAAGACACAGCAAAAAATTGCAGAGCGTGTTTAGCCTTAAGTAATAATCCTGCAAAAATGACTTTAACACCTTGGTTATGGCCAAAAAAACCATGGATGAGATTGCATGCCGATTTTTTAGGGCCTTTGTTTGGAAAGATGATTTTAGTAGTGATAGATGCACACACAAAATGGCCAGAGGTAGTAGACATGGGATCCTGTACTACAGCGGAAAAGTTAATTCCAGTATTCAGAAAAATTTTCGCTCGTTTTGGTTTACCTCATCATTTGGTAACAGACAACGGTACTCAATTCAAAAGCGCAGAATTTGCAGAATTTCTGAAAGCAAATGGAGTAAAACAATCATTTTCACCGCCGTATCATCCAGCCACAAATGGCGCAGCAGAGAATTTTGTGAATAATTTCAAAAAACGCATCGTAAAAATGATCAAAGATGGTCATAAATTAGAATATGCAATTGATAAATTCTTATTCGATTATAGAACGGTATCCCATGCGACAACAGGTATTAGTCCTGCAAAATTGATGTTTGGCAGAGAGATTAGAATTAAATTTGATGCGCTACGTCCGAATCAAATAGCTGAAATAGTGCAAGAATAACAAGAAAAACAAATCAAAAACGCCGGAGGTAGTAGGAAAGTAACAATTGTGGAAGGAGAAAGAGTTATGGTGAGAGAATATAGGCTAAGAGAGAATAAGTGGCACCAAGCGTTAGTTGTAAAATGCCTTGGTCCGCGAACATTTCATGTAAAAGTTGGAGAGGAAATCTGGAAGAGACATATTAATCAAATCAGAAAAATTTCGGGAGAAATGACGCTGGATGTAGAGACCAAGAAAAAAGATGATAAAGAAGTTCCAAAACTTCCTGGACGATCACCCAGATTGAATCGCTGATTTGAAAGTTCGGTCTTGTAAATAGATATATTGATTAAAATACTTAGCTTAAAAAAAAAAAAAAAAAAAAAAATTAAATAAATAAAAAAAAAAAAAAATAATGTAAGAAAGGGAGGAAATGTGGTGTATGTCGAATGAAAGATAGAGTTAGGGATTAGGATTAAGGCAGATTACGGAGAGGCAGTGAGTCTCTAACCGTAGAGCTGTGAACATGTAACATTATTTGTAGAATACAGTTATATCAAAAACCATTAACATTATTTATTTAATTACCATATCCTACGATAATCGTTCAATTCAAAAATCTGTAGTAAAAAAGTTGTACGGTTCTCGCGAGTCGTGAAGCCAGAATTTAAGATATATTTTTTTTTCTATTTTATTCATTTTATTCATTCGTTTATTTTCTTCCTACAAAACTATCAATTGTAAAATTATAAAATTGGTGTGATTCAGTTTAAATGGACAGTTTGAGTAGTAAATTACTATATTTTGAGTATTAAATTATAAACTTTATTTTTAGCAAGCCGGTGAATTTACCGCCCCCTCTAAGCTGCCGCCCGGGGCAAGTGCCCCGGCTTGCGCCCCCCCTCCCCCCGAGATCCGTCGCTGCCTCTGAACTGATTTGCTTATAATTAGCTGGTTATTTGTTAATTAAACCATCTTTTGGCGATCTACTTAGTATGTACCCTAGGGTGTGCCAAAGAAAAAAAATTCAAACGCGCATCAACTTTTTTATAGAGCGTGAAATTTCCTATAAGAATCTGTATTCAGATCATTTCTAAATCAAACCGCTTACCTACAAGAAAAAACAATTTAAAAATTTTACTATTTTTTTGCACGTGTTATTCAAATCAAGAATGGGAAAACTGAGTTGGGTAGTTCTAAATATAATTATTAAGTGCTCATATTTGGCTGAGATATTCTATTTAAAATGCTCTACCGGAATCTTCATGCGCGTTTGATTTTTTTTTTTGCACACCCTAATGTACCCTCTGTATGTAACCCCTTAATAAATGAATAATTGAATCGGCAGTATGTGATAGTCATAGGGTGGTCATTCATTAAATGAGCCTGTAGTTTAATTGAAGTTATCCTTACCTGTTTGATATTCTCGGTGTTTGAAATAGTCTGATAATTCAACAATATAGGTACACAAAATCAAATGCTCACATACTAATCACATCCTGTGGATCATCTGGTATGCCGATTTCCTCTATAACGCTCAATCCGGTGCCGTACTTACCAAATATTGACGTCACTCGTTCGTTAAAATCACTCACCGGTTCTATAGGGCCTACATTCCCTGTCGATTTCATTCGTATAGTGTGTTGTGCTTTTTCTTTTTTTGCTGCATTCTTTATTACTCTCCATGTCTGAAATGAAAAACACACTAATATCATTTACGAGCAACTATCTGCAGCGACTCCACGAACAAATTTAAGGTATGTACAAAATTCTAGTACCTTTCCCTAAGCAGTAGCACTCTTAACAGGCCCCATTCTGTTCAAATCGTTGGCCGGGTCGGTCCACATCTGTTTGTGTTTTACTTTGCCAGAAGCACCAAGATTGGTTATGTGACCCTTCGCGAACTCGGAATGATCTTCCATATAAGCGAGCAGTAGTTCCAATTGATTATCATGGGCACGGTTTCTCTGGATTTTTCTTGAATAAAGTATTAATAGTTAGACAACAAATTGAGCCATTCGAAGAGCGAAGACGCTGGAGGCACCAGACCATGCTGGGTTGCTCCTTTATACAAATATTTAAAATATTCAAACGTAGCAAACGGTAACACACATATCTACAAACCTTGCTATCTTACTTCCCATTTTTCTTATTAATACAAACCCTGTATTATCGATAAATTCCAGTTTTAAAACACTATATGGAGTAGAGATGTTGACAGTGATGTTAGGATAACGTACCGAGTCGTGTTTAGGTTGCCGCGAGTAGAAATGAGAAATTATTTTAGTGGCTATTATACCGACTCCTTGATTGGCTATCTATTTTTTAAAAATTGACGATTTCAACCATCGGACATAAAAACATTGAAAACAGTAAAGAGTCTTTTTGCAAACATTCGTCTTGCTGAGAATCCGTTTCCATTGTGCATTAAAATTTAAACTAAAAAATGGATTTATAATTTAAAATATATAATATTCATATTATTCTTATTATTTCAACGGTGTTGAAACAAGGAGTATTATTATTAATAGAATATTCATATTGTCGTCAAGTTTTGTCGCCATGCTTCTCGCTGGATTAGCAGCAGCATTAATAGCTGCCGAGGACGAAGTCGCACGAGAGAGGCGTATTCAGCTGCGACAGATTCGTATTCGACCTCTCCGTACCTAGCCCCCCCACCTTCTGAAAAACAAAAAACTTGATATGGAAAATTATGAGCTTTTTATGAGCTTTCGAAATAACTTAGTCCCGATTTTTGAGCTCCAACAGTCGAGCAGGAATTAGGGTTTTTGAGTAGGGGGGCTGAAAACTTACGTACTCAGCCCCCCTGCCACTTAAAAAAATCAAAAAAAATCGAACAAAAATACGAAAATTATAAGCTATTTATGAGCTTTCGAACCATGCTAATTTTGATTTTTGAGCTTCAACCCTTACGGAAATAAACTCAAAAAACTCCTAACCCCCCTTAAAAAAATCGAAAAAAATTGTACAAAAATACGAGAATTATCAGCTATTTCTGAGCTTTCGAACCATGCTAATTTTGATTTTTGAGATTCAACCCTTACGGAAATAAACTTAAAAAACTCGTTTTACACCCGAAGAAAATTTAAATTTAACAAATCATGATTTGGAACCGATAGGGATGTTTGGTGAGTTATTAGCTCCCAAAATATGGCGATTGTTATTTCAAGAATCCAACCCCTACCGACTCAAACCCTTAGAACGCGCTGTTCTCCGAAAGAGACGTACCCTTGAAATTCATCGTATCGGATGGTTTGACGTACCAAGATGTTCGCTGATTCATGAGCTTCCCGAATACGGTGGTCTCGATTTTGGAGCTACAACCCCTAACCGGAAGAAGAGAGGAGTATTTTCAAAATTCATTGTATCGAATTCTTTGACGTACCAACATGTTCGCTGAATTATGAGCTCCCCAAATACGGTAGTCTCGATTTTCGAGCTACAACCTCTAGACCGGAGAAGAGAGAACTATTCTCAAAATTCATCGTATCGAGATCTTTGACGTACCAAAATATTCGCTGATTTATGAGCTCCCCAAATACAGTAGTCACGAATTGTGAGCTACAACCCCTAACCCCCAATAAAACAGAAGTACCCTTAAAATTCATCGTATCGAATTCATTGACGTACGAAAATGTTCGCTGATTCATGAGCTCCTCAAATACGGTAGTCTCGATTTTTGAGCTACAACCCCTAACCCCCAGTAAAACAGAAGTACCCTTAAAATTCATCGTATCGAATTCTTTGACGTACCAACATGTGCGCTGATTCATGAGCTCCGGAAATACGGTGATCTTGATTTTGGAGCTACAACTCCTAACCGGAAGAAAAGAGAAGTATTTTCAAAACTCATTGTATCGAATTCTTTGACGTTCCAACATGTTCGCTGAATTATGAGCTCCTCAAATACGGTAGTCTCGATTTTTGAGCCACAACCCCTAACCCGAAGAAGAGAGAAGTATTCTCAAAATTCATCGAATCGAGATCTTTGACGTACCGAAATGTTCGCTGATTTACGAGCTCCCCAAATACGGTAGTCTCGATTTTTGAGGTGAAACCCCTAACCCCCAATAAACCAGGAGTACCCTTGAAATTCATCGTATGGAATTCTTTGACGTACCAAAATGCTTGATGATTTATGGACTCCTCAAATACGGTAGTCTCGACTTTTGAGCTACAACCCGTTACCCCCAATGAAACAGAAGTACCCTTGAAATTCATCGTATGGAATTCTTCGACGTACCAACATGTTCGCTGATTCATGAGCTCCCCGAATACGGTGGTCTTGATTTTGGAGCTACAACCCCTAACCGGAAGAAGGAAGAAGTATTTTCTAAATTCATTGTATCGAATTCTTTGACCTACCAACATGTTCGCTGAATTATGAGCTCCTCAAATACGGTAGACTCAATTTTTGAGCTACAACCCCTAACCCTCAATGGAACAGAAGTACCCTTACAATTCATCGTATCGAATTCTTCGACGCACCAACATGTTCGCTGATTCATGAGCTCCAGGAATACAGTGGTCTTGATTTTGAAGCTACAACCCCCAACCGGAAGAAGGAAGGGGTATTTTCGAAATTCATTGTATCGAATTCTTTGACGTACCAACATGTTCGCTGAATTATGAGCTCCTCAAATACGGTAGTCTCGATTTTTGAGCTACAACCCCTAATCCGAAGAAGAGAGGAGTATTCTCAAAATTCATCGTATCGAGATCTTTGCCGTACCAAAATGTTCGCTGATTCATGAGCTCCCCAAATACGGTAGTCTTGATTTTTCAGTCACAACCCCTCACTCTCAATCAACCAGAAATACCCTCAGAATTCATTGTATCAAATTCTTTGACGTACCAAAATCTTCGCTGATTTATGAGCTTCTCAAATACGGTAGTCTCGATTTTTGAGCTACAACCGACGACCCCAAATAAAACAGAAAAACCCTTCATATTCATCGTATCGAATTCTTCGACGTTGCAACATGTTCGCTGATTCATAAGCTCGCCGAATACGGTGGTCTTGATTTTGGAGCTACAACCGCTAACCGGAAAAAGAGAGAAGTATTCTCAAAATTCATTGTATCGAATTCTTCGACGTACCAACATGTTCGCTGAATCATGAGCTCCTCAAATACGGTAGTCTCGATTTTCGAGCTACAACCCCTAACCCCCAATGAACCAGAAGTACCCTTAAAATTCATCGTGTCGAATTTTTGGACGTACCAGCATGTTCGCTGATTCATGAGCTCCCCGAATACGGTGGTCTTGATTTTGGAGCTACAACCCCTAACCGGAAGAAGAGAGGAGTATTTTCAAAATTCATTGTATCGAATTGATTGACGTACCAACATGTTCGATGATTTAAAAGCTGCCCAAATACGGTAGTCTCAATTTTTGAGCTACAACCCCCAACCCCTAGGGGAACAGAAGTACCCTTAAAATTCATCGTATCGAATTCTTTAACGTACCGGAACGTTCGCTGATTTATGAGCTCCTCATATACGGTAGTCTCGATTTTTTTAGCTACAACCCCTAACCCGAAGAAGAGAGGAGTATTCTCAGAATTCATCGTATCGAGATCTTTGACGTACCAAAGCGTTAGCTGATTCATCAGCTCCCTAAATACGGTAGTCTTGATTTTTGAGCTACAACCCCCAACCCTCAATAAACCAGAAATACCGTTAAAATTCATTGTATCGAGGTCTTCGACGTACCAAAATGTTCGCTTATTCATGAACTCCCCGAATACGGTAGTCTTGATTTTGGAGCTACAACCCCTAACCGGAAAAAGAGATTGATTGATTGATTGATTGTATTTACTTATGCCTTGGTAGAACCTTGAGGCAAATTGGCATTGGTAAAACGAATATACAGGTAGAATATAAGATGATAATAGATAAAAAAAAAAAAAAAAATAGAGTGATACAGCAGGTGAGCAGCAGCAGTATTACATGAGACATATCTTATAGTGAGACGTGCAAAGCAGAGAATAGTGGCATACGCAGATTGCAATATACCTAACTAGGACTATATAACAGAATAAAAATAAAAACTAGAATCGATTAGTGAACTAGACAAGAGCAGAGCGGTATACCTAATTAGGATTTGTAAAAAATAAAATGATAAAACTGATAAGAGAGGAGTATTTTCGAAATTCATTGTATCGAATTCTTTGACGTTTCAGCATAATCGCTAAATTATGAGCTCCCCACATACGGTAGTCTCGATTTTTGAGCGACAACCCCTAACCCGAAAAAGAAAAAAGTATTCTCAAAATTTATGGTATAGAGATCTTTGACGTACCAAAATGTTCGCTGATTCATGAGCTCCCCAAATACGGTAGTCTCCATTTATGAGCTACAACCCCTAACGCGCAATAAAACAGAAGTACCCTTAAAATTCATCGTATCGAATTCTTTGACGTATCAAAATGTTCTCTGGTTCATGAGCTCTTCGAATACGGTAGTCTCGATTTTTGAGCTCCAACCCCTAACCCCCAATGAAACAGAACTACCCTTGAAATTCATCGTATCAAATTCCTTGACGTACCAACATGTTCGCTGATTCATAAGCTCCCCGAACACGGTGATCTTTATTTCGGAGCTACAACCCCTAACCGGAAGAAAAGAGAAGAATTTTCAAAATTCATTGTGTCGAATTCTTCGACGTTCCAACATGTTCGCTGAATTATGAGCGCCTCAAATACGGTGGTCTTGATTTTGGAGCTACAACCCCTAACCGAAAGAAGGAAGAAGTATTCTCAAAATTCATTGTATCGAATTCTTTGACGTACCAAAATGTTCGCTGATTTATGAGCTCCTCAAATACGGTCGTCTTGATTTTTGAGCTACAATACCTAACCCCCAATGAAACAGAAGTACCCTTGAAATTCATCGTATCGACTTCTTCGACGTACCAACATGTTCGCCGATTCATGAGCTCCCCGAATACGGTGGTCTTGATTTTGGAGCTACAACGCCTAACCGGAAGAAGAGAGGAGTATTTTCAACATTCATTGTATCGAATTCTCTGACGTACCAACATGTTCGCTGAATTATGAGCTCCCCAAATACGGTCGTCTTGATTTTTGAGCTACAACCCCTCACCCGAAAAAGAGAGAAGTATTCTCAAAATTCATCGTATCGAGATCTTTGACGTACTAAAATATTCGCTGATTTACGAGCTCCACAAATACGGTAGTCTCGATTTTTAAGCTACAACCCCTAACCCCCAATGAACCAGAAGTACCCCTGAAATTCATCGTATGGAATTCTTTGACGTACCAAAATGCTTGCTGATTCATGAACTCCTCAAATACGGTAGTCTCGACTTTTGAGCTACAACCTCTCAACCCGAATAAAACAGAAGTACCCTTCGAATCCATCGTATCGAATTCTTTGACGTGCCAACATGTTCGCTGAATTATGAGCTCCCCAAATACGGTAGTCTCGATTTTCGAGCTACAACCCCTAACCCTTAATGAACCAGAAGTCCCCTTGAAATTCATGGTGTCGAATTCTTTGACGTACCAACATGTTAACTGAGTTATGACCTCCCCGAATACGGTGGGCTTGATTTTGGAGCTACAACCCCTAACCGGAAGAAGAAAGGAGTATTTTCAAAATTCATTGTATCGAATTCTTTGACGTTTCAGCATGTTCGCTGAATTATGAGCTCCCCAAATACGGTAGTCTCGATTTTTGAGATACAACCCCTAACCCGAAGAAGAGAGAAGTATTCTCGAAATTCATCGTATCGAGATCTTTGACGTACCAAAATGTTCGCTGATTTATGAGCTTTCCAAATACGGTATTCCCGATTCTTGAGCTACAACCCCTAAACCCCGGAAAAACAGAAGTACCCTTACAATTTATCGTATCGAATTCTTTGACGTACCAAAATGTTCGCTGATTCATGAGCTTCTCAAATACGGTAGTCTCGATTTTTGAGCTAGAACCCCTAACCGCCGATGAAACAGAAGTACCCTCGAAATCCATCGTATTGAATTCTTTGACATACCAACATGTTCGCTGATTCATGAGCTACCCAAATACGGTCGTCTTGATTTTGTAGCTACAATCCCTAACCGGAAGAAGAGAGTAGTATTTTCAAAATTCATTGTATCAAATTGTTTGACGTACCGACATGTTCGCTGATTTATGAGCTGCCCAAATACGGTAGTCTCAATTTTCGAGCTACAACCCCTGACCCTCAATAGAACAGAAGTACCCTCACGATTTATCGTATCGAGGTATTCGACGTACCAACATGTTCGCTGATTCATGAGCTCCTTGAATACGGTGATCTTGATTTTGGAGCTACAACCCCTAACCGGAAGAAGAGAGGAGTATTCTCAAAATTTATCATATCGAGATCTTTGACGTCCCAAATTATTCGCTGATTCATAAGCTCGCCAAATACGGTAGTCTCGATTTTTGAGCTACAACCCCTAACCCCCAATAAAACAGAAGTACCCTTAAAATTCATCGCATGGAATTCTTTGACGTACCGAAACGTTCGCTGATTTATGAGCTCACCAAATACGGTAGTCTCGATTTTTGAGCTACAACCTCCAACCCGAAAAAGAGAAGTATTCTCAAAATTCATCGTATCGAGATCTTTGACGTACCAAAATGTTCGCTGATTCATGAACTCCCCGAATACGGTAGTCCCGATTTTTGAGCTACAACCCCTAACCCCGAAAAAACAGAAGTCCCCTTACAATTTATCGTATCGAATTCTTTGACGTAACAAAATGTTCGCTGATTCATGAGCTTCCCGAATACGGTGGTCTTGATTTCGGAGCTACAACCCCCAACCGGAAGAAGAGAGAAGTATTTTCAAAATTCATTGTATCGAATTCTTTGACTCACCAACATGTTTGCTGAATTATGAGCTACCCAAATACGGTAGTCTCGATCTTTGAGCTACAACCCCTAACCCTTATTAAACCAGAAGTCCCCTTGAAATTCATCGTATTGAGATCTTTGACGTACCAAAATGTTCGCTGATCTATGAGCTCCCCAAATACGGTAGTCTTTATTTTTGAGCTACAACCCCCAACCCCGAATAAATCAGAAGTACCCGTGAAATCTATCGTATCGAATTCTTTGACGTACCAACATGTTCGCTGAATTATGAGCTCCCCAAATACGGAAGTCTCGATTTTTTAGCTACAATCCCTAACCGGAAGAAGAGAGGAGTATTCTCAAAATTCATCGTATCGAGATCTTTGACGTACCGAAATGTTCGCTGATTTATGAACTTCCCAAATACGGTAGTCTCGATTCTTGAGCTACAACCCCCAACCCCCGATGAAACAGAAGTACCCTCAAAATTCATCGTATCGAATTCTTTGACGTACCGAAACGTTCGCTGATTTATGAGTTCACCGAATACGGTAGTCTCGATTCTTGAGCTACAACCCCTAACTGGAAGAAGAGATGAGTATTATCAAAATTTATTGTATCGAATTCTTTGACGTACCAAAATGTTCGCTGATTTATGAGCTCCTCAAATACGGTAGTTTCGATTTTTGAGCTAGAACCCCTAACCGCCAATGAAACAGAAGTACCCTCAAAATTCATCGTATCGAATTCTTTGACGTACCAACATGTTTGCACATTCATGAGTTCCCCGAATACGGTGGTCTTAATTTCGGAGCTACAACCCCTAACCGGGAAAAGAGAGGAGTATTTTTAAAATTCATTGTATCGAATTCTTCGACGTTCCAACATGTTCGCTGAATTATGAGCTTCCCAAATACGGTAGTCTCGATTTTTTAGCTACAATCCCTAACCCGAAAAAGAGAGGAGTATTCTCAAAATTCATCGTATCGAGATCTTTGACGTACCAAAATGTTCGCTGAATTATGAGCTTCCCAAACACGGTAGTCTGGATTCTTGAGATACAACCCCGAACCTCCAATAAACCAGAAGTAACCTTAAAATTTATCGTATCAAATTCTTTGACGTACCAACATGTTCGCTGAATTATAAGCTCCTCGAATGCGGTAGTCTCGATTTTCCAGCTACAACCCCTAACCCGAAGAAGAGAGGAGTCTTTTTCAAAATTGATCGTATCAAGATCTCTGACGTACCAAAATGTTCACTGATTCATGAGCTCCCCAAATACGGTAGTTTTGATTTTTGAGCTACAACCCCCATCCCTCAATGAACCAGAAGTACCCTTCAAATTCATCGTATCGAATTCTCTGACGTACCAACATGTTCGCTGATTCATGAGCTCCCCGAATACGGTGGTCTCGATTTTGGAGCTACAACCCCTAACCGGAAAAACGGAGGAGTATTTTCAAAATTTATCGTATCGAATTCTTCGACGTACCAACATGTTCGCTGATTTATGAGCTACCCACATACGGTAGTATCGATTTTTGAGCTACAACCCCTGACACTCAATAAAACAGAAGTACCCTTAAAATTCATTGTATCGAATTCTTCGACGTTCCAACATGTTCGCTGAATTATGAGCTCCTCAAATACGGGAGTCTCGATTTTTGAGCTACAACCACTAACACAAAGAAGAGAGGAGTATTCTCAAAATTCATCGTATCGAGATCTATGACGTACCAAAATGTTCGCTGATTTATGAGCTTCCCAAGTACGGTAGTCTTGATTTTCGAGCTACAACCCTCAACCCCCAATAGAACAGAAGTACCCTTAAAATTCATCGTATCGAATTCTTTGACGTACCAACATGTTCGCTGATTCATGAGCTGCCCGAATACGGTGATGTTGATTTTGAAGCTACAACCCCTAACTGGAAGAAGAGATGAGTATTCTCAAAATTCATTGTATCGAATTCTTTGACGTATCAAAATGTTCGCTGATTTATAAGCTCCTCAAATACGGTAGTCTCGATTTTTGAGCTAGAACCCCTAACCGCCAATGGAACAGAAGTACCCTCAAAATTCATCGTATCGAATTCTTTGACGTACCGAAACGTTCGCTGATTCATGAGTTCACCAAATACGGTAGTCTCGATTCTTGAGCTACAACCCCTAACCTGAAGAAGAGAGGAGTATTCTCCAAATTCATCGTATTGAGATCTTTGACGTACCAAAATGTTCGCTGATTTATGAGCTCCCCAAATACGGTAGTGTTGATTTTTGAGCTACAACCCCTAACACCGAATAAACCAGAAGTACCCGTAAAATTTATCGTATCGAATTCTTTGACGTACCAACATGTTCGCTGATTCATGAGCTCCCTAGATACGGTAGTCTCGATTTTTAAGCTACAACCCCTAACCCCTAATGAAACAGAAGTACCCTTACAATTTATCGTATCGAATTTTTCGACGTACCAACATGTTCGCTGATTTATAAGCTCCCCGAATACGGTGGTCTTAATTTCGGAGCTACAACCCTTAACCGGGAGAAGAGAGGAGTATTTTCAAAATTTATTATATCGAATTCTTTGACGTTCCAACATGTTCGCTGAATTATGAGCTCCTCAAATACGGTAGTCTCCATTTTTGAGCTACAACCACTAACCCAAAGAAGAGAGGAGTATTCCAAAATTCATCGTATCGAGATCTATGACGTACCAAAATGTTCGCTGATTTATGAGCTCCCCAAATACGGTAGTCTCGATTTTTGAGCTACAACCCCCAACCCCCAAACAAACGAAAGTACCATTAAAATTTATCGTATCGAATTCTTCGACGTACCGAAACATTCGCTGATTTATGAGTTGACCGAATACGGTAGTCTTGATTCTTGAGCTACAACAACTAACCTGAAGAAGAGAGGAGTATTCTCCAAATTCATCGTATCGAGATCTCTGACGTACCGAAATGTTCGCTGATTTATGAGCTCCCCAAATACGGTGGTCTTGATTTTTGAGCTACAACCCCTAACCCCCAATAAAACAGAAGTACCCTCACAATTTATCGTATCATATTTTTTGACGTACCAACATGTTCGCTGATTCATAAGCTCCCCGAATACGGTGGTCTTGATTTTGCAGCTACAACCCCTGACAGGAAGAAGAGAGGAGTTTTTTCAAAATTCATTGTATCGAATTATTCGACGTTCCGAAATGTTCGCTGAATTTTGAGCTCCCCAAATACGGTAGTCTCGATTTGTGAGCTACAATCCCTAACCCGAAGAAGAAAGGAGTATTCTCAAAATTCATCGTATCGAGATCTTTGACGTACCAAAATGTTCGCTGAATTATGAGCTTCCCAAACACGGTAGTCTGGATTCTTGAGCTACAACCCCGAACCTCCAATAAATCAGAAGTAACCTTTAAATTTATCGTATCGAATTCTTTGACGTACCAACATGTTCGCTGAATTATAAGCTCCTCGAATGCGGTAGTCTCGATTTTCTAGCTACAACCCCTAACCCGAAGAAGAGAGAAGTATTTTCAAAATTCATTGTATCGAATTCTTTGACTCACCAACATGTTCGCTGAATTATGAGCTCCCCAAATACGGTAGTCTCGATTTTCGAGCTACAACCCCTAACCCTTAATGAACCAGAAGTCCCCTTGAAATTCATCGTGTCGAATTCTTTGACGTACCAACATGTTGACTGATTCATGACCTCCCCGAATACGGTGGGCTTGATTTTGGAGCTACAACCCCTAACCGGAAGAAGAAAGGAGTATTTTCAAAATTCGTTGTATCGAATTCTTTGACGTTTCAGCATGTTCGCTAAATTATGAGCTCCCCAAATACGGTAGTTTCGATTTTTGAGCTACAACCCCTAACCCGAAGAAGAGAGAAGTATTCTCCAAATTCATCGTATCGAGATCTTTGACGTACCAAAATGTTCGCTGATTTATGAGCTTTCCAAATACGGTAGTCCTGATTCTTGAGCTACAACCCCTAACCCCCGGAAAAACAGAAGTACCCTTACAATTTATCGTATCGAATTCTTTGACGTACCAAAATGTTCGCTGATTTATGAGCTCCTCAAATACGGTAGTCTCGATTTTTGAGCTAGAACCCCTAACCGCCGATGAAACAGAAGTACCCTTGAAATCCATCGTATTGAATTCTTTGACATACCAACATGTTCGCTGATTCATGAGCTACCCAAATACGGTCGTCTTGATTTTGGAGCTACAATCCCTAACCGGAAGAAGAGAGTAGTATTTTCAAAATTCATTGTATCAAATTGTTTGACGTACCGACATGTTTGCTGATTTATGAGCTGCCCAAATACGGTAGTCTCAATTTTCGAGCTACAACCCCTGACCCTCAATAGAACAGAAGTACCCTCACGATTTATCGTATCGAGGTATTCGACGTACCAACATGTTCGCTGATTCATGAGCTCCTTGAATACGGTGATCTTGATTTTGGAGCTACAACCCCTAACCGGAAGAAGAGAGGAGTATTTTCAAAATTTATCATATCGAGATCTTTGACGTCCCAAATTATTCGCTGATTCATAAGCTCCCCAAATACGGTAGTCTCGATTTTTGAGCTACAACCCCTAACCCCCAATAAAACAGAAGTACCCTTAAAATTCATCGCATGGAATTCTTTGACGTACCGAAACGTTCGCTGATTTATGAGCTCACCAAATACGGTAGTCCCGATTTTTGAGCTACAACCTCCAACCCGAAGAAGAGAAGTATTCTCAAAATTCATCGTATCGAGATCTTTGACGTACCAAAATGTTCGCTGATTCATGAACTCCCCGAATACGGTAGTCCCGATTTTTGAGCTACAACCCCTAACTCCGAAAAAACAGAAGTCCCCTTACAATTTATCGTATCGAATTCTTTGACGTAACAAAATGTTCGCTGATTCATGAGCTTCCCGAATACGGTGGTCTTGATTTTGGAGCTACAACCCCCAACCGGAAGAAGAGAGTAGTATTTTCAAAATTCATTGTATCGAATTCTTTGACTCACCAACATGTTTGCTGAATTATGAGCTACCCAAATACGGTAGTCTCGATGTTCGAGCTACAACCCCTAACCCTTATTAAACCAGAAGTCCCCTTGAAATTTATCGTGTCGAATTCTTTGACGTACCAACATGTTCACTGATTCATGACCTCCCTGAATACGGTGGTTTTGATTTTGGAGCTACAACCCCTAACCGGAAGAAGAAAGGAGTATTTTGAAAATTCGTTGTATCGAATTCTTTGACGGTTCAGCATGTTCGCTGAATTATGAGCTCCCCAAATACGGTAGTCTCGATTTTTGAGCTACAACC
Source organism: Tenthredo livida (assembly GCA_963992785.1). NCBI lineage: Eukaryota > Metazoa > Arthropoda > Insecta > Hymenoptera > Tenthredinidae > Tenthredo > Tenthredo livida. Next base: position 29,300,584 of record OZ023066.1, on the reverse strand, counting down.
CCCAACCGCCTATGAAACAGAAGTACCCTCAAAATTTATCGTATCGAATTCTTTGACGTACCGAAACGTTCGCTGATTTATGAGTTCACCAGATACGGTAGTCTCGATTCTTGAGCTACAACCCCTAACCTGAAGAAGAGAGGAGTATTCTCCAAATTCATCGTATTGAGATCTTTGACGTACCAAAATGTTCGCTGATCTATGAGCTCCCCAAATACGGTAGTCTTTATTTTTGAGCTACAACCCCCAACCCCGAATAAATCAGAAGTACCCGTGAAATCTATCGTATCGAATTCTTTGACGTACCAACATGTTCGCTGAATTATGAGCTCCCCAAATACGGAAGTCTCGATTTTTTAGCTACAATCCCTAACCGGAAGAAGAGAGGAGTATTCTCAAAATTCATCGTATCGAGATCTTTGACGTACCGAAATGTTCGCTGATTTATGAACTTCCCAAATACGGTAGTCTCGATTCTTGAGCTACAACCCCCAACCCCCAATGAAACAGAAGTACCCTCAAAATTCATCGTATCGAATTCTTTGACGTACCGAAACGTTCGCTGATTTATGAGTTCACCGAATACGGTAGTCTCGATTCTTGAGCTACAACCCCTAACTGGAAGAAGAGATGAGTATTCTCAAAATTTATTGTATCGAATTCTTCGACTCACCAACATGTTCGCTGAATTATGAGGTCCCCAAATACGGTAGTCTCGATTTTTGAGTGACAACCCCCAACCCTTAACAAACCAGAAATCCCCTTGAAATTCATCGTGTCGAATTTTTTGACGTACCAACATGTTCGCTGATTTATAAGCTCCCCGAATACGGTGGTCTTAATTTCGGAGCTACAACCCCTAACCGGGAGAAGAGAGGAGTATTTTCAAAATTCATAATATCGAATTCTTTGACGTTTCAACATGTTCGCTGAATTATGAGCTCCCCAAATACGGTAGTCTCGATTTTTGAGCTACAATCCCTAACCCGAAGAAGAGAGGAGTATTCTCAAAATTCATCGTATCGAGATCTTTGACGTACCAAAATGTTCGCTGAATTATGAGCTTCCCAAACACGGTAGTCTGGATTCTTGAGCTACAACCCCGAACCTCCAATAAATCAGAAGTAACCTTTAAATTTATCGTATCGAATTCTTTGACGTACCAACATGTTCGCTGAATTATAAGCTCCTCGAATGCGGTAGTCTCGATTTTCTAGCTACAACCCCTAACCCGAAGAAGAGAGAAGTATTTTCAAAATTCATTGTATCGAATTCTTTGACTCACCAACATGTTCGCTGAATTATGAGCTCCCCAAATACGGTAGTCTCGATTTTCGAGCTACAACCCCTAACCCTTAATGAACCAGAAGTCCCCTTGAAATTCATCGTGTCGAATTCTTTGACGTACCAACATGTTGACTGATTCATGACCTCCCCGAATACGGTGGGCTTGATTTTGGAGCTACAACCCCTAACCGGAAGAAGAAAGGAGTATTTTCAAAATTCGTTGTATCGAATTCTTTGACGTTTCAGCATGTTCGCTAAATTATGAGCTCCCCAAATACGGTAGTTTCGATTTTTGAGCTACAACCCCTAACCCGAAGAAGAGAGAAGTATTCTCCAAATTCATCGTATCGAGATCTTTGACGTACCAAAATGTTCGCTGATTTATGAGCTTTCCAAATACGGTAGTCCTGATTCTTGAGCTACAACCCCTAACCCCCGGAAAAACAGAAGTACCCTTACAATTTATCGTATCGAATTCTTTGACGTACCAAAATGTTCGCTGATTTATGAGCTCCTCAAATACGGTAGTCTCGATTTTTGAGCTAGAACCCCTAACCGCCGATGAAACAGAAGTACCCTTGAAATCCATCGTATTGAATTCTTTGACATACCAACATGTTCGCTGATTCATGAGCTACCCAAATACGGTCGTCTTGATTTTGGAGCTACAATCCCTAACCGGAAGAAGAGAGTAGTATTTTCAAAATTCATTGTATCAAATTGTTTGACGTACCGACATGTTTGCTGATTTATGAGCTGCCCAAATACGGTAGTCTCAATTTTCGAGCTACAACCCCTGACCCTCAATAGAACAGAAGTACCCTCACGATTTATCGTATCGAGGTATTCGACGTACCAACATGTTCGCTGATTCATGAGCTCCTTGAATACGGTGATCTTGATTTTGGAGCTACAACCCCTAACCGGAAGAAGAGAGGAGTATTTTCAAAATTTATCATATCGAGATCTTTGACGTCCCAAATTATTCGCTGATTCATAAGCTCCCCAAATACGGTAGTCTCGATTTTTGAGCTACAACCCCTAACCCCCAATAAAACAGAAGTACCCTTAAAATTCATCGCATGGAATTCTTTGACGTACCGAAACGTTCGCTGATTTATGAGCTCACCAAATACGGTAGTCCCGATTTTTGAGCTACAACCTCCAACCCGAAGAAGAGAAGTATTCTCAAAATTCATCGTATCGAGATCTTTGACGTACCAAAATGTTCGCTGATTCATGAACTCCCCGAATACGGTAGTCCCGATTTTTGAGCTACAACCCCTAACTCCGAAAAAACAGAAGTCCCCTTACAATTTATCGTATCGAATTCTTTGACGTAACAAAATGTTCGCTGATTCATGAGCTTCCCGAATACGGTGGTCTTGATTTTGGAGCTACAACCCCCAACCGGAAGAAGAGAGTAGTATTTTCAAAATTCATTGTATCGAATTCTTTGACTCACCAACATGTTTGCTGAATTATGAGCTACCCAAATACGGTAGTCTCGATGTTCGAGCTACAACCCCTAACCCTTATTAAACCAGAAGTCCCCTTGAAATTTATCGTGTCGAATTCTTTGACGTACCAACATGTTCACTGATTCATGACCTCCCTGAATACGGTGGTCTTGATTTTGGAGCTACAACCCCTAACCGGAAGAAGAAAGGAGTATTTTGAAAATTCGTTGTATCGAATTCTTTGACGGTTCAGCATGTTCGCTGAATTATGAGCTCCCCAAATACGGTAGTCTCGATTTTTGAGCTACAACCCCCAACCGCCTATGAAACAGAAGTACCCTCAAAATTTATCGTATCGAATTCTTTGACGTACCGAAACGTTCGCTGATTTATGAGTTCACCAGATACGGTAGTCTCGATTCTTGAGCTACAACCCCTAACCTGAAGAAGAGAGGAGTATTCTCCAAATTCATCGTATTGAGATCTTTGACGTACCAAAATGTTCGCTGATCTATGAGCTCCCCAAATACGGTAGTCTTTATTTTTGAGCTACAACCCCCAACCCCGAATAAATCAGAAGTACCCGTGAAATCTATCGTATCGAATTCTTTGACGTACCAACATGTTCGCTGAATTATGAGCTCCCCAAATACGGAAGTCTCGATTTTTTAGCTACAATCCCTAACCGGAAGAAGAGAGGAGTATTCTCAAAATTCATCGTATCGACATCTTTGACGTACCGAAATGTTCGCTGATTTATGAACTTCCCAAATACGGTAGTCTCGATTCTTGAGCTACAACCCCCAACCCCCAATGAAACAGAAGTACCCTCAAAATTCATCGTATCGAATTCTTTGACGTACCGAAACGTTCGCTGAATTATGAGGTCCCCAAATACGGTAGTCTCGATTTTTGAGTGACAACCCCCAACCCTTAACAAACCAGAAATCCCCTTGAAATTCATCGTGTCGAATTTTTTGACGTACCAACATGTTCGCTGATTTATAAGCTCCCCGAATACGGTGGTCTTAATTTCGGAGCTACAACCCCTAACCGGGAGAAGAGAGGAGTATTTTCAAAATTCATAATATCGAATTCTTTGACGTTTCAACATGTTCGCTGAATTATGAGCTCCCCAAATACGGTAGTCTCGATTTTTGAGCTATAATCCCTAACCCGAAGAAGAGAGGAGTATTCTCAAAATTCATCGTATCGAGATCTTTGACGTACCAAAATGTTCGCTGAATTATGAGCTTCCCAAACACGGTAGTCTGGATTCTTGAGCTACAACCCCGAACCTCCAATAAATCAGAAGTAACCTTAAAATTTATCGTATCGAATTCTTTGACGTACCAACATGTTCGCTGAATTATAAGCTCCTCGAATGCGGTAGTCTCGATTTTCTAGCTACAACCCCTCACCCGAAGAAGAGAGGAGTCTTTTTCAAAATTGATCGTATCAAGATCTCTGACGTACCAAAATGTTCACTGATTCATGAGCTTCCCAAATACGGCAGTTTTGATTTTTGAGCTACAACCCCTATCCCTCAATAAACCAGAAGTACCCTTAAAATTCATCGTATCGAATTCTCTGACGTACCAAAATGTTCGCTGATTTATGAGCTCCCTAAATACGGTAGTCTCGATTTTTGAGCTACAACCCCCAACCCCCAAACAAACGAAAGTACCCTTAAAATTTATCGTATCGAATTCTCTGACGTACCGAAACGTTCGCTGATTCATGAGTTCACCGAATACGGTAGTCTTGATTCTTGAGCTACGACCCCTAACCTGAAGAAGAGAGGAGTATTCTCCAAATTCATCGTATCGAGATCTCTGACGTACCAAAATGTTCGCTGATTTATGAGCTCCACAAATACGGTGGTCTCGATTTTTGAGCTACAACCCCTGACCCCCAATAAAACAGTAGTACCCCCACAATTTATCGTATCAAATTTTTTGACGTACCAACATGTTCGCTGATTCATAAGCTCCCCGAATACGGTGGTCTTGATTTTGGAGCTACAACCCCTAACAGGAAGAAGAGAGGAGTATTTTCAAAATTCATTGTATCGAATTCTTCGACGTTCCGAAATGTTCGCTGAATTTTGAGCTCCCCGGATACGATAGTCTCGATTTGTGAGCTACAACCCCTAATCCGAAGAAGAGAAGAGTATTCTCAAAATTCATCGTATCGAGATCTTTGACGTACCAAAATGTTCGCTGATTCATGAGCTTCCCAAGTACGGTAGTCTTGATTTTTGAGCTACAAGCCTCAACCCCCCATAAAACAAAAGTACCCTTAAAATTCATCGTATCGAATTCTTTGACGAACCAACATGTTCGCTGATTCATGAGCTCCCCGAATACGGTTATCTTGATTTTGAAGCTACAACCCCTAACTGGAAGAAGAGATGAGTATTCTCAAAATTTATTGTATCGAATTATTCGACGTTCCGAAATGTTCGCTGAATTTTGAGCTCCCCAAATACGGTAGTCTCGATTTGTGAGCTACAATCCCTAACCCGAAGAAGAGAGGAGTATTCTCAAAATTCATCGTATCGAGATCTTTGACGTACCAAAATGTTCGCTGAATTATGAGCTTCCCAAACACGGTAGTCTGGATTCTTGAGCTACAACCCCGAACCTCCAATAAATCAGAAGTAACCTTTAAATTTATCGTATCGAATTCTTTGACGTACCAACATGTTCGCTGAATTATAAGCTCCTCGAATGCGGTAGTCTCGATTTTCTAGCTACAACCCCTAACCCGAAGAAGAGAGAAGTATTTTCAAAATTCATTGTATCGAATTCTTTGACTCATCAACATGTTCGCTGAATTATGAGCTCCCCAAATACGGTAGTCTCGATTTTCGAGCTACAACCCCTAACCCTTAATGAACCAGAAGTCCCCTTGAAATTCATCGTGTCGAATTCTTTGACGTACCAACATGTTGACTGATTCATGACCTCCCCGAATACGGTGGGCTTGATTTTGGAGCTACAACCCCTAACCGGAAGAAGAAAGGAGTATTTTCAAAATTCGTTGTATCGAATTCTTTGACGTTTCAGCATGTTCGCTAAATTATGAGCTCCCCAAATACGGTAGTCTCGATTTTTGAGCTACAACCCCTAACCCGAAGAAGAGAGAAGTATTCTCCAAATTCATCGTATCGAGATCTTTGACGTACCAAAATGTTCGCTGATTTATGAGCTTTCCAAATACGGTAGTCCCGATTCTTGAGCTACAACCCCTAACCCCCGGAAAAACAGAAGTACCCTTACAATTTATCGTATCGAATTCTTTGACGTACCAAAATGTTCGCTGATTTATGAGCTCCTCAAATACGGTAGTTTCGATTTTTGAGCTAGAACCCCTAACCGCCGATGAAACAGAAGTACCCTTGAAATCCATCGTATTGAATTCTTTGACATACCAACATGTTCGCTGATTCATGAGCTACCCAAATACGGTCGTCTTGATTTTGGAGCTACAATCCCTAACCGGAAGAAGAGAGTAGTATTTTCAAAATTCATTGTATCAAATTGTTCGACGTACCGAAATGTTCGCTGATTTATGAGCTGCCCAAATACGGTAGTCTCAATTTTCGAGCTACAACCCCTGACCCTCAATAGAACAGAAGTACCCTCACGATTTATCGTATCGAGGTATTCGACGTACCAACATGTTCGCTGATTCATGAGCTCCTTGAATACGGTGATCTTGATTTTGGAGCTACAACCCCTAACCGGAAGAAGAGAGGAGTATTTTCAAAATTTATCATATCGAGATCTTTGACGTCCCAAATTATTCGCTGATTCATAAGCTCCCCAAATACGGTAGTCTCGATTTTTGAGCTACAACCCCTAACCCCCAATAAAACAGAAGTACCCTTAAAATTCATCGCATGGAATTCTTTGACGTACCGAAACGTTCGCTGATTTATGAGCTCACCAAATACGGTAGTCCCGATTTTTGAGCTACAACCTCCAACCCGAAGAAGAGAAGTATTCTCAAAATTCATCGTATCGAGATCTTTGACGTACCAAAATGTTCGCTGATTCATGAACTCCCCGAATACGGTAGTCCCGATTTTTGAGCTACAACCCCTAACCCCGAAAAAACAGAAGTCCCCTTACAATTTATCGTATCGAATTCTTTGACGTAACAAAATGTTCGCTGATTCATGAGCTTCCCGAATACGGTGGTCTTGATTTTGGAGCTACAACCCCCAACCGGAAGAAGAGAGTAGTATTTTCAAAATTCATTGTATCGAATTCTTTGACTCACCAACATGTTTGCTGAATTATGAGCTACCCAAATACGGTAGTCTCGATGTTCGAGCTACAACCCCTAACCCTTATTAAACCAGAAGTCCCCTTGAAATTTATCGTGTCGAATTCTTTGACGTACCAACATGTTCACTGATTCATGACCTCCCTGAATACGGTGGTCTTGATTTTGGAGCTACAACCCCTAACCGGAAGAAGAAAGGAGTATTTTGAAAATTCGTTGTATCGAATTCTTTGACGGTTCAGCATGTTCGCTGAATTAAGAGCTCCCCAAATACGGTAGTCTCGATTTTTGAGCTACAACCCCCAACCCCCTATGAAACAGAAGTACCCTCAAAATTTATCGTATCGAATTCTTTGACGTACCGAAACGTTCGCTGATTTATGAGTTCACCAGATACGGTAGTCTCGATTCTTGAGCTACAACCCCTAACCTGAAGAAGAGAGGAGTATTCTCCAAATTCATCGTATTGAGATCTTTGACGTACCAAAATGTTCGCTGATCTATGAGCTCCCCAAATACGGTAGTCTTTATTTTTGAGCTACAACCCCCAACCCCGAATAAATCAGAAGTACCCGTGAAATCTATCGTATCGAATTCTTTGACGTACCAACATGTTCGCTGAATTATGGGCTCCACAAATACGGAAGTCTCGATTTTTTAGCTACAATCCCTAACCGGAAGAAGAGAGGAGTATTCTCAAAATTCATCGTATCGAGATCTTTGACGTACCGAAATGTTCGCTGATTTATGAACTTCCCAAATACGGTAGTCTCGATTCTTGAGCTACAACCCCCAACCCCGAATGAAACAGAAGTACCCTCAAAATTCATCGTATCGAATTCTTTGACGTACCGAAACGTTCGCTGATTTATGAGTTCACCGAATACGGTAGTCTCGATTCTTGAGCTACAACCCCTAACTGGAAGAAGAGATGAGTATTCTCAAAATTTATTGTATCGAATTCTTCGACTCACCAACATGTTCGCTGAATTATGAGGTCCCCAAATACGGTAGTCTCGATTTTTGAGTGACAACCCCCAACCCTTAACAAACCAGAAATCCCCTTGAAATTCATCGTGTCGAATTTTTTGACGTACCAACATGTTCGCTGATTTATAAGCTCCCCGAATACGGTGGTCTTAATTTCGGAGCTACAACCCCTAACCGGGAGAAGAGAGGAGTATTTTCAAAATTCATAATATCGAATTCTTTGACGTTTCAACATGTTCGCTGAATTATGAGCTCCCCAAATACGGTAGTCTCGATTTTTGAGCTACAATCCCTAACCCGAAGAAGAGAGGAGTATTCTCAAAATTCATCGTATCGAGATCTTTGACGTACCAAAATGTTCGCTGAATTATGAGCTTCCCAAACACGGTAGTCTGGATTCTTGAGCTACAACCCCGAACCTCCAATAAATCAGAAGTAACCTTAAAATTTATCGTATCGAATTCTTTGACGTACCAACATGTTCGCTGAATTATAAGCTCCTCGAATGCGGTAGTCTCGATTTTCTAGCTACAACCCCTCACCCGAAGAAGAGAGGAGTCTTTTTCAAAATTGATCGTATCAAGTTCTCTGACGTACCAAAATGTTCACTGATTCATGAGCTTCCCAAATACGGCAGTTTTGATTTTTGAGCTACAACCCCTATCCCTCAATAAACCAGAAGTACCCTTCAAATTCATCGTATCGAATTCTCTGACGTACCAAAATGTTCGCTGATTTATGAGCTCCCTAAATACGGTAGTCTCGATTTTTGAGCTACAACCCCCAACCCCCAAACAAACGAAAGTACCCTTAAAATTTATCGTATCGAATTCTTCGACGTACCGAAACGTTCGCTGATTCATGAGTTCACCGAATACGGTAGTCTTGATTCTTGAGCTACGACCCCTAACCTGAAGAAGAGAGGAGTATTCTCCAAATTCATCGTATCGAGATCTCTGACGTACCAAAATGTTCGCTGATTTATGAGCTCCCCAAATACGGTGGTCTCGATTTTTGAGCTACAACCCCTGACCCCCAATAAAACAGTAGTACCCCCACAATTTATCGTATCAAATTTTTTGACGTACCAACATGTTCGCTGATTCATAAGCTCCCCGAATACGGTGGTCTTGATTTTGGAGCTACAACCCCTAACAGGAAGAAGAGAGGAGTATTTTCAAAATTCATTGTATCGAATTCTTCGACGTTCCGAAATGTTCGCTGAATTTTGAGCTCCCCGAATACGGTAGTCTCGATTTGTGAGCTACAACCCCTAATCCGAAGAAGAGAAGAGTATTCTCAAAATTCATCGTATCGAGATCTTTGACGTACCAAAATGTTCGCTGATTCATGAGCTTCCCAAGTACGGTAGTCTTGATTTTTGAGCTACAACCCTCAACCCCCCATAGAACAAAAGTACCCTTAAAATTCATCGTATCGAATTCTTTGACGAACCAACATGTTCGCTGATTCATGAGCTCCCCGAATACGGTTATCTTGATTTTGAAGCTACAACCCCTAACTGGAAGAAGAGATGAGTATTCTCAAAATTTATTGTATCGAATTCTTTGACGTACCAAAATGTTCGCTGATTTATGAGCTCCTCAAATACGGTAGTCTTGATTTTTGAGCTACAACCCCTAAGCCCGAATAAACCAGAAGTACCCGAAAAATTTATCGTATCGAATTCTTTGACGTACCAACATGTTCGCTGATTCATGAGCTCCCTAAATACGGTAGTCTCGATTTTTGAGCTACAACCCCTAACCCCTAATGAAACAGAAGTACCCTTACAATTTATCGTATCGAATGTTTTGACGTACCAACATGTTCGCTGATTTATAAGCTCCCTGAATAGGGTGGTCTTAATTTCGGAGCTACAACCCCTAACAGGAAGAAGAGAGGAGTATTTTCAAAATTCATTGTATCGAATTCTTCGACGTTCCGAAATGTTCGCTGAATTTTGAGCTCCCCAAATACGGTAGTCTCGATTTGTGATATACAACCCCTAATCCGAAGAAGAGAGGAGTATTCTCAAAATTCATCGTATCGAAATCTTTGACGTACCAAAATGTTCGCTGATTCATGAGCTTCCCAAGTACGGTAGTCTTGATTTTTGAGCTACAACCCTCAACCCCCAATAGAACAAAAGTACCCTTAAAATTCATCGTATCGAATTCTTTGACGAACCAACATGTTCGCTGATTCATGAGCTCCCCGAATACGGTTATCTTGATTTTGAAGCTACAACCCCTAACTGGAAGAAGAGATGAGTATTCTCAAAATTTATTGTATCGAATTCTTTGACGTACCAAAATGTTCGCTGATTTATGAGCTTCTCAGATACAGTAGTCTCGATTTTTGAGCTAGAACCCCTAACCACCAATGAAACAGAAGTACCCTCAAAATTCATCGTATCGAATTCTTTGACGTACCAACATGTTTGCTGATTCATGAGCTCCCTAAATACGGTAGTCTTGATTTTTGAGCTACAACCCCTAACCCCGAATAAACCAGAAGTACCCGTAAAATTTATCGTATCGAATTCTTTGACGTACCAACATGTTCGCTGATTCATGAGCTCCCTAAATACGGTAGTCTCGATTTTTGAGCTACAACCCCTAACCCCTAATGAAACAGAAGTACCCTTACAATTTATCGTATCGAATTTTTCGACGTACCAACATGTTCGCTGATTTATAAGCTCCCCGAATACGGTGGTCTTAATTTCGGAGCTACAACCCTTAACCGGGAGAAGAGAGGAGTATTTTCAAAATTTATTATATCGAATTCTTTGACGTTCCAACATGTTCGCTGAATTATGAGCTCCTCAAATACGGTAGTCTCCATTTTTGAGCTACAACCACTAACCCAAAGAAGAGAGGAGTATTCCAAAATTCATCGTATCGAGATCTATGACGTACCAAAATGTTCGCTGATTTATGAGCTCCCCAAATACGGTAGTCTCGATTTTTGAGCTACAACCCCCAACCCCCAAACAAACGAAAGTACCATTAAAATTTATCGTATCGAATTCTTCGACGTACCGAAACATTCGCTGATTTATGAGTTGACCGAATACGGTAGTCTTGATTCTTGAGCTACAACAACTAACCTGAAGAAGAGAGGAGTATTCTCCAAATTCATCGTATCGAGATCTCTGACGTACCGAAATGTTCGCTGATTTATGAGCTCCCCAAATACGGTGGTCTTAATTTTTGAGCTACAACCCCTAACCCCCAATAAAACAGAAGTACCCTCACAATTTATCGTATCATATTTTTTGACGTACCAACATGTTCGCTGATTCATAAGCTCCCCGAATACGGTGGTCTTGATTTTGGAGCTACAACCCCTGACAGGAAGAAGAGAGGAGTTTTTTCAAAATTCATTGTATCGAATTATTCGACGTTCCGAAATGTTCGCTGAATTTTGAGCTCCCCAAATACGGTAGTCTCGATTTGTGAGCTACAATCCCTAACCCGAAGAAGAGAGGAGTATTCTCAAAATTCATCGTATCGAGATCTTTGACGTACCAAAATGTTCGCTGAATTATGAGCTTCCCAAACACGGTAGTCTGGATTCTTGAGCTACAACCCCGAACCTCCAATAAATCAGAAGTAACCTTAAAATTTATCGTATCGAATTCTTTGACGTACCAACATGTTCGCTGAATTATAAGCTCCTCGAATGCGGTAGTCTCGATTTTCTAGCTACAACCCCTAACCCGAAGAACAGAGAAGTATTTTCAAAATTCATTGTATCGAATTCTTTGACTCACCAACATCTTCGCTGAATTATGAGCTCCCCAAATACGGTAGTCTCGATTTTCGAGCTACAACCCCTAACCCTTAATGAACCAGAAGTCCCCTTGAAATTCATCGTGTCGAATTCTTTGACGTACCAACATGTTGACTGATCCATGATCTTCCCGAATACGGTGGGCTTGATTTTGGAGCTACAACCCCTAACCGGAAGAAGAAAGGAGTATTTTCAAAATTCGTTGTATCGAATTCTTTGACGTTTCAGCATGTTCGCTAAATTATGAGCTCCCCAAATACGGTAGTCTCGATTTTTGAGCTACAACCCCTAACCCGAAGAAGAGAGAAGTATTTTCCAAATTCATCGTATCGAGATCTTTGACGTACCAAAATGTTCGCTGATTTATGAGAATTTCCAAATACGGTAGTCCCGATTCTTGAGCTACAACCCCTAACCCCCGGAAAAACAGAAGTACCCTTACAATTTATCGTATCGAATTCTTTGACGTACCAAAATGTTCGCTGATTTATGAGCTCCTCAAATACGGTAGTCTCGATTTTTGAGCTAGAACCCCTAACCGCCGATGAAACAGAAGTACCCTTGAAATCCATCGTATTGAATTCTTTGACATACCAACATGTTCGCTGATTCATGAGCTACCCAAATACGGTCGTCTTGATTTTGGAGCTACAATCCCTAACCGGAAGAAGAGAGTAGTATTTTCAAAATTCATTGTATCAAATTGTTTGACGTACCGACATGTTCGCTGATTTATGAGCTGCCCAAATACGGTAGTCTCAATTTTCGAGCTACAACCCCTGACCCTCAATAGAACAGAAGTTTCCTCACGATTTATCGTATCGAGGTATTCGACGTACCAACATGTTCGCTGATTCATGAGCTCCTTGAATACGGTGATCTTGATTTTGGAGCTACAACCCCTAACCGGAAGAAGAGAGGAGTATTCTCCAAATTCATCGTATCGAGATCTCTGACGTACCAAAATGTTCGCTGATTTATGAGCTCCCCAAATACGGTGGTCTCGATTTTTGAGCTACAACCCCTGACCCCCAATAAAACAGTAGTACCCCCACAATTTATCGTATCAAATTTTTTGACGTACCAACATGTTCGCTGATTCATAAGCTCCCCGAATACGGTGGTCTTGATTTTGGAGCTACAACCCCTAACAGGAAGAAGAGAGGAGTATTTTCAAAATTCATTGTATCGAATTCTTCGACGTTCCGAAATGTTCGCTGAATTTTGAGCTCCCCGAATACGGTAGTCTCGATTTGTGAGCTACAACCCCTAATCCGAAGAAGAGAAGAGTATTCTCAAAATTCATCGTATCGAGATCTTTGACGTACCAAAATGTTCGCTGATTCATGAGCTTCCCAAGTACGGTAGTCTTGATTTTTGAGCTACAACCCTCAACCCCCCATAGAACAAAAGTACCCTTAAAATTCATCGTATCGAATTCTTTGACGAACCAACATGTTCGCTGATTCATGAGCTCCCCGAATACGGTTATCTTGATTTTGAAGCTACAACCCCTAACTGGAAGAAGAGATGAGTATTCTCAAAATTTATTGTATCGAATTCTTTGACGTACCAAAATGTTCGCTGATTTATGAGCTCCTCAAATACGGTAGTCTTGATTTTTGAGCTACAACCCCTAAGCCCGAATAAACCAGAAGTACCCGAAAAATTTATCGTATCGAATTCTTTGACGTACCAACATGTTCGCTGATTCATGAGCTCCCTAAATACGGTAGTCTCGATTTTTGAGCTACAACCCCTAACCCCTAATGAAACAGAAGTACCCTTACAATTTATCGTATCGAATGTTTTGACGTACCAACATGTTCGCTGATTTATAAGCTCCCTGAATACGGTGGTCTTAATTTCGGAGCTACAACCCCTAACAGGAAGAAGAGAGGAGTATTTTCAAAATTCATTGTATCGAATTCTTCGACGTTCCGAAATGTTCGCTGAATTTTGAGCTCCCCAAATACGGTAGTCTCGATTTGTGATATACAACCCCTAATCCGAAGAAGAGAGGAGTATTCTCAAAATTCATCGTATCGAAATCTTTGACGTACCAAAATGTTCGCTGATTCATGAGCTTCCCAAGTACGGTAGTCTTGATTTTTGAGCTACAACCCTCAACCCCCAATAGAACAAAAGTAACCTTCAAATTCATCGTATCGAATTCTTTGACGAACCAACATGTTCGCTGATTCATGAGCTCCCCGAATACGGTTATCTTGATTTTGAAGCTACAACCCCTAACTGGAAGAAGAGATGAGTATTCTCAAAATTTATTGTATCGAATTCTTTGACGTACCAAAATGTTCGCTGATTTATGAGCTTCTCAGATACAGTAGTCTCGATTTTTGAGCTAGAACCCCTAACCACCAATGAAACAGAAGTACCCTCAAAATTCATCGTATCGAATTCTTTGACGTACCAACATGTTTGCTGATTCATGAGCTCCCTAAATACGGTAGTCTTGATTTTTGAGCTACAACCCCTAACCCCGAATAAACCAGAAGTACCCGTAAAATTTATCGTATCGAATTCTTTGACGTACCAACATGTTCGCTGATTCATGAGCTCCCTAAATACGGTAGTCTCGATTTTTGAGCTACAACCCCTAACCCCTAATGAAACAGAAGTACCCTTACAATTTATCGTATCGAATTTTTCGACGTACCAACATGTTCGCTGATTTATAAGCTCCCCGAATACGGTGGTCTTAATTTCGGAGCTACAACCCTTAACCGGGAGAAGAGAGGAGTATTTTCAAAATTTATTATATCGAATTCTTTGACGTTCCAACATGTTCGCTGAATTATGAGCTCCTCAAATACGGTAGTCTCCATTTTTGAGCTACAACCACTAACCCAAAGAAGAGAGGAGTATTCCAAAATTCATCGTATCGAGATCTATGACGTACCAAAATGTTCGCTGATTTATGAGCTCCCCAAATACGGTAGTCTCGATTTTTGAGCTACAACCCCCAACCCCCAAACAAACGAAAGTACCATTAAAATTTATCGTATCGAATTCTTCGACGTACCAAAACGTTCGCTGATTTATGAGTTGACCGAATACGGTAGTCTTGATTCTTGAGCTACAACAACTAACCTGAAGAAGAGAGGAGTATTCTCCAAATTCATCGTATCGAGATCTCTGACGTACCGAAATGTTCGCTGATTTATGAGCTCCCCAAATACGGTGGTCTTGATTTTTGAGCTACAACCCCTAACCCCCAATAAAACAGAAGTACCCTCACAATTTATCGTATCATATTTTTTGACGTACCAACATGTTCGCTGATTCATAAGCTCCCCGAATACGGTGGTCTTGATTTTGGAGCTACAACCCCTGACAGGAAGAAGAGAGGAGTTTTTTCAAAATTCATTGTATCGAATTATTCGACGTTCCGAAATGTTCGCTGAATTTTGAGCTCCCCAAATACGGTAGTCTCGATTTGTGAGCTACAATCCCTAACCCGAAGAAGAGAGGAGTATTCTCAAAATTCATCGTATCGAGATCTTTGACGTACCAAAATGTTCGCTGAATTATGAGCTTCCCAAACACGGTAGTCTGGATTCTTGAGCTACAACCCCGAACCTCCAATAAATCAGAAGTAACCTTAAAATTTATCGTATCGAATTCTTTGACGTACCAACATGTTCGCTGAATTATAAGCTCCTCGAATGCGGTAGTCTCGATTTTCTAGCTACAACCCCTAACCCGAAGAACAGAGAAGTATTTTCAAAATTCATTGTATCGAATTCTTTGACTCACCAACATGTTCGCTGAATTATGAGCTCCCCAAATACGGTAGTCTCGATTTTCGAGCTACAACCCCTAACCCTTAATGAACCAGAAGTCCCCTTGAAATTCATCGTGTCGAATTCTTTGACGTACCAACATGTTGACTGATCCATGATCTCCCCGAATACGGTGGGCTTGATTTTGGAGCTACAACCCCTAACCGGAAGAAGAAAGGAGTATTTTCAAAATTCGTTGTATCGAATTCTTTGACGTTTCAGCATGTTCGCTAAATTATGAGCTCCCCAAATACGGTAGTCTCGATTTTTGAGCTACAACCCCTAACCCGAAGAAGAGAGAAGTATTCTCCAAATTCATCGTATCGAGATCTTTGACGTACCAAAATGTTCGCTGATTTATGAGAATTTCCGAATACGGTAGTCCCGATTCTTGAGCTACAACCCCTAACCCCCGGAAAAACAGAAGTACCCTTACAATTTATCGTATCGAATTCTTTGACGTACCAAAATGTTCGCTGATTTATGAGCTCCTCAAATACGGTAGTCTCGATTTTTGAGCTAGAACCCCTAACCGCCGATGAAACAGAAGTACCCTTGAAATCCATCGTATTGAATTCTTTGACATACCAACATGTTCGCTGATTCATGAGCTACCCAAATACGGTCGTCTTGATTTTGGAGCTACAATCCCTAACCGGAAGAAGAGAGTAGTATTTTCAAAATTCATTGTATCAAATTGTTTGACGTACCGACATGTTCGCTGATTTATGAGCTGCCCAAATACGGTAGTCTCAATTTTCGAGCTACAACCCCTGACCCTCAATAGAACAGAAGTTTCCTCACGATTTATCGTATCGAAGTATTCGACGTACCAACATGTTCGCTGATTCATGAGCTCCTTGAATACGGTGATCTTGATTTTGGAGCTACAACCCCTAACCGGAAGAAGAGAGGAGTATTCTCAAAATTTATCATATCGAGATCTTTGACGTACCGAAATGTTCGCTGATTTATGAGCTCCCCAAATACGGTGGTCTTGATTTTTGAGCTACAACCCCTAACCCCCAATAAAACAGAAGTACCCTCACAATTTATCGTATCATATTTTTTGACGTACCAACATGTTCGCTGATTCATAAGCTCCCCGAATACGGTGGTCTTGATTTTGGAGCTACAACCCCTGACAGGAAGAAGAGAGGAGTTTTTTCAAAATTCATTGTATCGAATTATTCGACGTTCCGAAATGTTCGCTGAATTTTGAGCTCCCCAAATACGGTAGTCTCGATTTGTGAGCTACAATCCCTAACCCGAAGAAGAGAGGAGTATTCTCAAAATTCATCGTATCGAGATCTTTGACGTACCAAAATGTTCGCTGAATTATGAGCTTCCCAAACACGGTAGTCTGGATTCTTGAGCTACAACCCCGAACCTCCAATAAATCAGAAGTAACCTTAAAATTTATCGTATCGAATTCTTTGACGTACCAACATGTTCGCTGAATTATAAGCTCCTCGAATGCGGTAGTCTCGATTTTCTAGCTACAACCCCTAACCCGAAAAACAGAGAAGTATTTTCAAAATTCATTGTATCGAATTCTTTGACTCACCAACATGTTCGCTGAATTATGAGCTCCCCAAATACGGTAGTCTCGATTTTCGAGCTACAACCCCTAACCCTTAATGAACCAGAAGTCCCCTTGAAATTCATCGTGTCGAATTCTTTGACGTACCAACATGTTGACTGATCCATGATCTCCCCGAATACGGTGGGCTTGATTTTGGAGCTACAACCCCTAACCGGAAGAAGAAAGGAGTATTTTCAAAATTCGTTGTATCGAATTCTTTGACGTTTCAGCATGTTCGCTAAATTATGAGCTCCCCAAATACGGTAGTCTCGATTTTTGAGCTACAACCCCTAACCCGAAGAAGAGAGAAGTATTCTCCAAATTCATCGTATCGAGATCTTTGACGTACCAAAATGTTCGCTGATTTATGAGAATTTCCGAATACGGTAGTCCCGATTCTTGAGCTACAACCCCTAACCCCCGGAAAAACAGAAGTACCCTTACAATTTATCGTATCGAATTCTTTGACGTACCAAAATGTTCGCTGATTTATGAGCTCCTCAAATACGGTAGTCTCGATTTTTGAGCTAGAACCCCTAACCGCCGATGAAACAGAAGTACCCTTGAAATCCATCGTATTGAATTCTTTGACATACCAACATGTTCGCTGATTCATGAGCTACCCAAATACGGTCGTCTTGATTTTGGAGCTACAATCCCTAACCGGAAGAAGAGAGTAGTATTTTCAAAATTCATTGTATCAAATTGTTTGACGTACCGACATGTTCGCTGATTTATGAGCTGCCCAAATACGGTAGTCTCAATTTTCGAGCTACAACCCCTGACCCTCAATAGAACAGAAGTTTCCTCACGATTTATCGTATCGAGGTATTCGACGTACCAACATGTTCGCTGATTCATGAGCTCCTTGAATACGGTGATATTGATTTTGGAGCTACAACCCCTAACCGGAAGAAGAGAGGAGTATTCTCAAAATTTATCATATCGAGATCTTTGACGTCCCAAATTATTCGCTGATTCATAAGCTCCCCAAATACGGTAGTCTCGATTTTTGAGCTACAACCCCTAACCCCCAATAAAACAGAAGTACCCTTAAAATTCATCGCATGGAATTCTTTGACGTACCGAAACGTTCGCTGATTTATGAGCTCACCAAATACGGTAGTCCCGATTTTTGAGCTACAACCTCCAACCCGAAGAAGAGAAGTATTCTCAAAATTCATCGTATCGAGATCTTTGACGTACCAAAATGTTCGCTGATTCATGAACTCCCCGAATACGGTAGTCCCGATTTTTGAGCTACAACCCCTAACCCCGAAAAAACAGAAGTCCCCTTACAATTTATCGTATCGAATTCTTTGACGTAACAAAATGTTCGCTGATTCATGAGCTTCCCGAATACGGTGGTCTTGATTTTGGAGCTACAACCCCCAACCGGAAGAAGAGAGTAGTATTTTCAAAATTCATTGTATCGAATTCTTTGACTCACCAACATGTTTGCTGAATTATGAGCTACCCAAATACGGTAGTCTCGATGTTTGAGCTACAACCCCTAACCCTTATTAAACCAGAAGTCCCCTTGAAATTTATCGTGTCGAATTCTTTGACGTACCAACATGTTCACTGATTCATGACCTCCCTGAATTCGGTGGTCTTGATTTCGGAGCTACAACCCCTAACCGGAAGAAGAAAGGAGTATTTTCAAAATTCGTTGTATCGAATTCTTTGACGGTTCAGCATGTTCGCTGAATTATGAGCTCCCCAAATACGGTAGTCTCGATTTTTGAGCTACAACCCCCAACCCCCTATGAAACAGAAGTACCCTCAAAATTTATCGTATCGAATTCTTTGACGTACCGAAACGTTCGCTGATTTATGAGTTCACCAGATACGGTAGTCTCGATTCTTGAGCTACAACCCCTAACCTGAAGAAGAGAGGAGTATTCTCCGAATTCATCGTATTGAGATCTTTGACGTACCAAAATGTTCGCTGATCTATGAGCTCCCCAAATACGGTAGTCTTTATTTTTGAGCTACAACCCCCAACCCCGAATAAATCAGAAGTACCCGTGAAATCTATCGTATCGAATTCTTTGACGTACCAACATGTTCGCTGAATTATGAGCTCCCCAAATACGGAAGTCTCGATTTTTTAGCTACAATCCCTAACCGGAAGAAGAGAGGAGTATTCTCAAAATTCATCGTATCGAGATCTTTGACGTACCGAAATGTTCGCTGATTTATGAACTTCCCAAATACGGTAGTCTCGATTCTTGAGCTACAACCCCCAACCCCCAATGAAACAGAAGTACCCTCAAAATTCATCGTATCGAATTCTTTGACGTACCGAAACGTTCGCTGATTTATGAGTTCACCGAATACGGTAGTCTCGATTCTTGAGCTACAACCCCTAACTGGAAGAAGAGATGAGGATTCTCAAAATTTATTGTATCGAATTCTTCGACTCACCAACATGTTCCCTGAATTATGAGGTCCCCAAATAAGGTAGTCTCGATTTTTTAGCTACAATCCCTAACCGGAAGAAGAGAGGAGTATTCTCAAAATTCATCGTATCGAGATCTTTGACGTACCGAAATGTTCGCTGATTTATGAACTTCCCAAATACGGTAGTCTCGATTCTTGAGCTACAACCCCCAACCCCCAATGAAACAGAAGTACCCTCAAAATTCATCGTATCGAATTCTTCGACGTACCGAAACGTTCGCTGATTCATGAGTTCACCGAATACGGTAGTCTTGATTCTTGAGCTACGACCCCTAACCTGAAGAAGAGAGGAGTATTCTCCAAATTCATCGCATCGAGATCTCTGACGTACCAAAATGTTCGCTGATTTATGAGCTCCCCAAATACGGTGGTCTCGATTTTTGAGCTACAACCCCTGACCCCCAATAAAACAGTAGTACCCCCACAATTTATCGTATCAAATTTTTTGACGTACCAACATTTTCGCTGATTCATAAGCTCCCCGAATACGGTGGTCTTGATTTTGGAGCTACAACCCCTAACAGGAAGAAGAGAGGAGTATTTTCAAAATTCATTGTATCGAATTCTTCGACGTTCCGAAATGTCCGCTGAATTTTGAGCTCCCCGAATACGGTAGTCTCGATTTGTGAGCTACAACCCCTAATCCGAAGAAGAGAAGAGTATTCTCAAAATTCATCGTATCGACATCTTTGACGTACCAAAATGTTCGCTGATTCATGAGCTTCCCAAGTACGGTAGTCTTGATTTTTGAGCTACAACCCTCAACCCCCCATAGAACAAAAGTACCCTTAAAATTCATCGTATCGAATTCTTTGACGAACCAACATGTTCGCTGATTCATGAGCTCCCCGAATACGGTTATCTTGATTTTGAAGCTACAACCCCTAACTGGAAGAAGAGATGAGTATTCTCAAAATTTATTGTATCGAATTCTTTGACGTACCAAAATGTTCGCTGATTTATGAGCTCCTCAAATACGGTAGTCTTGATTTTTGAGCTACAACCCCTAAGCCCGAATAAACCAGAAGTACCCGTAAAATTTATCGTATCGAATTCTTTGACGTACCAACATGTTCGCTGATTCATGAGCTCCCTAAATACGGTAGTCTCGATTTTTGAGCTACAACCCCTAACCCCTAATGAAACAGAAGTACCCTTACAATTTATCGTATCGAATGTTTTGACGTACCAACATGTTCGCTGATTTATAAGCTCCCTGAATACGGTGGTCTTAATTTCGGAGCTACAACCCCTAACAGGAAAAAGAGAGGAGTATTTTCAAAATTCATTGTATCGAATTCTTCGACGTTCCGAAATGTTCGCTGAATTTTGAGCTCCCCAAATACGGTAGTCTCGATTTGTGATATACAACCCCTAATCCGAAGAAGAGAGGAGTATTCTCAAAATTCATCGTATCGAAATCTTTGACGTACCAAAATGTTCGCTGATTCATGAGCTTCCCAAGTACGGTAGTCTTGATTTTTGAGCTACAACCCTCAACCCCCAATAGAACAAAAGTACCCTTAAAATTCATCGTATCGAATTCTTTGACGAACCAACATGTTCGCTGATTCATGAGCTCCCCGAATACGGTTATCTTGATTTTGAAGCTACAACCCCTAACTGGAAGAAGAGATGAGTATTCTCAAAATTTATTGTATCGAATTCTTTGACGTACCAAAATGTTCGCTGATTTATGAGCTTCTCAGATACAGTAGTCTCGATTTTTGAGCTAGAACCCCTAACCACCAATGAAACAGAAGTACCCTCAAAATTCATCGTATCGGATTCTTTGACGTACCAACATGTTTGCTGATTCATGAGTTCCCCGAATACGGTGGTCTTAATTTCGAAGCTACAACCCCTAACCGGGAAAAGAGAGGAGTATTTTTAAAATTCATTGTATCGAATTCTTTGACGTTCCAACATGTTCTCTGAATTATGAGCTCCCCAAATACGGTAGTCTCGATTTTTGAGCTACAATCCCTAACCCGAAGAAGAGAGGAGTATTCTCAAAATTCATCGTATCGAGATCTTTGACGTACCAAAATGTTCGCTGAATTATGAGCTTCCCAAACACGGTAGTCTGGATTCTTGAGCTACAACCCCGAACCTCCAATAAATCAGAAGTAACCTCAAAATTTATCGTATCGAATTCTTTGACGTATCAACATGTTCGCTGAATTATAAGCTCCTCGAATGCGGTAGTCTCGATTTTCTAGCTACAACCCCTAACCCGAAGAAGAAAGGAGTTTTTTTCAAAATTGATCGTATCAAGATCTCTCACGTACCAAAATGTTCACTGATTCATGAGCTCCCCAAATACGGTAGTTTTGATTTTTGAGCTACAACCCCTATCCCTCAATAAACCAGAAGTACGCTTAAAATTCATCGTATCGAATTCTTGGACGTACCAAAATGTTCGCTGATTTATGAACTCCTCAAATACGGTAGTTTCGATTCTTGAGCTACAACC
Organism: Tenthredo livida; assembly: GCA_963992785.1. Taxonomy (NCBI): domain Eukaryota; kingdom Metazoa; phylum Arthropoda; class Insecta; order Hymenoptera; family Tenthredinidae; genus Tenthredo; species Tenthredo livida. Next base: position 29,278,420 of record OZ023066.1, on the reverse strand, counting down.
CCTAACCCCGAATGAAACAGAAGTACCCTCAAAATTCATCGTATCGAATTCTTTGACGTACCAACATTTTCGCTGATTCATGAGACCCCCGAATACGGTGGTCTCGATTTTGGAGCTACATTCCCTAACCGGAAAAACGGAGGAGTATTTTCAAAATTTATCGTATCGAATTCTCCGACGTACCAACATGTTCACTGATTCATGAGCTACCCACATACGGTAGTCTCGATTTTTGAGCTACAACCTCCAACCCGAAGAAGAGAAGTATTCTCAAAATTCATCGTATCGAGATCTTTGACGTACCAAAATGTTCGCTGATTCATGAACTCCCCGAATACGGTAGTCCCGATTTTTGAGCTACAACCCCTAACCCCGAAAAAACAGAAGTCCCCTTACAATTTATCGTATCGAATTCTTTGACGTAACAAAATGTTCGCTGATTCATGAGCTTCCCGAATACGGTGGTCTTGATTTTGGAGCTACAACCCCCAACCGGAAGAAGAGAGTAGTATTTTCAAAATTCATTGTATCGAATTCTTTAACTCACCAACATGTTTGCTGAATTATGAGCTACCCAAATACGGTAGTCTCGATGTTTGAGCTACAACCCCTAACCCTTATTAAACCAGAAGTCCCCTTGAAATTTATCGTGTCGAATTCTTTGACGTACCAACATGTTCACTGATTCATGACCTCCCTGAATACGGTGGTCTTGATTTTGGAGCTACAACCCCTAACCGGAAGAAGAAAGGAGTATTTTCAAAATTCATTGTATCGAATTCTTTGACGGTTCAGCATGTTCGCTGAATTATGAGCTCCCCAAATACGGTAGTCTCGATTTTTGAGCTACAACCCCCAACCCCTTATGAAACAGAAGTACCCTCGAAATTTATCGTATCGAATTCTTTGACGTACCGAAACGTTCGCTGATTTATGAGTTCACCAGATACGGTAGTCTCGATTCTTGAGCTACAACCCCTAACCTGAAGAAGAGAGGAGTATTCTCCAAATTCATCGTATTGAGATCTTTGACGTACCAAAATGTTCGCTGATCTATGAGCTCCCCAAATACGGTAGTCTTTATTTTTGAGCTACAACCCCCAACCCCGAATAAATCAGAAGTACCCGTGAAATCTATCGTATCGAATTCTTTGACGTACCAACATGTTCGCTGAATTATGAGCTCCCCAAATACGGAAGTCTCGATTTTTTAGCTACAATCCCTAACCGGAAGAAGAGAGGAGTATTCTCAAAATTCATCGTATCGACATCTTTGACGTACCGAAATGTTCGCTGATTTATGAACTTTCCAAATACGGTAGTCTCGATTCTTGAGCTACAACCCCCAACCCCCAATGAAACAGAAGTACCCTCAAAATTCATCGTATCGAATTCTTTGACGTATCAACATGTTTGCACATTCATGAGTTCCACGAATACGGTGGTCTTAATTTCGGAGCTACAACCCCTAACCGGGAAAAGAGAGGAGTATTTTTAAAATTCATTGTATCGAATTCTTCGACGTTCCAACATGTTCGCTGAATTATGAGCTCCCCAAATACGGTAGTCTCGATTTTTTAGCTACAATCCCTAACCCGAAAAAGAGAGGAGTATTCTCAAAATTCATCGTATCGAGATCTTTGACGTACCAAAATGTTCGCTGAATTATGAGCTTCCCAAACACGGTAGTCTGGATTGTTGAGATACAACCCCGAACCTCCAATAAACCAGAAGTAACCTTAAAATTTATCGTATCGAATTCTTTGACGTACCAACATGTTCGCTGAATTATAAGCTCCTCGAATGCGGTAGTCTCGATTTTCTAGCTACAACCCCTAACCCGAAGAAGAGAGGAGTCTTTTTCAAAATTGATCGTATCAAGATCTCTGACAAACCAAAATGTTCACTGATTCATGAGCTCCCCAAATACGGTAGTTTTGATTTTTGAGCTACAACCCCTATCTTTCAATGAACCAGAAGTACCCTTCAAATTCATCGTATCGAATTCTTTGACGTACCAAAATGTTCGCTGATTTATGAACTCCTCAAATACGGTAGTTTCGATTCTTGAGCTACAACCCATAACCCCGAATGAAACGGAAGTACCCTTAAAATTCATCGTATCGAATTCTTTGACGTACCAACATGTTCGCTGATTCATGAGTTCCCCGAATACGGTGGTCTCGATTTTGGAGCTACAACCCCTGACACTCAATAAAACAGAAGTACCCTTAAGATTCATTGTATCGAATTCTTCGACGTTCCAACATGTTCGCTGAATTATGAGCTCCTCAAATACGGGAGTCTCGATTTTTGAGCTACAACCCCTAACCCGAAGAAGAGAGAAGTATTCTCCAAATTCATCGTATCGAGATCTTTGACGTACCAAAATGTTCACTGATTTATGAGCTTTTTAAATACGGTAGTCCCGATTCTTGAGCTACAACCCCTAACCCCCGGAAAAACAGAAGTACCCTTACAATTTATCGTATCGAATTCTTTGACGTACCAAAATGTTCGCTGATTTATGAGCTCCTCAAATACGGTAGTCTCGATTTTTGAGCTAGAACCCCTAACCGCCGATGAAACAGAAGTACCCTTGAAATCCATCGTATTGAATTCTTTGACATACTAACATGTTCGCTGATTCATGAGCTACCAAAATACGGTCGTCTTGATTTTGGAGCTACTATCCCTAACCGGAAGAAGAGAGTAGTATTTTCAAAATTCATTGTATCAAATTGTTTGACGTACCGACATGTTCGCTAATTTATGAGCTGCCCACATACAGTAGTCTCAATTTTCGAGCTACAACCCCTGACCCTCAATAGAACAGAAGTACCCTCACGATTTATCGTATCGAGGTATTCGACGTACCAACATGTTCGCTGATTCATGAGCTCCCCGAATACGGTGATCCTCATTTTGGAGCTACAACCCCTAACCGGAAGAAGAGAGGAGTATTCTCAAAATTTATCATATCGAGATCTTTGACGTCCCAAATTATTCGCTGATTCATAAGCTCCCCAAATACGGTAGTCTCGATTTTTGAGCTACAACCTCCAACCCGAAGAAGAGAAGTATTCTCAAAATTCATCGTATCGAATTCATTGACGTACGAAAATGTTCGCTGATTCATGAGCTCCTCAAATACGGTAGTCTCGATTTTTGAGCTACAACCCCTAACCCCCAGTAAAACAGAAGTACCCTTAAAATTCATCGTATCGAATTCTTTGACGTACCAACATGTTCGCTGATTCATGAGCTCCGGAAATACGGTGATCTTGATTTTGGAGCTACAACTCCTGACCGGAAGAAAAGAGAAGTATTTTCAAAACTCATTGTATCGAATTCTTTGACGTTCCAACATGTTCGCTGAATTATGAGCTCCTCAAATACGGTAGTCTCGATTTTTGAGCCACAACCCCTAACCCGAAGAAGAGAGAAGTATTCTCAAAATTCATCGAATCGAGATCTTTGACGTACCGAAATGTTCGCTGATTTACGAGCTCCCCAAATACGGTAGTCTCGATTTTTAAGGTGAAACCCCTAACCCCCAATAAACCAAGAGTACCCTTGAAATTCATCGTATGGAATTCTTTGACGTACCAAAATGCTTGATGATTTATGGACTCCTCAAATACGGTAGTCTCGACTTTTGAGCTACAACCCGTTACCCCCAATAAAACAGAAGTACCCTTGAAATTCATCGTATGGAATTCTTCGACGTACCAACATGTTCGCTGATTCATGAGCTCCCCGAATACGGTGGTCTTGATTTTGGAGCTACAACCCCTAACCGGAAGAAGGAAGAAGTATTTTCTAAATTCATTGTATCGAATTCTTTGACCTACCAACATGTTCGCTGAATTATGAGCTCCTCAAATACGGTAGACTCAATTTTTGAGCTACAACCCCTAACCCTCAATGGAACAGAAGTACCCTTACAATTCATCGTATCGAATTCTTTGACGCACCAACATGTTCGCTGATTCATGAGCTCCAGGAATACAGTGGTCTTGATTTTGAAGCTACAACCCCCAACCGGAAGAAGGAAGGGGTATTTTCGAAATTCATTGTATCGAATTCTTTGACGTACCAACATGTTCGCTGAATTATGAGCTCCTCAAATACGGTAGTCTCGATTTTTGAGCTACAACCCCTAATCCGAAGAAGAGAGGAGTATTCTTAAAATTCATCGTATCGAGATCTTTGACGTACCAAAATGTTCGCTGATTCATGAGCTTCCCAAAAACGGTAGTCTTGATTTTTCAGTCACAACCCCTCACCCTCAATCAACCAGAAATACCCTCAGAATTCATTGTATCAAATTCTTTGACGTACCAAAATCTTCGCTGATTTATGAGCTTCTCAAATACGGTAGTCTCGATTTTTGAGCTACAACCGACGACCCCAAATAAAACAGAAAAACCCTTCATATTCATCGTATCGAATTCTTTGACGTTGCAACATGTTCGCTGATTCATAAGCTCGCCGAATACGGTGGTCTTGATTTTAGAGCTACAACCCCTAACCGGAAAAACGGAGGAGTATTTTCAAAATTTATCGTATCGAATTCTTCGACGTACCAACATGTTCGCTGATTTATGAGCTACCCACATACGGTAGTCTCGATTTTTGAGCTACAACCCCTGACACTCAATAAAACAGAAGTACCCTTACAATTTATCGTATCGAATTTTCTGACCTACCAACATGGTCGCTCATTCATGAGCTCCCCGGAAACGGTGGTCTTGATTGCGGAGCTACAACCCCTAACCGGGAAAAGAGAGGAGTATTTTCAAAATTCATTGTATCGAATTCTTTGACGTTCCAACATGTTCGCTGAATTATGAGCTCCTCAAATGCGGGAGTCTCGATCTTTGAGCTACAACCACTAACCCAAAGAAGAGAGGAGTATTCTCAAAATTCATCGTATCGAGATCTATGAAGTACCAAAATGTTCGCTGATTTATGAGCTCCCTAAATACGGTAGTCTCGATTTTTGAGCTACAACCCCCAACCCCCAATAAAACGAGAGTACCCTTGAAATTTATCGTATCGAATTCTTCGACATACCAAAACGTTCGATGATTCATGAGTTCACCGAATACGGTAGTCTCGATTCTTGAGCTACAACCCCTAACCTGAAGAAGAGAGGAGTATTCTCCAAATTCATCGTATTGAGATCTCTGACGTACCAAAATGTTCGCTGATTTATGAGCTACCCAAATACGGTGGTCTTGATTTTTGAGCTACAACCCCTAACCCCCAATAAAACAGAAGTACCCTCACAATTTATCGTATCAAATTTTTTGACGTACCAACATGTTCGCTGATTCATAAGCTCCCCGAATACGGTGGTCTTGATTTCGGAGCTACAACCCCTAACAGGGAGAAAAGAGGAGTATTTTCGAAATTCATTGTATCGAATTCTTCGACGTTCCAACATGTTCGCTGAATTATGAGCTCCTCAAATACGGGAGTCTCGATTTTTGAGCTACAACCACTAACCCAAAGAAGAGAGGAGTATTCTCAAAATTCATCGTATCGAGATCTATGACGTACCAAAATGTTCGCTGATTTATGAGCTTCCCAAGTACGGTAGTCTTGATTTTTGAGCTACAACCCTCAACCCCCAATAGAACAGAAGTACCCTTAAAATTCATCGTATCGAATTCTTTGACGTACCGAAACGTTCGCTGATTCATGAGTTCACCAAATACGGTAGTCTCGATTCTTGAGCTACAACCCCTAACCTGAAGAAGAGATGAGTATTCTCCAAATTCATCGTATTGAGATCTTTGACGTACCAAAATGTTCGCTGATTCATGAGCTCCCCAAATACGGTAGTCTTGATTTTTGAGCTACAACCCCTAACCCCGAATAAACCAGAAGTACCCATAAAATTTATCGTATCGAATTCTTTGACTTACCAACATGTTCGCTAATTCACGAGCTCCCTAAATACGGTAGTCTCAATTTTTGAGCTACAACCCCTAACCCCTAATGAAACAGAAGTACCCTTACAATTTATCGTATCGAATTTTTTGACGTACCGAAACGTTCGCTGAGTTATGAGTTGACCGAATACGGTAGTCTTGATTCTTGAGCTACAACCCCTAACCTGAAGAAGAGAGGAGTATTCTCCAAATTCATCGTATCGAGATCTCTGACGTACCAAAATGTTCGCTGATTTATGAGCTCCCCAAATACGGTGGTCTTGATTTTTGAGCTACAACCTCTAACCCCCAATAAAACAGAAGTACCCTCACAATTCATCGTATCAAATTTTTTGACGTACCAACATGTTCGCTGATTCATAAGCTCCCCGAATATGGTGTTCTTGATTTTGGAGCTACATCCCCTAACAGGAAGAAGAGAGGAGTATTTTCAAAATTCATTGTATCGAATTCTTCGACGTTCCGAAATGTTCGCTGATTCATGAGCTGCCCGAATACGGTGATGTTGATTTTGAAGCTACAACCCCTAACTGGAAGAAGAGATGAGTATTCTTAAAATTCATCGTATCGAATTCTTTGACGTACCAAAATGTTCGCTGATTTATGAGCTCCTCAAATACGGTAGTCTCGATTTTTGAGCTAGAACCCCTAACCGCCAATGAAACAGAAGTACCCTCAAAATTCATCGTATCGAATTCTTTGACGTACCGAAACGTTCGCTGATTCATGAGTTCACCAAATACGGTAGTCTCGATTCTTGAGCTACAACCCCTAACCTGAAGAAGAGAAGAGTATTCTCCAAATTCATCGTATTGAGATCTTTGACGTACCAAAATGTTCGCTGATTTATGAGCTCCCCAAATACGGTAGTCTTGATTCTTGAGCTACAACCCCTAAGCCCGAATAAACCAGAAGTACCCGTAAAATTTATCGTATCGAATGGTTTGACGTACCAAGATGTTCGCTGATTCATGAGCTTCCCGAATACGGTGGTCTCGATTTTGGAGCTACAACCCCTAACCGGAAGAAGAGAGGAGTATTTTCAAAATTCATTGTATCGAATTCTTTGACGTACCAACATGTTCGCTGAATTATGAGCTCCCCAAATACGGTAGTCTCGATTTTCGAGCTACAACCTCTAGACCGGAGAAGAGAGAAGTATTCTCAAAATTCATCGTATCGAGATCTTTGACGTACCAAAATATTCGCTGATTTATGAGTTCCCCAAATACAGTAGTCTCGAATTGTGAGCTACAACCCCTAACCCCCAATAAAACAGAAGTACCCTTAAAATTCATCGTATCGAATTCATTGACGTACGAAAATGTTCGCTGATTCATGAGCTCCTCAAATACGGTAGTCTCGATTTTTGAGCTACAACCCCCAACCCCCAGTAAAACAGAAGTACCCTTAAAATTCATCGTATCGAATTCTTTGACGTACCAACATGTTCGCTGATTCATGAGCTCCGGAAATACGGTGATCTTGATTTTGGAGCTACAACTCCTAACCGGAAGAAAAGAGAAGTATTTTCAAAACTCATTGTATCGAATTCTTTGACGTTCCAACATGTTCGCTGAATTATGAGCTCCTCAAATACGGTAGTCTCGATTTTTGAGCCACAACCCCTAACCCGAAGAAGAGAGAAGTATTCTCAAAATTCATCGAATCGAGATCTTTGACGTACCGAAATGTTCGCTGATTTACGAGCTCCCCAAATACGGTAGTCTCGATTTTTGAGGTGAAACCCCTAACCCCCAATAAACCAGGAGTACCCTTGAAATTCATCGTATGGAATTCTTCGACGTACCAACATGTTCGCTGATTCATGAGCTCCCCGAATACGGTGGTCTTGATTTTGGAGCTACAACCCCTAACCGGAAGAAGGAAGAAGTATTTTCTAAATTCATTGTATCGAATTCTTTGACCTACCAACATGTTCGCTGAATTATGAGCTCCTCAAATACGGTAGACTCAATTTTTGAGCTACAACCCCTAACCCTCAATGGAACAGAAGTACCCTTACAATTCATCGTATCGAATTCTTTGACGCACCAACATGTTCGCTGATTCATGAGCTCCAGGAATACAGTGGTCTTGATTTTGAAGCTACAACCCCCAACCGGAAGAAGGAAGGGGTATTTTCGAAATTCATTGTATCGAATTCTTTGACGTACCAACATGTTCGCTGAATTATGAGCTCCTCAAATACGGTAGTCTCGATTTTTGAGCTACAACCCCTAATCCGAAGAAGAGAGGAGTATTCTCAAAATTCATCGTATCGAGATCTTTGACGTACCAAAATGTTCGCTGATTCATGAGCTCCCCGAATACGGTAGTCTTGATTTTTCAGTCACAACCCCTCACCCTCAATCAACCAGAAATACCCTCAGAATTCATTGTATCAAATTCTTTGACGTACCAAAATCTTCGCTGATTTATGAGCTTCTCAAATACGGTAGTCTCGATTTTTGAGCTCCAACCCCTAACCCCCAATGAAACAGAACTACCCTTGAAATTCATCGTATCAAATTCCTTGACGTACCAACATGTTCGCTGATTCATAAGCTCACCGAACACGGTGATCTTTATTTCGGAGCTACAACCCCTAACCGGAAGAAAAGAGAAGAATTTTCAAAATTCATTGTGTCGAATTCTTCGACGTTCCAACATGTTCGCTGAATTATGAGCGCCTCAAATACGGTGGTCTTGATTTTGGAGCTACAACCCCTAACCGAAAGAAGGAAGGAGTATTCTCAAAATTCATTGTATCGAATTCTTTGACGTACCAAAATGTTCGCTGATTTATGAGCTCCTCAAATACGGTCGTCTTGATTTTTGAGCTACAATCCCTAACCCCCAATGAAACAGAAGTACCCTTGAAATTCATCGTATCGACTTCTTCGACGTACCAACATGTTCGCCGATTCATGAGCTCCCCGAATACGGTGGTCTTCATTTTGGAGCTACAACGCCTAACCGGAAGAAGAGAGGAGTATTTTCAACATTCATTGTATCGAATTCTCTGACGTACCAACATGTTCGCTGAATTATGAGCTCCCCAAATACGGTCGTCTTGATTTTTGATCTACAACCCCTAACCCGAAGAAGAGAGAAGTATTCTCAAAATTCATCGTATCGAAATCTTTGACGTACCAAAATGTTCGCTGATTTACGAGCTTCACAAATACGGTAGTCTCGATTTTTAAGCTACAACCCCTAACCCCCAATGAACCAGAAGTACCCCTGAAATTCATCGTATGGAATTCTTTGACGTACCAAAATGCTTGCTGATTCATGAACTCCTCAAATACGATAGTCTCTACTTTTGAGCTACAACCTCTCAACCCGAATAAAACAGAAGTACCCTTCGAATCCATCGTATCGAATTCTTTGACGTGCCAACATGTTCGCTGATTCATAAGCTCCTCAAATACGGTAGTCTCAATTTTTGAGCTACAACCTCTAACCCTCAATAATACAGAAGTACCCTCACAATTTATCGTATCGAATTCTTTGACGTGACAACATGTTCGCTGATTCATAAGCTTCCCGAATACGGTGGTCTTGATTTTGGAGCTACAACCCACAACCGGAAGAAGAGAGAAGTATTTTCAAAATTCATTGTATCGAATTCTTCGACTCACCAACATGTTCGCTGAATTATGAGCTCCCCAAATACGGTAGTCTCGATTTTTGAGTGACAACCCCCAACCCTTAATAAACCAGAAATCCCCTTGAAATTCATCGTGTCGAATTTTTTGACGTACCAACATGTTGACTGATTCATGACCTCCCCGAATACGGTGGTATTGATTTTGGAGCTGTAACCCCTAGCCGGAAAAAAGAAGGAGTATTTTCAAAATTAATTGTATTGAATTCTTTGGCGTTTCAGCATGTTCGCTGAATCATGAGCTCCCCAAATACGGTAGTCTCGATTTTTGAGCTACAACCCCTAACCCCCAATGAACCAGAAGTACCCTTGAAATTCATCGTATGGAATTCTTTGACGTACCAAAATGCTTGCTGATTCATGAACTCCTTGAATACGGTAGTCTCGACTTTTGAGCTACAACCTCTTAACCCGAATAAAACAGAAGTACCCTTGAAATCCATCGTATCGAATTCTTTGACGTGACAACATGTTCGCTGATTTATGAGCTCCTCAAATACGATAGTCTCGATTTTTGAGCTACAACCCATAACCCCCAATGAACCAGAAGTACCCTTAAAATTCGTCGTATTGAATTCTTTGACGTACCAACATGTTCACTGATTCATGAGCTCTTCGAAAACGGTGACCTTGATTCTGGAGCTACAACTCCTAACCGGAAGAAGAGAGAAGTATTTTCGAAACTCATTCTATCAAATAGTTTGACGTACCAACATGTTCGCTGATTTATGAGCTCCCCAAATACGGTAGTCTCAATTTTTGAGCTACAACCTCCAACCCTCAATAAAACAGAAGTACCCTCACAATTCATCGTATCGAATTCTTTGACGTTCCAACATGTTCGCTGATTCATGAGCTTCCCGAATACGGTGGTCTTGATTTTGGAGCTACAACCCACAACCGGAAAAAGAGAGAAGTATTTTTAAAATTCATTGTATCGAATTCTTCGACTCACCAACATGTTCGCTGATTTATGAGCTCCCCAAATACGGTAGTCTCGATTTTCGAGCTACAACCCCTAACCCTTAATAAACCAGAAGTCCCCTTGAAATTCATCGTGTCGAATTCTTTGACGTACCAACATGTTCACTGATTCATGACCTCCCCGAATACGGTGGGCTTGATTTTGGAGCTACAACCCCTAACCGGAAGAAGAAAGGAGTATTTTCAAAATTCATTGTATCGAATTCTTTGACGTTTCAGCATGTTCGCTGAATGATGAGCTCCCCAAATACGGTAGTCTTGATTTTTGAGCTACAACCTCTAACCCGAAGAAGAGAGAAGTATTCTCAAAATTCATCGTATCGAGATCTTTGACGTACCAAAATGTTCGCTGATTTATGAGCTTACCAAATACGGTAGTCCCGATTCTTGAGCTACAACCCCTAACCCCCGGAAAAACAGAAGTACCCTCACAATTTATCGTATCGAATTCTTTGACGTGACGACATGTTCGCTGATTCATGAGCTTCCCGAATACGGTGGTCTTGATTTTGGAGCTACAACCCACAACCGGAAGAGGAGAGAAGTATTTTCAAAATTCATTGTATCGAATTCTTCGACTCACCAACATGTTCGCTGAATTATGAGCTCCCCAAATACGGTCGTCTCGATTTTTGAGTGACAACCCCCAACCCTTAATAAACCAGAAATCCCCTTGAAATTCATCGTGTCGAATTTTTTGACGTACCAACATGTTAACTGATTCATGACCTCCCCGAATACGGTGGTATTGATTTTGGAGCTGTAACCCCTAGCCGGAAGAAAGAAGGAGTATTTTCAAAATTAATTGTATTGAATTCTTTGGCGTTTCAGCACGTTCGCTGAATTATGAGCTCCCCAAATACGGTAGTCTCGATTTTTGAGCTACAACCCCTAACGCCTAATGAACCAGAAGTACCCTTGAAATTCATCGTATGGAATTCTTTGACGTACTAAAATGCTTGCTGATTCATGAACTCCTTGAATACGGTAGTCTCGACTTTTGAGCTACAACCTCTTAACCCGAATAAAACAGAAGTACCCTTGAAATCCATCGTATCGAATTCTTTGACGTGACAACATGTTCGCTGATTTATGAGCTCCTCAAATACGGTAGTCTCGATTTTTGAGCTACAACCCATAACCCCCAATGAACCAGAAGTACCCTTAAAATTCATCGTATCGAATTCATTGACGTACGAAAATGTTCGCTGATTCATGAGCTCCTCAAATACGGTAGTCTCGATTTTTGAGCTACAACCCCTAACCCCCAGTAAAACAGAAGTACCCTTAAAATTCATCGTATCGAATTCTTTGACGTACCAACATGTTCGCTGATTCATGAGCTCCGGAAATACGGTGATCTTGATTTTGGAGCTACAACTCCTAACCGAAAGAAGGAAGGAGTATTCTCAAAATTCATTGTATCGAATTCTTTGACGTACCAAAATGTTCGCTGATTTATGAGCTCCTCAAATACGGTCGTCTTGATTTTTGAGCTACAATCCCTAACCCCCAATGAAACAGAAGTACCCTTGAAATTCATCGTATCGACTTCTTCGACGTACCAACATGTTCGCCGATTCATGAGCTCCCCGAATACGGTGGTCTTCATTTTGGAGCTACAACGCCTAACCGGAAGAAGAGAGGAGTATTTTCAACATTCATTGTATCGAATTCTCTGACGTACCAACATGTTCGCTGAATTATGAGCTCCCCAAATACGGTCGTCTTGATTTTTGAGCTACAACCCCTAACCCGAAGAAGAGAGAAGTATTCTCAAAATTCATCGTATCGAAATCTTTGACGTACCAAAATGTTCGCTGATTTACGAGCTCCACAAATACGGTAGTCTCGATTTTTAAGCTACAACCCCTAACCCCCAATGAACCAGAAGTACCCCTGAAATTCATCGTATGGAATTCTTTGACGTACCAAAATGCTTGCTGATTCATGAACTCCTCAAATACGGTAGTCTCTACTTTTGAGCTACAACCTCTCAACCCGAATAAAACAGAAGTACCCTTCGAATCCATCGTATCGAATTCTTTGACGTGCCAACATGTTCGCTGATTTATAAGCTCCTCAAATACGGTAGTCTCAATTTTTGAGCTACAACCTCTAACCCTCAATAAAACAGAAGTACCCTCACAATTTATCGTATCGAATTCTTTGACGTGACAACATGTTCGCTGATTCATAAGCTTCCCGAATACGGTGGTCTTGATTTTGGAGCTACAACCCACAACCGGAAGAAGAGAGAAGTATTTTCAAAATTCATTGTATCGAATTCTTCGACTCACCAACATGTTCGCTGAATTATGAGCTCCCCAAATACGGTAGTCTCGATTTTTGAGTGACAACCCCCAACCCTTAATAAACCAGAAATCCCCTTGAAATTCATCGTGTCGAATTTTTTGACGTACCAACATGTTGACTGATTCATGACCTCCCCGAATACGGTGGTATTGATTTTGGAGCTGTAACCCCTAGCCGGAAAAAAGAAGGAGTATTTTCAAAATTAATTGTATTGAATTCTTTGGCGTTTCAGCATGTTCGCTGAATCATGAGCTCCCCAAATACGGTAGTCTCGATTTTTGAGCTACAACCCCTAACCCCCAATGAACCAGAAGTACCCTTGAAATTCATCGTATGGAATTCTTTGACGTACCAAAATGCTTGCTGATTCATGAACTCCTTGAATACGGTAGTCTCGACTTTTGAGCTACAACCTCTTAACCCGAATAAAACAGAAGTACCCTTGAAATCCATCGTATCGAATTCTTTGACGTGACAACATGTTCGCTGATTTATGAGCTCCTCAAATACGATAGTCTCGATTTTTGAGCTACAACCCATAACCCCCAATGAACCAGAAGTACCCTTAAAATTCGTCGTATTGAATTCTTTGACGTACCAACATGTTCACTGATTCATGAGCTCTTCGAAAACGGTGACCTTGATTCTGGAGCTACAACTCCTAACCGGAAGAAGAGAGAAGTATTTTCGAAACTCATTCTATCAAATAGTTTGACGTACCAACATGTTCGCTGATTTATGAGCTCCCCAAATACGGTAGTCTCAATTTTTGAGCTACAACCTCCAACCCTCAATAAAACAGAAGTACCCTCACAATTCATCGTATCGAATTCTTTGACGTTCCAACATGTTCGCTGATTCATGAGCTTCCCGAATACGGTGGTCTTGATTTTGGAGCTACAACCCACAACCGGAAAAAGAGAGAAGTATTTTTAAAATTCATTGTATCGAATTCTTCGACTCACCAACATGTTCGCTGATTTATGAGCTCCCCAAATACGGTAGTCTCGATTTTCGAGCTACAACCCCTAACCCTTAATAAACCAGAAGTCCCCTTGAAATTCATCGTGTCGAATTCTTTGACGTACCAACATGTTCACTGATTCATGACCTCCCCGAATACGGTGGGCTTGATTTTGGAGCTACAACCCCTAACCGGAAGAAGAAAGGAGTATTTTCAAAATTCATTGTATCGAATTCTTTGACGTTTCAGCATGTTCGCTGAATGATGAGCTCCCCAAATACGGTAGTCTTGATTTTTGAGCTACAACCTCTAACCCGAAGAAGAGAGAAGTATTCTCAAAATTCATCGTATCGAGATCTTTGATGTACCAAAATGTTCGCTGATTTATGAGCTTACCAAATACGGTAGTCCCGATTCTTGAGCTACAACCCCTAACCCCCGGAAAAACAGAAGTACCCTCACAATTTATCGTATCGAATTCTTTGACGTGACGACATGTTCGCTGATTCATGAGCTTCCCGAATACGGTGGTCTTGATTTTGGAGCTACAACCCACAACCGGAAGAGGAGAGAAGTATTTTCAAAATTCATTGTATCGAATTCTTCGACTCACCAACATGTTCGCTGAATTATGAGCTCCCCAAATACGGTCGTCTCGATTTTTGAGTGACAACCCCCAACCCTTAATAAACCAGAAATCCCCTTGAAATTCATCGTGTCGAATTTTTTGACGTACCAACATGTTAACTGATTCATGACCTCCCCGAATACGGTGGTATTGATTTTGGAGCTGTAACCCCTAGCCGGAAGAAAGAAGGAGTATTTTCAAAATTAATTGTATTGAATTCTTTGGCGTTTCAGCACGTTCGCTGAATTATGAGCTCCCCAAATACGGTAGTCTCGATTTTTGAGCTACAACCCCTAACCCCTAATGAACCAGAAGTACCCTTGAAATTCATCGTATGGAATTCTTTGACGTACTAAAATGCTTGCTGATTCATGAACTCCTTGAATACGGTAGTCTCGACTTTTGAGCTACAACCTCTTAACCCGAATAAAACAGAAGTACCCTTGAAATCCATCGTATCGAATTCTTTGACGTGACAACATGTTCGCTGATTTATGAGCTCCTCAAATACGGTAGTCTCGATTTTTGAGCTACAACCCATAACCCCCAATGAACCAGAAGTACCCTTAAAATTCATCGTATCGAATTCATTGACGTACGAAAATGTTCGCTGATTCATGAGCTCCTCAAATACGGTAGTCTCGATTTTTGAGCTACAACCCCTAACCCCCAGTAAAACAGAAGTACCCTTAAAATTCATCGTATCGAATTCTTTGACGTACCAACATGTTCGCTGATTCATGAGCTCCGGAAATACGGTGATCTTGATTTTGGAGCTACAACTCCTAACCGGAAGAAAAGAGAAGTATTTTCAAAACTCATTGTATCGAATTCTTTGACGTTCCAACATGTTCGCTGAATTATGAGCTCCCTGAATACGGCGGTCTTGATTTTGGAGCTACAACCCCTAACCGGAAGAAGGAAGAAGTATTTTCTAAATTCATTGTATCGAATTCTTTGACCTACCAACATGTTCGCTGAATTATGAGCTCCTCGAATACGGTACACTCAATTTTTGAGCTACAACCCCTAACCCTCAATGGAACAGGAGTACCCTCACAATTCATCGTATCGAATTCTTTGACGCACGAACATGTTCGCTGATTCATGAGCTCCAGGAATACAGTGGTCTTGATTTTGAAGCTACAACCCCCAACCGGAAGAAGGAAGGGGTATTTTCGAAATTCATTGTATCGAATTCTTTGACGTACTAACATGTTCGCTGAATTATGAGCTCCTCAAATACGGTAGTCTCGATTTTTGAGCTACAACCCCTAATCCGAAGAAGAGAGGAGTATTCTCAAAATTCATCAGATCGAGATCTTTGACGTACCAAAATGTTCGCTGATTCATGAGCTCCCCAAAT
This sequence comes from Tenthredo livida, assembly GCA_963992785.1. Classification (NCBI taxonomy): domain Eukaryota; kingdom Metazoa; phylum Arthropoda; class Insecta; order Hymenoptera; family Tenthredinidae; genus Tenthredo; species Tenthredo livida. The sequence continues at coordinate 29,262,526 of OZ023066.1, read as the reverse complement.
ACGGTAGTCTTGATTTTTCAGTCACAACCCCTCACCCTCAATCAACCAGAAATACCCTCAGAATTCATTGTATCAAATTCTTTGACGTACCAAAATCTTCGCTGATTTATGAGCTTCTCAAATACGGTAGTCTCGATTTTTGAGCTCCAATCCCTAACCCCCAATGAAACAGAACTACCCTTGAAATTCATCGTATCAAATTCCTTGACGTACCAACATGTTCGCTGATTCATAAGCTCCCCGAACACGGTGATCTTTATTTCGGAGCTACAACCCCTAACCGGAAGAAAAGAGAAGAATTTTCAAAATTCATTGTGTCGAATTCTTCGACGTTCCAACATGTTCGCTGAATTATGAGCGCCTCAAATACGGTGGTCTTGATTTTGGAGCTACAACCCCTAACCGAAAGAAGGAAGGAGTATTCTCAAAATTCATTGTATCGAATTCTTTGACGTACCAAAATGTTCGCTGATTTATGAGCTCCTCAAATACGGTCGTCTTGATTTTTGAGCTACAATCCCTAACCCCCAATGAAACAGAAGTACCCTTGAAATTCATCGTATCGACTTCTTCGACGTACCAACATGTTCGCCGATTCATGAGCTCCCCGAATACGGTGGTCTTGATTTTGGAGCTACAACGCCTAACCGGAAGAAGAGAGGAGTATTTTCAACATTCATTGTATCGAATTCTCTGACGTACCAACATGTTCGCTGAATTATGAGCTCCCCAAATACGGTCGTCTTGATTTTTGAGCTACAACCCCTAACCCGAAGAAGAGAGAAGTATTCTCAAAATTCATCGTATCGAAATCTTTGACGTACCAAAATGTTCGCTGATCTATGAGCTCCCCAAATACGGTAGTCTTTATTTTTGAGCTACAACCCCCAACCCCGAATAAATCAGAAGTACCCGTGAAATCTATCGTATCGAATTCTTTGACGTACCAACATGTTCGCTGAATTATGAGCTCCCCAAATACGGAAGTCTCGATTCTTGAGCTACAACCCCCAACCCCCAATGAAACAGAAGTACCCTCAAAATTCATCGTATCGAATTCTTTGATGTACCGAAACGTTCGCTGATTTATGAGTTCACCGAATACGGTAGTCTCGATTCTTGAGCTACAACCCCTAACTGGAAGAAGAGATGAGTATTCTCAAAATTTATTGTATCGAATTCTTTGACGTACCAAAATGTTCGCTGATTTATGAGCTCCTCAAATACGGTAGTTTCGATTTTTGAGCTAGAACCCCTAACCGCCAATGAAACAGAAGTACCCTCAAAATTCATCGTATCAAATTCTTTGACGTACCAACATGTTTACACATTCATGAGTTCCCCGAATACGGTGGTCTTAATTTCGGAGCTACAACCCCTAACCGGGAAAAGAGAGGAGTATTTTTAAAATTCATTGTATCGAATTCTTCGACGTTCCAACATGTTCGCTGAATTATGAGCTCCCCAAATACGGTAGTCTCGATTTTTTAGCTACAATCCCTAACCCGAAAAAGAGAGGAGTATTCTCAAAATTCATCGTATCGAGATCTTTGACGTACCAAAATGTTCGCTGAATTATGAGCTTCCCAAACACGGTAGTCTGGATTCTTGAGATACAACCCCGAACCTCCAATAAACCAGAAGTAACCTTAAAATTTATCGTATCGAATTCTTTGACGTACCAACATGTTCGCTGAATTATAAGCTCCTCGAATGCGGTAGTCTCGATTTTCTAGCTACAACCCCTAACCCGAAGAAGAGAGAAGTCTTTTTCAAAATTGATCGTATCAAGATCTCTGACGTACCAAAATGTTCACTGATTCATGAGCTCCCCAAATACGGTAGTTTTGATTTTTGAGCTACAACCCCTATCCCTCAATGAACCAGAAGTACCCTTCAAATTCATCGTATCGAATTCTCTGACGTACCAACATGTTCGCTGATTCATGAGCTCCCCGAATACGGTGGTCTCGATTTTGGAGCTACAACCCCTAACCGGAAAAACAGAGGAGTATTTTCAAAATTTATCTTGTCGAATTCTTCGACGTACCAACATGTTCGCTGATTTATGAGCTACCCACATACGGTAGTATCGATTTTTGAGCTACGACCTCTGACACTCAATAAAACAGAAGTACCCTTAAAATTCATTGTATCGAATTCTTCGACGTTCCAACATGTTCGCTGAATTATGAGCTCCTCAAATACGGGAGTCTCGATTTTTGAGCTACAACCACTAACCCAAAGAAGAGAGGAGTATTCTCAAAATTCATCGTATCGAGATCTATGACGTACCAAAATGTTCGCTGATTTATGAGCTTCCCATGTACGGTAGTCTTGATTTTTGAGCTACAACCCTCAACCCCCCATAGAACAAAAGTACCCTTAAAATTCATCGTATCGAATTCTTTGACGAACCAACATGTTCGCTGATTCATGAGCTCCCCGAATACGGTTATCTTGATTTTGAAGCTACAACCCCTAACTGGAAGAAGAGATGAGTATTCTCAAAATTTATTGTATCGAATTCTTTGACGTACCAAAATGTTCGCTGATTTATGAGCTCCTCAAATACGGTCGTCTTGATTTTTGAGCTACAACCCCTAAGCCCGAATAAACCAGAAGAACCCGTAAAATTTATCGTATCGAATTCTTTGACGTACCAACATGTTCGCTGATTCATGAGCTCCCTAAATACGGTAGTCTCGATTTTTGAGCTACAACCCCTAACCCCTAATGAAACAGAAGTACCCTTACAATTTATCGTATCGAATGTTTTGACGTACCTACATGTTCGCTGATTCATAAGCTCCCTGAATACGGTGGTCTTAATTTCGGAGCTACAACCCCTAACAGGAAGAAGAGAGGAGTATTTTCAAAATTCATTGTATCGAATTCTTCGACGTTCCGAAATGTTCGCTGAATTTTGAGCTCCCCAAATACGGTAGTCTCGATTCGTGATATACAACCCCTAATCCGAAGAAGAGAGGAGTATTCTCAAAATTCATCGTATCGAAATCTTTGACGTACCAAAATGTTCGCTGATTCATGAGCTTCCCGAGTACGGTAGTCTTGATTTTTGAGCTACAACCCTCAACCCCCAATAGAACAAAAGTACCCTTAAAATTCATCGTATCGAATTCTTTGACGAACCAACATGTTCGCTGATTCATGAGCTCCCCGAATACGGCTATCTTGATTTTGAAGCTACAACCCCTAACTGGAAGAAGAGATGAGTATTCTCAAAATTTATTGTATCGAATTCTTTGACGTACCAAAATGTTCGCTGATTTATGAGCTTCTCAGATACAATAGTCTCGATTTTTGAGCTAGAACTACTAACCACCAATGAAACAGAAGTACCCTCAAAATTCATCGTATCGAATTCTTTGACGTACCAACATGTTTGCTGATTCATGAGTTCCCCGAATACGGTGGTCTTAATTTCGAAGCTACAACCCCTAACCGGGAAAAGAGAGGAGTATTTTTAAAATTCATTGTATCGAATTCTTTGACGTTCCAACATGTTCTCTGAATTATGAGCTCCCCAAATACGGTAGTCTCGATTTTTGAGCTACAATCCCTAACCCGAAGAAGAGAGGAGTATTCTCAAAATTCATCGTATCGAGATCTTTGACGTACCAAAATGTTCGCTGAATTATGAGCTTTCCAAACACGGTAGTCTGGATTCTTGAGCTACAACCCCGAACCTCCAATAAATCAGAAGTAACCTCAAAATTTATCGTATCGAATTCTTTGACGTACCAACATGTTCGCTGAATTATAAGCTCCTCGAATGCGGTAGTCTCGATTTTCTAGCTACAACCCCTAACCCGAAGAAAAGAGGAGTCTTTTTCAAAATTGATCGTATCAAGATCTCTGACGTACGAAAATGTTCACTGATTCATGAGCTCCCCAAATACGGTAGTTTTGATTTTTGAGCTACAACCCCTATCCCTCAATAAACCAGAAGTACGCTTAAAATTCATCGTATCGAATTCTTGGACGTACCAAAATGTTCGCTGATTTATGAACTCTTCAAATACGGTAGTTTAGATTCTTGAGCTACAACCCCTAACCCCGAATGAAACAGAAGTACCCTCAAAATTCATCGAATCGAATTCTTTGATGTACCAACATGTTCGCTGATTCATGAGACCCCCGAATACGGTGGTCTCGATTTTGGAGCTACAACCCCTAACCGTAAAAACGGAGGAGTATTTTCAAAATTTATCGTATCGAATTCTCCGACGTACCAACATGTTCACTGATTCATGAGCTACCCACATACGGTAGTCGCGATTTTTGAGCTACAACCCCTGACACTCAATCAAACAGAAGTACCCTTACAATTTATCGTATCGAATTTTCTGACCTACCAACATGGTCGCTCATTCATGAGCTCCCCGAATACGGTGGTCTTGATTGCGGAGCTACAACCCTTAACCGGGAGAAGAGAGGAGTATTTTCAAAATTCATTGTATCGAATTCTTTGACGTTCCAACATGTTCGCTGAATTAGGAGCTCCTCAAATACGGGAGTCTCGATTTTTGAGCTACAACCACTAACCCAAAGAAGAGAGGAGTATTCTCAAAATTCATCGTATCGAGATCTATGACGTACCAAAATGTTCGCTGATTTATGAGCTCCCTAAATACGGTAGTCTCGATTTTTGAGCTACAACCCCCAACCCCCTATGAAACAGAAGTACCCTCAAAATTTATCGTATCGAATTCTTTGACGTACCGAAACGTTCGCTGATTTATGAGTTCACCAGATACGGTAGTCTCGATTCTTGAGCTACAACCCCTAACCTGAAAAAGAGAGGAGTATTCTCCAAATTCATCGTATTGAGATCTTTGACGTACCAAAATGTTCGCTGATCTATGAGCTCCCCAAATACGGTAGTCATTATTTTTGAGCTACAACCCCCAACCCCGAATAAATCAGAAGTACCCGTGAAATCTATCGTATCGAATTCTTTGACGTACCAACATGTTCGCTGAATTATGAGCTCCCCAAATACGGAAGTCTCGATTCTTGAGCTACAACCCCCAACCCCCAATGAAACAGAAGTACCCTCAAAATTCATCGTATCGAATTCTTTGACGTACCAACATGTTCGCTGATTTATAAGCTCCCCGAATACGGTGGTTTTAATTTCGGAGCTACAACCCCTAACCGGGAGAAGAGAGGAGTATATTCAAAATTTATTATATCGAATTCTTTGACGTTCCAACATGTTCGCTGAATTATGAGCTCCTCAAATACGGTAGTCTCCATTTTTGAGCTACAACCACTAACCCAAAGAAGAGAGGAGTATTCTCAAAATTCATCGTATCGAGATCTATGACGTACCAAAATGTTCGCTGATTTATGAGCTCCCCAAATACGGTAGTCTCGATTTTTGAGCTACAACCCCCAACCCCCAAACAAACGAAAGTACCATTAAAATTTATCGTATCGAATTCTTCGACGTACCGAAACGTTCGCTGATTTATGAGTTGACCGAATACGGTAGTCTTGATTCTTGAGCTACAACAACTAACCTGAAGAAGAGAGGAGTATTCTCCAAATTCATCGTATCGAGATCTCTGACGTACCGAAATGTTCGCTGATTTATGAGCTCCCCAAATACGGTGGTCTTGATTTTTGAGCTACAACCCCTAACCCCCAATAAAACAGAAGTACCCTCACAATTTATCGTATCATATTTTTTGACGTACCAACATGTTCGCTGATTCATAAGCTCCCCGAATACGGTGGTCTTGATTTTGGAGCTACAACCCCTGACAGGAAGAAGAGAGGAGTATTTTCAAAATTCATTGTATCGAATTATTCGACGTTCCGAAATGTTCGCTGAATTTTGAGCTCCCCAAATACGGTAGTCTCGATTTGTGAGCTACAATCCCTAACCCGAAGAAGAGAGGAGTATTCTCAAAATTCATCGTATCGAGATCTTTGACGTACCAAAATGTTCGCTGAATTATGAGCTTCCCAAACACGGTAGTCTGGATTCTTGAGCTACAACCCCGAACCTCCAATAAATCAGAAGTAACCTTAAAATTTATCGTATCGAATTCTTTGACGTACCAACATGTTCGCTGAATTATGAGCTCCCCAAATACGGTCGTCTCGATTTTTGAGTGACAACCCCCAACCCTTAATAAACCAGAAATCCCCTTGAAATTCATCGTGTCGAATTTTTTGACGTACCAACATGTTAACTGATTCATGACCTCCCCGAATACGGTGGTATTGATTTCGGAGCTGTAACCCCTAGCCGGAAGAAAGAAGGAGTATTTTCAAAATTAATTGTATTGAATTCTTTGGCGTTTCAGCACGTTCGCTGAATTATGAGCTCCCCAAATACGGTAGTCTCGATTTTTGAGCTACAACCCCTAACCCCTAATGAACCAGAAGTACCCTTGAAATTCATCGTATGGAATTCTTTGACGTACTAAAATGCTTGCTGATTCATGAACTCCTTGAATACGGTAGTCTCGACTTTTGAGCTACAACCTCTTAACCCGAATAAAACAGAAGTACCCTTGAAATCCATCGTATCGAATTCTTTGACGTGACAACATGTTCGCTGATTTATGAGCTCCTCAAATACGGTAGTCTCGATTTTTGAGCTACAACCCATAACCCCCAATGAACCAGAAGTACCCTTAAAATTCATCGTATCGAATTCATTGACGTACGAAAATGTTCGCTGATTCATGAGCTCCTCAAATACGGTAGTCTCGATTTTTGAGCTACAACCCCTAACCCCCAGTAAAACAGAAGTACCCTTAAAATTCATCGTATCGAATTCTTTGACGTACCAACATGTTCGCTGATTCATGAGCTCCGGAAATACGGTGATCTTGATTTTGGAGCTACAACTCCTAACCGGAAGAAAAGAGAAGTATTTTCAAAACTCATTGTATCGAATTCTTTGACGTTCCAACATGTTCGCTGAATTATGAGCTCCCCGAATACGGTGGTCTTGATTTTGGAGCTACAACCCCTAACCGGAAGAAGGAAGAAGTATTTTCTAAATTCATTGTATCGAATTCTTTGACCTACCAACATGTTCGCTGAATTATGAGCTCCTCGAATACGGTAGACTCAATTTTTGAGCTACAACCCCTAACCCTCAATGGAACAGGAGTACCCTCACAATTCATCGTATCGAATTTTTTGACGCACCAACATGTTCGCTGATTCATGAGCTCCAGGAATACAGTGGTCTTGATTTTGAAGCTACAACCCCCAACCGGAAGAAGGAAGGGGTATTTTCGAAATTCATTGTATCGAATTCTTTGACGTACCAACATGTTCGCTGAATTATGAGCTCCTCAAATACGGTAGTCTCGATTTTTGAGCTACAACCCCTAATCCGAAGAAGAGAGGAGTATTCTCAAAATTCATCGTATCGAGATCTTTGACGTACCAAAATGTTCGCTGATTCATGAGCTCCCCAAATACGGTAGTCTTGATTTTTCAGTCACAACCCCTCACCCTCAATCAACCAGAAATACCCTCAGAATTCATTGTATCAAATTCTTTGACGTACCAAAATCTTCGCTGATTTATGAGCTTCTCAAATACGGTAGTCTCGATTTTTGAGCTCCAATCCCTAACCCCCAATAAAACAGAACTACCCTTGAAATTCATCGTATCAAATTCCTTGACGTACCAACATGTTCGCTGATTCATAAGCTCCCCGAACACGGTGATCTTTATTTCGGAGCTACAACCCCTAACCGGAAGAAACGAGAAGAATTTTCAAAATTCATTGTGTCGAATTCTTCGACGTTCCAACATGTTCGCTGAATTATGAGCGCCTCAAATACGGTGGTCTTGATTTTGGAGCTACAACCCCTAACCGAAAGAAGGAAGGAGTATTCTCAAAATTCATTGTATCGAATTCTTTGACGTACCAAAATGTTCGCTGATTTATGAGCTCCTCAAATACGGTCGTCTTGATTTTTGAGCTACAATCCCTAACCCCCAATGAAACAGAAGTACCCTTGAAATTCATCGTATCGACTTCTTCGACGTACCAACATGTTCGCCGATTCATGAGCTCCCCGAATACGGTGGTCTTGATTTTGGAGCTACAACGCCTAACCGGAAGAAGAGAGGAGTATTTTCAACATTCATTGTATCGAATTCTCTGACGTACCAACATGTTCGCTGAATTATGAGCTCCCCAAATACGGTCGTCTTGATTTTTGAGCTACAACCCCTAACCCGAAGAAGAGAGAAGTATTCTCAAAATTCATCGTATCGAAATCTTTGACGTACCAAAATGTTCGCTGATTTACGAGCTCCACAAATACGGTAGTCTCGATCTTTAAGCTACAACCCCTAACCCCCAATGAACCAGAAGTACCCCTGAAATTCATCGTATGGAATTCTTTGATGTACCAAAATGCTTGCTGATTCATGAACTCCTCAAATACGGTAGTCTCGACTTTTGAGCTACAACCTCTCAACCCGAATAAAACAGAAGTACCCTTCGAATCCATCGTATCGAATTCTTTGACGTGCCAACATGTTCGCTGATTTATAAGCTCCTCAAATACGGTAGTCTCGATTCTTGAGCTACAACCTCCAACCCGAAGAAGAGAAGTATTCTCAAAATTCATCGTATCGAGATCTTTGACGTACCAAAATGTTCGCTGATTCATGAACTCCCCGAATACGGTAGTCCCGATTTTTGAGCTCCAATCCCTAACCCCCAATGAAACAGAACTACCCTTGAAATTCATCGTATCAAATTCCTTGACGTACCAACATGTTCGCTGATTCATAAGCTCCCCGAACACGGTGATCTTTATTTCGGAGCTACAACCCCTAACCGGAAGAAAAGAGAAGAATTTTCAAAATTCATTGTGTCGAATTCTTCGACGTTCCAACATGTTCGCTGAATTATGAGCGCCTCAAATACGGTGGTCTTGATTTTGGAGCTACAACCCCTAACCGAAAGAAGGAAGGAGTATTCTCAAAATTCATTGTATCGAATTCTTTGACGTACCAAAATGTTCGCTGATTTATGAGCTCCTCAAATACGGTCGTCTTGATTTTTGAGCTACAATCCCTAACCCCCAATGAAACAGAAGTACCCTTGAAATTCATCGTATCGACTTCTTCGACGTACCAACATGTTCGCCGATTCATGAGCTCCCCGAATACGGTGGTCTTGATTTTGGAGCTACAACGCCTAACCGGAAGAAGAGAGGAGTATTTTCAACATTCATTGTATCGAATTCTCTGACGTACCAACATGTTCGCTGAATTATGAGCTCCCCAAATACGGTCGTCTTGATTTTTGAGCTACAACCCCTAACCCGAAGAAGAGAGAAGTATTCTCAAAATTCATCGTATCGAAATCTTTGACGTACCAAAATGTTCGCTGATTTACGAGCTCCACAAATACGGTAGTCTCGATCTTTAAGCTACAACCCCTAACCCCCAATGAACCAGAAGTACCCCTGAAATTCATCGTATGGAATTCTTTGATGTACCAAAATGCTTGCTGATTCATGAACTCCTCAAATACGGTAGTCTCGACTTTTGAGCTACAACCTCTCAACCCGAATAAAACAGAAGTACCCTTCGAATCCATCGTATCGAATTCTTTGACGTGCCAACATGTTCGCTGATTTATAAGCTCCTCAAATACGGTAGTCTCGATTCTTGAGCTACAACCTCCAACCCGAAGAAGAGAAGTATTCTCAAAATTCATCGTATCGAGATCTTTGACGTACCAAAATGTTCGCTGATTCATGAACTCCCCGAATACGGTAGTCCCGATTTTTGAGCTACAACCCCTAACCCCGAAAAAACAGAAGTCCCCTTACAATTCATCGTATCGAATTCTTTGACGTAACAAAATGTTCGCTGATTCATGAGCTTCCCGAATACGGTGGTCTTGATTTTGGAGCTACAACCCCCAACCGGAAGAAGAGAGAAGTATTTTCAAAATTCATTGTATCGAATTCTTTGACTCACCAACATGTTTGCTGAATTATGAGCTACCCAAATACGGTAGTCTCGATCTTTGAGCTACAACCCCTAACCCTTATTAAACCAGAAGTCCCCTTGAAATTTATCGTGTCGAATTCTTTGACGCACCAACATGTTCACTGATTCATGACCTCCCTGAATACGGTGGTCTTGATTTTGGAGCTACAACCCCTAACCGGAAGAAGAAAGGAGTATTTTCAAAATTCATTGTATCGAATTCTTTGACGGTTCAGCATGTTCGCTGAATTATGAGCTCCCCAAATACGGTAGTCTCGATTTTTGAGCTACAACCCCCAACCCCCTATGAAACAGAAGTACCCTCAAAATTTATCGTATCGAATTCTTTGACGTACCGAAACGTTCGCTGATTTATGAGTTCACCAGATACGGTAGTCTCGATTCTTGAGCTACAACCCCTAACCTGAAAAAGAGAGGAGTATTCTCCAAATACATCGTATTGAGATCTTTGACGTACCAAAATGTTCGCTGATCTATGAGCTCCCCAAATACGGTAGTCTTTATTTTTGAGCTACAACCCCCAACCCCGAATAAATCAGAAGTACCCGTGAAATCTATCGTATCGAATTCTTTGACGTACCAACATGTTCGCTGAATTATGAGCTCCCCAAATACGGAAGTCTCGATTCTTGAGCTACAACCCCCAACCCCCAATGAAACAGAAGTACCCTCAAAATTCATCGTATCGAATTCTTTGATGTACCGAAACGTTCGCTGATTTATGAGTTCACCGAATACGGTAGTCTCGATTCTTGAGCTACAACCCCTAACTGGAAGAAGAGATGAGTATTATCAAAATTTATTGTATCGAATTCTTTGACGTACCAAAATGTTCGCTGATTTATGAGCTCCTCAAATACGGTAGTTTCGATTTTTGAGCTAGAACCCCTAACCGCCAATGAAACAGAAGTACCCTCAAAATTCATCGTATCAAATTCTTTGACGTACCAACATGTTTACACATTCATGAGTTCCCCGAATACGGTGGTCTTAATTTCGGAGCTACAACCCCTAACCGGGAAAAGAGAGGAGTATTTTTAAAATTCATTGTATCGAATTCTTCGACGTTCCAACATGTTCGCTGAATTATGAGCTCCCCAAATACGGTAGTCTCGATTTTTTAGCTACAATCCCTAACCCGAAAAAGAGAGGAGTATTCTCAAAATTCATCGTATCGAGATCTTTGACGTACCAAAATGTTCGCTGAATTATGAGCTTCCCAAACACGGTAGTCTGGATTCTTGAGATACAACCCCGAACCTCCAATAAACCAGAAGTAACCTTAAAATTTATCGTATCGAATTCTTTGACGTACCAACATGTTCGCTGAATTATAAGCTCCTCGAATGCGGTAGTCTCGATTTTCTAGCTACAACCCCTAACCCGAAGAAGAGAGAAGTCTTTTTCAAAATTGATCGTATCAAGATCTCTGACGTACCAAAATGTTCACTGATTCATGAGCTCCCCAAGTACGGTAGTTTTGATTTTTGAGCTACAACCCCTATCCCTCAATGAACCAGAAGTACCCTTCAAATTCATCGTATCGAATTCTCTGACGTACCAACATGTTCGCTGATTCATGAGCTCCCCGAATACGGTGGTCTCGATTTTGGAGCTACAACCCCTAACCGGAAAAACAGAGGAGTATTTTCAAAATTTATCGTATCGAATTCTTCGACGTACCAACATGTTCGCTGATTTATGAGCTACCCACATACGGTAGTATCGATTTTTGAGCTACGACCTCTGACACTCAATAAAACAGAAGTACCCTTAAAATTCATTGTATCGAATTCTTCGACGTTCCAACATGTTCGCTGAATTATGAGCTCCTCAAATACGGGAGTCTCAATTTTTGAGCTACAACCACTAACCCAAAGAAGAGAGGAGTATTCTCAAAATTCATCGTATCGAGATCTATGACGTACCAAAATGTTCGCTGATTTATGAGCTTCCCATGTACGGTAGTCTTGATTTTTGAGCTACAACACTCAACCCCCCATAGAACAAAAGTACCCTTAAAATTCATCGTATCGAATTCTTTGACGAACCAACATGTTCGCTGATTCATGAGCTCCCCGAATACGGTTATCTTGATTTTGAAGCTACAACCCCTAACTGGAAGAAGAGATGAGTATTCTCAAAATTTATTGTATCGAATTCTTTGACGTACCAAAATGTTCGCTGATTTATGAGCTCCTCAAATACGGTCGTCTTGATTTTTGAGCTACAACCCCTAAGCCCGAATAAACCAGAAGTACCCGTAAAATTTATCGTATCGAATTCTTTGACGTACCAACATGTTCGCTGATTCATGAGCTCCCTAAATACGGTAGTCTCGATTTTTGAGCTACAACCCCTAACCCCTAATGAAACAGAAGTACCCTTACAATTTATCGTATCGAATGTTTTGACGTACCTACATGTTCGCTGATTCATAAGCTCCCTGAATACGGTGGTCTTAATTTCGGAGCTACAACCCCTAACAGGAAGAAGAGAGGAGTATTTTCAAAATTCATTGTATCGAATTCTTCGACGTTCCGAAATGTTCGCTGAATTTTGAGCTCCCCAAATACGGTAGTCTCGATTTGTGATATACAACCCCTAATCCGAAGAAGAGAGGAGTATTCTCAAAATTCATCGTATCGAAATCTTTGACGTACCAAAATGTTCGCTGATTCATGAGCTTCCCAAGTACGGTAGTCTTGATTTTTGAGCTACAACCCTCAACCCCCAATAGAACAAAAGTACCCTTAAAATTCATCGTATCGAATTCTTTGACGAACCAACATGTTCGCTGATTCATGAGCTCCCCGAATACGGCTATCTTGATTTTGAAGCTACAACCCCTAACTGGAAGAAGAGATGAGTATTCTCAAAATTTATTGTATCGAATTCTTTGACGTACCAAAATGTTCGCTGATTTATGAGCTTCTCAGATACAATAGTCTCGATTTTTGAGCTAGAACTACTAACCACCAATGAAACAGAAGTACCCTCAAAATTCATCGTATCGAATTCTTTGACGTACCAACATGTTTGCTGATTCATGAGTTCCCCGAATACGGTGGTCTTAATTTCGAAGCTACAACCCCTAACCGGGAAAAGAGAGGAGTATTTTTAAAATTCATTGTATCGAATTCTTTGACGTTCCAACATGTTCTCTGAATTATGAGCTCCCCAAATACGGTAGTCTCGATTTTTGAGCTACAATCCCTAACCCGAAGAAGAGAGGAGTATTCTCAAAATTCATCGTATCGAGATCTTTGACGTACCAAAATGTTCGCTGAATTATGAGCTTTCCAAACACGGTAGTCTGGATTCTTGAGCTACAACCCCGAACCTCCAATAAATCAGAAGTAACCTCAAAATTTATCGTATCGAATTCTTTGACGTACCAACATGTTCGCTGAATTATAAGCTCCTCGAATGCGGTAGTCTCGATTTTCTAGCTACAACCCCTAACCCGAAGAAAAGAGGAGTCTTTTTCAAAATTGATCGTATCAAGATCTCTGACGTACGAAAATGTTCACTGATTCATGAGCTCCCCAAATAGGGTAGTTTTGATTTTTGAGCTACAACCCCTATCCCTCAATAAACCAGAAGTACGCTTAAAATTCATCGTATCGAATTCTTGGACGTACCAAAATGTTCGCTGATTTATGAACTCTTCAAATACGGTAGTTTAGATTCTTGAGCTACAACCCCTAACCCCGAATGAAACAGAAGTACCCTCAAAATTCATCGAATCGAATTCTTTGATGTACCAACATGTTCGCTGATTCATGAGACCCCCGAATACGGTGGTCTCGATTTTGGAGCTACAACCCCTAACCGTAAAAACGGAGGAGTATTTTCAAAATTTATCGTATCGAATTCTCCGACGTACCAACATGTTCACTGATTCATGAGCTACCCACATACGGTAGTCGCGATTTTTGAGCTACAACCCCTGACACTCAATCAAACAGAAGTACCCTTACAATTTATCGTATCGAATTTTCTGACCTACCAACATGGTCGCTCATTCATGAGCTCCCCGAATACGGTGGTCTTGATTGCGGAGCTACAACCCTTAACCGGGAGAAGAGAGGAGTATTTTCAAAATTCATTGTATCGAATTCTTTGACGTTCCAACATGTTCGCTGAATTAGGAGCTCCTCAAATACGGGAGTCTCGATTTTTGAGCTACAACCACTAACCCAAAGAAGAGAGGAGTATTCTCGAAATTCATCGTATCGAGATCTATGACGTACCAAAATGTTCGCTGATTTATGAGCTCCCTAAATACGGTAGTCTCGATTCTTGAGCTACAACCCCTAACCTGAGGAAGAGAGGAGTATTCTCCAAATTCATCGTATCGAGATCTCTGACGTACCAAAATGTTCGCTGATTTATGAGCTGCCCAAATACGGTGGCCTTGATTTTTGAGCTACAACCTCTAACCCCCAATAAAACAGAAGTACCCTCACAATTTATCGTATCAAATTTTTTGACGTAACAAAATGTTCGCTGATTCATGAGCTTCCCGAATACGGTGGTCTTGATTTTGGAGCTACAACCCCCAACCGGAAGAAGAGAGAAGTATTTTCAAAATTCATTGTATCGAATTCTTTGACTCACCAACATGTTTGCTGAATTATGAGCTACCCAAATACGGTAGTCTCGATCTTTGAGGTACAACCCCTAACCCTTATTAAACCAGAAGTCCCCTTGAAATTTATCGTGTCGAATTCTTTGACGCACCAACATGTTCACTGATTCATGACCTCCCTGAATACGGTGGTCTTGATTTTGGAGCTACAACCCCTAACCGGAAGAAGAAAGGAGTATTTTCAAAATTCATTGTATCGAATTCTTTGACGGTTCAGCATGTTCGCTGAATTATGAGCTCCCCAAATACGGTAGTTTCGATTTTTGAGCTACAACCCCCAACCCCCTATGAAACAGAAGTACCCTCAAAATTTATCGTATCGAATTCTTTGACGTACCGAAACGTTCGCTGATTTATGAGTTCACCAGATACGGTAGTCTCGATTCTTGAGCTACAACCCCTAACCTGAAAAAGAGAGGAGTATTCTCCAAATTCATCGTATTGAGATCTTTCACGTACCAAAATGTTCGCTGATCTATGAGCTCCCCAAATACGGTAGTCTTTATTTTTGAGCTACAACCCCCAACCCCGAATAAATCAGAAGTACCCGTGAAATCTATCGTATCGAATTCTTTGACGTACCAACATGTTCGCTGAATTATGAGCTCCCCAAATACGGAAGTCTCGATTCTTGAGCTACAACCCCCAACCCCCAATGAAACAGAAGTACCCTCAAAATTCATCGTATCGAATTCTTTGACGTACCAACATGTTGACACATTCATGAGTTTCCCGAATACGGTGGTCTTAATTTCGGAGCTACAACCCCTAACCGGGAAAAGAGAGGAGTATTTTTAAAATTCATTGTATCGAATTCTTCGACGTTCCAACATGTTCGCTGAATTATGAGCTCCCCAAATACGGTAGTCTCGATTTTTTAGCTACAATCCCTAACCCGAAAAAGAGAGGAGTATTCTCAAAATTCATCGTATCGAGATCTTTGACGTACCAAAATGTTCGCTGAATTATGAGCTTCCCAAACACGGTAGTCTGGATTCTTGAGATACAACCCCGAACCTCCAATAAACCAGAAGTAACCTTAAAATTTATCGTATCGAATTCTTTGACGTACCAACATGTTCGCTGAATTATAAGCTCCTCGAATGCGGTAGTCTCGATTTTCTAGCTACAACCCCTAACCCGAAGAAGAGAGGAGTCTTTTTCAAAATTGATCGTATCAAGATCTCTGACGTACCAAAATGTTCACTAATTCATGAGCTCCCCAAATACGGTAGTTTTGATTTTTGAGCTACAACCACTATCCCTCAATGAACCAGAAGTACCCTTCAAATTCATCGTATCGAATTCTCTGACGTACCAACATGTTCGCTGATTCATGAGCTCCCCGAATACGGTGGTCTCGATTTTGGAGCTACAACCCCTAACCGGAAAAACAGAGGAGTATTTTCAAAATTTATCGTATCGAATTCTTCGACGTACCAACATGTTCGCTGATTTATGAGCTACCCACATACGGTAGTATCGATTTTTGAGCTACGACCCCTGACACTCAATAAAACAGAAGTACCCTTAAAATTCATTGTATCGAATTCTTCGACGTTCCAACATGTTCGCTGAATTATGAGCTCCTCAAATACGGGAGTCTCGATTTTTGAGCTACAACCACTAACCCAAAGAAGAGAGGAGTATTCTCAAAATTCATCGTATCGAGATCTATGACGTACCAAAATGTTCGCTGATTTATGAGCTTCCCAAGTACGGTAGTCTTGATTTTTAAGCTACAACCCTCAACCCCCAATAGAACAGAAGTACCCTTAAAATTCATCGTATCGAATTCTTTGACGTACCAACATGTTCGCTGATTCATGAGCTGCCCGAATACGGTGATGTTGATTTTGAAGCTACAACCCCTAACTGGAAGAAGAGATGAGTATTCTCAAAATTCATTGTATCGAATTCTTTGACGTACCAAAATGTTCGCTGATTTATAAGCTCCTCAAATACGGTAGTCTCGATTTTTGAGCTAGAACCCCTAACCGCCAATGGAACAGAAGTACCCTCAAAATTCATCGTATCGAATTCTTTGACGTACCGAAACGTTCGCTGATTCATGAGTTCACCAAATACGGTAGTCTCGATTCTTGAGCTACAACCCCTAACCTGAAGAAGAGAGGAGTATTCTCCAAATTCATCGTATTGAGATCTTTGACGTACCAAAATGTTCGCTGATTTATGAGCTCCCCAAATACGGTAGTCTTGATTTTTGAGCTACAACCCCTAACCCCGAATAAACCAGAAGTACCCGTAAAATTTATAGTATCGAATTCTTTGACGTACCAACATGTTCGCTGATTCATGAGCTCCCCAAATACGGTAGTCTCGATTTTTGAGCTACAACCCCTAACCCCTAATGAAACAGAAGTACCCTTACAATTTATCGTATCGAATTTTTTGACGTACCAACATGTTCGCTGATTTATAAGCTCCCCGAATACGGTGGTTTTAATTTCGGAGCTACAACCCCTAACCGGGAGAAGAGAGGAGTATATTCAAAATTTATTATATCGAATTCTTTGACGTTCCAACATGTTCGCTGAATTATGAGCTCCTCAAATACGGTAGTCTCCATTTTTGAGCTACAACCACTAACCCAAAGAAGAGAGGAGTATTCTCAAAATTCATCGTATCGAGATCTATGACGTACCAAAATGTTCGCTGATTTATGAGCTCCCCAAATACGGTAGTCTCGATTTTTGAGCTACAACCCCCAACCCCCAAACAAACGAAAGTACCATTAAAATTTATCGTATCGAATTCTTCGACGTACCGAAACGTTCGCTGATTTATGAGTTGACCGAATACGGTAGTCTTGATTCTTGAGCTACAACAACTAACCTGAAGAAGAGAGGAGTATTCTCCAAATTCATCGTATCGAGATCTCTGACGTACCGAAATGTTCGCTGATTTATGAGCTCCCCAAATACGGTGGTCTTGATTTTTGAGCTACAACCCCTAACCCCCAATAAAACAGAAGTACCCTCACAATTTATCGTATCATATTTTTTGACGTACCAACATGTTCGCTGATTCATAAGCTCCCCGAATACGGTGGTCTTGATTTTGGAGCTACAACCCCTGACAGGAAGAAGAGAGGAGTATTTTCAAAATTCATTGTATCGAATTATTCGACGTTCCGAAATGTTCGCTGAATTTTGAGCTCCCCAAATACGGTAGTCTCGATTTGTGAGCTACAATCCCTAACCCGAAGAAGAGAGGAGTATTCTCAAAATTCATCGTATCGAGATCTTTGACGTACCAAAATGTTCGCTGAATTATGAGCTTCCCAAACACGGTAGTCTGGATTCTTGAGCTACAACCCCGAACCTCCAATAAATCAGAAGTAACCTTAAAATTTATCGTATCGAATTCTTTGACGTACCAACATGTTCGCTGAATTATAAGCTCCTCGAATGCGGTAGTCTCGATTTTCTAGCTACAACCCCTAACCCGAAGAAGAGAGAAGTATTTTCAAAATTCATTGTATCGAATTCTTTGACTCACCAACATGTTCGCTGAATTATGAGCTCCCCAAATACGGTAGTCTCGATTTTCGAGCTACAACCCCTAACCCTTAATGAACCAGAAGTCCCCTTGAAATTCATCGTGTCGAATTCTTTGACGTACCAACATGTTGACTGATTCATGACCTCCCCGAATACGGTGGGCTTGATTTTGGAGCTACAACCCCTAACCGGAAGAAGAGAGGAGTATTTTCAAAATTCGTTGTATCGAATTCTTTGACGTTTCAGCATGTTCGCTAAATTATGAGCTCCCCAAATACGGTAGTCTCGATTTTTGAGCTACAACCCCTAACCCGAAGAAGAGAGAAGTATTCTCGAAATTCATCGTATCGAGATCTTTGACGTACCAAAATGTTCGCTGATTTATGAGCTTTCCAAATACGGTAGTCCCGATTCTTGAGCTACAACCCCTAACCCCCGGAAAAACAGAAGTACCCTTACAATTTATCGTATCGAATTCTTTGACGTACCAAAATGTTCGCTGATTTATGAGCTCCTCAAATACGGTAGTCTCGATTTTTGAGCTAGAACCCCTAACCGCCGATGAAACAGAAGTACCCTTGAAATCCATCGTATTGAATTCTTTGACATACCAACATGTTCGCTGATTCATGAGCTACCCAAATACGGTCGTCTTGATTCTGGAGCTACAATCCCTAACCGGAAGAAGAGAGTAGTATTTTCAAAATTCATTGTATCAAATTGTTTGACGTACCGACATGTTCGCTGATTTATGAGCTGCCCAAATACGGTAGTCTCAATTTTCGAGCTACAACCCCTGACCCTCAATAGAACAGAAGTACCCTCACGATTTTTCGTATCGAGGTATTCGACGTACCAACATGTTCGCTGATTCATGAGCTCCTTGAATACGGTGATCTTGATTTTGGAGCTACAACCCCTAACCGGAAGAAGAGAGGAGTATTCTTAAAATTTATCATATCGAGATCTTTGACGTCCCAAATTATTCGCTGATTCATAAGCTCCCCAAATACGGTAGTCTCGATTTTTGAGCTACAACCCCTAACCCCCAATAAAACAGAAGTACCCTTAAAATTCATCGCATGGAATTCTTTGACGTACCGAAACGTTCGCTGATTTATGAGCTCACCAAATACGGTAGTACCGATTTTTGAGCTACAACCTCCAACCCGAAGAAGAGAAGTATTCTCAAAATTCATCGTATCGAGATCTTTGACGTACCAAAATGTTCGCTGATTCATGAACTCCCCGAATACGGTAGTCCCGATTTTTGAGCTACAACCCCTAACCCCGAAAAAACAGAAGTCCCCTTACAATTTATCGTATCGAATTCTTTGACGTAACAAAATGTTCGCTGATTCATGAGCTTCCTGAATACGGTGGTCTTGATTTTGGAGCTACAACCCCTAACCGGAAGAAGAAAGGAGTATTTTCAAAATTCGTTGTATCGAATTCTTTGACGGTTCAGCATGTTCGCTGAATTATGAGCTCCCCAAATACGGTAGTCTCGATTTTTGAGCTACAACCCCCAACCCCCTATGAAACAGAAGTACCCTCAAAATTTATCGTATCGAATTCTTTGACGTACCGAAACGTTCGCTGATTTATGAGTTTACCAGATACGGTAGTCTCGATTCTTGAGCTACAACCCCTAACCTGAAGAAGAGAGGAGTATTCTCCAAATTCATCGTATTGAGATCTTTGACGTACCAAAATGTTCGCTGATCTATGAGCTCCCCAAATACGGTAGTCTTTATTTTTGAGCTACAACCCCCAACCCCGAATAAATCAGAAGTACCCGTGAAATCTATCGTATCGAATTCTTTGACGTACCAACATGTTCGCTGAATTATGAGCTCCCCAAATACGGAAGTCTCGATTTTCTAGCTACAATCCCTAACCGGAAGAAGAGAGGAGTATTCTCAAAATTCATCGTATCGAGATCTTTGACGTACCGAAATGTTCGCTGATTTATGAACTTCCCAAATACGGTAGTCTCGATTCTTGAGCTACAACCCCCAACCCCCAATGAAACAGAAGTACCCTCAAAATTAATCGTATCGAATTCTTTGACGTACCGAAACGTTCGCTGATTTATGAGTTCACCGAATACGGTAGTCTCGATTCTTGAGCTACAACCCCTAACTGGAAGAAGAGATGAGTATTCTCAAAATTTATTGTA
The DNA here is from genome assembly GCA_963992785.1 of Tenthredo livida. Classification (NCBI taxonomy): domain Eukaryota; kingdom Metazoa; phylum Arthropoda; class Insecta; order Hymenoptera; family Tenthredinidae; genus Tenthredo; species Tenthredo livida. Next base: position 29,242,125 of record OZ023066.1, on the reverse strand, counting down.
TCGAATTCTTTGACGTGACAACATGTTCGCTGATTCATGAGCTTCCCGAATACGGTGGTCTTGATTTTGGAGCTGCAACCCACAACCGGAAGAAGAGAGAAGTATTTTCAAAATTCATTGTATCGAATTCTTCGACTCACCAACATGTTCGCTGAATTATGAGGTCCCCAAATACGGTAGTCTCGATTTTTGAGTGACAACCCCCAACCCTTAACAAACCAGAAATCCCCTTGAAATTCATCGTGTCGAATTTTTTGACGTACCAACATGTTCGCTGATTTATAAGCTCCCCGAATACGGTGGTCTTAATTTCGGAGCTACAACCCCTAACCGGGAGAAGAGAGGAGTATTTTCAAAATTCATAATATCGAATTCTTTGACGTTTCAACATGTTCGCTGAATTATGAGCTCCCCAAATACGGTAGTCTCGATTTTTGAGCTACAATCCCTAACCCGAAGAAGAGAGGAGTATTCTCAAAATTCATCGTATCGAGATCTTTGACGTACCAAAATGTTCGCTGAATTATGAGCTTCCCAAACACGGTAGTCTGGATTCTTGAGCTACAACCCCGAACCTCCAATAAATCAGAAGTAACCTCAAAATTTATCGTATCGAATTCTTTGACGTACCAACATGTTCGCTGAATTATAAGCTGCTCGAATGCGGTAGTCTCGATTTTCTAGCTACAACCCCTCACCCGAAGAAGAGAGGAGTCTTTTTCAAAATTGATCGTATCAAGATCTCTGACGTACCAAAACGTTCACTGATTCATGAGCTCCCCAAATACGGCAGTTTTGATTTTTGAGCTACAACCCCTATCCCTCAATAAACCAGAAGTACCCTTAAAATTCATCGTATCGAATTCTCTGACGTACCAAAATGTTCGCTGATTTATGAGCTCCCTAAATACGGTAGTCTCGATTTTTGAGCTACAACCCCCAACCCCCAAACAAACGAAAGTACCCTTAAAATTGATCGCATCGAATTCTTCGACGTACCGAAACGTTCGCTGATTCATGAGTTCACCGAATACGGTAGTCTTGATTCTTGAGCTACAACCCCTAACCTGAAGAAGAGAGGAGTATTCTCCAAATTCATCGTATCGAGATCTCTGACGTACCAAAATGTTCGCTGATTTATGAGCTTTCCAAATACGATATTCCCGATTCTTGAGCTACAACCCCTAACCCCCGGAAAAACAGAAGTACCCTTACAATTTATCGCATCGAATTCTTTGACGTACCAAAATGTTCGCTGATTTATGAGCTCCTTAAATACGGTAGTCTCGATTTTTGAGCTAGAACCCCTAACCGCCGATGAAACAGAAGTACCCTCGAAATCCATCGTATTGAATTCTTTGACATACCAACATGTTCGCTGATTCATGAGCTACCCAAATACGGTCGTCTTGATTTTGGAGCTACAATTCCTAACCGGAAGAAGAGAGTAGTATTTTCAAAATTCATTGTATCAAATTGTTTGACGTACCGACATGTTCGCTGATTTATGAGCTGCCCAAATACGGTAGTCTCAATTTTCGAGCTACAACCCCTGACCCTCAATAGAACAGAAGTACCCTCACGATTTATCGTATCGAGGTATTCGACGTACCAACATGTTCGCTGATTCATGAGCTCCTTGAATACGGTGATCTTGATTTTGGAGCTACAACCCCTAACCGGAAGAAGAGAGGAGTATTCTCAAAATTTATCATATCGAGATCTTTGACGTCCCAAATTATTCGCTGATTCATAAGCTCCCCAAATACGGTAGTCTCGATTTTTGAGCTACAACCCCTAACCCCCAATAAAACAGAAGTACCCTTAAAATTCATCGCATGGAATTCTTTGACGTACCGAAACGTTCGCTGATTTATGAGCTCACCAAATACGGTAGTCCCGATTTTTGAGCTACAACCTCCAACCCGAAGAAGAGAAGTATTCTCAAAATTCATCGTATCGAGATCTTTGACGTACCAAAATGTTCGCTGATTCATGAACTCCCCGAATACGGTAGTCCCGATTTTTGAGCTACAACCCCTAACCCCGAAAAAACAGAAGTCCCCTTACAATTTATCGTATCGAATTCTTTGACGTAACAAAATGTTCGCTGATTCATGAGCTTCCCGAATACGGTGGTCTTGATTTTGGAGCTACAACCCCCAACCGGAAGAAGAGAGTAGTATTTTCAAAATTCATTGTATCGAATTCTTTGACTCACCAACATGTTTGCTGAATTATGAGCTACCCAAATACGGTAGTCTCGATGTTTGAGCTACAACCCCTAACCCTTATTAAACCAGAAGTCCCCTTGAAATTTATCGTGTCGAATTCTTTGACGTACCAACATGTTCACTGATTCATGACCTCCCTGAATACGGTGGTCTTGATTTTGGAGCTACAACCCCTAACCGGAAGAAGAAAGGAGTATTTTTAAAATTCGTTGTATCGAATTCTTTGACGGTTCAGCATGTTCGCTGAATTATGAGCTCCCCAAATACGGTAGTCTCGATTTTTGAGCTACAACCCCCAACCCCCTATGAAACAGAAGTACCCTCAAAATTTATCGTATCGAATTCTGTGACGTACCGAAACGTTCGCTGATTTATGAGTTCACCAGATACGGTAGTCTCGATTCTTGAGCTACAACCCCTAACCTGAAGAAGAGAGGAGTATTCTCCAAATTCATCGTATTGAGATCTATGACGTACCAAAATGTTCGCTGATCTATGAGCTACCCAAATACGGTAGTCTTTATTTTTGAGCTACAACCCCCAACCCCGAATAAATCAGAAGTACCCGTGAAATCTATCGTATCGAATTCTTTGACGTACCAACATGTTCGCTGAATTATGAGCTCCCCAAATACGGAAGTCTCGATTTTTTAGCTACAATCCCTAACCGGAAGAAGAGAGGAGTATTCTCAAAATTCATCGTATCGAGATCTTTGACGTACCGAAATGTTCGCTGATTTATGAACTTCCCAAATACGGTAGTCTCGATTCTTGAGCTACAACCCCCAACCCCCAATGAAACAGAAGTACCCTCAAAATTCATCGTATCGAATTCTTTGACGTACCGAAACGTTCGCTAATTTATGAGTTCACCGAATACGGTAGTCTCGATTCTTGAGCTACAACCCCTAACTGGAAGAAGAGATGAGTATTCTCAAAATTTATTGTATCGAATTCTTTGACGTGACAACATGTTCGCTGATTCATGAGCTTCCCGAATACGGTGGTCTTGATTTTGGAGCTGCAACCCACAACCGGAAGAAGAGAGAAGTATTTTCAAAATTCATTGTATCGAATTCTTCGACTCACCAACATGTTCGCTGAATTATGAGGTCCCCAAATACGGTAGTCTCGATTTTTGAGTGACAACCCCCAACCCTTAACAAACCAGAAATCCCCTTGAAATTCATCGTGTCGAATTTTTTGACGTACCAACATGTTCGCTGATTTATAAGCTCCCCGAATACGGTGGTCTTAATTCCGGAGCTACAAACCCTAACCGGGAGAAGAGAGGAGTATTTTCAAAATTCATAATATCGAATTCTTTGACGTTTCAACATGTTCGCTGAATTATGAGCTCCCCAAATACGGTAGTCTCGATTTGTGAGCTACAACCCCTAATCCGAAGAATAGAAGAGTATTCTCAAAATTCATCCTATCGAGATCTTTGACGTACCAAAATGTTCGCTGATTCATGAGCTTCCCAAGTACGGTAGTCTTGATTTTTGAGCTACAACCCTCAACCCCCCATAGAACAAAAGTACCCTTAAAATTCATCGTATCGAATTCTTTGACGAACCAACATGTTCGCTGATTCATGAGCTCCCCGAATACGGTTATCTTGATTTTGAAGCTACAACCCCTAACTGGAAGAAGAGATGAGTATTCTCAAAATTTATTGTATCGAATTCTTTGACGTACCAAAATGTTCGCTGATTTATGAGCTCCTCAAATACGGTAGTCTTGATTTTTGAGCTACAACCCCTAACAGGAAGAAGAGAGGAGTATTTTCAAAATTCATTGTATCGAATTCTTCGACGTTCCGAAATGTTCGCTGAATTTTGAGCTCCCCGAATACGGTAGTCTCGATTTGTGAGCTACAACCCCTAATCCGAAGAAGAGAAGAGTATTCTCAAAATTCATCCTATCGAGATCTTTGACGTACCAAAATGTTCGCTGATTCATGAGCTTCCCAAGTACGGAAGTCTTGATTTTTGAGCTACTACCCTCAACCCCCCATAGAACGAAAGTACCCTTAAAATTCATCGTATCGAATTCTTTGACGAACCAACATGTTCGCTGATTCATGAGCTCCCCGAATACGGTTATCTTGATTTTGAAGCTACAACCCCTAACTGGAAGAAGAGATGAGTATTCTCAAAATTTATTGTATCGAATTCTTTGACGTACCAAAATGTTCGCTGATTTATGAGCTCCTCAAATACGGTAGTCTTGATTTTTGAGCTACAACCCCTAAGCCCGAATAAACCAGAAGTACCCGTAAATTTATCGTATCGAATTCTTTGACGTACCAACATGTTCGCTGATTCATGAGCTCCCTAAATACGGTAGTCTCGATTTTTGAGCTAACCCCTAATGAAACAGAAGTACCCTTACAATTTATCGTATCGAATGTTTTGACGTACTAACATGTTCGCTGATTTATAAGCTCCCTGAATACGGTGGTCTTAATTTCGGAGCTACAACCCCTAACAGGAAAAAGAGAGGAGTATTTTCAAAATTCATTGTATCGAATTCTTCGACGTTCCGAAATGTTCGCTGAATTTTGAGCTCCCCAAATACGGTAGTCTCGATTTGTGATATACAACCCCTAATCCGAAGAAGAGAGGAGTATTCTCAAAATTCATCGTATCGAAATCTTTGACGTACCAAAATGTTCGCTGATTCATGAGCTTCCCAAGTACGGTAGTCTTGATTTTTGAGCTACAACCCTCAACCCCCAATAGAACAAAAGTACCCTTAAAATTCATCGTATCGAATTCTTTGACGAACCAACATGTTCGCTGATTCATGAGCTCCCCGAATACGGTTATCTTGATTTTGAAGCTACTACCCCTAACTGGAAGAAGAGATGAGTATTCTCAAAATTTATTGTATCGAATTCTTTGACGTACCAAAATGTTCGCTGATTTATGAGCTTCTCAGATACAGTAGTCTCGATTTTTGAGCTAGAACCCCTAACCACCAATGAAACAGAAATACCCTCAAAATTCATCGTATCGAATTCTTTGACGTACCAACATGTTTGCTGATTCATGAGTTCCCCGAATACGGTGGTCTTAATTCCGAAGCTACAACCCCTAACCGGGAAAAGAGAGGAGTATTTTTAAAATTCATTGTATCGAATTCTTTAACGTTCCAACATGTTCTCTGAATTATGAGCTCCCCAAATACGGTAGTCTCGATTTTTGAGCTACAATCCCTAACCCGAAGAAGAGAGGAGTATTCTCAAAATTCATCGTATCGAGATCTTTGACGTACCAAAATGTTCGCTGAATTATGAGCTTCCCAAACACGGTAGTCTGGATTCTTGAGCTACAACCCCGAACCTCCAATAAATCAGAAGTAACCTCAAAATTTATCGTATCGAATTCTTTGACGTACCAACATGTTCGCTGAATTATAAGCTCCTCGAATGCGGTAGTCTCGATTTTCTAGCTACAACCCCTAACCCGAAGAAGAGAGGAGTCTTTTTCAAAATTGATCGTATCAAGATCTCTGACGTACCAAAATGTTCACTGATTCATGAGCTCCCCAAATACGGTAGTTTTGATTTTTGAGCTACAACCCCTATCCCTCAATAAACCAGAAGTACGCTTAAAATTCATCGTATCGAATTCTTGGACGTACCAAAATGTTCGCTGATTTATGAACTCCTCAAATACGGTAGTTTCGATTCTTGAGCTACAACCCCTAACCCCGAATGAAACAGAAGTACCCTCAAAATTCATCGTATCGAATTCTTTGACGTACCAACATGTTCGCTGATTCATGAGACCCCCGAATACGGTGGTCTCGATTTTGCAGCTCCAACCCCTAACCGGAAAAACGGAGGAGTATTCTCAAAATTTATCGTATCGAATTCTCCGACGTACCAACATGTTCACTGATTCATGAGCTACCCACATACGGTAGTCTCGATTTTTGAGCTACAACCCCTGACACTCAATCAAACAGAAGTACCCTGACAATTTATCGTTTCGAATTTTCTGACCTACCAACATGGTCGCTCATTCATGAGCTCCCCGAATACGGTGGTCTTGATTGCGGAGCTACAACCCTTAACCGGGAGAAGAGAGGAGTATTTTCAAAATTCATTGTATCGAATTCTTTGACGTTCCAACATGTTCGCTGAATTATGAGCTCCTCAAATACGGGAGTCTCGATTTTTGAGCTACAACCACTAACCCAAAGAAGAGAGGAGTATTCTCAAAATTCATCGTATCGAGATCTATGACTCACCAAAATGTTCGCTGATTTATGAGCTCCCTAAATACGGTTGTCTCGATTTTTGAGCTACAACCCCCAACCCTCAATAAAACGAAAGTACCCTTGAAATTTATCGTATCAAATTCTTCGACGTACCGAAACGTTCGCTGATTTATGAGTTCACCGAATACGGTAGTCTCGATTCTTGAGCTACAACCCCTAACCTGAAGAAGAGAGGAGTATTCTCCAAATTCATCGTATCGAGATCTCTGACGTACCAAAATGTTCGCTGATTTATGAGCTACCCAAATACGGTGGCCTTGATTTTTGAGCTACAACCCCTAACCCCCAATAAAACAGAAGTACCCTCACAATTTATCGTATCAAATTTTTTGACGTAATAACATGTTCGCTGATTCATAAGCTCCCCGAATACGGTGGTCTTGATTTCGGAGCTACAACCCCTAACAGGGAGAAGAGAGGAGTATTTTCAAAATTCATCGTATCGAGATCTTTGACGTACCAAAATGTTCGCTGAATTATGAGCTTCCCAAACACGGTAGTCTGGATTCTTGAGCTACAACCCCGAACCTCCAATAAATCAGAAGTAACCTCAAAATTTATCGTATCGAATTCTTTGACGTACCAACATGTTCGCTGAATTATAAGCTCCTCAAATGCGGTAGTCTCGATTTCTGAGCTACAACCACTAACCCAAAGAAGAGAGGAGTATTCTCAAAATTCATCGTATCGAGATCTATGACGTACCAAAATGTTCGCTGATTCATGAGCTTTCCAAGTACGGTAGTCTCGATTTTGGAGCTAGAACCCCTAACCGCCAATGAAACAGAAGTACCCTCAAAATTCATCGTATCGAATTCTTTGACGTACCGAAACGTTCGCTGATTCATGAGTTCACCGAATACGGTAGTCTCGATTCTTGAGCTACAACCCCTAACCTGAAGAAGAGAGGAGTATTCTCCAAATTCATCGTATTGAGATCTTTGACGTACCAAAATGTTCGCTGATTTATGAGCTCCCCAAATACGGTAGTCTTGATTTTTGAACTACAACCCCTAAGCCCGAATAAACCAGAAGTACCCGTAAAATTTATCGTATCGAATTCTTTGACGTACCAACATGTTCGCTGATTCATGAGCTCCCTAAATACGGTAGTCTCGATTTTTGAGCTACAACCCCTAACCCCTAATGAAACAGAAGTGCCCTTACAATCTATCGTATCGAATTTTTTGACGTACCAACATGTTCGCTGATTTATAAGCTCCCCGAATACGGTGGTCTTAATTTCGGAGCTACAACCCCTAACCGGGAGAAGAGAGAAGTATTTTCAAAATTTATTATATCGGATTCTTTGACGTTCCAACATGTTCGCTGAATTATGAGCTCCTCAAATACGGTAGTCTCCATTTTTGAGCTACAACCACTAACCCAAAGAAGAGAGGAGTATTCCCAAAATTCATCGTATCGAGATCTATGACGTACCAAAATGTTCGCTGATTTATGAGCTCCCCAAATACGGTAGTCTCGATTTTTGAGCCACAACCCCCAACCCCCAAACAAACGAAAGTACCCTTAAAATTTATCGTATCGAATTCTGCGACGTACCGAAACGTTCGCTTATTTATGAGTTCACCGAATACGGTAGTCTTGATTCTTGAGCTACAACCCCTAACCTGAAGAAGAGAGGAGTATTCTCCAAATTCATCGTATCGAGATTTCTGACGTACCAAAATGTTCGCTGATTTATGAGCTCCCCAAATACGGTGGTCTGGATTTTTGAGCTACAACTCCTAACCCCCAATAAAACAGAAGTACCCTCACAATTTATCGTATCAAATTTTTTGACGTATCAACATGTTCGCTGATTCATAAGCTCCCCGAATACGGTGGTCTTGATTTTGGAGCTACAACCCCTAACAGGAAGAAGAGAGGAGTATTTTCAAAATTCATTGTATCGAATTCTTCGACGTTTCGAAATGTTCGCTGAATTTTGAGCTCCCCAAATACGGTAGTCTCGATTTGTGAGCTACAACCCCTAATCCGAAGAAGAGAGGAGTATTCTCAAAATTCATCGTATCGAGATCTTTGACGTACCAAAATGTTCGCTGATTCATGAGCTTCCCAAGTACGGTAGTCTTGATTTTTGAGCTACAACCCTCAACCCCCAATAGAACAAAAGTACCCTTAAAATTCATCGTATCGAATTCTTTGACGAACCAACATGTTCGCTGATTCATGAGCTCCCCGAATACGGTTATCTTGATTTTGAAGCTACAACCCCTAACTGGAAGAAGAGATGAGTATTCTCAAAATTTATTGTATCGAATTCTTTGACGTACCAAAATGTTCGCTGATTTATGAGCTCCTCAAATACGGTAGTCTCGATTTTTGAGCTAGAACCCCTAACCGCCAATGAAATAGAAGTACCCTCAAGATTCATCGTATCGAATTCTTTGACGTGACAACATGTTCGCTGATTCATGAGCTTCCCGAATACGGTGGTCTTGATTTTGGAGCTGCAACCCACAACCGGAAGAAGAGAGAAGTATTTTCGAAATTCATTGTATCGAATTCTTCGACTCACCAACATGTTCGCTGAATTATGAGGTCCCCAAATACGGTAGTCTCGATTTTTGAGTGACAACCCCCAACCCTTAACAAACCAGAAATCCCCTTGAAATTCATCGTGTCGAATTTTTTGACGTACCAACATGTTCGCTGATTTATAAGCTCCCCGAATACGGTGGTCTTAATTTCGGAGCTACAACCCCTAACCGGGAGAAGAGAGGAGTATTTTCAAAATTCATAATATCGAATTCTTTGACGTTTCAACATGTTCGCTGAATTATGAGCTCCCCAAATACGGTAGTCTCGATTTTTGAGCTGAAATCCCTAACCCGAAGAAGAGAGGAGTATTCTCAAAATTCATCGTATCGAGATCTTTGACGTACCAAAATGTTCGCTGAATTATGAGCTTCCCAAACACGGTAGTCTGGATTCTTGAGCTACAACCCCGAACCTCCAATAAATCAGAAGTAACCTCGATATTTATCGTATCGAATTCTTTGACGTACCAACATGTTCGCTGAATTATAAGCTCCTCAAATGCGGTAGTCTCGATTTTCTAGCTACAACCCCTAACCCGAAGAAGAGAGGAGTCTTTTTCAAAATTGATCGTATCAAGATCTCTGACGTACCAAAATGTTCACTGATTCATGAGCTCCCCAAATACGGTAGTTTTGATTTTTGAGCTACAACCCCTATCCCTCAATAAACCAGAAGTACGCTTAAAATTCATCGTATCGAATTCTTGGACGTACCAAAATGTTCGCTGATTTATGAGCTCCTCAAATACGGTAGTTTCGATTCTTGAGCTACAACCCCTAACCCCGAATGAAACAGAAGTACCCTCAAAATTCATCGTATCGAATTCTTTGACGTACCAACATGTTCGCTGATTCATGAGACCCCCGAATACGGTGGTCTCGATTTTGGAGCTACAACCCCTAACCGGAAAAACGGAGGAGTATTTTCAAAATTTATCGTATCGAATTCTCCGACGTACCAACATGTTCACTGATTCATGAGCTACCCACATACGGTAGTCTCGATTTTTGAGCTACAACCCCTGACACTCAATCAAACAGAAGTACCCTCACAATTTATCGTATCGAATTTTCTGACCTACCAACATGGTCGCTCATTTATGAGCTCCCCGAATACGGTGGTCTTGATTGCGGAGCTACAACCCTTAACCGGGAGAAGAGAGGAGTATTTTCAAAATTCATTGTATCGAATTCTTTGACGTTCCAACATGTTCGCTGAATTATGAGCTCCTCAAATACGGGAGTCTCGATTTTTGAGCTACAACCACTAACCCAGAGAAGAGAGGAGTATTCTCAAAATTCATCGTATCGAGATCTATGACGTACCAAAATGTTCGCTGATTTATGAGCTCCCTAAATACGGTAGTCTCGATTTTTGAGCTACAACCCCCAACCCTCAATAAAACGAAAGTACCCTTGAAATTTATCGTATCAAATTCTTCGACGTACCGAAACGTTCGCTGATTCATGAGTTCACCGAATACGGTAGTCTCGATTCTTGAGCTACAACCCCTAACCTGAAGAAGAGAGGAGTATTCTCCAAATTCATCGTATCGAGATCTCTGACGTACCAAAATGTTCGCTGATTTATGAGCTACCCAAATACGGTGGCCTTGATTTTTGAGCTACAACCCCTAACCCCCAATAAAACAGAAGTACCCTCACAATTTATCGTATCAAATTTTTCGACGTACCAACATGTTCGCTGATTCATAAGCTCCCCGAATACGGTGGTCTTGATTTCGGAGCTACAACCCCTAACAGGGAGAAGAGAGGAGTATTTTCAAAATTCATCGTATCGAGATCTTTGACGTACCAAAATGTTCGCTGAATTATGAGCTTCCCAAACACGGTAGTCTGGATTCTTGAGCTACAACCCCGAACCTCCAATAAATCAGAAGTAACCTCAAAATTTATCGTATCGAATTCTTTGACGTACCAACATGTTCGCTGAATTATAAGCTCCTCGAATGCGGTAGTCCCGATTTTTGAGCTACAACCACTAACCCAAAGAAGAGAGGAGTATTCTCAAAATTCATCGTATCGAGATCTATGACGTACCAAAATGTTCGCTGATTCATGAGCTTTCCAAGTACGGTAGTCTCGATTTTTGAGCTAGAACCCCTAACCGCCAATGAAACAGAAGTACCCTCAAAATTCATCGTATCGAATTCTTTGACGTACCGAAACGTTCGCTGATTCATGAGTTCACCGAATACGGTAGTCTCGATTCTTGAGCTACAACCCCTAACCTGAAGAAGAGAGGAGTATTCTCCAAATTCATCGTATTGAGATCTTTGACGTACCAAAATGTTCGCTGATTTATGAGCTCCCCAAATACGGTAGTCTTGATTTTTGAGCTACAACCCCTAAGCCCGAATAAACCAGAAGTACCCGTAAAATTTATCGTATCGAATTCTTTGACGTACCAACATGTTCGCTGATTCATGAGCTCCCTAAATACGGTAGTCTCGATTTTTGAGCTACAACCCCTAACCCCTAATGAAACAGAAGTGCCCTTACAATCTATCGTATCGAATTTTTTGACGTACCAACATGTTCGCTGATTCATAAGCTCCCGGAATACGGTGGTCTTAATTTCGGAGCTACAACCCCTAACCGGGAGAAGAGAGGAGTATTTTCAAAATTTATTATATCGAATTCTTTGACGTTCCAACATGTTCGCTGAATTATGAGCTCCTCAAATACGGAAGTCTCCATTTTTGAGCTACAACCACTAACCCAAAGAAGAGAGGAGTATTCCCAAAATTCATCGTATCGAGATCTATGACGTACCAAAATGTTCGCTGATTTATGAACTCCCCAAATACGGTAGTCTCGATTTTTGAGCCACAACCCCCAACCCCCAAACAAACGAAAGTACCCTTAAAATTTATCGTATCGAATTCTTCGACGTACCGAAACGTTCGTTTATTTATGAGTTCACCGAATACGGTAGTCTTGATTCTTGAGCTACAACCCCTAACCTGAAGAAGAGAGGAGTATTCTCCAAATTCATCGTATCGAGATCTCTGACGTACCAAAATGTTCGCTGATTTATGAGCTCCCCAAATACGGTGGTCTCGATTTTTGAGCTACAACCCCTGACCCCCAATAAAACAGTAGTACCCCCACAATTTATCGTATCAAATTTTTTGACGTACCAACATGTTCGCTGATTCATAAGCTCCCCGAATACGGTGGTCTTGATTTTGGAGCTACAACCCCTAACAGGAAGAAGAGAGGAGTATTTTCAAAATTCATTGTATCGAATTCTTCGACGTTCCGAAATGTTCGCTGAATTTTGAGCTCCCCGAATACGGTAGTCTCGATTTGTGAGCTACAACCCCTAATCCGAAGAAGAGAAGAGTATTCTCAAAATTCATCCTATCGAGATCTTTGACGTACCAAAATGTTCGCTGATTCATGAGCTTCCCAAGTACGGTAGTCTTGATTTTTGAGCTACAACCCTCAACCCCCCATAGAACAAAAGTACCCTTAAAATTCATCGTATCGAATTCTTTGACGAACCAACATGTTCGCTGATTCATGAGCTCCCCGAATACGGTTATCTTGATTTTGAAGCTACAACCCCTAACTGGAAGAAGAGATGAGTATTCTCAAAATTTATTGTATCGAATTCTTTGACGTACCAAAATGTTCGCTGATTTATGAGCTCCTCAAATACGGTAGTCTTGATTTTTGAGCTACAACCCCTAAGCCCGAATAAACCAGAAGTACCCGTAAAATTTATCGTATCGAATTCTTTGACGTACCAACATGTTCGCTGATTCATGAGCTCCCTAAATACGGTAGTCTCGATTTTTGAGCTACAACCCCCAACCCCTAATGAAACAGAAGTACCCTTACAATTTATCGTATCGAATGTTTTGACGTACCAACATGTTCGCTGATTTATAAGCTCCCTGAATACGGTGGTCTTAATTTCGGAGCTACAACCCCTAACAGGAAAAAGAGAGGAGTATTTTCAAAATTCATTGTATCGAATTCTTCGACGTTCCGAAATGTTCGCTGAATTTTGAGCTCCCCAAATACGGTAGTCTCGATTTGTGATATACAACCCCTAATCCGAAGAAGAGAGGAGTATTCTCAAAATTCATCGTATCGAAATCTTTGACGTACCAAAATGTTCGCTGATTCATGAGCTTCCCAAGTACGGTAGACTTGATTTTTGAGCTACAACCCTCAACCCCCAATAGAACAAAAGTACCCTTAAAATTCATCGTATCGAATTCTTTGACGAACCAACATGTTCGCTGATTCATGAGCTCCCCGAATACGGTTATCTTGATTTTGAAGCTACTACCCCTAACTGGAAGAAGAGATGAGTATTCTCAAAATTTATTGTATCGAATTCTTTGACGTACCAAAATGTTCGCTGATTTATGAGCTTCTCAGATACAGTAGTCTCGATTTTTGAGCTAGAACCCCTAACCACCAATGAAACAGAAGTACCCTCAAAATTCATCGTATCGAATTCTTTGACGTACCAACATGTTTGCTGATTCATGAGTTCCCCGAATACGGTGGTCTTAATTTCGAAGCTACAACCCCTAACCGGGAAAAGAGAGGAGTATTTTTAAAATTCATTGTATCGAATTCTTTGACGTTCCAACATGTTCTCTGAATTATGAGCTCCCCAAATACGGTAGTCTCGATTTTTGAGCTACAATCCCTAACCCGAAGAAGAGAGGAGTATTCTCAAAATTCATCGTATCGAGATCTTTGACGTACCAAAATGTTCGCTGAATTATGAGCTTCCCAAACACGGTAGTCTGGATTCTTGAGCTACAACCCCGAACCTCCAATAAATCAGAAGTAACCTCAAAATTTATCGTATCGAATTCTTTGACGTACCAACATGTTCGCTGAATTATAAGCTCCTCGAATGCGGTAGTCTCGATTTTCTAGCTACAACCCCTAACCCGAAGAAGAGAGGAGTCTTTTTCAAAATTGATCGTATCAAGATCTCTGACGTACCAAAATGTTCACTGATTCATGAGCTCCCCAAATACGGTAGTTTTGATTTTTGAGCTACAACCCCTATCCCTCAATAAACCAGAAGTACGCTTAAAATTCATCGTATCGAATTCTTGGACGTACCAAAATGTTCGCTGATTTATGAACTCCTCAAATACGGTAGTTTCGATTCTTGAGCTACAACCCCTAACCCCGAATGAAACAGAAGTACCCTCAAAATTCATCGTATCGAATTCTTTGACGTACCAACATGTTCGCTGATTCATGAGACCCCCGAATACGGTGGTCTCGATTTTGGAGCTACAACCCCTAACCGGAAAAACTGAGGAGTATTTTCAAAATTTATCGTATCGAATTCTCCGACGTACCAACATGTTCACTGATTCATGAGCTACCCACATACGGTAGTCTCGATTTTTGAGCTACAACCCCTGACACTCAATCAAACAGAAGTACCCTGACAATTTATCGTTACGAATTTTCTGACCTACCAACATGGTCGCTCATTCATGAGCTCCCCGAATACGGTGGTCTTGATTGCGGAGCTACAACCCTTAACCGGGAGAAGAGAGGAGTATTTTCAAAATTCATTGTATCGAATTCTTTGACGTTCCAACATGTTCGCTGAATTATGAGCTCCTCAAATACGGGAGTCTCGATTTTTGAGCTACAACCACTAACCCAAAGAAGAGAGGAGTATTCTCAAAATTCATCGTATCGAGATCTATGACGTACCAAAATGTTCGCTGATTTATGAGCTCCCTAAATACGGTTGTCTCGATTTTTGAGCTACAACCCCCAACCCTCAATAAAACGAAAGTACCCTTGAAATTTATCGTATCAAATTCTTCGACGTACCGAAACGTTCGCTGATTTATGAGTTCACCGAATACGGTAGTCTCGATTCTTGAGCTACAACCCCTAACCTGAAGAAGAGAGGAGTATTCTCCAAATTCATCGTATCGAGATCTCTGACGTACCAAAATGTTCGCTGATTTATGAGCTACCCAAATACGGTGGCCTTGATTTTTGAGCTACAACCCCTAACCCCCAATAAAACAGAAGTACCCTCACAATTTATCGTATCAAATTTTTTGACGTACCAACATGTTCGCTGATTCATAAGCTCCCCGAATACGGTGGTCTTGATTTCGGAGCTACAACCCCTAACAGGGAGAAGAGAGGAGTATTTTCAAAATTCATCGTATCGAGATCTTTGACGTACCAAAATGTTCGCTGAATTATGAGCTTCCCAAACACGGTAGTCTGGATTCTTGAGCTACAACCCCGAACCTCCAATAAATCAGAAGTAACCTCAAAATTTATCGTATCGAATTCTTTGACGTACCAACATGTTCGCTGAATTATAAGCTCCTCGAATGCGGTAGTCCCGATTTTTGAGCTACAACCACTAACCCAAAGAAGAGAGGAGTATTCTCAAAATTCATCGTATCGAGAT
This sequence comes from Tenthredo livida, assembly GCA_963992785.1. NCBI lineage: Eukaryota > Metazoa > Arthropoda > Insecta > Hymenoptera > Tenthredinidae > Tenthredo > Tenthredo livida. Next base: position 29,226,574 of record OZ023066.1, on the reverse strand, counting down.
CTATGACGTACCAAAATGTTCGCTGATTCATGAGCTTTCCAAGTACGGTAGTCTCGATTTTTGAGCTAGAACCCCTAACCGCCAATGAAACAGAAGTACCCTCAAAATTCATCGTATCGAATTCTTTGACGTACCGAAACGTTCGCTGATTCATGAGTTCACCGAATACGGTAGTCTCGATTCTTGAGCTACAACCCCTAACCTGAAGAAGAGAGGAGTATTCTCCAAATTCATCGTATTGAGATCTTTGACGTACCAAAATGTTCGCTGATTTATGAGCTCCCCAAATACGGTAGTCTTGATTTTTGAGCTACAACCCCTAAGCCAGAATAAACCAGAAGTACCCGTAAAATTTATCGTATCGAATTCTTTGACGTACCAACATGTTCGCTGATTCATGAGCTCCCTAAATACGGTAGTCTCGATTTTTGAGCTACAACCCCTAACCCCTAATGAAACAGAAGTGCCCTTACAATCTATCGTATCGAATTTTTTGACGTACCAACATGTTCGCTGATTCATAAGCTCCCGGAATACGGTGGTCTTAATTTCGGAGCTACAACCCCTAACCGGGAGAAGAGAGGAGTATTTTCAAAATTTATTATATCGAATTCTTTGACGTTCCAACATGTTCGCTGAATTATGAGCTCCTCAAATACGGAAGTCTCCATTTTTGAGCTACAACCACTAACCCAAAGAAGAGAGGAGTATTCCCAAAATTCATCGTATCGAGATCTATGACGTACCAAAATGTTCGCTGATTTATGAACTCCCCAAATACGGTAGTCTCGATTTTTGAGCCACAACCCCCAACCCCCAAACAAACGAAAGTACCCTTAAAATTTATCGTATCGAATTCTTCGACGTACCGAAACGTTCGTTTATTTATGAGTTCACCGAATACGGTAGTCTTGATTCTTGAGCTACAACCCCTAACCTGAAGAAGAGAGGAGTATTCTCCAAATTCATCGTATCGAGATCTCTGACGTACCAAAATGTTCGCTGATTTATGAGCTCCCCAAATACGGTGGTCTCGATTTTTGAGCTACAACCCCTGACCCCCAATAAAACAGTAGTACCCCCACAATTTATCGTATCAAATTTTTTGACGTACCAACATGTTCGCTGATTCATAAGCTCCCCGAATACGGTGGTCTTGATTTTGGAGCTACAACCCCTAACAGGAAGAAGAGAGGAGTATTTTCAAAATTCATTGTATCGAATTCTTCAACGTTCCGAAATGTTCGCTGAATTTTGAGCTCCCCGAATACGGTAGTCTCGATTTGTGAGCTACAACCCCTAATCCGAAGAAGAGAAGAGTATTCTCAAAATTCATCCTATCGAGATCTTTGACGTACCAAAATGTTCGCTGATTCATGAGCTTCCCAAGTACGGTAGTCTTGATTTTTGAGCTACAACCCTCAACCCCCCATAGAACAAAAGTACCCTTAAAATTCATCGTATCGAATTCTTTGACGAACCAACATGTTCGCTGATTCATGAGCTCCCCGAATACGGTTATCTTGATTTTGAAGCTACAACCCCTAACTGGAAGAAGAGATGAGTATTCTCAAAATTTATTGTATCGAATTCTTTGACGTACCAAAATGTTCGCTGATTTATGAGCTCCTCAAATACGGTAGTCTTGATTTTTGAGCTACAACCCCTAAGCCCGAATAAACCAGAAGTACCCGTAAAATTTATCGTATCGAATTCTTTGACGTACCAACATGTTCGCTGATTCATGAGCTCCCTAAATACGGTAGTCTGGATTTTTGAGCTACAACCCCCAACCCCTAATGAAACAGAAGTACCCTTACAATTTATCGTATCGAATGTTTTGACGTACCAACATGTTCGCTGATTTATAAGCTCCCTGGATACGGTGGTCTTAATTTCGGAGCTACAACCCCTAACAGGAAAAAGAGAGGAGTATTTTCAAAATTCATTGTATCGAATTCTTCGACGTTCCGAAATGTTCGCTGAATTTTGAGCTCCCCAAATACGGTAGTCTCGATTTGTGATATACAACCCCTAATCCGAAGAAGAGAGGAGTATTCTCAAAATTCATCGTATCGAAATCTTTGACGTACCAAAATGTTCGCTGATTCATGAGCTTCCCAAGTACGGTAGACTTGATTTTTGAGCTACAACCCTCAACCCCCAATAGAACAAAAGTACCCTTAAAATTCATCGTATCGAATTCTTTGACGAACCAACATGTTCGCTGATTCATGAGCTCCCCGAATACGGTTATCTTGATTTTGAAGCTACTACCCCTAACTGGAAGAAGAGATGAGTATTCTCAAAATTTATTGTATCGAATTCTTTGACGTACCAAAATGTTCGCTGATTTATGAGCTTCTCAGATACAGTAGTCTCGATTTTTGAGCTAGAACCCCTAACCACCAATGAAACAGAAGTACCCTCAAAATTCATCGTATCGAATTCTTTGACGTACCAACATGTTTGCTGATTCATGAGTTCCCCGAATACGGTGGTCTTAATTTCGAAGCTACAACCCCTAACCGGGAAAAGAGAGGAGTATTTTTAAAATTCATTGTATCGAATTCTTTGACGTTCCAACATGTTCTCTGAATTATGAGCTCCCCAAATACGGTAGTCTCGATTTTTGAGCTACAATCCCTAACCCGAAGAAGAGAGGAGTATTCTCAAAATTCATCGTATCGAGATCTTTGACGTACCAAAATGTTCGCTGAATTATGAGCTTCCCAAACACGGTAGTCTGGATTCTTGAGCTACAACCCCGAACCTCCAATAAATCAGAAGTAACCTCAAAATTTATCGTATCGAATTCTTTGACGTACCAACATGTTCGCTGAATTATAAGCTCCTCGAATGCGGTAGTCTCGATTTTCTAGCTACAACCCCTAACCCGAAGAAGAGAGGAGTCTTTTTCAAAATTGATCGTATCAAGATCTCTGACGTACCAAAATGTTCACTGATTCATGAGCTCCCCAAATACGGTAGTTTTGATTTTTGAGCTACAACCCCTATCCCTCAATAAACCAGAAGTACGCTTAAAATTCATCGTATCGAATTCTTGGACGTACCAAAATGTTCGCTGATTTATGAACTCCTCAAATACGGTAGTTTCGATTCTTGAGCTACAACCCCTAACCCCGAATGAAACAGAAGTACCCTCAAAATTCATCGTATCGAATTCTTTGACGTACCAACATGTTCGCTGATTCATGAGACCCCCGAATACGGTGGTCTCGATTTTGGAGCTACAACCCCTAACCGGAAAAACGGAGGAGTATTTTCAAAATTTATCGTATCGAATTCTCCGACGTACCAACATGTTCACTGATTCATGAGCTACCCACATACGGTAGTCTCGATTTTTGAGCTACAACCCCTGACACTCAATCAAACAGAAGTACCCTGACAATTTATCGTTACGAATTTTCTGACCTACCAACATGGTCGCTCATTCATGAGCTCCCCGAATACGGTGGTCTTGATTGCGGAGCTACAACCCTTAACCGGGAGAAGAGAGGAGTATTTTCGAAATTCATTGTA